>OX371224.1:67533894-68733894 GCA_947310385.1 Nephrotoma appendiculata
CGGGGGAAGGCCCCGCAACGTCCAACGGCCGCGCAAGGCCGCAACCCATTTTTATATCGGGGAGAGGCCCCGCCACGGTAATGGCACCAAAGCCGCAACGGTCCGGGTAACGGGAGTTACCTGTGGCATGACAATTTGGTTTTTTTTTTGTAAAGGTACGATTTTTTTTTTATTTTTTTTTTATTTTTACTTTTTTTGATATATATATATATTTAGTCTTTTATTAAATTTTCTAATTAAATTTAAATTTCATTTTGTAATCGAGCGCCGCACAGCGGTTGCTTATCGCGCGCTCGGTACGAATTGCTCTCTCTCTCTCTCTCTCTCGTTCTCTCTTGCCGTGGTGCGGGTGAAGGGGGAAGTTGTTTCTCTTCGTTTTTTTTGTTTTTTTTTTATTAAATGAATTATTAAATTTTTCGGTCGGTGTGATGGGAGCGGAGACTCCCTCTGTGTTGGTGTAGTGTTGATTGCGGTCCCTTGGTGCCCGCATCCAATTTCGTAACCAGGGTTTAGCCTTGTTCGAATTCGAATGGATGCGCGCACCAAGGCACCTCTCTCTCTCTCTTATGATTATTTCGTTGTTCGTTCCTCAGGTTCCGGCCGTTAAATTTCGGCGGAACTCCGGTTTTATTATTATTTGCGTTTTAATTTTTTTTAAATTATCTGTATTAATCACGGTGTAAGCCAGGAGCCATACAAGCCTCAAACCCCACGACCCTTCGCACTTCTCCCTGAGAACGTAGACGGCAAAATATCACCGTGGAGGCCTCTGCATGCGCTTAGTGAAATCTGCAGGTTGGCAGTAGCCAGCCTGTAACAAGCTCGAGCTTGTTATTTGTTCACTGCTAATTCAAACTTTATGTTCCAGTACTTGTACCAGGTGAAAGCTAGTGTGAGGTATTTACTTCCTTCCTATCAGAATCGTGGTAAAATTGCCCATACCGTTTTGATCGATCTTCGATTGCAGTAGTTATTGTGTAAATTTAGGCAACGTATTTTGATTCTTTATGTGAACTTAAACACTTATTTATGTTTTTCGCCACAAGTGTGGATCAGTCCGTGTGGATCGTGTCAGTTTTGTTGTTGAGCTATCATCTTTGATTAATGCATGATATGGTAGACTTCTATCAACACTTTCACTTGAAGCAGGTGTGTTGTAGCTTTTGTTTCATCTAATACGAAGTTGCAATTGCAACTAGATGCGACCTCACAATTTGCACTTTGTGCTTTGAGTATGCAAATCATATTATAAATTATTACAGATGAAACACGTATTTGTCGGTTTGGCTTACAGGATACATTTTAATCTGACAACTCTAAATTTTAATTTACAACACCCAATTTCTAGTTTGAACAAGTGCAAATATGTGCTGTGACGAAATTCTTCACTTGTTGCGCAACAGTTGTAAACATCGTAAAATAAAAAATCGAAACCAGCTGTTTATTTATTCATAAAATACTGAATAATTTTTCCGAATTACCATCTCATTATACACGGCGTATACGAACGATGAGGCAAAATGCGAGAAAAAACAAATCGAAAAAGTTTCATTCCGCGGTATACTCGTACCTATATAGAGGTGGATTATAACGTAAGCGGTTTCAAAGCCAAATTAATTCCAGAATTGTTTTTATTCGGCCCACGTAATTCTGTTTTACAATTTAATTAAAATTATTTAATTTTTGATTTGCAATTCAGCTAAAACTAGAAATTTGGTTTATAAAACGTTCAAGACAAATACGTTAATTACTAAAAGGGCAACCCCACTATACTGCATTTAACAAGATCGTGATTATAAGAGTGGTGCCTAAATATCATAAACTATATAACCATATAGTAATTTTCACAAAAACGATAATTTGTTGATAGGCATTTGAACATTAAAAATTATGTAGGATGTTGTAAAACACAATTTTCTGGATCTAGATAATTTTTTATGAGAATATTGTTTTGTTTATTTATCTTTCTTCGACTTTTTTTCGTCTCAAGATAAAACATTTCAAACCCTTAGGTTATTTTAAAATTCATTTTTGTGCTTTTCTGTGTACTCGGGAAATTAAATTTTATAATAAAATTTCACTCGAATATACTCAGATCTACTATATACTCTATACCGACATAACAAATTTTATTTAACTAAAACATAAACATTTTAGGATATACAAGGACATTTACAGTTTTCTCAGTGTTAATATAATATGTCATATGTATACATATATAATTTCTTTTGCTTAGTAAAGTTATGTTTATTTTTTTTTAGAGTCGTTGCCAATTGAGGCAATGAGATATACCGAGTAATGACCCTAATGCTGACCTATATGAAGTTGGCCCAAAATTCTTGCCCAAAAAAAGACGGTTTTAAAAGCTGACAACACTAATGCAAATGTCATGAAAAAATGAAACTATCGTGATAGAAAATATTAAGATACAAAAATGATAAATCTTTAAAAAAGTTGTTGTGGTTCCTTATGTATATGAAGTTGAGCCATAAATGTTAACCCCAAAACTATTAAGGTTCTGTAAAATATACGAACATTTACTGCATCAAGTATCTGCCAAATATTTTGTATTTTCGATATGTTAAATTAAAACTTACTCTGTTACCACAGCAAAACCGCCACATTTTAATGTCAGCCCAAAAATAAATATGTCGTAAAACTATCAAACCCGCATGATAGATAAATCAATTCTATCAAATCAAAAATTAACGAAATATATAATACATTTCAGTTCCTTAGCAGTTTATTTGAGACTTAACTTTTGATCATAATTAGAATTTATGATAAATCGAATTTATGTTATCATCGGCGCATTTAACGAACTAATCATTTGTTGGAGGAGGAGGTGGATCGGAGGTTTAAGGGTCATTATTAAGATGATAGTACTATACCAACTAAGTTTTAGGACGATGTAATTGGTATCTCATGGCGAGAATGGCCCACATATAGCCACTTTGAGAACACATTCCATATCTTAATGGAAGTTGAGATTTTGGGTATTGGTCTTCGGTCTCACTATGATTTTCGAGTAATTCTAGTCTCAACCTTTGCCGATGCAAAGTTTAAGGGCGATGTATGGTATCTAATGGCGAGAATGGCCTACATATAGCATTGATTTTGGGTATTGATCATTGGTCTCACTATCGATACCGATGACCAATACTCAAAATCTCAACTTCCATTAAGATATACAATGTGTTCTCAAAGTGGCTATATGTGGGCCATTCTCACCATAAGATACCAATTACATCGTCCTAAAATTTTGCACTGCGAAAGCTTACGACCAGAACTACTCGAAAATCATAGTGTTTAAGATGGGCTTATTTATTTCGCTTTACTTCAAAAATCTTTAACGAAAAATATTTTTGTGTTTTGGGCTGACCTCATTAAAATGTCGACATACGATTCATTTTTGGGCTGACAGTTCATGCCTGACATTTGGGCCAACGTCACACACATCTTATGCTGCACCAGCACTTGTAGCACAATCCAATGTAAATGACAGTGGAATTGTTTACAAATTAATTCCAAATTTGTTACACAGTTAAAAAAAATTTTCCAGGGTCCGTTATCCTGAAATTCGTCTGTATGCTGGCATTAGACAAAGCTACACCACACTTTTCGTATTCTTGTTAATATTTTTTATATCGTACTGGAGGTGGTACAGTATTTTTTTACAAAGTAACTACAACATATTGGCATAGTCCAACCCCTCAAAAACATCCCCCAAGGAGTGCAATTATTAAAAACCTTATTTTTCGTCACACCACGCCTTTTGTCTTTCTGTGAATTACTGTTGTATAGTGCTGGGGTAATACTGGATTTTTTTTTTCAAATTAGTTATAATAAAATGGCATAATTAAACCCCTAAAAAACTAACCCAAATAGAAGCAACCGTTTAAAATCATTGTATCGTACTGTGGCCCTATTCTGGCTTTCCCTGGGAATAGGGAATTGGGAAAAATATTTTCATAGCATTTTTGTCTAAATTATATTTTTCTGGCCTACTGAGGGAACATGTTTGGTGCTAATATTTTCGAAACAAAGTTAAATGGGAAAATATTTTTCCCTATAAAAATTTTGTGGAACAAAAGTTTCCCAATTCACTTGGTTTTGAAATTTTTTGCACTAAACTTATTCTTTCAGTAGGCCAGAAAAATACAATTTAGACAAAAATACTATGAAAATATTTTTCCCAATTCCCTATTCCCAGGGAAAGCCAGAATAGGGCCACTGGTGTTGATACAAGAAGTTTTTACTAAATAAATTACAATATATTGGAATAGTTCAATTGCGTAAAACTACCCCTAAAAAGTTCGGCTCTTTAAAACAATATTACTCTGTTAGGTTATACCAGAGCCATCTATGATTTTGAAGAGCCGTAATATTAAAAAGAGAGCTTTCAGTAGAGGTGAAGCTTTTATTGAATTACTATAAGAAACCGTGGTAATTGGAAAATTTTTGAACATGAATTTATGAATAAAATATTAAACAAATCATCTAAATTTTAATTTTATATTTTTAATAAACTATTCAAAGAACACATATTTGAAAATCAGCCATCATAATGTAGTATTTATTTGGTAAATTTAAACTAAAGCGGAGCATAAATTAATTAATTTTCTATAAAAATGAGCTTTCCGTTTAGTTGTGTAGGTTTATAAAGTAAGATAATAACGGGTGCTGCCGCGGATTGCTCTTACATCCAATTTAAAATTTAGTTTTATAAAAATTTAACTTATTTGGTAAATTCTGGTCACATGCACCTCAGAACTTTTGAGATGAACGATGCACTTAATAGCAATCTAAACATTACCCATTTATAACAAAATTAAAGAGGAAACGTGAGCTGAAACGAAATTTTATGAATCACCATGTAGAAACAATAATATAATTCATATAATAAAATTTTTACATCAAAATCTATTTACGAAAATTATTTTTGTATACAAAAAATCAACGATGTCCTGACAACGAAAATAACTTCAATTTTATCCGATTGCAAAACTGAGCTTTCTGTAATTTGAAAATCCGTTTACAGATGTCTCTGTAATAAATTTACTTGAAATTACAGAAAAGCGTAAAATAATTAAATAACTATTTACGAAAATAAACCATTATTATTGTAAGTTAAGCGCGAAATCTTTAATACAATAATTTAACATAATTAATAAAACTCAAAACAATTATAAATTTTATTTATTGTTCGGTTGGCATAAATAAAGCTTTTCATCGCAAAATATTTATCATCGTAGTTGCTGCGCGCTGAAAAACAATAATAGAAAAATGTCACATTTTTTCCAAGAATTTTCTTTTCTTATTTCAATTCGTTCGTATTCGGTTATTTTCAGTTTCAGGAGATCTCAATAATCTATTGAACCAGGCAGTATACATAATAAATTGTTAAATTTTAGTTAACAAACATTTAGGTTTTAATATTTAACTTTAATTTATACTTAGCGACATCTTTTGATTGGTTTATTAATTGCGAAAAGCTTTATAATATAATGTTCTTATTCATTTGCTCCGGTTTGTTTATACTACAGGATGAAACAGTATAGCCTGCGAATTTGTTGCGATGCAATTTTTAACAAATAACGAAAAAACAGTTTTCGAAGATTGTTCATCAACAATGCTGTAATAGAATGCAGAACATAATAACCCTCATATTACATAGCTACTCAAAAATCATTTTTAACGAACGTTTGTTTTGGGAAAGAAATGCTGAAATTTTTGATGGAACACTCTATACTAATATTATACATACACATATAAGCAAATTCTTATTTCTACAATAAAAAAAATTTTTGTGGTAGACTAATTTGAATATTTATGCGTTAATTCGACATAATATGACTCAATTTTAGAATATGCTTTTCCTGAATATTGAACTAACCATTCAAATTAAAAATTGAAACGAAGCATTAATGTTTTTATATACGAAAAAGATTCTAAAAAAATATTAAAATACACCGATTGGTATGAAAAAGAACAAAAAGCTTCCCCTCTATGGAAAGCTCATGGGAAAAAATGGCGGAATCTTACGGCTCTTATATTAAGGTGGCTCTGGTTATACCCCTCAAATACGTACCTATGAATTTATTACAACAGCTACCAAAATCGATCAGAATGCATCGAATTTCCTACCTATGCAAGAAATAGGTACCCATGAATTTATTACAACAGCCCACACTCACAAAAAACGATCGTAATGCATCGAATTTGCTTCATATGTAAGAAATAGGTACCCCTGATTTTATTACAACAGCCCATACCTACGAAAATCGATCAATAGGTGTGGGCTGTGGTAATCAATTCAGGGATATCTATTTCTTGCATAGGAAGGTAATTCTATGCATCATAATCGAGTTTGGGGTGTGGGCTGTTGTAATAAAATCATGGGTACCTATTTGAGGGGTATAACCTAACAGAGTAATATTGTTTAAAAGAGCCGCACTTTTTAGGGTTAGTTTTACGCAATTGAACTATTCCAATATATTAATTTATTTAGTAAAAACTTCTTGTATCAACACCAGTACGATACAAAGATTTTAAACGGTTGCTTCTATTTGGGGTAGTTTTCTAGGGCTTTTATTATGCGATTTTATTATAATTTATTTGTAAAAAAAAATTCCCGTACCACAGAAATGCAAAAGGCGTAGGGGAAAAAAATAAAATTTTAAAAAATTGCACGCTTCCCCTTCGGGGAATGTTTTTGGGGGTTTAGCTATGCCAATATGTTATAGTTAATTTGTAAAAAAGTACAGTATCACCCCCAGTACGATACAAGAAATGTTAACTGAAATGCCAAAAATATAGTTTTTGAAGAATTGCACTCCTTAAGGGAAGTTTTTTTTGGTGTTGAACTATGCCGATATGTTGTAACTAATTTGTAAACAATTCCAGTACCATTTTCATTGGAGAGTGCTTCAAGTGCTGGTGCAGCATTAAGGTTATCCCGTTCTAGAGAAAACGCAAGTAGATAGAAATAAAGCCATGTAAAGATGAAACATAAGCACAAGTAAGTGGCAAGAGGAAGCACTAAATGTCAGCTACTACTTGACACGCTCGTGGTGCATATGCAACATATCAAGGTTCATCGCCCATCCCAAAAATCTACTTTGATCAATTTGGTGAAATTAAATAATGTGCAATAATCATAGCTTGTATCATAATTCAACACCTTATGTTCGAATGGAACATTTATACAATTACAATACGTAAGGTGACCTTACAATGAATTTTGAGACGATTGATTCGTGGCGAATTATTCCGGTTCTAAAATGGCCAAAATTATTTATCAAAATTTAAATAAATTTCAAGCAAGTTACGAGTAATTACTTTCTTTCTAAAACTAAATTTAGTATCTTCGGGTATTTGATGGAAATGGGGTTCAAATATTATTTTGGAAGAATGTTGGGGAATATGGTCATCTTGAACAAAAATGGACTATTTTTTAAGCGTGCTTGAAGAAGTTGGTAAGACAGGAATAGACTTATGAATTGATTTTTTAATAAGTTTTGGAATATACCAACTGAGAGAGAAGCTGAAAGCTGCTGGCAAATAGCTTATAGGGACAAAACTCTTGACAGCGTATTCTGAATTTTGTCACGGAATTCGAATGGAATCTGCAAAATTCTGCATGGTCGTATCAATTCTTTAGGATTCGTACAAATCCTTAAGCAAACTGTATACACTCTCTCGATTGATCAAATCATAAGTTTACCGGAAACGAACCTGGACTCGGTTAAATTAACCTCGGTTACCTTGTTGCAAAACTTCTTCCAAAACTAATTTATATATATATTTTTTTTGTTTTTCACGTCCTTACCTTTACGTGCCCATCTAAATATTGCATAGCCAGCCTATAGAACTGGAATGGAAAATTTGTCGGCCAATAGCTTCTGCATTCCGATATTGGGTCATAGTTTCATTCATTTCAACGGCCCCTATTGGGATTCGAACCCGGTACCTCCCAATTCAAACGCAAAAGCTTTAATCGCACTGTGCCATTTGGTCGGTAATTTATATCCTATTTTCAATCTATGCAGGGTGTCCCAAAAGTGGACAATCAACCGAAACAGGGCGATAGGGGAGCTCATTTCCAACAAAACAGCCAAGTAAAGTTTTTTCTAATTGTTGATGGTGCAAAAGTTATTCCACTTTTGGAATTTTTTAGTGAAATTAAAAAGAAGAACAAGGGTTCTTTTGTTCACTTTCGATTTTAATACGATTAAGAAGAGTATGCGTTTCCAATAAAATTTATTTTTATAAGCTGTTATGTCAAATCTATCTTATGTCAAATAAAAAACAATAGTTTTGTAGTCATTTTGTTTCTGAAATATTTTTTTCGATGTTTAAGTGACGCCATCGGGAAAACAAGGTACTACAGAAAGTTGACCCACTTTTTATCAATTATTTCATAAAGTAAATCGGATTTGTTAAAAAATGAACTTTTACTTAAATTTCGAGTACTAAACTAAATTTGGGCCCTTACTATTGTTTTCGATTACCTTAATTTTGCGTTCGTTTTTCTATGTTTGTACTATTATTTTCGATAGAGTCGAAAATGAACGACTGTAGGCGAAAATTTACAACGCAAATTTCATTGTTGTTCATTTTCGATTGTCATCTTTTGCTTTACAGTTCAATAATTTTAAAAGTAAAAACTAAAATGTGAGTATACCTAAATAAGTTTATAGTTTATTTAACTAAACATATCTTTTCAATTAAATATATACATTCCAATTTAAAAAAAAAAATATTTATTTAATTAGAAAATAAATTTAATTAGTAAATATGTAAAATTTTAATATGTGAGGTTATGTTAAAATATTTTTTTTCTTGTAGGTCAAACAGACATAAAAATACTAATGTACCGCAATTTAAGCTATTGGTTGAGTTTTTGGAGAAATATCGTCAGAAATATCAGTAAAACCTGTACTAAAACATAAATTTTGTGCTGGCAATACTTTAAATAATCTGTACTAAAATATTGCTAATGGTCGAAAGCAAAAGTACGAATATTTTTCTCAATCGTTCAGAGCTAAGCGATAAAAATCGAAAACGATAAGGCGCAAGACGAAAACAATAGTAAGGGCCTGTTTTAGAACTCGAAATTTTCTTAAGGGTACTTTTTAATAAACACGACATACTTTATGCAAAAAATTGTTAAAAAAACCTTCGATTGTGAATAGCGTGGTGTGTGATACCGCTTAAAATCTGCATTAGTGTCGTGTATTTTTCTGATACTATGTCTACTTTCTGTATTACATTGTTTTCTGGCTGGCGTCAGTAACACTCTTCTAGATAATACGATCTTCGAAAGAAAGTTAAACAAAAGAACTCTTGTTTTTTTTTCAAATAAATTTTTTGGGAGATGTGAATACAATTTCACTAAAAAACATTAAACGTGGAATAACTTTTGCACCATTACAAATTCGAACAACAATTTACTTGGCTGTTTTCGTTGGAAATGAGGTCCCGTATCATTCTGTTTCATTTGATCTCCCACTTCTGGGACACCCTTTATACTTAATTTCATCATGACCTAGATCTGTTTTATTTGGCCATATTCCAGATCTGGATTCAATAAACATTTTAAAATCCCATTTCCATTCATCAAAAAACAATAAATTGTAGTACCTTGACCCGAAATGTCCCTCTTTCATCCTCTAGTTATAGAATCCTAATAATTGATGCATCGATCGAACCTACCAATTTCATCATCCTAGTATGAATAGCTCTTGTTCTTTTTGACGTCGTCTTATCTCATCTTCTCTTCTACGACGTGCAACACGACCTTGCAACATAGCCTAGCCTTCTTATTCGAGTAGATTTAATAAATTAAATGATTACGCTGTCTCCAAAAAGTCGCTTTATCTCATGCTTTATACGAATCAAATATTATTTTTCCGTAGCTTTAATTTGACCAAAGATGGCACGAATGATCTTCCTTTGAAGAGTTTATAACATTCTACAGTAGTTAGAGGTGTAGTTCTAACTTTAACTTCAGAAAGCTAGCACAGGTCTTATATGAGTGCGTTATAAAGTGCGAGCTTGCACGACTGCGAAAGATGTTTGGATCGCAATAACCTTGGTTGGGCGTATAAAACTCGATGTCTGGCAGCAATTCAGATTTTTATGCATGTCTATCAAAATAATGATTCTGATATAGAGGTGTTCCTGGGTGTTGATTCGAGTTTTTTTAATATCGTTAGGTCTTCGGCCAAGAAGCACGATATCATCTGCATATTCAAAAATTTGGATGCACAAGTGCATCACTCTTTCGAAAGGTGGGGGGTACAAGACTCTGGCGTTGTTAATTTATACAAAGGAATAACTTTCTGTGGTGTAGAGGTTTGCATTACTGAGAGAACATTAACCACATTAGTTCTCAGCTCTCCATTCCCGTCTTTGGTGGCTGTACGTGTTGGATGATAAGCCTTATTGAGATTCATAGTATTTGTAGATCAGTCTCTTGAGTTTCCTTGCTTCTATTGTCGGATATATTTAGTCGTAGTTTCCCTAGAACGGATATATTGTGCTAGAGGATTGTTACGGTTCACCATTTTTCATCGAACCAATCATTGCAGCATCTCGGTGGTCTTCTTCCGATAGTACTTTACGTCATGGATGTTACTATTTACTGAATAGCTAGCCACTGCTCCTTGATTTTGGGTGGCGATTTTTCGATTTTGCTGTGCTAGATTATAATAATACTTAGTGACAACTGATTGATAAGGAATACTAACATATTTTCAGAGAATTGTCGTTTTCGATGTGTTGTCGTATTCGGTGAATTGAGTTTTGTCGGTGAAACGATTTCCAATAAATTGTTGTGGAACCCTTTTCTTGCCAACTTTACAGGCATAATATTTTTACCTCTAATAAACACATTGGTTTTACTTCATGGAAACGGTTTAAATTAATTTGCGATTGTTACGCAACGTTTGAACACGAACGTAATCACGTTTAATACTTACGAGTGTAAAGGTACCTCTGATACAGGCCACCTAATTTTTAAATTAAATTTAAGTTAAGCAATTAAAAAAATATTTTACAATTTAAATAAATTAGCGAATTAAAAAACTTTTCCGTTACGTACAAAATATAATTTACAGACTTCATACATGTACGCCTAAAAATTTTCCTAGAACATCACAAAAATTTAATTAATAATCTTACATAAATTACAAAATTATATAACGTAATCCAATTTGTTATATAAAATTTTATGCTTCTGCTATATTTGCGGTTCTTAATCTTACACACTTCTAGATTATGTCTACACATATATTAATATAAAAAAAAAATCGCGTTAAAATCCGCGCATTTTAAATCACAGCACATAAATTAATTAATTTCACCTGCATTAAATTAATTCCACAATAAATATTATATTTTACGGACACGTATAGAGAGTCGTCACACACGTTAAACACTTTAAATTACACCGCGCGCGATATTTAAGGTCCCATCATTGTTTTTTTTAGCCACAGATAGTTAGTCTTTGCCATGCCGATGATAACACCACATACTCTAATTGTTTTTCACGCGCACTACACACACGCGAACCAATTATTAAAATCACAACCAATTTAATTTAATATTTGTACACATAAAATTAAAACTTAGACAAAACAAATTACTAAATTAAAAAAAAAAAAAAAAAATTAGATACGGTGCGCGCGAATATATTTTTAGTATTGAGCACGCAATATGAAATAATAGATATATAAATATTTCGCGTACTGTGTTCTAAAATGAACATCAATTGAAATTTAATTATAGGCGCGCGCGCGTTTAACTACTCGTTTGTGTATTGGGCCGGAGAAGAAAATGTTTAGAAGAAAACTTATTTGTAACGTTCATATATATGAAGACGTGATCTTCTCGTAATTCACGTTTATTTCAATAATTTTGACGTTTTTGAAAAATTGTTAAAAATGTTTCATAATATAAGTTCGAGTGTGTCTTTATATTACATGTAATGACACATGAATAAATTAAATTGTAATAATAATTGTATAGCGAAACGAGGTACTAGAGCAGAATTCAACATCGTGTTTATGTTTAGAAAGTTTATAAGGGGGTACAAATTAAGTACAATAGCGATTGTATGTCACCAGCCGTGATATTAAAATTGTTCTGGTGATAAAGATATGTCGTGCCTCGTTTGTATATAGTAACTTATCATTTGTCAACGTCGTTTTTGAGTTTCAAGTTTTGTAATTTTTTGATTGATTATTTCAAGTTCAAGGATTAACAAAATTAGAAAGTAAAGTGCTAATTTTTGTGTATTGGTTAGTGGTCCCATTTCACATACAAATTGACAAAATATAAAAATTTTGACCTTTTTCTTGAGAATAATCACCCTAGTAACCAGTACTAAGACCAATGTTTGATCCAAATGACGTAGCACCATTTTACATTGATTTTTTTATTTGAAATTGGAATACGAAACAAGTGCAGTTCGACGTGATTGGTTTAAAGTTGGTAAACACGTTTTATTGGTAGATTTTGTCTAAATTTTACATTTGGAGCCATTGCAATTTTTTTCGGAATAATGAATTATCAATACATTGAATTCAATGAGTTCAATGAATTATCAATACATTGAAAATCGAAATTTTGACAAAATCAACCCCTATATCCGCCAGACTTTCTCCACATTTAGACCAACGTTGAACAACAATATGGCCTAAAAATAGTCATAGTGGCATTAATGGCCTAGGTCGTTCGTCTGGAGCGTCAGAGCGTTCAATATATCATGAATACTTTGAAAATCGAAATTTCGCCAAAAAACAACCCCCTATATCCTTCCGACTTTCTCCACATTTAGACCAACGTTGAACAACAATATGGCCTAAAAATAGTCATAGTGGCATTAATGGCCTAGGTCGTTCATCTGGAGCGGCAGAGCGTTCAATATATCATGAATACTTTGAAAATCGAAATTTCGCCAAAAAACAACCCCCTATATCCTTCCGACTTTCTCCACATTTAGATATATAATGGACAACCATATGGTCTGCCAAATAGTCATAGTGGCATTAATGGTTTAGGTCGTTTATATGGAGCGTCAGAGTTTTCATTGAATTTTCAATACATCGAAAATCGAAATTTTGATGAAATCAACCCCTATGTCCTTCAGACTTTCTCCACATTAAGATCAAAGTTGGACAATAATATGGCCTATAAAACAGTCATAGTGGCATTAATGGCCTAGGTCGTTCATTCGGAGCGCCAGAGCGTTCAATAAATCATCAATACATTAAAAATCGATATTTTGCCAAAAAGTAACCCCTATATCCTTCAGACTTTCTCCACATTTAGATATATGTTGGACAACTATATGGTCTACCAAACAGTCATAGTGGTATTAATGGTCTAGTTCGTTCATCCGGAGCGCCAGAGCGTTCAATGAATTTTCAACACATTGAAAATCAAAATATTGTCAAAATCAACCCTTAATATCCTTCAGACTTTTTCCACGTTTGGACCAAAGTTGAACAACCACATGGTCTACCAAATAGTCATAGTGAAATTAATGGCCTAGATCGTTTATATGGAGCGCCAGAGCGTTCAATGAATTTTCAATACTTTGAAAATCGAAATTTTGAGAAAATCAACCCCCTATATCCTTCAGACTTTCTCCACATTTAGAGCAAAGTTGAACGTCAATATGGCCTACCAAATAGTCATAGTGGCATTAATGGCCTAGGTCATTTATATGGAGCGCCAGAGCTTTCAATGAATTTTCAATAAATTGAAAATAGAAATTTTCCTAAAAAACAACCCCCTATATCTGAAACAACCCCCTATATACCAATTGAATAGTTATAGTGGCATTAATGGCCTAGATCGTTTATCTGGAGCGGCAGAGCGTTCAATAAATTTTCAATAGATTGAAAATCGAAATTTCGTCAAAAACAACCCCCTATATCCTTCAGACTTTCTCCACATTTAGATATATGTTGGGCAACCATATGGTCCAACAAATAGTCACAGTGGCATTAATGGCCTAGGTCTATTAATGGCGCCAGAGCGTTCAATGAATTTTCAATACATTGAAATTTGAAATTTCGCCAAAAGCAACCCCTTATATTCTTCAGACTTTCCCCACATTTAGACCGAAATTGAAAAACAATATGGCTCGTCGTTTATCAGGAGCATTGGAGCATTCAATGAATTTTCATTAAATTATAATTGGCTTATATTTATTATATATTAGTAAAAAATCCCAAGTTTGAGCCTAAGGCTAAAAATTAAAACATTGAACATGGGGCTTGAAGTTTTCCTTAATGCATATTATATAAAAATGCTTAAGCCTACTGATTTACTTTGAGCTAGAGTTCTTGTTAAAAATATGTATATTTATATATATATATCTATTGATATATATTTATTTATTTATTTATTGAGTTGAAAAAATCAGACGATATTTTTCGGCTGAAGAAAATCAATCAACATTGTCCATGTTGTTTACTTTAGGCTGGGATAGCAAAGGCACTATCTGCATTATCAATTTTTTTTTATCTTTCGGCTAGAACCTTTCGGCTAACTTTAATAAGGTTTATACAAATGTATTCAACAGTTCACATTTAAACTCGAAGTGAAAAGTACACGTTTTGCTCAGCGTTTATTTTTCATTTAAAATAATAATTTCGATAAATTATTATTTTTTTTTTAAATTTATTTACAATGCAATCTGTTTTGGGGCGCAAGGCTCACCCAGCTCTTTCGTGGTTGTGCTTTTGACGTCCTTACTTTACGCTTACTCATCCAACAAGAGGACGTACGGCTATAGGACCGATTTAAGACCATCTGCACATTACAAGCTTCATACCAGTCTATACTGGCATGGAAGATGGGTCGGCCCATGAGTTTTGCACACCGACAAGGGGTCCTAGATGTGTTACATTTCACCACAGATCAAAATCTGTTAATGAAATTTCGATTTGCATCCTGCCCCAATCGGGATTCGAACCCGGTACCTCCCGATTCAAACGCCAAAGCTTTAATCACTGTGCCATTTGGTCGTTAATTTTAAAAGGTGTTTTGAAATCAAGATGTTTGTCATCCAAGTCTGTCAGATGTTTTGATACTGAGTCATTATATTGTCGTTGCACTGTCATTTTGAATTTGACGATTGTCAATTACGTACGTTATGCTCAACAGCTAACACACACAGACACATTAATGAGGGTAAAAAGTTTTTTGTTAGTTTGGCTTATTTTGATCGAATCAGTGTACTATGTTAATGAGGGGTAAAAAATCAATCGAAAACACCATATATAATTGCTATATGCCGATACAAAAAGAGTTAAGTTTAGGACAACAGCATATATTTTTTTTTCTTTTAGACAATTTTTATTTTTCTCCAAAGACATACAAATCAAAGTCAAATAAAATGGATTACAGTATCGAAAAGCAGACATAATTTCCTTCAATTAGAAATTTAGAAGCAACTATTTTTTAAGAAGCATTATTTCACCAAGATCAAGCGTGCAATCAAAAAAATTTTCTGTTCCGTTTTTTTTGGCACAGTGTAGTTTTTATTCTTTATGCATAAATTCATTACTATCTAACTATCGTTAACTTAAAAATATTACTCGTGTGTTCATTCCATATTAAGCTTGCTGCTTTCGCGTGTATTATGTTGGCAAATAAAGAAATAACGAAAACAAAACATAATTAAAATTAGTTATTGGCAAAACACGCAAAGGTTTCGAACCAAATTTTAATTTTACACTAATTAATTGATTTGCCAAAATAATTAACTTTGACAAAATTGTTTCGCACGAATTGGTTTCGTTTCAATTCCTCATTGTTATAAATACCTATAGATACATGGTCGTAAATATCTCTATATAGTCATGTTTTCTCTGTTATAAAACCAACCTATTTCAGTAAATCACCCTAACCTAAATCCTTGAGCTATTTAGATATGTTGTATAAACAAAACCACGATAGGAAGAAGTATCGATTTCTAGCTAAAGTTATTCGAATCCGTTCATTCAAAATACATGGGTTATATGTATGCACGTATCGTTAAACATAGACCAACTTATACCTTCTAGGGGAAAGGTAAGGGTACAAGAAAAAGTAAATTTCGACTTTTTCCTATATCGATGAACAACAAATAAATAACCTACTTCTTAAAATATAATCTACATCTTAAGTGATTTAATTTAATATATGTATATCAAACAGGTGGTATATTTGGTTTTGCTTATTTATCTTTCGAATAAATAGAAAATATAATTTCCTGGGTATATAGTGCGCGACATGATCAACAAACGCGCGAGATTAGGTAAAAATGTGAAATATTTTCCGGATATCTTAATTTTTAATTTAAGCTGTCCAGAAATTGAAATACAAGCGGAAGTTGTGTAGAAAATATTAATTCGTTACAATATCTAAGTCCTCCTTTATACAATTTATGGTCTGATTCACAAACTGTATATGTAAGCTCTGTAACTGTAAAATTTCCGATATATACTAAAATGGTATTCATAAAATTTAACTCAGCACTATGAATGAAACAACAGGAGAGATTTTTTGAAAAGTTTAGTCGAAGATTTCACAATTCCTTATATCTGGAGGAGGAAAGAGTTGAAAAATCTGCCACACCAAATAGTATTTTGTATTCAAGAGATATTGGATGAAGGGCCAATACGACGGGACATAGGTGGAACAGGAAGACAGGGAAGATGTGTTCATTGTCCCCGAACCATCGATCGAAAATATGGAGTCAAATGCTCCATGTGTCAGGCCTTCGTGTGCTAAGACCATATAGCTGTTATCTGTCATGCGTGTGGTGAGCAAGAACGAGAGATAAAAATGTTTAATTATAAATTTAATATTCTAGGGTTAAGCGAAAACGATGAACAATTATTCGTCAATCGAAAATTTACATTGTTTGCAAATATGATAGGCAAAACCGAACAAATTTAAATTAATTTAATCATTAATTTATAAATTATGTACCTACGAAAATCTATCAAGTTCAATATATCGTAACAAGTTATCACGGTCTTAAAACAGGGTGTGTAAATGTCATATGTAAATGTTGTAATCGATTCTCGTATAGTTTACCACGCTCTTCATTTTTTTTGAACTTTGATTTTTTTGCATTTACACGTCTCTGAATGCAACATTAAGAAAACAAATATTTAGGCTAAAATATTACAAAAGTGCATTGAATGAGTCATTCTATTGTATGTTAATCGTAATAGTTTTAAGACCAAGACGATATATACGCTCACAGAGAAATAATTATATAAATGGTCTATATACAGTGTGGGAAGTACGTACAGATTTATTACTTATAATTGTAACAAACCGCATGATATAATGAAACTTAATTTGTCATAAATTAAATTTAGTTTTCAAATTAACGATTTAGAACAAAACTGGGTTACAAAAGCAGTAATTCAGTAAACTGCATTATCCAATTATAGAACTGGTATAATAGCCAACATGAATTGCACGATTAAATATTTTCAATTTATCGCTTTACTGTCTAATATTTAGATAAAAGTATAAGCTATGTGCAATCTACCCAATCGAGCATAACACACGCATTCTCTGTGTGTCTTGTAGAATACAAAATGCTTAGAAAATCGATATTTGAAAAAAAAAGTTCAAGAAAATTCAAAATCTACAGATATTTCCTTTTTATCTTGAACCAAATACGTGTTTTCCCATTTTTTTTTGTATGCCATTTTCATATTTTCGTCTCTTAATTGTCTATCTATGATTTCTATTGGGACACACATTTGCACACACACATACTAATCTCACAAACTTAGATAACAACATTACGTGTTTACAAACTCAGATTAAATACAAAATGACAGAATATATAATAATGAGTCGTTAGATCATGAGACTTTAAAAAAAAGTATTTAATTATTTTCTTTTCTCATTTAATGTAAGCCGAATGATTCTAACTGGAAAAAAATGGTAACTCAGTAGTGTTCGTGATCTGACAGCTGAAAATAAATACATAAATCCATCGATCATACATTAAATCATTGACTGCAAAACGTTTCTAGACGAAGCATGCGTTTAAATTTTTGAAAAACAAAAAATATAAAGAATTATCCCATATATTGATTTGAAAATAAATATATTTAAAATAGTGACAATTATTTAATAAATTTAATTAAATTATATTAAATTCTAATTTATAGAAAATGAAAGGACTTTTATTGAATTCTATATATAAAATATAGAATTTCATCATAAAACTGAGAAAACAGAGAGAAAAAACAAAATAAAAAATCGAAAATTAATTAATCTAAATGGCATTGATGTAACAAATCATATTAAAATAATCAGATTTAATTACTTAATATCTACAAATAAACATAAATTAAAAAATGAATCATTAAAAATAAAATTAATAAAATAAAGAAAGAAATTATAGGAAATTTAACATGTAAAGTTACTGTAACAGAAATTGAAAGGATGAAAAGATTTATACACGACACCAAAAATTTAATTAGTACAGAATCGATTAAATGCACATTCAGAACAAAAATAATGCCTACAAAATTAAAAATAGGTGGTATTAATCTATTCCCGACAAACATTTGTTAACCATAATAGGCTTTACGGTTTTGCAACCGAAAAATGACGGTTGTAAATTACAACAAATATTAAATTATATATACGAATCCTATTCGATTATTAAAATAAGTAAACGAACGTGAATATACGAAAATAATAATGGACGAATTTAGACGATTACAATTTAAAACATCACATACACATCGGCCGAATACCGATTATAATTCGATTATTTCTTCTCTATTGCTATCACAACCTACTAGAATATATTTGAACAATATCTATTTCAATTATTTTCATTCTACAATCGAAAAAAAATTATTTGGTGATAGAAACACAGTAGAAACATCACAATATTTCAATCTAGCAGGCTGATATACCTAACTTCGTAAAATAATGTGTATGCTGTAGTATTTATCGAGAACAGCCATTTTTTTATCGAACTCGAAAGGATTTCTCATTATAACTACGTATGTACGGTGATAATAAATTTTATTTTTCATTGATTAACTACAAATTTGATATTGTGCAAAAGTGTTATTCTAAATAATTTAAGTGCTAATTAAAAAAACAAATTATATACACGCGAGAGTCGCAGGTAAAAATGTTAAGAATATTTTTTCTAAAATAATTATTTTTTACCGTGTTAAAAACTTGTGTTTTGCTCTTATCAGCTGTGTCTTGCTCTTATCTTGATAAATCATACGTATATAATGGAATCGTGTATATAAGACAAACAATATTAAACGAATTAGTATTACGTATGTATATGTGATAATCTAAAACTATTTGTTACAAAATCTACGTTAATCGAAATATTATGTCAACTTAATTAAATTATTCAGTGCAATTGGTGTTTTCGTTTTACCAAACCAATACGTCATTACAATTTTTATTATTTAGTTGCAAATCGGATTCAAAATTCTAACCGAAATATTAATCAAAACCACCATAATATAAATTTTAACTATGTTATTTTAGTGTCCATTACAACTGTAACTTATTGTATTTTAGTGCCATATTCTTGATTAATGCTAATAGCTATTTTCGTAAGGGCTTTGGTGGTTTGAATCCACTGCATCATATTTCATTTGCTTACATATAAACCAAAATGCCAAAGAATAAAATGTTAAACGAGCTTTCCAAGCAATCTATTAAACGACGTATTCTAAACTTAAATTCAAAACAAAAACCTTTTGCAAATCAAACTCAATAGAATTTCCAACCAACGAAAACGATAAGGTGAACTCACCCATTCAATATTCGTGCACTGTAGATGAGCAAAATGAAAATAGAACGTCGAATAACGAACCAAATTACGATGAAATATATGAGGAAGTTTTATCAGATTTTGAAGGAGAAGACGTTGAACTTAGAAATAACGTAAAATTATTAGATTTTTTACATAATTGGGCTATCAAATTTAATATAAAAGCAAATGCTTTAAACGAGCTCTTAGTTTTTATGCAAAAAACACTGGGTTACAACGTACCTCTTGATAGCAGAACCCTTTTAAACACTCCAAAAAATCGAGAAACATCCGAATGTCATCCAGGAAAATATGTTCATATAGGATGTGCTTCGGCTTTTGACGATATGTTGAGTAATTATGACGGAATGCCACCTGTGATTTTATTGGATATCAATATTGATGGTCTGCCTATCACGAAAAGCAATCAAAGCTGCTTTTGGCCGATTTTGGGAAGGATTTGGAATTCGAAGCTTAATAAAGTGTTTGTGATTGGAGTTTATCATGGATATAACAAACCAAATAATTTTAACCAATATTTAAGGCCACTCGTTGACGAGCTTTAAAATATGTATCAGATGGCTACCCGTGGAAACAGGAAAATATAAACGTAAAAATTCGATCATTCATTTGCGATGCTCCTGCGCGGTCGAGTATTCTTGGAACAAAAGCCCACACCGGATACTTTGGATGTCTCAAGTGCAATGTGGAAGGTGACTTTATAAAAAACAGAGTTACATTCCCCATTAATACAACAGCACGCAAGAGAACAAATTTCTCTTTCCGAAACAGAGAAAATGAAGAACACCACAAGCATGACTCTATATTGGAAGAACTTCCTATAGATATGATTAAGCAGTTCCCTTTAGATTACATGCATCTTGTTTGTCTTGGTGTAATGAAGAAATTGCTCCAGTTATGGGTTGGTGGAGACGTTAAATCACTTTTGCCTTCGAAAAATGTAAATAAGATTTCGGAACGACTAGCTAAATTATCAAAGAACCAACCATCAGAATTTCAAAGAAAGATAAGAACATTATCTGATCTCTCGTATTTTAAAGCAACAGAGTTCAGAAACTTTTTATTATATTGTGGGCCATTTGTTTTAAAAGATGTTTTACCAACTGATAAATACAACAATTTTTTATGCCTTCACGGTGGAATTTTAATTTTATGTCACCCAGAGTTTTCCAAAACTAAGTATAATATAGCAAACGATATATTAATACATTTTATTGAGGGGGTAAAATTAATATATGGACAACACAACTTAACGTATAATATGCACAGTTTGTCTCATTTGGCAGAAAATGTGATAGACTTTGGTGAGTTGGATTCATTCTCAGCTTTCCAATTTGAATCATACATGTACAAAATAAAATGTTTCCTTAGAAAGCCTAACCAGCCGTTGGCACAGATTTGCAACAGGATTTGCGAAATTAATAATGCCAATTTTCATCACAAAAATTTAGAATTGACTTACCCCATTTTTAAAAAAAAAATAAATAAGGACGGAAAACTATGTTATTTTAAAATTAAATTAGAATGTATAGAGCTGGATATTAGTGAAGGAAATCGTTATTTTTTGACAAAAAGGAAAGATATTGTTATGTTTGAATATGCGGAAATGGTGAACAATAAAATATTTATTAAAGGTAAAAAATTAGAAACTCTTTCAGATTTCTATAAATTACCGATTTTGTCAAGCAAATTTGATATTTACCGAGCTGTTTTAAATAGCAAAGCAATTATCGAAAAATTTGAAGTTACTGATATACACAAAAAGCTCTTCGCCATGAGAAACGATGATGAAGACTGTTACGTATTTTTCCCAATTCTTCATTTCATTAATTAAATGGGTACCAACTTATAAATATTTTCACTGTACAATTTTTTTTATTTCATTCTACATAATTTTTATTTTCAACAGATCAGTATGTATTCAGTCATTGAGACAGTTAGTCAGGATGGTACAAAGGAGGTGTCAGTTGTATGTGCACACTGGATAAATAATGAGACGGTGGCTTGGCCAAAGCAATATAATAAAGCGTTAAAACATCACCTTCACCCAAACGCGGACTGGGAAATATTTGACTGTAAGGTCTTAAAAAACAACATAGCCAGCTATCGTGAAGCAAAAAAAAAAGAAACATTTTTGGCGGAGTATTCGAACTCGGAATTTGATGAAGAAGCAACGCTTAATAAACGAAAGTACACAATACAAAATTTTAATGGAAATTTTGACCAGCCTTCATACAAAGAAGTTTTGTTACAATGTGCAAATAACGCAACCGAAGTAATGATCGAAAGCGCAAACTACTCAGATGAATTTCCGATAGAGCTGCCACCGTTAATCCCAATTAACAATAAAAATCAACAAACAACGTGTAATTTAGAAGGTCAACAAACAACTGAGTTAGTTGCAACGCCCGTTTATAGGTCAAATTGCTTTAGTGAAGATTTTTTGAATCGAATTGAAACAAAAACCGATGGCAATCAAGGATCTAATTCAAAAATTCAAAAACTTAAAGATAAAATAAAGAAAAACAAACTTAAAATCAAAGAAGTTAAATCCAAAGCTACCCTCATTTTAGATAACCAACAGCAAATTCTACAAAACCAGGCAGACATTAAAGAAATTCTGCAGGTTGTGTTAATGAATGTTAAACCAAAAAAGAACCAATTGGTAATAACTAAAGATACCTCTTTTATACTACCGAAACTGCCCATTAATAGTGTAGATCAACTAGCCGCATTTAACTCAAAATTAACTTCTCAAAGTTATATTGATCAAATGGTATTTATTAGAAATAATTATTGATAACTCAAAATATTTAATACTTAATTTATTTGTTTCAGACTCTTCAATTATACAAGTTGGCTGCTGAAAAACCAAACAAGACGGTTAAAAACTGTTTGGAATACTTATGCTCCAATGCTGTCTTATCCAAATATTCATGGTCTGGACAGAATTCTCTCTCGAAAGGTAAACAGTTAAATACTTATTGTTATTCAAAGAATATACATTTATTGTATAATAGAAGTAACTCAAGCTTTTTTCTTTTTCATTTAGACATTAATAAGTTGGTGTTCGCAGAGTACATAAATATAATTGAACTTTTACGAGGCGTTCACAATTATTTAAAACCAACTAATGCAGTTACCACCGAAAAAATAAAACTAAGCGTGAAAGAATTTTTAAAAAGGAGCAACTTTCGGTACAACCGTAGCATAAATAAATAATAAAATTAAAAGCTGCATCTTTTCGGGCAATGTTTCGAGTTGGTGATCGTTATCTCTTGACTTTATCTAAAGTTAAGCGACGCAATAACATTCAAACTTCGTTCAATTAATGTTATACTTAAGTATGATTGAGGGTTGCTCTCGAAACATTAACCAGCAAAAACGTAACAAACATGTTTCCTATTTAAAAGACTGAAATTTACTAAATAATGATTTAATGCTCCTATATTTATATGTTGTAGTTGTATTTAATACAAATGAATTTGTTTACAATAAATGAAGTAAAATTATTAAAATACTATAATGGCGGTGATACATGTACAGATTTTACCTATAAGGCAAAAAAATTAGCCAAGTACAAAATTGAAAAATGTTCGATTTAAAATTTTTTTCTATAAGGCGATTCAAGTTGGCCGAGTTTTAACCAATCAGCGCGCAGAATTTGTATGCCTTAAAGGCAAAATCTGTACATGTATCCCCGCCTTAATTATATTGTTTTTTGCTATGCATAGAAATCAATAACTCAATTCGAATAGGAGTGTCGAAATATGGTTATATTTCCGAAAATGTCCATGTTTACACCGCAAATGAACTGTAATAAAACGCTTGGTTTACTTAAATGCGACGGTTAAATGGAATTCCTTTATTGTCGTCTAATTTGGTTTAAGTGTCCATGAAAGGTCGGTTAAAAACTAGAAATTGTTTCAGTTAAAAATCGGTTATTTAGCAAAACTAAAAACGGTTGATTTTCAGAAATGTAACTGTCATTTTCAAGCCCAAAGAACCGTAAAATGCAGCATAATAAGAAGGACCGCCCAAGGTGTTCCATAACCCGGGTATTTGGTTATACTTTGGTAAGTAAAAGTCTCTAAAAAAACCGATCGGCCCCACAGTCGCACATCGGTTATTTTTCAGTACTAAATTTAAAATTTGTTTGTCGGGATTAATTATCGGATTATTCCATATATCCCACCATTCCATATTATCGGATTATTCCATATATGTTCTGTAAGAAATGTCTTAATTATGGACATTGGATTAAATATTGTACCAAAATAAATAAGAGATGTGGAAACTGTACTAAAGAACATTTCATAAATGAAAATGAAAAATGTGAAAGAAAAACATTATGTTTTTCATGCAAATTAAACCATCAAACCAATTCAAAGGACTGCCAAAGAAAAATAAAAGAAATAAAAATTAAAGAAATTAAAACTCTATGTAGAAAATCATATAAAAAAGCAAAAAAAAATTATGAAGAAGAATATCAGGAATCAAGAGGATCTTATAATGAATTTCCATCACTAAAAAGAAAAAGGATTCAAAATGATAGTTATGCTAGAACAGTGGAAGTAATGGATATGGTAGAGGAGGAATCAAAAATAAGGAAGGAAATAAAAATAAATGAGTTACAGGAAACGGATGAAAAACTACAAACCTATAAAACCATACTTATACATTTAAAAAATTTATGTAGTGTACTGAAACCTATTATACAAAATCCAAAAGTACCAGAAGAAGCTAATAATATTATAGACCAGATTGCTATAGATTTATATAAATATGATCCGGAAGCAAAAATGGAGTGCTTCGAATACCTTTTTTAAATGATTATAATCCAAATAAATATACAAAGTATAAACAACAAAGTCGATTTACTTGAAAATTATCTTATAAAAAATTAGGCTCAAATAGCAATACTGAGTGAAACATGATTCAGAGAAAATAAAAAAATTAATTTTAAAACATACAGGATGATATTTAACAATAGAAATGATGGTTATGGTGGATGTGGTTTCTTAATTAGCAATGACATTCAATTAATATCAAAAAATAGTTTAAATGTGGATCCGATCGAGGCTATTGAAATAAATATAAAAAATAATAATATTACATACACTTTAATATCATTTTATAATTCAACAAGAAATATAAATTAATAAATCAGGTATACAATCAATTTGAAAACATTTTAATTAAATATGATAATAAAAATAATGTAATAATAGCAGGAGACATAAACGCTAAAAGTTCATTATGGAATAAAAATAATTTGCAAGACAGATTAGGCAAAAAAAATTGAAAAAGCATAATGTCATATCAATATAAAATAATTAATAATGGTGATTTTACTCATAGAAATTTGTATAACCAAAATGTTTCGGCCATAGACATAACAATAGTTTAATACAATCTCACAAATAGTGTTGAATGGAAAACATTAATGGATGATTTGGGGTCTGATCATATTCCAATAAAAATCACAATTAAATCAACATATGTCAATGAGGGAAAGATTAGAAAAACCAATAAAAAAAATGTAGAAGAAATAAATAAAATCAATCTAAACAATGTAAATAATATTGAAAATTATGAAAAGCATATGGAGGAAATTATAGAAAAAAACACATATTTTCTTAGCGGGAAAAGAAAAGAAAACAGAAACAAGAATTTGTGGAATGATAAAATAGATAAACTATGGAAAGAGAAAAAACGAAATTTAACTAATTACAATCGAGAAAAAGATTTAATCACAACTATACAATTAAAAAAACATCAGCATTGTTAAAACGAGAAATTAAAAAAGCTAAATAAATATCATGGCAAGAATTAACTGAAACAATTAATACCAATATGAGTAATAAAAAAGTTTGGAATATAATAAATAACATCAATCGAAAAAAAAATATTGGATTTAACATACTTCAAGAACACAATAACAGAAACAAATTTTTAGATAAATTTTCCAGAATCAATAGAAAACATTGTAATTCCATTTATATATCCTCAACCCAGAATAAAAAACGAATAATTTAATACTTTTGAAATAATAAATATAATTAATAAAAATAAAAATACCACTCCAGGAATTAATAAAATATCAAATGAATTACTTAAATCGTTACAAATTAATCATATAATTAAAATTAAAGAATTATTTAACAAAATGTGGAGGGAATCGGTTATATCAGAGAAAATGAAGAATATTAAGGTAATAGCAATAAAAAAAACAAAATAAAGAAGAAGACATTCCAGAGAATTATAGGCCAATCTCACTTATTCCAACAACTACAAAAAGAATTGACAAATTAATAAAAAACAGAATTAATATTAAATTAAAAGAAATTAATTATTTACCAGAAAATCAATTCGGATTTCGGGAAAAAAAGCATTGCAGATTTTTATGTCACATTAATCAACAAAATTAATAATAATAGAAAAGATAAAATTAAAACAATATTAATCGTGAAGGATATTATTAAAGCCTTTGATAACATAAATAAGGATATATTGATACAGAAACTTAAAGAGACTGAAATGGATGAAAATTATATAAACTGGATTTATAAATACCTTACGAACCGGAATATAATCATCAAAAACGAAAATGGATATTCTTATAGAACAACAAATAAAAGGATACCTCAAGGACGCTCTTTAAGTCCACTGTTATTCAACATATACACAGCTGATACATCATTTAAATAATAATAACTGTCAAGTCATTCAATTCGCCGATGACATTGGAATTATAATATCATCTAAAGATCACTATACCATAGAAGCATTAGCTAATAATATTATGAATAAATTAAAATTGATATTAAATAATATAAAATTAGATATTAATAGAGACAAAACTAAATACCTAAATTTTAATTTAAAAAATAATATACAGTTAAATATAAATTATAATAATAATAAATTAGAAGAAATTGAACACATGAAACTGTTAGGAATTACGATTGATAACAAATTAAAGTGGAATAAACCCTACATGATCATCAAAAACAAAATAATTAAAAATATGAACATATTAAAAGCATTTGCATATAGAAATGGTGGTACTCATCCTCAAAAAATGTTAAATATAATTAAAGCTGTAATAAAAACTTTGACTAGTAATTTAGAAATTTGTGTAACACCAAATAAAACAATTTGTAAAATGATGCAAACACTTCAAAATTCATGTTTGAGACTCTGCGTAGGACTAGCGAGAGTCACAGCAATAAAAATCATCTTAGCAGAAGCTGTGGAAATTGATTATGAAAATCAAATAAAATTCAAATCTTGTAAATATGTATATTAGTAAACAAATTAGTAGCAATTCTATAATCGGGAAAAATATTATAAAAGGAATTAGTATTAAAACATTTGAAGAAATATTACTCAAATTTCGAAAAGAATAGGAATTATTAAAGGAATACAAATTATGCAAAATAATATAAAAATTTATGATAATCTTGGTGAATTGGAAAATAAAAGGAACTATAATAATATAGAGATGAAAACAGAATTCTTGCAAATAGAGAAGAAATACGAAAAACATAAATGCATTTATACAGATGGATCAAAGAAGGGGAAAATATGTGGAATAGGAATATATTCAAAAGAAAACATAAATATGTCAATCAAACTTACATACGAAGCTAGTATAAAAACAACTGAGATGATAGGAATTTATCTAGCTCTAATCAAACAAATAAGTGATAATCATAAATATATTGTAATATGTACGGACTCCAAAAGTTGCTGTACGTCTCTCATAAACTGCATCAATAAAGCTCAAAACAAATTTTATGAAGAGAAAATAATAGAATTAGCAAATGAGAATGATGAAACAGAAATTATACGAGGGTTGCCTTTTATATTTCGGGATTGGACAACCCTAGTGTTGCAATCTGGCAACTGACTGCTCTATCGTAAAGTTTGACATTTTTGAGATTATACGTACTCAGAACGTTTTGACATTCGAGCGCTATTTGTGTTGTTTACAGTACTCATTAACTCAACATATCGGCGAAAAAATGGAATTAAATCGTGAACATTTTCGTGCGATTATTTTTTACAACTTTCGACGTGGATTAAGGCAGCAAGAGTGAATGGATGAACATTCAATTTTTGGCGATGAAGCTCTATCAAGGACCAGAGGTTCCGGAAACCATTGATGCTGTGCGCGAACTGATATTGCAAGATCGTCATGTGACCTATCGTGAGATTGAGACAACCTTAGGCATTAGTGGGACCAGCATACATTCAATATTGCATAAACATTTAAATGTCAAAAAAATTTGTTCGCGTTGGATCCCACACAATTTGTCAATCGCTCAAAAAAAAGGCTCGTGTCGATTGGTCGAAAGAAAAGCTCAAAAATACGATCGCTGTGCTTCAAAATACGTCTATGACATAGTGACAGGTGATGAATCGTGGATTTAGCGCGTATGAGCCCGAAAGTAAACAGCAGTCGACTGTATGGGGGGTGTTTCAAGATGAGCCGAATCCAACAAAACTTGTTCGCGCACGAAGCACTTGCAAGCAAATGATCGCCTGTTTTTTTCGGAAAAAATGGACATGTCGCAACCGTACCACTAGAACAACGCACAACAGTCAATCCTGAGTAGTACACAACCATTTGTTTGCCAGTTGTCTTCCAAGAAATCAGGAAAACCAACTGCCGAAGATAGATCACTCTTCACCACGACAATGCGAGCTCTCACCCATCGGCTTAAAGAACTGCATTTTGAGCACTCAAAACATCGATTTGATGAGTCATCCGCCGTATAGTCCTGACTTGTCACCAAATGATTTCTTTTTATTCCCGTACGTAAAAAACAAACTAAGAGGTCAACGTTTTTCGACACCTGCAGAAGCGGTTGCTGCGTTCAGAATGCATGTTTTGGAGATATCTCAATCAGAGTGGAAAAAGTGCTTCGACAATTGGTTACGCATGCAAAAGTGTATAGATCTTCATGGGGAATATTTTGAAAAACAATAAAGCGATTTTCGATGATTTATATTTGTTTTTGTTCTCTAATCCCGAAATATAAAAGGCAGCCCTCGTAATTCAATGGATTCCATCACATATAGGGATAAAAGGAAATGAAAATGCAAACATATTGGCAAAAATCGCAACAGAAATAGATAACATCAACAAAATAGATAATAAAATACCAGTAGAGGATATAAACAAACAAATAAAACACAAAATATATTAAGATTGGAATGATAGTTATGAAAAATTATACAAGAAATAAAGGCATATTTAATAGAGTGGTTAACCAAACTAAAACTCCAAAATATACTTGGTTTAAAAGAGTAAAGTAGAAACCAAAATATATTAAAGTGATTAATAGATTAAGAACAAGACACATATAACAAAACTTTTAAATATTTATTAAAAATGACAGATAACGATTAATGCCTAGTATGTAACACAAAAGAAACTAATATACATGTAATTGATAACTGTTCAAAATATAAAAATTTGAGGGAAAAATTTAAGAAAATTAAAAACAAAAAATTTCTAAATATATTGATAAATAATATACTGCTGAACTAAAAGAATAAGCCAAATTTCATATTGAAACTGATATAGAATTTTAAAATAATTCAAAAGAAAACATGGAATACTAAAATCATAAATACATAAAATGATATAAGGATAAAAGATAAAATTCTAAATGTAGAAAGAGTTAAGTGACATCTACCAACAAAAAATAAATGAAAAATTATTTCAATTAAATATTTTGTTATACTTTGTATATTGGTTTATAATTAATAATTGTTAATATTTAGAGCAAATTGATTTTAAACAATCAGCTCATAAATAATGAAATAAAAAAAAAAAAAAAAAAAATCCATCGATGTAATATTTATCAATATTTTTCAGCCGAAAGCAACCCGCCGAAATTTATCACCGTTTTTATCATCGTAATTGAACCGAGAAAAGGATATTACATAGGGTAACATAGCCGAGCTAGTAGCAGATGCAGAGTGTGTGCACATCACATAATCATATTAAATGTCACACCATACAATCATCTAAAACCTTCAATTCACCTATTCGCTGGAAGGCTTTTAAGGACTATGGAAGAACAAACTGAGCATATAGCAAAATGTTAGAAATAATTGTACACTTTATAATCAACCAATTGGAACTTTTGGATGCGGCTCCTGTTCGCAGTTTCAGCTGCGGAATCCTTGAAGGTTTATATCGAAAATCACTTTCCAGGAAATTACACGGGTTCTAAGGAGTTCAGTAGACATCGGAAATCCTATACGAGTTCAGTAGAAGTTCAGTTATCGTAAATAATATCGCTTGTGCCAGCAGAATAAGAAGTCACATTTTCACGCTTATCAAGATTTTTTGTATCTCGTTCCCGAAAAAAATGTTTTTCGAACACTAAACTACAGGCATGCAGGCACTAAAATCAGTCCCAAAACACTTTAAATGCAGACATATTAGAAAAAAATATTTAAATTAAATTAAAATTTTCGCGTCCTCGAATCTACTCGTTTTGATTGATGACCCTATAGGCCTATACTCGTATTTCTATATCTTAAAAACATATATAATGCAAAAATTTGTAATATTATCCGTAATTTCCAATTAAAATATCAAGTTTGTTCAGATATTATCAATTTGCGCAGACAATGACACTTCTTTCGTTAAATTTATTATTATTATGTCAACATAGTTTGACAGAAAGCCAAATTGAAAATTTATGGATCGAAAAAAAAATCAAAGTGACTTGCTAAACTAAACTTTAGGTTTTTCACTTATGTATGAAGGAGTATACGGGGGTTCGAGTACACACGGATTAATTTAAATATTGTGTGTATACCTGAAATGATAACATCGGCAAAAAAATACCAAAAAGGTATCAAAATCTTCTTTAAGTCCTTTGTTAGACTATATGTTAATGAAACATAATTGTAAATAACAAAAAGTAAATTTTCATTCCCCTCACACCCCAATTCAGTTTTTCCACCATCATTTCGTCATAAAAGCACACAAAAATTTTGTTTTTGTTAATTTTAAATTAGATTTTGTCGTCTTTTTCAATTTATTTATATAACACAAGTCGAGGCTTTCCGTTTACTCCCTGTATAAATTATGTTTGTGTGTGTATGTTGAACCTGATTATTTGTCATGAAAAAATATTGAAATGAAACGTCTTATGTTAATTATTATCTTTTAAGGTATAAACAACAATATTAATTAATCAAATTAAAATATCAAATTAATTTGTTATATATAAAATCAAGTTTTCCACATCCTTATTGTTTACTAAATACACCGTATACACATAGGTAGGAGGGAGGAAAAATTTTCGATGTGATAATGATGGATTTGGTAAAATTTCTAAATGGAATTCTTTAGAGACGTACCCATTATCACAGTACATTTGTCATCTTTCATTTCAACACGATTTTAAGGATAATTGATGAGTGCCTAACTTTCCTTAACTAATTTTTTTTTGTGGCGAAATCGTAACACAAAAGATAATATTAATATTTACGTAGTCTAGGCGTATTGTAACAATATTGATCAAAATCTGGTGTTAAAAGCATTTTTGTGATATTAAAAAAAAAATCATAAAATTATTTGGGGATGTCACATTTTTATAAATATAATTGTTATGTTTATTTATTTCTGTAGAGCTAGGATTAGGTGTTGATTCTAAAAGCTTTTCCCTGCTTAACAAATGTTGTCCATAATATTCAAAAAAAAAATTTAATCTTCGTCGTTAATAAATTGAAATAAATGGGGTTCAATATCGTAGCGTTTGAGAAAGGCACAAATTCTAAAAGCATTTTAAAAAATTTTACTGACTCGGAGATGAAGCCAAGCTAAAAAAAACTATTTTTTTAAAATTAATTTTTCGTGATAATTGACCTATTTAGTCTAATTTCCCAAGATGTTGAAAAGCTCGCAATGTCCTTCATCTATTTTTTAGTGATTGGATTTCTTATGCTAACATACCTGAATTTTGTTTCGCTGCATTATCAACAAAATAAATATCAACAAAATAAATTTAGAAGGTAGAAATATTTTAATGGTTTTACTGCAGAAGTCACATCACTTAAAAGCTTTTAAATTGTATTTTTTAACCTTGAGTGTTGAACCCGACTAAGTTGAACAATTGAACGTTGGTCTTCAATTGGCGGGAAAATAAATCAAATCCGTTATTTGTATCAAACAAATAGACGATTTCGCTCAAATACGGTTATTTATGTTGTTTACCTTTACATTAAATGAAACTGGTTATTCATTAGAGGCACTAAACGAAAACGGTGGAATATTGTCAAAATCGAGGGGTCGACTTCTGGAAGGACAACAGAGAATGGGTGTCATTAAATAAATTTAAAAATGGTACATATGAACAGAGAAGGATTTCAACCAAGGATTTTCAAGTTTAAACTAACTATTACTTTACAGGCCATAAACTACGGAAATTAACGAAAGAAATAGTAATAGCTGAGACAACCTAAGAGACATATTTCATCCTATGTAAACGTAAAAATTTAAACTGCGATTTCATTTTCTGTAAATAGTCGCATACAATCAAAAATATTTTTGCGTATACGTATACGCAATTTAACGAAAAATCACAGATACAACGATGAAATTAGAATTATCAGAAGTTTGTTTTGTTTTCATTTTTTAGTTCAAATGAAAAATCTAATTTGATTGTCTGTGGTAATAGTAAAAGAAACAATGATTGAACTAGCGCACGTTGTAGAATGGTAGTTCACTGGTATAGTTCTTCTATTGTTTGAACCTATAACACATTTCCGAACTGCGTTCGATTATCATAATTGCCAAAGAAGTTTAAAAGAAAGTCTCGGCGTTCGAACTGATTAGGGATCTTAACGAGGATGTTAAACGCTAATTTAAATCAAGATACCTCAGTTTGGACCCCAAAACATGCAAAAGGTTAATAAACTAATTAATCAATATCAATATCACATTTTTTTGGTAAATAAATTGGTAATCGAATACATATTTGGTTATTGTGTTATCAAAAATATGTACATAGAAACTATGAAATATATTAAGACATCAATATCGATATCTTAATCAATACCAATACCAATAGTAATACCAATACCAATACCAATACCAATACCAATACCAATACCAATACCAATACCAATACCAATACCAATACCAATACCAATACCAATACCAATACCAATACCAATACCAATACCAATACCAATACCAATACCAATACCAATACCAATACCAATACCAATACCAATACCAATACCAATACCAATACCAATACCAATACCAATACCAATACCAATACCAATACCAATACCAATACCAATACCAATACCAATACCAATACCAATACCAATACCAATACCAATACCAATACCAATACCAATACCAATACCAATACCAATACCAATACCAATACCAATACCAATACCAATACCAATACCAATACCAATACCAATACCAATACCAATACCAATACCAATACCAATACCAATACCAATACCAATACCAATACCAATACCAATACCAATACCAATACCAATACCAATACCAATACCAATACCAATACCAATACCAATACCAATACCAATACCAATACCAATACCAATACCAATACCAATACCAATACCAATACCAATACCAAAACCAAAACCAAAACCGAACACAATCATATTCTATAAGCCGTACTGTAGCGACACGCATGTAATTTTTCACTTCTGTTTAATTGTATTGTGCGTATACGAACATGAAATTTTATTCTCTATTTACTTGAAGTTGTGCATATGTTTCGGAAATACATTTAAGTAAAAAAATGTTGAACGGGAAAAATAGAAAAAACAAAAACTAGGGGGTGTGTTTTGTTTGTTATTATATAATTCAAAAGTGCATTTCGATCACGATTTTTTGTTTTAATTTCTGTTTTTCATTATTGTTTTAGTCTTTTTACGCATGAATGAGGCGTGGCTACGCATATCTGATCTTCAAATCTATTTTGTTTTTTGTTGTTTGTAAAAACATAAAAGAGAAATCTAGAACAAATGTGTCATATTTGATTTTTATTGGCCGTATACAAATACTATCAAATAGAAATTAAAAATGTACACCAATACTATCAAATAGGAGTTAAAAAGTGCCATTATCCGCGTGTATAGCCGAGTATTGTACGGCTTATAGAATATAATTGTGTTCGGTTTTGACCAAAACCAAAACCAAAACCAATACCAATACCAATACCAATACCAATACCAATACCAATACCAATACCAATACCAATACCAATACCAATACCAATACCAATACCAATACCAATACCAATACCAATACCAATACCAATACCAATACCAATACCAATACCAATACCAATACCAATACCAATACCAATACCAATACCAATACCAATACCAATACCAATACCAATACCAACACCAATACCAATACCAATACCAATACCAATACCAATACCAATACCAATACCAATACCAATACCAATACCAATACCAATACCAATACCAATACCAATACCAATACCAATACCAATACCAATACCAATACCAATACCAATACCAATACCAATACCAATACCAATACCAATACCAATACCAATACCAATACCAATACCAATACCAATACCAATACCAATACCAATACCAATACCAATACCAATACCAATACCAATACCAATACCAATACCAATACCAATACCAATACCAATACCAATACCAATACCAATACCAATACCAATACCAATACCAATACCAATACCAATACCAATACCAATACCAATACCAATACCAATACCAATACCAATACCAATACCAATACCAATACCAATACCAATACCAATACCAATACCAATACCAATACCAATACCAATACCAATACCAATACCAATACCAATACCAATACCAATACCAATACCAATACCAATACCAATACCAATACCAATACCAATACCAATACCAATTCCAATTCCAATTCCAATACCAATACCAATACCAATACCAAATACCAGAACCAATACCAATACTGCGCTGTTATGATGTCTGTGAAGCTGGCCCGAAAAGTTAGCACGTAAAACACTGCGGCAACACTAATGGTTTGGGTCTTGAATACTGTTATTTTAGTACAAGTTAGCACGAAAAAAATGAATTTCTCATATATTATTTAAAAAGTTAGCACGAGTTTTTTTTTTATAAACAGATTATTAAACACGGGAAAAAATATATTTATACACTGATGTAAAGCTAGCACGAAAAGTTAGCACGTATTTTTTAAAAATGTACATAATATGGTAAAACATTTATCGAATATCTAGCCCATTTTTTGCCCCATTGAATAGTACTAAAATAATGTACAAAACAAAATAAGCATTTATTATAATAATACATATAAAACAGGAACATATTTAATTTTACTATATAACTTAATTTTTCAAACGAATCATAGTTAAGTTTATTGATCCATAGTCCAATAATTAAATTTTTGTTAATAAATAAATCAGAAGATTCAATAATAAAATGTTCATAAAACATATAGCGGTTTGAGTATTAGCTAGAGTTAGCACGAAAAATTAATATAAAAATTAATTGAGATAAATCGATTCGTGCTGGGCCTTTCCAAAATTTTGTCGGACATGAAATTGATTTTATATTAAAGAAGGGCCAATTACGAAATTATTCAGAAAGTTTCAGAATTTTCTTATGATTTGTTTGTGAGCTATATCGATTCGTGCTGTGCATTTTCGAAAATTTCGGAATTATATGAAATTGATTGCGTAAAACCGATAAGAAAATTCTGAAACTTACTGAATAATTTCTAAATTGGCCCTTCTTTAATATAAAATCAATTTCACGTCCGACAAATTTTTGGAAAGGCTCTGGATGAACCCATTAGTACTCAACCAATTTCATATAAACGAGAAATTTTTGAAAATGCACAGCACGAATCGATATTGCTCACAAACAAATCATAAGAAAATTCTGAAACTTTCTGAATAATTTCGTAATTGGCCCTTCTTTAATATAAAATCAATTTCATGTCCAACAAATTTTTGGAAAGGCTCAGCATGAACCCTTAGTACTCAACCAATTTCATATAAACGAGAAATTTTCGAAAATGCACAGCACGAATCGATATAGCTCATAAACAAATCATAAGAAAATTCTGAAACTTACTGAATAATTTCGTAATTGGCCCTTCTTTAATATAAAATCAATTTCATGTCCGACAAATTTTTGGAAAGGCTCAGCATGAACCCTTATTGCTCAACCAATTTCATATAAAAGAGAAATTTTCGAAAATGCACAGCACGAATCGATATTGCTCATAAACAAATCATAAGAAAATTCTGAAACTTACTGAATAATTTCGTAATTGACCCTTCTTTAATATAAAATAAATTTCATGTCCGACAAATTTTTGGAAAGGCTCAGCACGAATCGATATTACTCAATCAAATCATATAAACAGGAAATTTTCGAAAATGCACAGCACGAATCGATATAGCTCATAAACAAATCATAAGAAAATTCTGAAACTTACTGAATAATTTCGTAATTGGCCCTTCTTTAATATAAAATCAATTTCATGTCCGACAAATTTTTGGAAAGGCTCAGCTCGAATCGATATAGCTCATAAACAAATCATAAGAAAATTTTGAAACTTTCTGAATAATTTCGTAATTGGCCCTTCTTTAATATAAAATCAATTTCATGTCCAACAAATTTTTGGAAAGGCTCAGCATGAACCCTAGTGCTCAACCAATTTCATATAAAATAGAAATTTTCGAAAATGCACAGCACGAATCGATATTGCTCATAAACAAATCATAAGAAAATTCTGAAACTTACTGAATAATTTCGTAATTGGCCCTTCTTTAATATAAAATCAATTTCATGTCCGACAAATTTTTGGAAAGGCTCGGCATGAACCCTTAGTGCTCAACCAATTTCATATAAACGAGAAATTTTTGAAAATGCACAGCACGAATCGATATTGCTCATAAACAAATCATAAGAAAATTCTGAAACTTACTGAATAATTTCGTAATTTTCCCTTCTTTAATATAAAATCAATTTCATGTCCGACAAATTTTTGGAAAGTCTCAGCATGAACCTTTAGTACTCAACCAATTTCATATAAACGGAAAATTTTCGAAAATGCACAGCACGAATCGTTATTGCTCACAAACAAATCATAAGAAAATTCTGAAACTTTCTGAATAATTTCGTAATTGACCCTTCTTTAATATAAAATCAATTTCATGTCCGACAAATTTTTGGAAAGTCTCAGCATGAACCCTTAGTACTCAACCAATTTCATATAAACGGAAAATTTTCGAAAATGCACAGCACGAATCGATATTGCTCATAAACAAATCATAAGAAAATTCTGAAACTTACTGAATAATTTCGTAATTGACTCTTCTTTAATATAAAATCAATTTCATGTCCGACAAATTTTTGGAAAGTCTCAGCATGAACCTTTAGTACTCAACCAATTTCATATAAACGGAAAATTTTCGAAAATGCACAGCACGAATCGTTATTGCTCACAAACAAATCATAAGAAAATTCTGAAACTTTCTGAAAAATTTCGTAATTGACCCTTCTTTAATATAAAATCAATTTCATGTCCGACAAATTTTTGGAAAGTCTCAGCATGAACCCTTAGTACTCAACCAATTTCATAAAAACGGAAAATTTTCGAAAATGCACAGCACGAATCGATATTGCTCACAAACAAATCATAAGAAAATTCTGAAACTTTTCGAATAATTTCGTAATTGGCCCTTCTTTAATATAAAATCAATTTCATGTCCGACAAATTTTTGGAAAGGCTCAGCACGAATCGATATTACTCAATCAAATCATATAAACGGGAAATTTTCGAAAATGCACAGCACGAATCGGTATTGCTCACAAACAAATCATAAGAAAATTCTGAAACTTACTGAATAATTTCGTAATTGGCCCTTCTTTAATATAAAATCAATTTCATGTCCGACAAATTTTTGGAAAGGCTCGGCATGAACCCTTAGTGCTCAACCAATTTCATATAAACGAGAAATTTTTGAAAATGCACAGCACGAATCGATATTGCTCATAAACAAATCATAAGAAAATTCTGAAACTTACTGAATAATTTCGTAATTGACCCTTCTTTAATATAAAATCAATTTTATGTCCGACAAATTTTTGGAAAGTCTCAGCATGAACCTTTAGTACTCAACCAATTTCATATAAACGGAAAATTTTCGAAAATGCACAGCACGAATCGATATTGCTCACAAACAAATCATAAGAAAATTCTGAAACTTTCTGAATAATTTCGTAATTGACCCTTCTTTAATATAAAATAAATTTCATGTTCGACAAATTTTTGGAAAGTCTCAGCATGAACCTTTAGTACTCAACCAATTTCATATAAACGGAAAATTTTCGAAAATGCACAGCACGAATCGATATTGCTCACAAACAAATCATAAGAAAATTCTGAAACTTTCTGAATAATTTCGTAATTGACCCTTCTTTAATATAAAATCAATTTCATGTCCGACAAATTTTTGGAAAGGCTCAGCATGAACCCTTAGTACTCAACCAGTTTCATATAAACGGAAAATTTTCGAAAATGAACAGCACGAATCGATATTGCTCACAAACAAATCATAAGAAAATTCTGAAACTTTCTGAATAATTTCGTAATTGACCCTTATTTAATATAAATTCAATTTCATGTCCGACAAATTTTTGGAAAGTCTCAGCATGAACCCTTAGTACTCAACCAATTTCATATAAACGGAAATTTTTTGAAAATGCACAGCACGAATCGATATTGCTCACAAACAAATCATAAGAAAATTTTGAAACTTTCTGAATAATTTCGTAATTGACCCTTCTTTAATATAAAATCAATTTCATGTCCGACAAATTTTTGGAAAGGCTCTGGTTGAACCCATTAGTACTCAACCAATTTCATATAAACGAGAAATTTTTGAAAATGCACAGCACGAATCGATATTGCTCACAAACAAATCATAAGAAAATTCTGAAACTTTCTGAATAATTTCGTAATTGACCCTTCTTTAATATAAAATCAATTTCATGTCCGACAAATTTTTGGAAAGGCTCAGCATGAACCCTTAGTACTCAACCAATTTCATATAAACGGAAAATTTTCGAAAATGCACAGCACGAATCGATATTGCTCACAAACAAATCATAAGAAAATTCTGAAACTTTCTGAACAATTTTGTAATTGACCCTTCTTTAATATAAAATCAATTTCATGTCCGACAAATTTTTGGAAAGGCTCAGCATGAACCCTTAGTACTCAACCAATTTCATATAAACGGAAAATTTTCGAAAATGCACAGCACGAATCGATATTGCTCACAAACAAATCATAAGAAAATTCTGAAACTTTCTGAATAATTTCATAATTGACCCTTCTTTAATATAAAATCAATTTCATGTCCGACAAATTTTTGGAAAGGCTCAGCATGAACCCTTAGTACTCAACCAATTTCATATAAACGGAAAATTTTCGAAAATGCACAGCACGAATCGATATTGCTCACAAACAAATCATAAGAAAATTCTGAAACTTTCTGAATAATTTCGTAATTGACCCTTCTTTAATATAAAATCAATTTTATGTCCGACAAATTTTTGGAAAGTCTCAGCATGAACCCTTAGTACTCAACCAATTTCATATAAACGGAAAATTTTCGAAAATGAACAGCACGAATCGATATTGCTCACAAACAAATCATAAGAAAATTCTGAAACTTTCTGAATAATTTCTTAATTGGCCCTTCTTTAATATAAAATCAATTTCATGTCCGACAAATTTTTGGAAAGGCTCAGCACGAATCGATATTACTCAATCAAATCATATAAACGGGAAATTTTCGAAAATGCACAGCACGAATCGGTATTGCTCACAAACAAATCATAAGAAAATTCTGAAACTTACTGAATAATTTCGTAATTGGCCCTTCTTTAATATAAAATCAATTTCATGTCCGACAAATTTTTGGAAAGGCTCGGCATGAACCCTTAGTGCTCAACCAATTTCATATGAACGAGAAATTTTTGAAAATGCACAGCACGAATCGATATTGCTCACAAACAAATCATAAGAAAATTCTGAAACTTTCTGAATAATTTCGTAATTGACCCTTCTTTAATATAAAATCAATTTCATGTCCGACAAATTTTTGGAAAGTCTCAGCATGAACCCTTAGTACTCAACCAATTTCATATAAACGGAAAATTTTTGAAAATGCACAGCACGAATCGATATTGCTCAAAAACAAAGAAAATTCTGAAACTTTCTGAATAATTTCGTAATTGGCCCTTCTTTAATATAAAATCAATTTCATGTCCGACAAATTTTTGGAAAGGCTCAGCACGAATCGATATTACTCAATCAAATCATATAAACGGGAAATTTTCGAAAATGCACAGCACGAATCGGTATTGCTCACAAACAAATCATAAGAAAATTCTGAAACTTACTGAATAATTTCGTAATTGACCCTTCTTTAATATAAAATCAATTTCATGTCCGACAAATTTTTGGAAAAGCTCAGCACGAATCGATTTATCTCAATTAATTTTTTTATTAAATTTTCGTGCTAACTCTAGCTAATACTCAAACCTCCATTATGTTTTAGATAAATTTATTATTGAGTCTTCTAATTTATTTAATAATAAAAAAAACTTATTATTGGACGAATGATGAATAAACGAAATTATTATTAAATGAGAACGGTGACTTAAATTTGTGCATGTTTTTACATTTATTATTATAATAATTGATTATTTTATTTTGTACATTTTTTTAGTACTATTCAATGGAAAAAAAATTGGTTTTGATATTTGGTAAATGTATTACCATATGTACATTTTTAAAAAATACGTGCTAACTTTTCGTGCTAGCTTCACATCGGTGCTGTTATGTTGATTGTTGTTGAGACAGAGGTGAAACTGGTCTATGAAACTTTCTTTACTACAGCTTCATCTAAGAGAAACTTTACAGAGTTTCTCGAATATCAAGATGTACAGCAAAGCTCGAAAATATTTTGGGAACTTGTTCTGCACAGCTTTACTAAATTGTAATGGGAAATAACGTAATGGAAAATTGTATTTGCTTATCTTTAAGCCTAACTTGTTAAACAGGTCAGATGTCTTGCAACTATGGCACATTATAAACTTAGAATAATTCTGCAGTACCACCATCAAGTATTTCACTGAGGTTGTTGTTTAATATTGAAAATTTCACTTCGTTGCGGATATTCCTCGACATCAATTACCTAACTCAAACAACCTAACACAACATGCAGCAAACGAAATAAAATCAATTATATTTTAATAATGATTACCGTATTTCATGTATACAGAAGAAGACTATACTCGTAAAAAGTATTTTGTATTTCAACAAAACACAATTTAATATTGTACATAAGAGAGAAAAACATATTTTCCAGCCGCATACATTATAATAATAATAATAACACACCGCAATGCTCCTGCTGCCATTAAATCAAAAAACAAGAAACAATAAGCTATACTCGAACGTACAATGAGGTTTTGTTGGTTTAACGATATACACCAACAGAAGCAGCAGCACACCAAACATGACTTCGAATAAAATTCTACTTTTCAACTTTTCCTTCCTATATACACATTTATTGCTCCTTTTCCTGGTTTCAAAACTACTGTCTAGCATGAACTCTCTCCCTTTTGATATTAATCTCTTTATATGTATGCGATTTTTGTATTTCATTTTATTGTATGGATTGGTAAAAGTTTTGTTCGTGTACTTGTAATGTTATACAAACTATATATACAACTTTTTTTTGTAACTTATTGAAATTTTCTTCTTTCCGTAGTTCTTATTATACCTATACGAGTTGTATTGTATATAGCTCTATCTAAGTTTATCAAATTTTATTACAAAAAAGTTTTTTCTTTGCACTGGTAGGTCATACGGGTTGTGAGAGCACTTTAGAAGTAAAAATCTTCTACATAATTTGATAACAGTACATGCGGTGATATTCATTGAACTGGATACAAAAATGTGACTCATATACTCCAAAGTTTTGACACATACCACATGTTCCACTAACACACCAGTTTTTTCAACACGTGTTACCGATGTTCTTAACACAGCAAACGTAAAACAATAGATAGTAACAAAAATTTGCGGAAGTTTTTGAAATTTTATTTGGGCAAACTGAAATGTTATGTATGAGCAATGAATGTTGACGTTGTTTAGTCGAATAAGAAAGTCCTGTCTAGATATAAAAAGGTTCCACTTCCTTCGCAGCTTAACTTTGAAATCTACTATTTATAAGAAGTCACAAGGGAATGATTTTTCATGGTAATTGTTTCGACGCCATTTTATAAAAATTGGTTTTGCTAGTTTAGCGCTTAGGGTTGGTTTAAAACCTATATGTGGATATATTGTGGATATATGATTATGGGCTGATAAGATTTTATTAAAGATACGGGAATTTAGATATCTTTACTGCTGAATTTTTTTGGCAGAAAATCCTTACAGAATGACCTATAGCGGAACGAAAACCAAATGTTGGTTTAATTTTTAATAAAATTGTAGTAGGACATCTACATCAGTTTGCAATAAATAGCTTATACACACGTTATAGATATTCTGGTAAAGATCCTGCTGCATCAAATCTTGCTTATGATAACCTCAATAATATAAACGGAATTTCATTTCTAAAATATCAAATTTTCTTTTCATTTTAGCAATCGTGGTGTATTCAAAAAATCGATAACCATTTTTTATAGAAATTGTTGAAATTGTGATTGCGTTAAATGCTCAACCAGTAACAGTAAAATTATGAAAGAATGCTTTGATTTTACCACCAAAATAACGAACTTTTCTTATTTTTTGAAAAGCAACCTAAGCTTTGTAAAAAAAATTAATCTACTCGTAGCTTATCAAAATAAAAAATGGTTCAAATTTTTTTCTTTCAAAAATGAAGTTTCTTCAATTATTATTCTGCCTATCATTCTCAACTCACAGTGATAACGGTCACGTCGTATCAGTGTTTGCTCGATTCTACCCGATAGTTTTGTGCTGAAACTCCCTCGAGAAAACCAAGCTACATGGAGATAAAGAAGGTTTTGAAGTACCTAAGTAAAGTAAATATTGAAACTGTTCAGGGCTGTATTCCGAAAAAAATCGTGTGTGAAAGTGATACATTTGGCGTTTATAATACATATATCGATAAGATAAGTGATATAGAGGGAAGGAAGTGGCAAAATTGCGGATGAAAATAGCACACCAAAAACCTAATGTATGGGGAACAAATTCATCGCAAGATGAAAGGTCTGCAAAGAAAGGCGTGGTGGTCAGTACATTGGAGAAACGTTTCTCAACTCTTTGTTAGAGTTCTTGGGAAAAATAATTCGTCATTAAATTCCTCACAACCAACGGAACGTGGGAAACAAAAATACCATTAAAGAGATCCAAATAATGGTGGTTATTCACACCACCCAAAAATAAATAATAGGGGAATGTTGGATCCAATCACGTATCGGTCAGAAATGAAAAATAGTAAGTGTTGAAAAATCACGGGAAATGATGATCATCAGGTAATTTACAACGCATTTGTAAAAAAATGAAGAGGTGAATATATTGTTGCCAACACTCGATTTTTTTAAACACGAATAGTATACGTAGATCTTGAAAACACTACACTTGATTTTTAAAATTAAAAACTAACGCGGAAAAGTAACTTGTCAGACTTCAAGTTGGATTCCGGATCTTCCGCCTTAGACTGTAGAGATGCCGAGTATTGGTGAAATATAGTTTTTTTCATCAAAACTCGTCATTTCCGGAAAAAATTAAAACAAAATTATTAAACTAATTTTGTTTGAAATTTAATTTATAATCTTTTTGATCTAACAATATTTTTATAAATGCTTTAAATATTTGCAAAAAACGGAAAAGCTCTTATGGAAGCTGCTACTTCCGAGGGACCGATGTCGGCCAAAAACTACTATTGGGTGTATGCGTTAAAACCAGGAATTTGATACTACATGTCATTACTTGTTTATGCGTTATAGTACATCATGGACATATATTCATTTGAAAGCCCTATTCAATACCTATCAAAATCAGCTAAAAGTTTCATTTCAAAGCTCTATTCAATACCTGCCAAAATCAGCTAAAAGTTTTTGTTATGATTTTGCACATCCAACCGGTTTCAACGATGGAAAATTTATCAAATTTGCGAAAAAACAGCAGTTGCGGGAAGTTTTGTTGAGTTAGTTTTCCGCAAACAAAACTGCAGCTAGTTAGTTTATATGGTGAACATGCTCTTGCAAAAACACCGTGCTTTGAGTAGTTTAGTCACTTCAAAAGTGGTGATTTTGACATCAAGGACAAAGAGCGTCTTGGTCAGCCGAAAAGGTTTGAGGATGAAGAATTGGAGGCATTACTCGATCAAGATTAATGTCAAATGCAAGAAAAACTTGCAGAATCATTGGGAGTTGATCAAGCAACAATTTCCAGCCGTTTGAAACCCTTGGGATTCATCCAAAAAATAGGAAATTGGGTGCCATACTAGTTGAAGCCAGACGTGGAAAAACGATTTTGGATGTCCGAAATGCTGCTCGAGCGCCACAAAAACAAGTCGTTTTTGCATCGTATTATCACTGGTGATGAAAAATGGATCCATTAAAATAATTCTAAGCGCAAAAAAGCGTATGTCAAGAAAAGCGCGGCCAGCACATCGACACCAAAGCCGAATATTCGAGGGCCAAGGTCATGCTGTGTATTTGGCGGGACCAGCTGGGTGTGATCCACTATGAGCTGTTGCCAAGTGGCCAAACCATCAATGCCCAACTCTATCGTCAACAATTGATCCGATTGAAGCAGAAAATCTAGGCAGAGCGGCCAACGTATGCGACCAGACACGAGTCAATCATTTTCCACCACAATAACGCTCGGCCACATATTTCGGTGCCTGTCAAAAATTACCTGGAATAACGGATGGGAAATTCTGCCTCACCCGCCTTATACCCCAGACCTTGCACCATCCAACTACCACCTATTTCGTGCCATGCAGAATGCCTTATCAGGAATACGCTTCACTTCAGTTCAAGGTATCGAAAATTGGCTCAATTCGTTTTTGGCCGCCAAGCCAACGCGGTTTTTCTGGGATGGAATCCATAAATTGCCAGAAAGATGGGAAAAAGTAGTGGGTAGCAATGGTCAATACTTTGAATAAAAAATCTTGTAACATTTTTCCACAATAAAAGCTCAAATTTCATAAAAAATTACGGTTTTTAATGAATGCACCCAATAGGACCTCATAATTTATGGAAAAAGATTAAATTGGATATTTCATCTGGATCAGAGTCAATCCGCATGGAATGTAGAGAACCGTCAGACGAGGCTATTTTTTTCCTTCGGCGAAACAGCGTATGATAAATCTGCAAAAATTTCGAGGTAAACACTACTAAAATTTGTAAAATTTTAGTTTCATTATTAGGAACAACATACCAGTTTTATCCAAACAAACGCCAGTTTTTTTGTAAAACAACTCACAAAAATATGCTGATAGTCTGGATCTGATCTTCTTTCAATCCTTAAAAATTTGTTTTTAACATTTGCGAATTCTACACAATTTCCACATGGTTTTTCTGGATTGTTGTCTTTGAATATGTTTTTTGTCTATGTAAACAAATTTTTTGAATTTGAAACCAGTTTTACTATTAACACTACTAAAGACGTGACTTATGGAGTCATGCCTTATTCAACAAATATCCTATATCAATCTAATAAAATGGGGAATTTGTGAACTAGCAAACAAAACTGGTCCTGATTGATAAAAAAATTCGCTTGATTTGAACTACAACCAACACAATTGTGTGTATAGTTATAGTGTTTTTAACGGACGAAAATAAGTTTAAAAGGAATACACAAATGTGTAAGTTGGTTCAAAAGACATACAAAAATAAATTTTTAACATGATTCATTTGCATTACCCACACAAATGTGGGTAATGCAAGCGTAGCAGGCGTGGCAGGCAGGTAATTGGATATGGTAGGTACCGCGTTTCTTTGACGTATAGGTTACAATGGCGAACAATCAAACTATTCTAGGCATTCTGCAGGTCGATTATGTTCCTATAAGAAAAGGAATTAGGAAAAGTATTGTATCATTTTCTGGCCTACTGAGAAATCATGTTTGATCTAAATTTTTATAATTTAGGAAAAAAAATTTCCGTATCGAAATTGGATACGAAAAATATTCCCATATTTAGTTTTGTTTTTGAAAAAATTTACACCAACTATTTACCATAGTATGCCAGAAAAAAAATTTTGTAACAAAAACGCTATGTCAATATTTTTCCTAATTCCTTTTCCTATAGGAAAACCGGAATCGATCTGCTAGACGGATATTTCTTTTTTTGGTCTTAAACCTTCAAACTTATTGTGAAACAAAAAAAAAAAATTATTTTAACTTCAAACTAAGGAGTTCAAAACAAATATAGTTTTGGGGTAGCTCCACACAAGTTTTAGGATGTAATATTTCATAAAAATTCAAATATTATTCGAAATATGTATGTAGTGTGGGCATACATCGCTTAAAATATTGGTCAAGTTTAACCACATAAAAATATACACATTTGGGAATCTCCCCAAAAGTTTTAATTTAAAGCACCCCCCCCCCCCCCCACGTCACCACTATCCGTTTTGTTTTTTCTTTATTTTGATTATTTTTACCGGACAAGTGATGCAGTGGTTAAAGCTTCGGCACGACTTGGAACGGGAGGTACTGGGTTCGAATCCCATCAGAGGCTAGATGCAAATTGAATTACCATCATCGATTGCAATCGGTGATGGTAATAAACGCAACTAAGACCCTCTGATGGAGTACAGAATTCAGCGTCGACTCACCGTCCATGTTAATGTACAGGTTGACGTGGAGCTTGCAATGTGCAGGTAGTATACTGTACTTGTGGGAATAGGTGATTAGGTGAATAGGTTAATGATGTGACGTGAATGCGTAGTATCACAGTGGGCCAAAAATGGCTTCAGTGTCAACCACTGAAACCTAAAACCTTGATTATTTTTTTAAAATTCCTCTTGGTACAGCTTGTTTGATTTTTACGCTGTACCATAACGTGAATTCTCAAGATTCTTAAGATATCAAAAATGGCAATGAGTTTATCAAGTGGATCGCAGAATAATCACAATTTGGAGGGTTGGTTGTTGCCCACCGGAATCAAAATTAAGTTAAGGCGGTACCATCGAAAATTAATTAACGATAAATAATCTTGTAAAGTTGTGATTGCGTCGGCCAGATGCAGATAATAAATATGATGTGGGCTTTGACACGAACAGGGAGGACATTGTACTAAGAAATTTTGATAGAGTTCGCATCACCTTATAAATGAGCTTTAAGCTCAAAATCTGGTGCAACTCGGTACTCATACTTCTCTAACTTACCGCGAACATTTATTATTTAACCAGTCTGCATACACTTCGGGACACACAGATGAACTTTCACCAACTATATATAACAAAACGTAATTCCCCCTTTTTTTTAAAACGGTTTAACCATTATGGCATTCCGGGCACGAAAGGAGAAACCAATACTGGAGTAAACTAAAACAAGTTGAATAATAAAACGGGAAAGTCTGATACCGTTGGTTACGAAGGGGCATATGGTAGAAGGATTTCTAACCAGTCAAAATCCGGCTTAACTATATTCTCTAAAACACGAGAAAGAGAGAGAGCGAGATAGAGAGAGCGAGATAGAGAGAGCGAGATATATATATATATATATATATATATATATATATATATATATATATATATATATATAGAGAGAGAGAGAGAGAGAGAGAGAGAGAGAGCGAGATAGAGAGAGCGAGAGAGAGAGAGAATCCCTTAGGATTCAGAGATCGCTTTTTCGGTCTACAGATTTCAGATCGCTGGCAATCCGTTAGGATTATGGGCTCTTCCTCCCTATTATTTCAGGCGCCATCCTTCGTGCCTCATGGTGGTCATATCGGCCCACTGTTATTTTCATTATTTATTAACGAAGTTGTAAAATGTTTTATGTTTGCCAACTGCCTCCTCTTCGTGGATGATCACACACAGATTTTCCCCCGGGTCTCTAGCGTGTTAGACTACAAATTGTTACAGGATGACTTAAACCGCTTTTGCAGTTGATCAATTAAAAACATACTCCCTTTAAACGTGAGTAAATACAAAATTCTTTCTTTCTCTCGTATCCGCTCGCCCGTATGTTACTAATATCAACTGAACAACGAAACCATTGATCGGGTCGAGTTTATTTCGGTTCTAGGCGTGATTTTTGAATCTGATGTTACATTTACCAGGCATGTTAATGCCATTATTTCAAAGTCGTACGTTACGCTTAGTTTCATTAAATGAAACTGCAAGGACTTTAGTGACCCGGTAACTTTGACATCGTTATACGTCTGCTTCGTTCGGTCTATTTTGGAGTATGCATACCACTGTAATTCTGAGAGGCTTGAGAGTATCGACAAACAGTTTATCAGTTTATTTAATTCGCGCTACGCCGTATGCCATCCATCTTTTTGAAACTGCAACGTCTAGATAATCGCCGAAATGTAGATTCCGCGCTGTATGTGCGTGATATCATTAACTTTCGTGTCGATTGTATCGAGTTACTAGCTCGTATCAACTATAGTAGGCTTCTGAACTACGGTCTTTCTGATCCGAGGGTATCGCGGGTATTTAACAAGGTGTACGAAGCTTTTGATTACGACTTGTCGATAGGCTCATTCAAGAAAGCTTTATATAATCGTTTGTAGTCGAGATTATGAGCAGCAATTTTTTTACCAATTGTTTTGTTGTGCCGATTTTAGTCACTGTAGACACATTTTAAAAATAAATAAATAAAGTGACACTAACCATATTTGACTCCGTTTTTAGCCCACTGATAGACCTTTTTAAGTCTTAACTAGAGAACTCTTTATGAATTAACTACTGCTGTTTAATTTGGCCTGATGTTTAGTTTCGATTAAAAATCATCAAAAAAAAATATCAAATAACCGCGGATATTAGATTTGAAACGAGATTCAGTACGATTGAATCGCTATTTTATTGTACACAATGAAACGAATTGCGTAGATTACCTCCTTCATTTTATTGGGGTCAAAATAATCGATATACAAATACCATGCTATATTTAACCCACAACCAGTACCGGCAAAAAATATTCGAGTTGCTCGGTTAATCATTAGACATAAATATTTATTTATGGTTTTCATCTCAAATTATAGATTAATCTTATTTAAGTACACCAGATTTATTTTGGGTATTTTCTTAAATAAATTACAACTATAATAAATTATCTAAAGATTTATACATTTTTTTTATTTGAGATACTAAAGCGATTAATCGATCTCGAGTTTTATATCTATATTCTTACGTATATTACACGAAAATGATTCGTGTGGTTCTGGTATTTTATTTTCTACCCAACAAACGAAAAACTTTTTCATCCAGCAACTTGTTGCTTATTCTTTTGTATCTGTATCGTAATAACTCTTGAAGGATATCTCGTCTGTATTTTCTTCTGCTTTGTATACCTAAATAACATAAGGTGTACAAAGTACAATGTAGAATTTAATCATGAAGTGGTTTCTTTCAAGTATATTAGTTAAAAAGTTCAGATCCCGTTCTGTGTATAAAAAGAAAGTTTGTTGGTGGGAGGTCAATTTTTAATTTATTTTTTTATTTTTTATTTACTAAAATGTTTTATGGCAAACAAACGAAACTTTTCTCTTCATATTTTTATATACTTCACTTCCATAAGTTCTTACCCACATCCAATTAAAATCGTATAAAACAAAAAAGTTTTGTTACAATTTCTTCCACAATCAAATTAATGTCACTCAATTAGAAAATTACCTTGTATATAAAAAAAAAATCACACACATAAGCAAAATTGTAAAGAAGTAGTGAGGGAGGAAAAACCTAAACCGTCAATCTAGATTGGAAAAATACGAGAACATAAAACACTATTCGGCGTCGTGATATAAAAACTACCTGTTGCACCTATAAGAGCATATAATGTGAAAAGAATTGCTAAAAAGTACACACATATACAAGTTTTTCCGTACACCCACCCAATACTAATTCAATTAGAAAATTGTTGTAAAATAAATTTCCTTTCTTGAACGAGTACATCTGTTTGTCTTTATATGTAAACAATAACAATTAAATTAAAGTCAATAAATAATCATAAAAGAAAATGTTCATGTCTCAAGGTTTAAAATTATATACGACACACATAAAGCTTCCTCCCCTTGCATTGCACACTGTACATGAAAAAGTTACAACTAAACAGATTTCAACAATATGAAGAAAATCTTCAATTTTCATATTCAATTGAACTTGAATAGATTTATGCTGTACACAATGCATTTTGTATTTTCTAGGTAGCATTTTACAGTTAATTTGAAAAATTCAAGGAAAATTTAAATCTACATTTTCCAATGTAATGCGAGTCGAGAACACAGACACACACACATACACAGATATACGATGGAAAAGGGATTTTATTTTTAGTGTTGTGAGTTGTTATCCATATACACAGATAGAAAAAGATTACAGAAGGCGCACAATAGAAAATTAAAATGGGTGGAATGGGAGGATATAAAATACTACAGAAGGTATTATAATAGAAATGTTGTATTCACGTTCGGTAACGTAGAAGATGTGATACATTCGAGATTAATAGAGATTTGATGAAAAATTGGTTATAGTGTGTGTAGTTGTTGTTTTATAAATTGTGGGCTCACGGGCGGATCATGTTTTCAAATGGAAATATATCCATAGCTCGATTTATGAAAAATTGATTGGTAATGCAATCATTTGATCAAATAACATTTGTCGTTTTACGTATATAACTGGGCTTATACACGCCTAAATTTATCGGAATTTGATTGTGACCTATACCGATTGACAATTTATTATATAAAATTTGACACAATTTGAGCACTTTATGTAAAACGTTTTGGGAAATGTTATACTAAACTTAAGCGATGTGAAGTTTCCGACAAAAAGGTGTACACAATTTTTTTAGTTTAAGTTTTAATGAATTTGTCCAGACGATAATGAAGTAGATTGCAAAAACCAACTTTGCTAATGTTACAAAAATCTTAGAGTTTTCTACACATGCTCGATAAAATATATTGTAAAATGAGATCTACTCCTACTCGAATTGGTGAATTAGCATAAAAATGTTGGGCTGCTCTGGTATAATTAGAAAGTTGTCAATCAGAGAAATTACGACTTATAAAATATTTTCCAAACCCATAAAACTTAGTGCTTTAAACCTGCTTCGACCAAATTAGCCTGTTTTTCTGTTTTTCCTGTAATACTATTCCAAAATCCATCCTTATATCATGGCTACATCAAAAGTTGCAATTTTGGCGGTGCAGGTTTACTTATATGCTAAACTGACCACTAGGTAGTTGTTGTAATAAATTGTAATAAATGTGTAACAAATTATGGTATGGGTTTCATTGAGACGGGCTAATTTGGTCGATGCAGGTTTAAAGCACTACAAAACTCTCAGGGCAATTTTATGAACGGGGGCAAATGACTAGAGCATTACAAGATACTATAGATAATTATAAGCTAATTAAATTCACTATTACAAAAATGTTGGACTCCGTCCCTTCCTATACGATGGGTTTAGAAAATAATAGCAGAGTCCATGCCAAAAAAAAAGATAAAAAACATTAGAAAAATAAAGGCAAATTTTAGGGTAATTAAATGCCACATTAAAATTTAATTTTGGTCATTCGTTCTAGAAAAAGCATTAGGGGTTTCACTTAAAAGCTAACAGATCCTAAATCGAAATTGAAATACAAATAATCAAAGATTCATCATGACCTAATGAATGTCCTCTCTTTTTTAACTATAGGCATCATCTGGTCATTTAATTTAAAGCTAACAGAACCCAAATCAAAAATTAGACCAAAACTGAAATTAGAACACAAAACATGATTTATTGCCATACAAATATTTGTAGGCTCATTATGCCCTAATCAAATGTTCCATTAAGAATTTTAGGCTCTATTTATTTTTGAATAAGCTTTAGGTCGTTAAATTAAAGGTAGCAGAACCATAATCGAAAATGTAACCTAAATTCAAATTTGAACGTAAAACAAGATCTATTGACATACAAGAAATTAAAGACTCAATATGGCCTAACCAAATTGCTTATAAAAATTTTTTAGGTTCTTAACTAAGCTTTAGGTAAATGACCTAAATTTAAAGCTAGAAGAACCCAAATCCAAAATCAGACCTAAAAAATTAGGACCACAACCAGCAATAACCTTAACCTTGGTCTTATATATCTTGGTTTGCGTTCTGTCTGGAGTTTTATTTTGCAAAATTTACAAATTCATTTAAAATATACCAATTTCGTATTTTTTTATAACAAATCGAATGATTGGAATTGTTGGTCATCTGCCATTGATAATTGGTCACTTGTCTTCGTTTAGCCGTCCCAACTTAACAATTTATTGCAAAAACTCATTAAGAACTCATCAAAACCACACAGGTTGGGTACGCCTTCCCAAAATCAAATTCCCAAGCACAAAATTTTCAAACTCAAAATTCCAACTTTCAAAATCGTAATTTCGAAATCCCAAAAGACAATCCCAACTTTCAAAAATCCCCAATTTTTAGAATAATTCTTCCGCATATGTTTTAATAAGAATTATTTCAAAAAATTGAATTCACGCATTTGCTTAGCAAAATCAAAAGGATTCGCTAAGAGCCACCAATTTTATACGAAATCAACATTCCGAATCATTAACGATACCTTGAGGAGGAATTATTCGTATTCTGAGAAACGGATACCCAAAACGATAAAATTATCATACTTGGAACTGTTTCAAGCATCAAGATTTTATCGGAGTTATCATGGTACTTTGTATGCAGTAATTAGTATCCACGGAAGAATTGGAAACAAAATAATACCGCTACTCTTTTTTTTAAACAGCAATAAAAGTAGAAAATGCAATGCAGAATTTTTTTTTTCAACTTCATTCTATATAGTGGCGGACCACAATATCCCATTGAAACCAAAACGGATTATTTTCGACTTTGAAAAAACCATTCGTTCTGAGGACGGATTTTAAAGGATGTCTTTTTCATTTTCAACATTTCATATGGCATCAGCTCCAAAAACCGAAAGTGCCAGTCAAATATTCAAGATACGAAGCTTTTAGTTTATAAATTTAAAAGCGTCGCTTTGTTTCTCCTATACCGAAATAAAAACATATTATAAAGAACTATTTAAGCATTTAGAAGGTACTGATTCCAAAAAAATTGCGTGGTAGTTAAAAACCAATTATATTGCAGGACTAACCCCAAAACTATTGATTTTTTATTTTGGGATCTTGTTTTTGTCTGCAGTACCGCTCCCAAACCGCACGATATTTGGTTGGGAATGATACAAATCCCAGCAAAAAAATTCCCAATTATCAAAAGAAAAATTTACAGAATTCGAAGAAAATTAGAAAATCCGAAAAAAAAATTAATTCAAAAATTTTAAAAATGAGGCGCAAAAAATCCCTCAAAATTTAAATCATCAAAAAATGAGATTTATCCTGAATGTAATTTGGAAAAGTACTTTTTTATTTTGAAAAAAGGGGATTATTTTAGGACGATTTTTTGCTTGGGGATTTTATTTTTCGAAATATCAAATACAAACAAAAGAAATAGGGACAACTTTAAACAAAATTTATGACAAGGATTGTCGTTTCTTATTACTCGTTTAATTTGTTTGTATTTGTTAATATTTTTTATTCTGCTAAAACGTCCAATTCTGGAAACAATCAATTCCTTTCCCAAACTTGTAATGATTTTATATAATCCGCTATTGCGTTTTCCTACAATAACTTTAAGACGGCGGTGTCGTGTACATGCTTCTACGTTATTTTGCGTACCTGGAAAATATTCGTTTGTTGCGTCTTCAACCGACCAAAACTTGGGCTCATATTGTGATTTTTTTGTAGTTTGTCCTTTGGATATAGTTAATTTTTAATAATGTTGCCATTTTTTTGCATCGGAAGTTGCAGACTTAAAAAATTCTCGTGCAGAGGGATTACTTGGTTTTCCATTCGCCCATCCAAACAGCTTTCCATCCATTAACCAGTAACAACATTCGCTCAAAAGCTTTAAACTGGTGATGGTCCCAAATATAATTATGCGCTCACTTCTAATGTTTTTTTTACGAATACAAAAAGTTGTTCTTCCTAATAACGCAAGTGTTGCTGAATATTAATATCTGCAATGCTTGATGGTTCTCTGATTTTGGCGGAATGCACTCTATTAAATTTAATTTTTTGAGCAACCTTACTTGGAAGACACACGCGTGATATCGGATCGCATTGTACAATTACCTCTCCAGTTATTTGAGATGGGTATGGTAAAGAATTTCCAGCTATTATTTTAATCTTTCATTGTCTCCAGCAATATTAATATTTGCAGCCGAGGATCATGTGAACGTTCAGAAGGTTTATCAACAGCTTTGTGGATATTGTTTTATAAAAAAATCATTATCTTGCCTTTGCAAAATAATGTTTTTATTAAAGCACATCTCCATTTAATAAATCAAAAATGAATGATGAAAGTAAGCGAATTATTTAAAGTTTTATAGATAATATTTATTAAAACATGGAATTTTGTAAATTGGGATTTTCATTTTGGGATTTTATATTTGGGAATTTGATTTTGGGATAGCGTACCCAATCCCGCGCATTTCTGCATATTTTAAAATATGTTTTGCAATTAATCGTTAAGCAAATAAAAACGGAAATTTGACTTTAGGTTTCTAAAAGCAAAACTTGTTTTTAATTTAATCAAAAAAATTTTAATTTAAGGTAAAAGTCAATTTGAGGTAAATTTTTAGGTAAATTCAATTATTTTTCAAAAACTCTATGACAAACTGATCAAAAAATCTGTTTTAAACCTGGTTTTTACGACAGTAAATGATTTACCTTTAGTTTGGCACACAGCCTAAGTGACATCAGGAACTAAATTTCTTTCAGCTATTAAAATTTAAATGACAGAATATTGTGTGAATTTGGTTTTTATCTTTAATAAATTTCAATACCAACATTTCGTACAATTCATTTATGTTGATTTCGATTGAATGAAAAATGTTACACTTATACCAGGTTTCCATCGTCGATAGCATAATAGAATAATAGTATAATACTATTATACTATCAAGCCTAGCTGGTTTTCCATCGTACGGTTTGGATTAAGCCTGCTCGAATTGATCATTTGATAAAAAGGATATTATTAATTTATTTGACACATACTATATAAGAATAATATATAACGATGATCAGCCAACAAATTATTTCTCATTGCGGCGAGAAAATATTAAAAATGGTAATGGATAAGCTACGGAAATTAAATTTAGTTTTCCACTGTTAAATTTATAACGTTAAAAATAATATTTGCTACGTATTATATTTTGATAGCTAGTATACTGAAATATTTTAATAAACTATTATACTATCAACTTTGGTTTTCCATCGTAATACTTTAATATTATAATACTATTATACTTGTATACTATGATGATGGAAACCCGGTATTAGGCTGCGTACCAATCCAACGATAAACCGTTTACTACGGTAAAAATCGATTTTAGTACAGATTTGTCGATCAGTTTACCATAGAGTTTTTCAAAAATAATTGAATTTACCGAAAAACTTACTTAAAATTGACTTTTACGCTTGGATTGGTACGCAGCTGAGGGTAAAAATGGTACTCTAACTGCTGTCAAAATGTTCGATTGAAAAAAATGCCACTAGGGTAACATTTTGCTACACCCAGGGTAATTTTCTCTATCCCAGATTTTTTGATCGAGTAACCCATTTTCTGTTGTTGTCATACGCAATTTCTATACTTGTGAAAAAATTTTTTTTAAACAATGTTAATTCATTATTCATCGTAAAGGTGAAAGAACTATGTATATTGTTTTGACATTTAAAAGTTGTGTAGTTTATTTCTGTTCCATTGATACAAAATGAGGATATAAAATGACGGTGCTATTTTTAGAGTAGGAAAATATCAATCAAAATCAACATTAGTGATTTATTGGCCAACATCGACTTTGACACCATTTTAAATGATAATAATGACAAAGAAACACAAACTGTTAATTTTTAAAAACTATGTATCACCATCACCTCCTTGGTATAGTAACGATTTACGAACATTACTTAACCTTAGAAACAAACGTTAGCAAAGATTCCTAAAAACAATTGGACTCTGGCTACTCAACTAGTAATACTCTAATGATTTCAATAGTTTGTCTGACGAACTTTACGGGTATTACATCGGACTCATGCAATCCAAACTAATCGCTGATCCTAAGAGCTTCTGGCGCTTTATTAATTTGAAGAAACATCCGACGGATACCCTTAACACTGAAGCATAGAGATCATCCCTAATTTTCCCCAAACTTAAAGGTCGAAACAGAACAAGGGCAACAACGATGAACGTCGACGAATAAATAAAAAATATCGCCGCAATATAGCTGTAGCTAACACGGCTTCTCCACCTGCTATCTGAATGCTATTGCAATCTACTTTCTCTTTCTATCAAAATTTGCCAAGATGGAGTCTGGTGTGGTAAACTTGCTATAATTTGACGTTTAGAAATCATTCTTAAAAAATATTTATAAAATATTTATAAAATATTATTAATAAAATTTTTTAAAATTTATTTGGTTTTTTATTGAAATATGTATGTATCACCAGTATGAAAGCGAAAAAATTTAGTAGACGCAATATTAAAATTGCATATTGATATATCGCCATATTGAAACGTCAAAATTTGCATGCTATATACATGCTATCGAGTTATGCCGACATAGCATGTATTCATAGCATACAGTGGCACTATTCTGGTTTTCCCTGGAAATTGGGAATTGGAAAAAATATTTTCATAGTATTTTTGTCTTAATTATATTTTTCCAGCCTACTGATAGAATTAGTTTGGTGTAAATATTTTCGAAACAAAGTAGATTGGGAAACTTTTGTTCCCAAAAATTTTTATAGGGAAAAATAATTCCCAATATATCTTTGATTTAAAAATATTTACACCGAACTAGTTCCAACAGTAGGCCAGAAAAATGTAATTTAGACAAAAATGCTATGAAAATATTTTTCCAAATTCCCAATTTACAGGGAAAACCAGAATAGTGCCACAGATAGCATATAAATATTATTGCGTGTCTCCACTTGCCATTTGATCGAAATTTCCTAGCATAACTAGATAGCAATAGCAGATGGAGAGTCCATGTAACAGAACAACAGCGTCGGCGTGTGGAAATAAATAAAACAACAACAAATGACATAAAAACGACATATTTTATCTATGTCAAAGTGGATTCGAAAAATTAGCATACTCGGATAATAAAAATTTTAAAATTATAAAAATTGTTTATGTTTTATGCTTTTGGCGTTGGGGCGTTACCAACTTAACCTCAAAACAGAACAAGAGCGAAGGCGGCGGACGAAATCGCCTGTCATATTACAAAACACCGAAAAGATGCAAAACAAACAGAACCGCCGACGCAGGCAACGACGATTTTTTCGTTGAAATAAATTTAAAGTCTATTTCTATTTTTGTCGCCGACGAAACAATGTTGCCAACTGTTTTTTATATATATGTACTTATAAGTTGATTACGCCCCAACGTCATGTGCCAAAAGCATAAAGGACAAACGATTTTTATAATTAATAATTTTTATTATCCGAGTATGCTAACTTTTAGAATCCATTTTGAAAATATGTCATCGTTATGTCATTGGTGTTTGTTGTTTTATCGACATACGCTGACGCTCTTGTTCTGTTAGCTGAAGCGATAACGCGGCGATATTTTTTATTAATTCGTCGACGCTCGTCGTTGTCGCTCTTGTTCTGTTTTGAGCTTAAAGATGATTTTTCATACGGTAATGATAGTCTACCATCCATCGTCCTAAAAAACTGCACTTATATATGCTTGCTTAATCGCTGATGGCACTTTTCCGAGTCGCTCTTGCTTAGAATTTTTCCACCTATTTGGAAAAGTTTCTTTATATTTCCGATTCATTAGAACAGCTGCAAATCAGACATCTATCTGTGGCTGTTTGAAAGTATTGTGTAGTACTGGGGCACTATTTCTGAATACGATACGAAAATGTATTCGATTCGAAAATGATATTCGTTACGAAAATACTTTGGTATTTCTGAATACGATCGTACGTAATTGTTTGGTGTGTGTCCTTGCTACAAGGGAAATTTATTTTAAATGGTTTTACCTGCAATAAAATTGTACAACTTGGACACTATTTTGAGTTTTGACGTTTGAATTTGTACTTGAAATGGATATAATAAATTTTTCTTCTAGGTTTTCAATAAAGCATCACTTATGATTTGGGGATTCTTTTAAGTTGTAATACATAAAAATAGTGTAATAAAATTAGAGTTTTGTGGAAGTAAAATATTTTGTATTTTTGAGAGGCCAACAAAATTGTTAGGATTGAAAATAAAATTCACCCACCAAATAATTTCTTGTGGTTGATAGGGCCCCATTAGGCGTCTTGCAACTCCAACCTCTTAAGTTTAGATTGAACGGTTTTATAACTAAATATAAATTAATTGTTTTATTAAATATTTAAATATTATATCGGGTTTTTAAACAGTGCTCTTGACCTCGTTCTATATTCGGTCATTTACTATAGTATACGTGCTAATAATTCATAAATAATTATACTCTCATTTAAATTGAACTAAACAAATTATAAGGCCATGTGTGTACGTTTTAAAATAAAAGATTTTCTTTAAAACTATTTTAAATTAATGTTTTTTATGTGAAACTCAAATAAATTTTTGATTTTTCTATGGAGTCGTTAACTAAATATTCATCGTACAAAAATTCGTTCATGATCGTACAAAAATTGTTCGTATTCGTATTGTCAAATAAGGGAAATTTGTGAACGTATCAAGTATGTACGAATTCGTGTTAGAATTGCACGAATTCGTATTAAAAAATACCAATCATACGAATTCGTACAATTTTTGTTCGTATTCGTATTCAAAAATAGGGGCCCTGTACTTTCATTGTAAACCGTTGTTTTCTAACAATCAGCATGGTTTTCTCAAAGCACGGTCCACGACCACAAACCTTATTAAATTCACTTCACCAACAATAAATATGGTGGACAAGATTTCTCAGCAACATCTGGAATGCTCAAGGCAGCCATCTTGGTCGATTTTTTCATTCTGTCTATCAGCGACGTTGAATGTTTAATTAAAAATGCATCCATATTTATATACGCCGATGACATGAAGATTTACAAACGGATTTTAAACACTACCGACAAGAGCCTATTACAATCCGACCTCAATAACTTCTCCACATGGTATGTGCAAAAATAACCTTGAGTTGAACGTAGGCACATGTCAAACAATCACCGTACGTCTCGAAAACGTACATAGTCCATTTCTCGTCATTCAGTTTTGTCTGAATTTCAGACATCACTTCGACCGTATTATCAATCGGCGCTCGGTTTCATCAAGTGTTGATCAAACATCAAACAAATTGAAAAACATCAATTTAGAGAATTGAAAGGCTTTTATAGCGTCTTCTTCAGGGCTCACAGAGGTTGGGCACCTGAAAGGTGGATACGACCAAAATTTTGAACAAATTTGGTGTAATCGGCCACAGTACAAATTTTTTAAACTAAAGAGAAATTCTTGCAGAATTATAAGGGCTAACGGCGTAGGTAGGTGCTAGTGACTATTTATCCACAGTCCGGCAAGCTGGGGATGGGCCACGTTACACCAGATTAAATCTAGTAAAAAAATGCGATTTCCCAATATACATTTCTTTTGAATTCTAGATAATTTTATCTTTAATCAAATGAGTAAAAATGTTTTCTATTTGTCTTTTAAATTGTTTCTTTTTTTTGTTTTTCATCAAGATATACCAAATATTTTTAGGAAATCATATTTTTTTTAATTTTAAAAATGATTGCTGTCTCCATTTTTTTTAAATCAGCTCAAATATTCTATTGAGTATTTAATCGTATAGCGACTTCAAATCATTCAAGTAAATGTCGGCCCAAGCAGCTTTTATGGCTTCAATAAACGACTTCTCATCATTATACTGCTTATCCCTTTCATAAATTTTGAGAGAGACATCTCCCAAACGTTCTCCATAATATTTAAATTAGGAGAGTACAGAGGCCATTTAAATAAATCGATATACTTCTTGGAAATCCATGATTTAACAATCCTTGTTTTATGGATAAGGGCATTATCTTGCTGATAAATACATTTCAGTGGTCTGAACAAATGTTGGATCTTCGGAAATGCTGAATCCAAAATAGACAAATATGAATTTGCTGTAATTTTTTGATTTTGGAAAGCTAACTCAATTCCACCATAGCATGAAGTAGCTCCCCTGCTGTCGATTGAGAACTAGCTCATCTTTGCGTAGGTCATGGAAGTAACAGTTATAACCATCAGGTTCATCCGAAAACACGACTTTGTACAACTGGTTAATCCATGTCATATGCTCTTTCCCAAATTAAAGCCGATTGTTTTTTCGGGCTTGGTTTAATGGTGGCTTTTTATTAATTTTTATCCGTTTTAGATGTTTATCTTTCTGAACGGTGCGACGAACGGTTTGTATGGAGACATTAACACCTGCTGATACGAAATATTTTACTACCGCAATTACCACAGTCGCATCACTTCATGTGAAGTGACTATAGTCGTGTCACTTCACTTGAAATTTGCCATTCTCACAGTCATTTTAAACGACACGCATACTACAACAGAAAAATCGGGCAGCACTAATAATTTCCCTAAATTTGACATGCCATTTGATGTCAAAAATCAAAATATTTACGAATATTTTATTGTAAATGCACGCAAATTGAAAATAGGTAAAATTATTTAATGATTAAATTAATTTCTAGAATCCGTACAATAATTTATGGTGAAGGCAAAATATCTACCACGTAAAAAAATTGTAATTTTTTATTGTAATTAAAAATTGAGAGTTTGTGATTTGGGCCATCCAAATTTTCAATGGGAGAGAAATTAGAAATTAGAATGATAAATTTATCTTATGCAGTAAAATATTCGTAAAATGAATTACAAAATAAATTGTATTACAAAAAAAATTCATAAATGATGTGTATTGTATTAAATAGTTTTGTTCATGTTTTACGACCCTCCATTTCACAGTCACATAAGAAAACGATGTGACAATAGTCGTATAAAACGACAATAGGCGTAAGTTGCGACTATAAGAATAGAAAAAGTAAGCGATGTGACTATAGTCACAAAATATGACGTGATGCGACTATGGTAATTGGGGTATACGTTTTTATACCGGTTTTAATTTCGGAACCAAACAGCCTTTTATATTTTTTTCGTATAGTTTTGAGGATTTCTTAAATAATTTAGCAAAATTGTGTAAGGCCGAAGGGCCTAGTTTCTCGCTTTTCAAAAACGTTTAAGCTTTTATTTTTTTCCTTTTTTTGCGAAAATTATTATTGACAACACAATTTAATTTATTATTTAATATATTTTATTTTAATAAAACTAAACAAAAGAATGGAAAATAAATTGGATTTATTCACGTGTAACAATAAAAATGAAATTTTACTATATTTTAATGAAAAACAAAAAATGCAACATTTCCAAAGCCAACTAGAAAAAAAAAACTTTTTGATGAAATTATCTACCTTTAAGTAAGTATAGTATACAAAAAATACTGATAGAATTCAAAAGAGATGAATATCTGGAATTCCTACTTTTTTAGTGGATTTAATCTGCTGTAACGAAATGTATATACTATAAAACTGTTAACACTCTTATGTGCTATCAAACTATATAACTAATTGGCTAATTAGCTTGAATTTGAAAAATTAAAATTTCATTAGTTAAATGTGAATTTTGTTAAATAATTTTTTCAGAATTTTTAGTTTTCTTCGTTTTTTAAACTTTGTTTCATTAATAATTTTAATATCGATGAAAATTTTTCAAATAAATTTCAAGATTTCATCTTTTAGTAATTTTAATTTCTGTAATTTTGCTAATTTTAAATTTTTTGGAAAATATTTTATTTTGATATCACAGACTTTCCAAAATATTTGTAAAAACCACTTTTACAAAACGTTATGTGAAAAAAGAGGTTAGGGAATTCAATTTTTTCTGCCACGAACGACACGGAGGTAAATGAATCTGCAAACATTTCGAGGTTGAATATTTTCATGATTAATTTAAGTTTCTTTGTAAAACAAAATTTATCGTTATTGTTTATTTTTCCTGTTCTATTTTTCCAGTTGAGAGTGTAAAGTTTGATTTATCAGTTCACTTATTAAAAAACTTGCAAAAGGTGGTGTTCAATTTGAAAAATTGTTCGGCAGTTATTTACAGAACATTAAAAATGATCTGCTTATAACACGATGTCGAAGAAAACTCAATGAATGTATTTATCTGCAACTGCCAAATACTCATCAAGTCTGTTAGACAAAAAAATATTAATTAATTTATGTGTATTGAACCATTTCTATATAAAGCCTATACATCGGCTACGTGGGTAGCTATACATAAACTTAAACAACAGAATACACCTAAGTCCTATCCAGGCATGTTATACACATAAAAATAAAATTCTAATTTTGGTTCACCTTTGAAATTGTTTGTTTTTAGTATGACATCAAGTATATACAACACACATATACGACTTCGGTATATGCATGAACTTTTGACTTTTCTACATATGCACGATATACCTACCATAGACGGATACCAAGAAAATGGTTAAAGACAATTTATAGTCCAATGTACTGATGTCGTCGTATAGTACGATTGTACATGTCGATATGAAATACGTGGTTTTGTTAGGGTGTTATGACAAATTAGGTCAAAAATATGAAAGATGTTCTGGTATATAAATTTATTACTTCTTATAGTGAATCTAATATATTGTTAGTTGTTACGACTCGGGTATAAAATATAGTGGAAGATGATGTCATTTATATACTCGTACATAGCGACCTCATTTAGGTTGGTACAGTGAACAATTTTACCGCACATAATTTGCATAATACGTATGAATAATAAAAGTAAATTTTTTTTTAATTAGAATAAAATTGAGCGAAACATGTTGTGTTGATATAAAGTTGTTAGGCATCCGGAATATATACATAAAATACGTGCAAAAGATAATTAATAAATTATTCCGTTGGGTATTTATTTACTCATACGAGTACTCTTGTATGGCAAGTCCCTCGAAGGAATTGTCTAAATATTATGTGAATACGAATATTTGCATAAATTTTAATATACGTTTCTAAAAGGATCAAAAGTTGATGGGATCGTGACAGGTTAAAATAAGTTTTCAAAACATCCTACATCAATCACAATTATAAATTTAAATTCTAAATATCCATTCCATTCTATATGCTGTAAGCATTGCTGTTTTCATTGTAAAATAATATAATTTTATTTTGAAACACAGCCAATCAACTTAATCTGTCTCGCAAATCATCTCATGAATTATTATTATTTTTTTTGTGTGCGGGGAACAATATTATTGGGAAGGGAGAAATGCACAACCATGGTATCTTAGAAATACGATTTATAATTTTATATTATCGGAATAAAACTTGACATTCGTCTGAAGAAGAAAATGAGCGACGATGTGCGGACTATTTAAGATTTATAGTCTGAACCATTATTTTTTGGCAGTGAAATTTATCTTTTTGGACGTCTTTGTTAATGATGTTTGGGATACATTTTTAACTATATCTAATATTAACTCTAAATCTAAACGTCGATGGATATTCATCTGACCTAAATCGAAGTCAATTATCATAAATGAAGATTTAGAAAAACACCTTAATATTCTCAGGTTAAAATTAGTGTAACAGTGCAATAATTATAGAAAATAAAAACTAGTTAAAAAGTGAATCTTCTAAAACAATTAAGTTACACTTGGAGCCAATAAACCCCGACAGCAGGAATATGATTCTTGAACTACTATGAGTTCGTATCACCAGTGGCACTATTGTGGTAATTACCAGCGAATAGGAGACCGGGGAAAGAATTTATATGTAATTACCTTGTTAAAGTTAGCCGAAAGTTGCCAGCCGAAATTGAAAAAATCGATAATGCAGATAGTGCCTTGACTAGTTCAGCCGAAAGTTAAACAAATTATATATTTAATTGAAGTATCCCAGCCGAAAGTGACTAACTTACAAAATCAGTTGAAACATATATTTTAACAAACAACAATTAAAATCTGCAATTTAACCGATATTAATTTATTGTGTCATATCAATTGTGAAAGATTGTTTCTTCCCTTCTTCTGGCAATAAAATAGTTTATCATTCGAGATTTCACCAGATGGACACAAATCTACTTATGCCGATTCGATAGCCCATGATCATAGGTCTATTCTGAGTATAGAGTTGGGGTGGGTCTGATGGAGTTATAGAGGTGAAATTTTGATGTTCCCCATTTTCAACGATAAAATCGTTCGTCATTCGAGATTTTGGTATACAGACATCAATCTGACTATGCCGATTCGATAGCCCATGAACATAGGTAGATTCGGAGTATAGAGTTGGGATGAGTCTGATAGGCTTATACGAGGTGAAATTTTGTTTTTTCTCATTTTTCATCGATAAAATCGTCCGTCTTTCGAGATTTTGGCATATAGACACCAATCTGACTATGCCGATTTAATAACCCATGATCATAAGTAGATTTTAATTATAGATTGGAGTGAGTCTGATGGGGTTACAAGGGTGAAATTTCAATAAAAAATGAAAAATGAAGAAAATCAAGATTTTACCCCTATAACCCCATTAGAAACCCACCCCAACCCTATATTCAGAATCTGCCTATAGTCATGGGCTATCGAATCAGCATAGTCAGATTGGTGTCTATATCCCAAAATCTTGAATGACGAATGATTTTATTGTTGAAAAATGGGGAAAATCAAAATTTCACCTCTATAACCCTATCAGACCCACCCTTAACCTATAATCAAAATCTACCTCTGTTCGTGGCGTATCAAATTAGCATAGTCAGATTGGTGTCTATATGACCTTGTTAAAGTTAGCCGAAAGTTTCCAGCCTAAAGATGGTAATGCAGATAGTGTCTTGACGATTTCAGCCGAAAGTTAAACTCTCTTTATACTCTCGCTCCTATCGATTTTTAAATTCCTATAAACTGAAATAATTTCCCCTTCACCCAAATGATATAACCCGATCCTTAATTCGAGTTCACGACTGATTTTAGCTGAATTTCAAGACACTATCTGCATTATCTTTCGGCTGGAGACTTTCGGCTAACTTTAACAGTATGTCTCTATGCCAAAATCTCGAATGACGATAGATTTTATTGAAGAAAAATGGGGAAAATCAAAATTTCACCCCTATAAGCCCATCAGACCCACCCTAACAATATACTCAGAATCTACATGTGGTCATGCGCTATTGAATCGGCATAGCCAGATTGGTGTCTATTTGCCAAAATCTCGAATGACCAATGGTTTTATCGATGAAAATTGAGGAATATCAAAATTTCATCCCTATAACCCGCTCAGACCCACCCTTAATCTTTAATTAAAATCTACCAATGGTCATGGAATATTGAACCGGCATAGTCAGATTGGTTTTTATCTGGCAAAATCTCGAATGGGACAAATTTATCGTCGAAACAACGGAAAATGGAACATTTGACCAATATAACCGAATAAAAAATAATAGAAACATAAATGCAAATTCTACTTAGGGGTCATGGTTCATCCAATTGGTACAGCCAAATAGTTCATCTGTCATATTCTTGATATACAAACCATTCATCAGCCAAGTGGGGCTGCGTCTAATGGCTATTCCATAGATGCCTGTTATTGACATTTTCTTTTAGAAAATTCATTTGTAACTTTTAAATCTGTATTCCTGGCATTTTTCGGTTTGAATATTAATGTTAATTTTTATCGATACAATCTACATTATTGACATTTTAAAATATTTTCGGTTGGGATAACGAAATTAATATCTGCATTACCATGTTTCGGCTAGGGCGGCAAAGTCATTATCTGCATAACCATATTCCAGCTGAGACAGCAAAGAAACTATCTGCATTACCATCTTTAGGCTGAAAACTTTCGGCTAACTTTAACAGTATTATGTAATTTCTGTTGGAGAAACGTTTGGTGTACAAATTTAAAAATAGGGAAAACTTTTTCCATATCTATAAATTGGCAGGGAAAATTATACCCCAATTATTTGTTTTCAAAAAAATTAACACTAATTTTTTACTTCAGTATGCAAGAAAAAAATGTTCAAATAAAAAATACATATAAATTCAAATGTACTCGATTAAAACTATTCAAATTTGACATAGTGAGTGTGGGGTGACGCATAAATGTAATTTCTAAAATATTTAAACTTTCGTTTATTTCTATTTGCATACAAAATATCGAGGCCAACTTTGACCACTTTTAAATTATTTTATGCTTGTTCATTGAAATATTTTCTAACAATTGATTTTTCCGGTCGAATTTCACGACCTCACGACTATTCTGACTTTCACTGGGATTATGTAATTGGGAAAAATATTTTCACAGCATTTTTGTTCAAATTGTATTTTTCTGGCCTATTGTTGGAATTAAATTGTTGTAAACATTTTTGAAACAAGGATATATTTTATGAAACAAAAGTTTCCCAATCAACTTTGTATCGAAAATATTTCAAATTCCAACTGTAGGCAAGACATATATAATTTAGACAAAAATGCTATAAATACATTTTTCCCAATTCCATTTTCCCAGGGCAAGCCAGAATAGTGCCACAGCAAACAAATTTTTATGATGGAAAACAGTGGAATATACACTCATAGTATTTGGACCGTTGGTATTAGAACAACAGTTCAGCCTTTAGTAAAAGGTGAAGGAGGAATAGTATGGAGAAAACCAAAACACGTTATGTCTATAAGTTAGACACAAAAGAGGCTGGGGAGCCATTGCTATCAGCTGTGGATAACGATTCATAAGAGTATCGGGAAAAAAGTTTTCAAGCAAACCTGAGTTCCGATACGGAAAATTAAACTCTTTTCTATTTAAAGTGATATAAAGAACAATCTATTAGAAAAACAACCGACGGTATTAGTTAATTGTGAGAATTTTTCAGATATTGGTCAGAAACTGAAAGGAACTTGTATATACGACGAAATTGTTAAATTTCAAAACTTCATACACCGAGTTCCTTTACTTCGAAAATCAATCAATATAAATTTTTACGATCACTTTTAATGTTTTAGTAAGCTGAGATGTTTTATTTTGTGAGAAAAGAGATACAAAGTGAATAAAAAAAGAAATTCTCTTTTGCGATAGTTCAGCCACTTCCCGCTATCTGACACAGCATGTGCCTTACATCGGGTTTTGATCAAATATTATGTGCCAGACATCGATTATACACACAAAAAAATAAGCGGTGTTAATAGATTTTTTATCCTAATGACTAGTTTATTTTTATCCAATCGGATAATTATTTTAAAATCTAACACCGCATCATCGGATAAATATTTAAGTTTATCCGATGGGATAGCTATTTTTGAAAATTAAATTTGTTACCTCTTTTGGTGTAAAGGATTTTTTAACCGTTTGTGAATATGTTTTATATTACAAGGGAAACCCCGAAAAACTCAGGTAAACTCCCTTTGGATAAAATTTAATCCTTTTATGGTGTTTTTTGTAAAAAAAAATTCAAGGATTAACGATTTTAAATATTACATTTCAGTGTTCATTTGAATTTTGTGGATATGACTTCACAATTTCATTACATTTTAGTAAATTTAACATAAAAAGTTATAGTACTGTATATTAAATTTGTGAAATGTAGAAATATTCATGTGAGATCATCATTGTTAAGAATCTATTTAAATGGTAAACAAATAAATTAGTGAAAAAATGTGTGAATGAAAAATTATTTTCAATTTTTGTTCTTTTAATTTATTTAGAATTTGATGACAATTTCAGTGTGCTGCATGTATTGAAACATCTTTGAGATACTAAGAGAGAAAAAAATGTATGAACGACTGATGTAAACCTACAGCCATATTCATTTTAAGTGTTTGAAAAAGTAAGTGTCCTAGTAATTCATATTTATAAATTAAAACGTAAAATAAAATAATAACATATATTTTCAGAATGGAACAAATATAACAGATGTAATTACGCAGCCACCCCTGATTCTTCGAGGTCCATCAAAAAATCTAGTTTTGTCGTACAGCATTATTATCGATAGTAAGGAAATTCCGCTATCATTGATTTTATAACCATTAATGTCTTTACAACGTTATTCAAGGCATTTTACCAAATTGTAAACCATATATTATATACAAAAATAAAATAAAAAGAATTATAAAATTAAAATTTATGTTATTTACTTATTTCACAAATTCCCAATTTGGGTCTTTAAAATGTCAAAGAGGATATTTCTAAAAGATAAAAGAGGTGTTACGAAGTTCATCAAGTCGGTGTTAATATAATAATTATTTTAATGGATATAATTTATAAACAAATTTGGTGTAAAAGTTTTTATCCAATAGTATTTTTTGTCATTTTTATGATAACATCCGATTGGATTCAATTTATATATATCCGATCGGTGGGACACTATGTAACACCGATTCGGTGTTATGGTGACCTTTTATTTTTTTGTGTGTATGTCTAAATTAAATTTCCAACTAATTCAAAGTTAGTTCATACCAGTCCGACCAAGATGGCTTTGATGTTTTTAAACCACATTAAGCACGATATTTACATCTAAACTGAAAACTTATGGCGTTTTCTTTTTACAAAAAACTGAATGTTTTGATGTAAATCACATTTTCGCGTTCTTTTAGCGGAAAAAATACCAACAAAATTTGATGTACATCAAAAAATTGAAATGTAGATTTTTTCTTCCATTTTAAATACCACATACACATATTTATATACATATAATATGTCAATCGTAAATATTGTCGAATACGTCAAACGCATCATTTGAAATTTTTTCAAAATGCTTTGCTATTGTTTTCGGCATCCCTTTCACGTTTATGCACATTACGATAAAAACACATCAAATTTTTTTCGTATTTTTTTAAACGGACGGAAATTTGATTTACATCAAAAACGTAAAATAATTCGCTATTAGTTCAGATTTGAAAATAATCGATTCAAAATATTGTCGAAATTGGTAATTTTTTAGTTAGGACATTTTAATTAACAAGTTAACTGTCAACTACGAGGTAACTCGTAGATTGCGTTCTTTTCTAGGACCCCTACCTCGTCCTGTAACAGAAGCCAACTAAGAGATAACTCGCAGTTGGCGTCCTTGAAAATAACGCAATCTACGAGTTATTTCGTAGTTGGCGTTGACTGCTAAATAATCAGACATGGTAGCTCGTGCCATCTATGAACGACTAGTATGAACTGACCACCAATTTAGTTATACTGTGAACCTGAGGGAAAGCAGCCATCGTCGGTTAAACAGTGCATTTTATTTTTATTGCAATGGTGCCAAAGTAATAGTATGTAAACGATTTTTCATAGCGACTTTAGCGATCAGTCAGAGAATAGTTCGTAAAAGGAAAGAGAATTTCTTCATAAGCAGGGATGATTGCTCCAGCTTTTAGAGGGAAACATAACAATCACGAAAAGATTTCGTTTGCGACCAAAGAAAGAACCAGACAACACATCAATTCGATTCCCAGAATAGAAACCCACTATTGTCGCGCCAATACCACCAGAAAGTACATTGAAGGCGACAAGGGGTTCGTCGCTTGTTTGGAAATGTCAATGGGGTAAAAATTCTATTGGAGAAAATACCAAAATTTCCAATTGAGAAAAAAATTGAAAATGAAGAAGTTTTATGTTTTGAAAAACCATTGTGAAAATCATCATTCCTGTCCTGTTTTCACAATATTTATAGAACATTTTCTGACCTATTCGAATATATGAAAGAGATCCCATGAACATTTCTGGTATATAGAATAAAACCGAAAACGTAAAAATGTCTCTGCACAAGTTAAAAATCATCATAATTAGATCCCATTCACCACACTCATAGGGTTTTGACTGATTTATCTCAGCATGTATGTTAGACCCAGTGAACATCTCTAGGTTCGGTAAAATAAATTTTGAAAATTTATTGAAATTCATGGAATTTTTAAGTAGCCTGTATGGCATAGTAAATATAATCTTGAACTATCCATGTTCATTTCAGTGTTGCAATTTTGTGTACGCTATCCTAAATTACATTTTAGAAACTGTGAACGTCTTTAGGAGGGGTAGTATAGAAAAATTAGAAAATAGATTGAAATCAAAAACCATAGTTGTTTAAAAATGCGCTGAACTTGTTAAAAATCATCATAATTAAATCTTGTTCACCACAAACGTGGCATTTTCATTTAGCTATTCGGTCGTATAAGTGAGACCCCGTGAACATCTCTAGGTACGGAGATATAAAAGAAGAAACATGGTCTTAAATAGCTTTCTTTATAGAATTAAAAAAAGTTTAGTAAATCGATTTACAATTTTCTCTTGTTTATCTCAAATCGTTAGAAAATTATTTGATCTTTACAGCGACACTATTAGGGGCTTAGGGACTTCTGTAATATAAATGTTAAAGATTATCTAAAAATGTTTCAATTTCACCACAAAGTAAATCCTATTGGAATATTTTTAAATTTAACAGTGTAAATTTTTGGTATTATTTTTGGTATGTACTTCACAATCATTAATATTGACCATACTAATAAAAACACCGATGGAAAAATATGCAAAATTACGAACGTCAAAGTTTTGAAACTAAAGCGAGACAAAACCAGGTCTTTTGCTTTACAAAAATTCATACTCGGAAAACGGTTTTAAGACTGTGTCATTGCTTATTAGAAGTTCGCAAGTAAAAAACTACACAAAACGGGTATCAGTGAGGAGAAAAAACAAGGTTTATTACGTCTTAATTAGATGGTCAAATTGCCAAAAGTGTTATACCCAAATATTATTGAGAGTATTGTAAGAATTTGTAATCCTTTTATAGTATTAAAAGTACCATTTTTATTAAAATGAATTAATTAATAAAATATGTTTTGTTTACTAAACGATTATAATATGTTTTAGAGAAAAAAGTCACAAGTCGAAAATGGAGGGTTTGTATTTCATTTGAGTTCCAAGACATTGGGTTTTTATTGAAATAACAAACTAAACCACATTGATTACTGCAGGGTAAAATGACATGTATTACGAGTACATAGGAAAAGTCAATTTCCACTTCAATGTTTCTGGGGTATGTATGATAATTAAATAACAATTTAATTAAAATTTTAAATTGTCGTTTTCTCAAAATTCCTATTTTTTGAGTTGTGCCGGTATCCTTCCAAGGCAGCGAGATCAATTTGTAGCAGTTTCCTTATTTTGTATAATTGTCAAATTTTTGTTACTTTTTCTGGCGTATAAAAAACAGCGGGAGTGCGTTCACGAAATTTATAATGCTACAATGACAGTAGAAATGACGTGGTAGTTAACATTGACATTGTCTCAAGTATCAAAACAAATGAAAATAATTAAAAGTTAATTTCTTATTTTATAAACACCATTTTAACGTATTAATATAACAAATAGAGTAACATATTATGGAGCATCAAAATAGCCACCGTATTGATAAAACACATTTTTTTAAAAAATAAATATATTAAAAATTGGATTTTGAGCTGTCATTGTTAACAATATTGTAACAATGTAACTCTCGTGAACGCACTCCGGGGCTAATTGTGAAACGTCATTCTCACTAGTCGTGTTGTGAATAAAAAATACAATTCGATTTAACCATTTTTGATTTATTTGGCTAAGAATTATATAAGACTTATAAAAACTTAAATTGATGGTACGAAAACAAATATCCTCAAATTTAAAAGCTTTTAAATCATAAAATGTGCTGTAATAATACTTTTATTACAATATTTAAATTAAGTACGACTATTGTCATTGAAAATTTACAAGAGCATTTACAAAAAAGTCATAATTAGAATTTATCCGCTAAACAAATTCAAAGCCCAACAAAAATTTTCGAGCACACAAAAAAAAAATTTAAACACCCCAATTAACCAATACGCAAAATCATCTTAAAATATTCATCTTATATAATATTCGCCTAGGTTCCTGTCTCTAATTAAAATTTCTCGTACCGCCGTTGTTCCAATTCAATGACATCAACAAAGGCGACGACGTCCGTAATATACAGATACAGCCGCTGCTATACACACAAAAAATCTATATTTCCGTTGAAATTATAATATGCCAAAAAGGAAAACATAAAAAGGAGAAATGTTTTTGATATGAAAAGTGAAATAGCAACGCAAAAACCGCACACCGAACCGAAATGATAGCGAGAAAAAGGTTTCATTATCATAGCAATGCCGCATGTATACATAAAGCAAAGTCAAAAAACACGCACACGTTTACATACATAATATATGTATATGTATTCCTAAATTTGCTGGAAAAGTAAAAATTCATTTTGGCTTCATAATAATATTTACGTTTTTCATTTTACCTGCGTACACAGTAAATAAATAAACACATAAGGAAAAATACGAAGGATCGCCCTCATCCCGCATCAACATCCAATTCGTTCTATTGTTCCGTTCAGCGAATTCAATTATTAATTGAGGATGTAATTAATTTTCAGTTTTGTACATAAAGCTATATATATTCGTTTATATACGAAAGTATTACATTACGTACACATTATATTGATGTCTAAATATACAAATTGTCGCACAACTGAGGGCGGGCGTACTCTCGTATACATACACGTATTATATAAACGGATACGTATCGTGTGGAAATTTGAAGTCGTTATCAATTTTATTAATCTTGTTTGATAAAGCAGCAGCAGCATCAGAACAAAAACAAAAATCTGATTGAAAATTTTTTGTAATTTGAATATGATACATAATAATCTATGGAATATCTCAATTTCTTCTGTATAGAATATAAAACAAGGTATATGAAGACAAGAATATAAAAACAGGTAGCGGGATACTGGAAAAATTACATTAAAATTACATTTTGCCGAAATCTAATAATTTTACTGTATTAATACGTTCATGATGATGACTTTGTCGGAATATTAAATTGATATTGCACGAGATGATGAGTAATAAATTAATTTTCTCTGAAATTCGAATTATCAGGGTTTAGTGTATACGGTAAACAAAATGACGGTACACATACTAGTCTTATTATTATGTTTTCATTTAAGTTGAATCCTTACACACATTATCATATTTTAATTTTTGGTGTTGCTAAAGGGAACATAAAACATTTATTTAATAATGTATCAATTTTGATTATCTGACTCCGACGGGATCCCAAGAAGAGTTTCGATTAACAACAGGTTTGGGGGCACAAATTAGTCAGTCGGATTATGAAGGTTAACATCGTCGGCTTATGCAACTCTTAACAAAATAACAGTTCGCTTTGTACAGGTGACATGTTTCGCCTAGTACGTAAAAAAAGTTATCCCAGACTTTCATCGCATAAAAATCAAATATACGCTTGAGGCAATACTACCTAAACTATCATGATATTATGTTATAATATTATTCTATCAGGACATAACAAAAGAAGTTTAAAATAAACCAAAATATTTGAATAAAATAATTTCGGCAAAAGTTTCTTGGTCCAAGTGACGTAATTAAATATCCCTTTTTCAACCAAAAAAAAAAAAAAATTAAAAAAATTACCTCTATTTAAGACCAAACCAAACAAATGTGTGAGTTAAAAACTATAGTATGTAATGGCGTTTTTGATAAAAAATTTCTCTTGATTTGAAGTACAACCCACACAATTGTGTGTCTAGTTACAGTGTATTTTTTGGACGAAAATAAGTTTGAACGGAATGCACAAATGTGTAAGTTGGTTCAAAAAACATACAAAAATAAATTTTTGACATAGTACTTTTTCCGTACCCACAAAATTGTGTAACCGGGTAGCAAAAGGGATATAAAGTTCCGAAAATCAATAAATTACTCAATATTTTAATACTCAATCGCTTCCACAGCCCGTTCTATAAAGGTGGATTTACATATCCGACGATTTTTCTGCGCCGAACATCACGTGACACATTCAACCAATCAGAAAGAACTTCTTCGCCGAAATTTCGGCACAGCGAAGACATGAACAAAATTTATCTTTTCGGCGCGACGACACAGCACACATGGATAAAAAAAAACTGATTTTTTTTTCTACGATTTGACATCATATTTAGCTTGTGTTTATCCTTGTGTTTATGTTTGTATTTGATTTTATCGGCCTTAAGTTTTAATATTCACATTTTATTTACAATATATATTTACTTACAAATTAAAAAAAAATTATGTGTCAAAATATTGTTTATGTATGTGTGAAAAAACTGCGCCGAACATGTAAATCATCCATAATAAAGTGTTCGCCGAATTTTCTGCGGCAAGCAGCTTCGCCGAAAAATCGTCGGATATGTAAATCCACCTTAAAAGTGTCGGATTAGGACGAGTGTTTTTTAGATGCGGCACACGATGTTCTTCATACAGAATAAGTATTATAAAACTTCTATGCGTCCAAGCTGCAAAAATCATTAGCTATCTATTCTAGGTCCTTTTGACATCCCAATCTATTACGCGTGCAAGTAGACGCTCGGCTCTAAAGTTGGTGGTATTAAAATATACTTAAGTACTTTTGAAATTATTCGCCATTTTGGATATATGTAGCTTACTATACCTTTTTTTATGACAAAAGTTTCACTCATTTATAAGTCGTCATTCCGTGTACATCAATTTTAGGAGATGGATATCGATAAGCTTGCTATGGAATTGATTAACTCGTCATTGGGTGAACATTCTGTGAGTCATTCAACAGTAAAAAAGTAGTGTGTAAAACTTTGTGATGGCAATTCTGGTCTTGAGGACGATCCACGTCCAGGTGCAGTTAAACAATTCGAAGACGAATAACTTAAAGTTTTACTGGATAAAAACCCGTATCAAACTCAAAAAGAGCTTGCAGATCACTAAGGAGCTAGTAGTTAATCACCAAACAATATCACTTCGATTGCATGCAATGGTGAGAAAATACAGAAAGAAAGAAACTATCTTGCTCATCAAATGACAAAAGAAACAATCATTACGGGTGAGGACTAGTGGATTTTATACGGTAATCCTAAACGCAGAAAACCATGGGTTGATCCAGGCCACCCATCAACATCAGTTACAAAAATGAAAATTCATGAGGAAAAAATATTACTCTGTGTCTGGTGGGATTGGAAATGAGTCATTTACTAGAAGCTTCTGCAAACTCGTCAAACTGTTACTTGCTGTGGAAGCGATTGAGTATTAAAATATTGAGTAATTTAATAATTTTGAGAATTTAAAATTTAATTGCGCAGCTTGGACGCATAGAAGTTCCATGAAACTTATCCTATATGAAGATGTTAGTGTGCCGCATCAAAAAACACTCGTCCTAATCCGACAATTTTATAGAACGGGCTGTGGAAGCGATGAGTATTAAAATATTGAGTAATTTAATAATTTTGAGAATTTAAAATTTAATTGCGCAGCTTGGACGTATAGAAGTTCCATGAAACTTATCCTATATGAAGATGTTAGTGTGCCGCATCAAAAAACACTCGTCCTAATCCGATACTTTTATAGAACGGGCTGTGGAAGCGATTGAGTATTAAAATATTGAGTAATTTAATGATTTTGAGAATTTAAAATTCAATTGCGCAGCTTGGACGCATAGAATTTCCATGAAACTTATCCTGTATGAAGATGTTAGTATGCCGCATCTAACAAACTTTCGTTCTTATCCGCCACTTTTATAGAATGGGCGGTGGGATCGATTTAGCATTTAGTTTGGTTTTAGTTTTATGAAACTTATCCTTTATGAAGATGTTAATGTGCCACATCTAAAAGGCATTCGTCTTAATCCGACACTTTTATAGTGTGGGTTGTTTAAGCAGATATGTAGAATTAGTTCGTTATATTTAATAATTTTTTTATTAAATTGTATGATTTCTGTCGTCCCATTAATATAATGTTTGTACTTTAGTTATTATGTGGTTGCTATAGTTTTTACGGAATGAGTGTAATTTTCGGGCTGATAGTGATCGGATAGTGAAATTTCGCTGTAGTGATAGCTCGCCTAACTCTGTTTTCTGGGATGATAGTTTTCTCTCATTATAATTTTTCCTGGGATGAAATATTCTGGGATTGTAAAATTTCTGGGCTGATAGTAATATCCTGGGATGGAAAACTGTCGTGATAGTTTAGTGTTGCCATCGTCGTTTTACGGGATGAATCCTGGGCTAACTTTATATACATTCGCCTAATACAGTAAATTCCATTTAAGAAACTCATATTAATAAGAAAAAATTCGAAGACTTTCTAAAAATTAAAATGAAACTGGATAATGCCGCGTGTGTATCAAAATTTCCAACAACAAGGAAAACGGTCATATGTATGACTATACATCATTCCGTGTTAGTTTACCACCAAATCAATTTTTAATTGCATTACATTCCACGTTGTGGCCTTCCGGACTACGTAAAAGAATTCGAATGGAAACGAAGTCGCAAAAATCTTCGCCTTGGGAGCCCATCAACAACTTTTCTGAACATGAACTTAATTTTCCAAAAAAGCAATCGGATTTTCGGAATTCAATAAACAATAACCAAATAACTTAAAAACCTCCAAAACGAGCAACTCAGCCTGTAACTTCAGTGGTGGTTTTAATATACGTACTATGGATGAAATTGATGATGTTAAAACCATCAAAATGAGAGGTGCTGCGTGCGATTCAAATGGAGGCTTATTTCATTTTACATCTTCAGAAAACTACTCAAAGACTCCAAGACTGAGTAATAAGTGCACATCTAAACACTGCGAAGCTCAAACTGATATGGACATCAAATCACCATACAACAAATCAATTATCTCCTCATTTAAATTTAAACTTATGTTAACAAGAAGCATAAGTAACAACCACCATGAAGATTATATAAACGGATATGAGTTTATTAAAGGTATCCCATCTCAAAAATACTTGCATGCTGAACCACAGATTGCAACCTGGCTAAACACTTAATAAAATCATCTATTTTTATTTGTGTTGCTTTTGAAGAAAAATTGGATAGTGTTAAATCAGTTAATGAAGTTACAAAAGTTTATAAAATTGGATTGGAGGTAACTACGTTATTGTGGTTACTCATCAATCTAAAACTGATTGCAGTGATCTAATCTACGCTTTAGAAACTTTAACATCCTACTTGCAGCCTCGAAAAAATGAGCCTTTTATAATTACCTTGGATGTTAGCCACCATATCAACAAGCTTTTGTCAGTGTTGAATTATGTTACAAACTCTCCATTTAACAACATCAAATGGGTTTCAAATATTCCTTTCAAAATGTCACTGCAGTATGGGAGAATGTTATCTTCCCGTTGGATTATAGATGATCCCTCGAAGTTCTCATATGGAAACTGTACGGATTTTTCATCTACATCTCCGACTTTTCCCAAGGTGTTGTCTGCAGAGTCCAGCTATAAAAATTCGATCAAGGAAATAATGTTCTACATGAAACACTCCAACTGCCTAATAAAAAGCCATTTAAAGCATCATTACATTAAGAACATAAATCTACTGCCTTTCTCCGCTTCTTCCTTATGACAATTAAACATATTTATATTTGACAACGCTACCAAACAATTAGAACCGACCACAAAACATCAGTTTGGCTTCGATGGGAATAATCTGGTGCAACTGTGTGAAGACACAAACACATTTATTACCAACAGATACATTTTTTGTTCATCGGGTACGGTAAATATGTTAAATCATCAGACTTACAACTAGTTTAACAATATCTGTCTTAAAACAAACATAAAGATGCCAGACATTACAAATATTTAAGGTGTACCTGAGTGTGGTAAATCAACATGGATTATAAACAACTATAATCTGGGCATTGATTCTTATTCTATGTGCTACAAAAGAAGGACTTGCTATTAAATTAAAAGTAACATCTCGTTGCGAGCACAAAAACACTAACTTTAATAACATCAAATTAAACTACAAAACGGATGCCTCATACCTAATAAATGGTAACCGGACCTACGATACAGTTTTTATTGATGAGTACATGATGGTGCATGCTGGATATATAGGACTTGTGGTTATCAAAAGTAAATGTTCTAAAATATACTCGTATCTTCAGGGTGATAAAAACCAAATACCATATATATTGACGGATTACATCTTGTCAATATGAAATTTTCAGATGCAAGTGCTTTCATAACAAAGACTGAATACTTGAATGTAACGTATAGATGCCCAGCTGATGTTACTTCTGCTCTCAAAGAATACTACCCTAACATCACTAGTCTGAACGCAGTGGAAACTTCCACAGTGGAATTTATAAACCTGCCACCAACGTTATCATCATTACCTATGTTAGCGAACGCTTTCTATCTAACTTTTATCAGAGCTGATAAACCGTTAATCTCTCAGCTTAAGATACCAGAAACCAGTAAAGTCTTGACGATCCATGAAGCACAAGATTTAACCTCACCTAATGTAATATGTATAAGAATCAATTCTCAACCTCTTGCGCTATTCTATAGTAAACCGCATGCCATAGTTGCAATCTACACACAATCACTTAAATATTTTTCATCGGTGGCTAATGATAGACAACACTCACTTTTAATGAAAGCTCGAACTTATACTATTACTCAAAAGGTAAATCAGCCCATAACGTCCAAGAAAAGTTTGGTATATGAGAAATGTGTAATTTACTATCAAAACATAAACAAAATGGCATCAAAAGCATCTAAATTCTACAACTTCGTTTTAACATCAAACTACCTTATTTATGTATTTTGTGAAACTTCATTAAAACTCGACATAAGGAGCAGCGAATTTTTTGGCCATGACTACGTTGTTTATAGATGCGATCGGTCTCCTGAAGGTCGAACAGATTGGTGTAAAAATCAAGATCAACCAAACCAATCTAATCATCTACGCAGCATATATACCACCTCAATCAAATAGTGATCATTATGCAACTTGCATCGATGCGATTGATGAAGTTATTAATACAACAAACTCGTCAGATTTAGTTCTTGTGCTTGGTGATTTTAATCTACCAAATATAACTTGGAACTTGGACCCAGAACTAAACTGTATTTTACCTTGCAATATAACAACAGATGCGGAATCTTTATTTGTGGACGCCATGCTTGGTTATAATTTGAACCAAATAAACACATTTGCTAATAATCGTGATAGATTATTGGATCTTGTCTTCAGCAACGACATTGACACCTTTAAAATTTCTGAATCCTTATTATCTATTGTCAAGGCTTCGAACTGTATGTACCTATGTGCTGTAAGCCACAAAATGCTCACCATCATTGGTTTGATGATAGACTAGTTAACTTAAAAAAACGGAAGTCGAAAGCGTATGCCGAAATGTTGAAAAGCGGGTTAGAAGAAGACAAAACTACGTTTCTACAACATAGTAATGAATTTGAAACTTAGTTCAAATCAAAATACAGGTCATATCGTGATCAAATTCAAGACAAAATCAAAGTAAATTCAAAACAATTTTGGAAATACTTTAGGAATAAACTCGAAATTGAAAGATACCCTGCTGATATGACGTACAACAATACCTGCTCTTCAAACGCCAAAGATATAGCTAACATGTTCGCGTCATTTTTTCAATCAGTCTATAGACCAAGCATTACTAGTGGATTGTACGAACAACCCAGCAACAACAACACATCAATAACTAATCCTATTATTTTTGAGGACAACATTTTATCGGCTTTAAGGAGATTTGGAGATGGTTGCGGTCTTGACGATATACCCTCTTCTATTTTGAAGGAGTACGCTGAAATTTTAACAATTCCATTATGTTATCTATTCAATCATTCCTTAAGCACCGGCGTGTTTCCCGAGAAATGCAAAATTTCAAAAATTACTTCAATTTGTAAATCGGGTAAACGTGATGATGTCTCATGCTACAGAGGAGTATCAACTACATCATCAATTCCGAAATTATTTGTCTTATTACTATGCAACAGCTTTAAATCCACAATTGCACGTCATATCAATAAACCAACATGGGTTTATGCCTGGCCGATCCACATCGACTAATCTGGTTGAATTCACCAGTAAAATAATTAACGACATAGAAAAGCACCATCAAGTAGATGTAACGTACAAAATTTTAGTAAAGCATTTGATTTTATCTGTCATCATAAAGCACTCTAGAGTTTATTCAATTTTGGGTTTTCTCGCGATTACATAAATTGGTTTAAATCATATCTATCAAACCGGCGACAATTTGTAATAATGTTAAATGAGAAATCAAACGTTATTAAAGTTACATCTGGTGTTCCTCAAGGATCACACCTCGGGCCTTGGATTTTTATTGTTTTTATAGACTGAGTAACCAAGATAATCAAAAACTCAGACGTGCTCATATTTGCAGATCATGTGAAAATTGTTCATACTATTAATGGATTTTTAGATACGGAGACACTTTAAGAAGACTTAGATAGATTAAGCGAGTGGTGTGATTGAAACTCACTATACTTAAATATTAAGAAATGCAAAATCATGTCTTTCCATCGTAAAAGAAATCCAGTTATTAATTCAAACAAAGTCAACAACGAAGTACTGCAGAGTCAATGAGATTATAGACTTAGGTGTTACATTTGTCGAAAAAGCCAGTTTCAATAGGCATATTGAAAATTGGATTTGTTAAAAGATGGACAGGTGAATTTAAGGATATTCAAACCTTATGCTCACTCTATTTCGCTTATGTTCGATGTCAACTAGAATACGCTGTAACGGTCTGGAATCCATACTATGCTGTACACTTAAAAAGAATTAAAAGCATTCAAAAGAAGTTCCTTATTTTTTCGTTAAAGAAAAGTGACTGGGATTACGACCACAACTTACCATTCTATAAAAATGTGGCTCGCTTACCTCCATACACAACAAGATGCACGTATTACAAAATATGAACACTTGAAAATAGACGACTCGGTAACGTTTTGCTTGGTCACGTTGATTTAGAGTACATCTTGGAAAACATATCAATTCACGTGCCATGCAGAACATTTCGAAATTATGATTTTTAGCACTTGAACACCATTCTACTAACTATGGAGATAACAACCCCATTAATAGGATGTCTAAATCATTCAACATAATCGACGACCTGTTCGACTTCAATTTATCAAATGACAACTTTAAAAATATCCTGAAGATCTATTTTTTAAATTTTTAAATGTTTAAACCAAAATTTGGTTTATATTTTTTCCGTTTCTGTTTTTCTGTTTTAAAGTATTTTGTTGTTTAAGATTTCTTTAAATAAATAAATAAATAAAGAAAGAACCTTTCTCAAAGGGTTTAAATTTCGGAATAAACAAAAAATCCGTAAGAAACAGACTTAATTAAAGTTTACATACAAAACACACAGATCATACTTGTCTGATGAAGAATAAAGGTTTTATGATATACCGAACCGATTTATGAAAGACCGACCATAACAGTTATGTGGATGCTTAATAATAAATTTTTATTATAAAATTACGTATTATACAAACGTTTGCTCGTCTTATACAGTCGCAGTTCACGTAATACAGGATTACTAACAAACATAAACTTAAATTTATATTTATAAAAGAATCAGTATTAATTTTTATTACGTCCAAGGTAATAATTTCGAAAGAAAAGAAATTTTGAAAAATATTTAGATAGCGTTTTTATCAAAAATATCATTTTCTGGCCTATGCTTGATCTAAAATTTTATAATTTGGGAAATATTTTTTTCCGTATAGAAATTACACTAGCTGCTTACCATAGTATTCCAAAAAAAAAAATATATGTGACAAAAATACTGTAAAAATATTTTTCCTAATTCCTTTGTCCTATAAGAAAACCAAAATCGAGCTGCAGGTAGGATATACATGTAAAACTTAATCGGAAAAATCATTTACAACCGGTTTGTGGGCAAAAATGCCGGTTTTGTTCTCTTAACACAGTACTAGTTCGCCTAGTACAGTAAATTTCGTTTAACACAGGATTATAGAAATATAACTAGTTGAGTGATTAGGAAATGAACGCATATAAATAAGAACAAAATTTCGGGGTAAACAAAAATCCGTAAAGGATAGACTTGGTTAAAATTAACATAAAAAACACGCAGACCATATTTGTGTGATCGATAAGAAAGATATACCGAATCAATCAAGTCTTATACAGTTTGGTGTCGCTTAACACAGGATTAATAACAAACATTTACTTAATTACCGGTGTGAAATAATTCCTAAATAAATCGTAAGTAAAAAAATCTGTATATGTATTAGTAAAATACATCAAAAATCCACATTTAGGCGAAACTATATTTTACATAGCAAGAGCTTAAAGATTTTCTTTCACAACAAAAAATATAAATATTTGTAAAGTTAAATATGCATTTGTGAATCATTGGTCTTACCGATAGCTTTAACATATCAAAAATCATTACAATTATATTTAAAAACCAAAAAAATATGGTTATATTGGTATAAAACAAGAATAAGCTTAAAATATAAATATTATTAAACTTGCTTAGAATCGAAAAAAATACAAGTCTAGATTTTAGGAGGTGGTCGTCGATTTTACTATGCTTTAATGTTAGATTAATTAAATGACTAGGACAATAGCGATACACAAACAACCCAAACAACCCGTGAATTTTCCGGAAAAATTAGGGGAACACTGGGTTTAATATTCAAAAGATGTACAGGTAAAAATCGAAGTAAAAACTCTCAATCCTAAGACACTTCTAAGAGGTTACAACTTCCAGAGCAGGTGTTTTCAGTTTGTACTAGACCCAATCAAACTAGAAAACATGAGTTTTCCGGAAAAATTAGGGGAACACTAGGTTTAATATTCAAAAGTTGTAAAGATAAAAATCGAAGTAAAAACCCTCAATCCTAAGACACTTCTAAGAGGTTACAACTTCCAGAATAGGTGTTTTCAGTTTGTACTAGACCCAATCAAACTAAAAAATATGAGTTTTCTGGAAAAATTAGGGGAATACTAGGTTTAATATTCAAAAGTTGTAAAGATAAAAATCGAAGTAAAAACCCTTAATCCTAAGACACTTCTAAGAGGTTACAACTTCCAGAATAGGTGTTTTCAGTTTGTACTAGACCCAATCAAACTAGAAAACATGAGTTTTCCGGAAAAATTAGGGGAACACTAGGTTTAATATTCAAAAGTTGTAAAGATAAAAATCGAAGTAAAAACCTTCAATCCTAAGACACTTCTAAGAGGTTACAACTTCCAGAATAGGTGTTTTCAGTTTGTACTAGACCCAATCAAACTAGAAAACATGAGTTTTCTGGAAAAATTAGGAGAACACTAGGTTTAATATTCAAAAGTTGTAAAGATAAAAATCGAAGTAAAAACCCTCAATCCTAAGACACTTCTAAGAGGTTACAACTTCCAGAATAGGTGTTTTCAGTTTGTACCGGACCCAATCAAACTAGAAAACATGAGTTTTCCGGAAAAATTAGGGGAACACTAGGTTTAATATTCAAAAGTTGTAAAGATAAAAATCGAAGTAAAAACCCTCAATCCTAAGACACTTCTAAGAGGTTACAACTTCCAGAATAGGTGTTTTCAGTTTGTAATAGACCCAATCAAACTAGAAAACATGAGTTTTCCGGAAAAATTAGGGGAACACTAGGTTTAATATTCAAAAGTTGTAAAGATAAAAATCGAAGTAAAAACCCTCAATCCTAAGACACTTCTAAGAGATTACAACTTCCAGAATAGGTGTTTTCAGTTTGTAATAGACCCAATCGAACTAGAAAACATGAGTTTTCCGGAAAAATTAGGGAAACACTAGGTTTAATATTCAAAAGTTGTAAAGATAAAAATCGAAGTAAAAACCATCAATCTTAAGACACTTCTAAGAGGTTACAACTTCCAGAATAGGTGTTTTCAGTTTGTACTAGACCCAATCAAACTAGAAAACATGAGTTTTCCGGAAAAATTAGGGGAACACTAGGTTTAATATTCAAAAGTTGTAAAGATAAAAATCGAAGTAAAAACCCTCAATCCTAAGACACTTCTAAGAGGTTACAACTTCCAGAATATGTGTTTTCAGTTTGTACTAGACCCAATCAAACTAGAAAACACGAGTTTTCCGGAAAAATTAGGGGAACACTAGGTTTAATATTCAAAAGTTGTAAAGATAAAAATCGAAGTAAAAACCCTCAATCCTAAGACACTTCTAAGAGGTTACAACTTCCAGAATAGGTGTTTTCAGTTTGTACTAGACTTAATCAAACTAAAAAACATGAGTTTTCCGGAAAAATTAGGGGAACACTAGGTTTAATATTCAAAAGTTGTAAAGATAAAAATCGAAGTAAAAACCCTCAATCCTAAGACACTTCTAAGAGGTTAAACTCTCGGAATAGGTGTTTTCAGTTTGTACTAGACCCAGTCAAACTATAAAACATGAGTTTTCCGGAAAAATTAGGGGAACACTAGGTTTAATATTCAAAAGTTGTAAAGATAAAAATCAAAGTAAACACCATCAATCTTTTGAATATTAAACCTAGTGTTCCCCTAATTTTTCCGGAAAACTCATGTTTTCTAGTTTGATTGGGTCTAGTACAAACTGAAAACACATATTCTGGAAGTTGTAACCTCTTAGAAGTGTCTTAGGATTGAGGGTTTTTACTTCGATTTTTATCTTTAAAACTTTTGAATATTAAACCTAGTGTTCCCCTAATTTTTCCGGAAAACTCATGTTTTCTAGTTTGATTGGGTCTAGTACAAACTGAAAACACCTATTCTGGAAGTTGTAACCTCTTAGAAGTGTCTTAGGATTGGGAGTTTTTACTTCGATTTTTATCTTTACAACTTTTGAATATTAAACCTAGTGTTCCCCTAATTTTTCCGGAAAACTCATGCTTCCTAGTTTGATTGGGTCTAGTATAAATTGAAAACACCTGCTCTGAAAGTTGTAACCTCTTAGAAGTGTCTTAGGATTGAGCGTTTTTACTTCGATTTTTATCTTTAAAACTTTTGAATATTAAACCTAGTGTTCCCCTAATTTTTCCGGAAAACTCATGTTTTCTAGTTCAATTGGGTCTAGTACAAACTGTAAACAGCTTTTTTTGAAAAGTTGTTACCTGTGGCACTATTCTGGTTTTCCCTGGGAATAGGGAATTGGGAAAAATATGTTCAAAGCTTTTTGTTCTAAATGATATTTTTCTGGCCTACTGCTGGAATTAGTTGCGTGTAAATATTTTTGAAACAAAAATATATTGGGAATTATTTTTCCCTATAAAAATTTTGTGGAACAAATGTTTCCCAATCAACTTTGTTTCGAAAATATTTACACCAAACTAATTCCAACAGTAGACCAGAAAATTATAATTTAGAACAAAATGCTATGAAAATATTTTTCCCAATTCCCTATTCCCAGGGAAAACCAGAATAGTGCCACTGGGGACAAAGTTTTTCTTCGATTTTTCGAAACCATATCATTTCAATTTATTTCCATATTCTGTGGATAAATGTACATATTTAATGTTTTTTAATTACTGCTCATAATAAAGATTTTATCATTGATCTTATTTTATTTTAATTTTTTAATTCGTGTGAATTTCATCTGTTAAAAATTGTTATATTTCATTTCCCATAATAAAATATTTTACAATGTTAAATTTTATTATTAATTGGAAACGTTGTTCTTGGGTTTTGGACAAGTTAGGACAAACTACAAGTCCATAAAAATTAGTTAAATTGCAATGATAAGCTTCTGAGCCATATTTGGCAATTGCAGAACTATGACAAAGTTCAAAAAATCACCATGCTCATATCTGACTGATCTAACATAAAAACATAGTGAGATCGATGACCACCTCCAACAATTTCGACTCGTATTCTTTCGAATTCCAAGCAACTTTTAATAATAATATTCATTTTTTAAACTTATTCTTACCTCTTGCCGATTTATTCATGTTTAATTTTATTTTTAAATATAATTGTAGCAGTTTTTGAAATTTCAAATCTATCAGTAGAACCAATTATTCAAAATTACATATTTAACTAGTTTCACCTAAATGTTTATTTTTGGTATATATTTACTAATACACAAACACGATTTTTACTTAGGATTTCTTTAGGAATTATTTCATTCCGGTATACAGGGGTGTGAAATATTTCCTAAACCTTTCCTATTTTTTTTTTTTAACTACGGATAAAGTTAGGAAATATTTCACGCGCATACTTAATTTATATTTATAAAGAATCATTATACCTTATTAAATTGTATGACCTCCAAGGGTTCATTTCACATATTTTTCTGATTTATTCTTTCCGTACAGACATTCAAAATTACGTTTTAATATTTATGTACTACAGGTTGAAAGACCGATATACATGTAAAATTAAATTGGAAAATAGTTTACAACAGGTGTTTGGGCAAAAATGCCTGTTTTGTTCTCTTAACACACTACTAGTTCGCTTTACATAGGTGGAATTGTTTGCCTAATACAGTAAATTTCTTTCAACATAGGAATTCTACAAATATAACTAGTTGAGTGATTAGGAAATAAACGCATATAAATAAGAAAGAACTTTCTCTAACGGCCTTAAATTTCGGGGCAAACAAAAATCGTAAAGGACACACTTGATTAACGTTTACATAAAAAACACGCAGATCATACTCGTGTGATGAAGAAGAAAGGTTAATGATATACCGAATCAATATATCAAAGACCAACCATAGCAGTTGTGTGGTTTTATTAAATTGTTCGTATTATACAGTACTTGTTCGTCTTATACAGTTCGGTGTAACTTAACACAGGAATACTAACAAACATTTAATTAATTTATATTTATAGACAGACATTCAAAATTAAGTTTTAATATTTATGTACTACAGGTTGAAAGATCGTTTACAACAGGTTTGTGGGCAAAATGGTGGTTTTGTTCTCTTAATACAGAACTAATTCGCTTTACATAGGTGGACTTGTTCGCCTAATATAGTAAATTTCTTTTAACACAGGAATTCTAGAAATATAACTAGTTGAGTGTTTATTAATTAAACGCATATAAATAAGAAAAAACTTGATCTAAAGGCCTTAAATTTCGGGGCAAACAAAACCCGTAAAGGACAGACTTGATTAAAGCGCACATAAAAACACGCAGACCATACTTGTGTGATGACGAAGAAAGGTTAATGATATACCGAATCAATATATCAAGACCAACCATAGCAGTTGTGTGGTTTTATTAAATTATTCGTATTATACAGTAATTGTTCGTCTTATACAGTTTGGTGTAACTTAACACAGGATTATTAACAAACATTTACTTAATTTATATTTATATAGAATCATTATACCTTATTAAATTTTATTACCTCTAAGGGTTCGTTTCACATATTATTCTGATTTATTCGTTCCGTACAGACATTCAAATCCATATCAACATAAGTTTTAATATTTATGTATTACAGGTTGAAAGAGTGTTATACATGTAAAATTAAATTGGAAAATCGTTTACAACAAGTGTGTGAGTAAAAATGTCGGTTTTGTTCTCTTAACACAGTACTAGTTCGCTTTACATAGGTGAAATTGTTCGCCTAATACAGTAAATTTCTTTTAACACAAGAATTCTACAAATATAGCTAGTTGAGTGATTAGAAAAGAAACTCATTTAAATAAGCAAGAAACTTTCTCAAACGCCTGAAATTTCGGAGTGAACAAAAATCCGTAAAAAAACAGACCTGATTAAAGTTTACATACGTAAACACACAGACAGGGATTGCAATCTCTGGACCTCGAATTCCAAGCTCCCGGCAAATTTTATGATCCCGTAATCCAGGGGTTTTCTTTGATTGATGAATTCTACTGAATCATATAAGGTTTGGATCGTTAGAACCAAATTACCATCAGATTTGTTTCGCTCACGGGATTCAGCTGGCTATCATTGATGTGTTTTATAAAAAAAAATCAACGGTTAAGCCAAACTCCTAATGTAGTGGAAGATGAGAACTATGATGATAATGAAAATGATATTGAACTAAATAATAAAAAAGTTAATTCTTCAACTGATGATGATGAAACCCAAATATCTTCTGATTTTGGTGTATAAAATGATGTTAAACCAATAATCGACAAAATCCGACAAGTAGTTCGAATTTTATTTCAGAGAATGTGATAAGATGTTGATATGAGACACAAAAACACGCTAGAACTGCCTGGTAGATATGGTTGAACGATTTGATGATCTAAAATCGTGTATTCAAAAATCTTTGATAAATATAAACTCGAACATTAATATATCGGAGAACGAATTAGAGAATTCGTCAAGTTTGCTATCAGTTTTGCGGCCCCTTAAATTAATTGTTGTAGCCATTTGCCGGAGAGATGCCAATCTAATCACATGCGATGCCGCTCTTCAGTTTGTGCTGAGTAAATAACAAGATCAAAGCAATCCAATAGCTCGCGAGTTGACAAATTTTTAACCATAACAGATGTGCGGTTTTATTATGTAGTACGCAATATACAGTAACCGTCTTAAACAGTACGGTGTCACTTAACACAGGATTACTAACAGACATAAACTTAAGTTATATTTATAAAGTAGGGGTCTTATCCAAGGGTTCATTTTCCATATTTTCTGATTTATTCATTCCGTACAGACATTCAAATCACATAAAATTAAGTTTCAATATTAAAAAATTTACAGTCCGTAACCATTGATCTGTATAGCTTTAGCAGGAAATTCTACAACAAAGCACATTGGCACATATACAGATGTTTCCAGAAACCTTATCTTTGCAGCTTAAATGTTCAGATTATAAATGTAAATCTACTTATAGAAATTTTCATTGCTACCTTAAAGATTTTACTCTTATATTTTTCTATTGAATTTAATGTTTCCCTAACCCATAAATTTACAATTACTTTCGTTTTATATATTTTAAGCTTTAAGCTTTATTTTTATATGTTACAGCAAACATAATATTTGTTTTGTATATTTTATTTTACATACTCGAATCGATTTTCCAATAACGCTTCAAATTCCCTGAAGGAAATATTTTATTGTGCTTCTCGAGAAGTGCCTAGAATATTTTTGTTTGGGTAAAAGCGCACATCTCATCAAATTTTTAAAGGATCCAACTATATGAGTTTTTATAGATCGTAAAAAAATTACCGGCGTTTTGTGAATTTTGGATTGAGAACTTACACATTATCCATTATCATTTATTGGGGTTTCTGTGAACTTTTATCGCATTTGCGGTATTAGAAAATTAATTCAACTTCTTTATATATCCTTTCATACATTCAAGGTGGGGTCTTATATAATTTTTCTTGAAACTCCGGTAAATGAAATCCATAAAAATTGTTAGTTCGGTAGTGGTTTTAGATGAAAACCATATGAGAAATGTAAACTTCAGCCATCTTGTGGCATTCGTTAATTGAAAACAGTTATTAATTTCTCTTCTAATTAAAGTTTATAAATATTTAAGTTAAACTTACAAAATGTACATTTTAAATATTCGATTTTTAAATTCATTTTTGCTAATATTAAAATCATAAGCAGTGTAGTATTTATAGCGACGCCCGAAGGATTATGAGTACCATAGCCTCTACGATTTTGCCAAAAAATGTAACTTAGACAATTATTTAGGTGGGTTAACGAAGTAATTTGCCTATGAAGGACAACAAAAACGATCCATTTTAAGATACGAAAGTCGCCTTATTGAGGTCCAGAAACTTCGATTTAATATTGCTAACGAATTGAATTTTAACAAATTTTATATTCAGGAGATAAGCGATTTATGGTGCTCGTCATTTTTCACTACAGACTCATAGGTTTCGTTAAAATTAAAGTGAGATTCAAATAAATTACCGGACTTAAAAATTAAATCTAGCAAACCTCCATGAGAATTAAATATACATTATTGATTTGGTTTAGATCGAGAGATGCCATTCTGTCAGTAATATGAATCCCAATATGCGTCAAATTAAAATCACCGAAAACAATGACGATTGTTCTATAACCAAAACTTTCAGCAATTGAATTCGGAGTAATATAATCCACTGCCATAGCAAAATTTTGTGGGAAAACTTGTAATCTGAACCCAAGCGGCTTCAAAGTTTTCAAAATCATGTACATTATTTACTTACTTACAAAAATTTAAATTTATCGCGAACAGAACCCCACCACTACGAGAATGCTCACGATTCCTTCCATAAACTACAAACATGGAACTGAATAACTCGGCATTCGTTATATCCGAAGAAAACCACATCTTGGGTAAAATAATAATATCAAATTGGTTTTCCAACAGACGTGGTCTTAATACTTTTCTTAGATTAACTAGAGTTGCTTGTCTTACTTGTTGTGTCTTAAGCAGCATTGTATGGTGTTGAATTTAATGTATCAACAAATGCGGCATAACGCTTTTTGTCCTATCGGTGTACTACCTAATCAATATGCCCAACAGGTTAACACCAGGTTTCAGCAGCTTTTCAAATATAGTGGTACTAACTCCACTTTTAAAAGAGATAAAACAGAATTTGCTGACATCCTGATTTGGTTCCGCAATTGGTCGCTTTCGATAACCACGACGTGTAAATATATTTCTATTCCGAAACAGCTTTTAGACATAAATAATATCATCCTCGCATGATCCAAACATATTCAAATCAGGCTCTCAGGTGTTATTATAGCATTATCAGACGAAATAGGTTTATTTTTAGATTGACGACCCGGCGCTCAGGGTTTAGGTGTTTTGCTTTTTAAGAGTTTTACCCTCGATTGAAGTTTATTGAAACAATTTCGTCATGACAAATTTTTGGAAAAATATCTGAGCATATGTCAGACAGATATTTTCTCAAAAATTACACCACAATCATCCCAACACCATTTAAAATTCTTCGAAGCAAAAAGTGCAAACAAATGGCAGAACGCTAGTGTTGAAAGTCAAAAATGAAGACGTTTGGATAATCTTTTCATTCTCCATATACACGAACATCATCCCACTGTGGTCCATTGATCGGTGTACTTCGTGAATGGACAACGAGTTTATTTTACGGCAACAAACGCAGCGCATAGAGCTGAACAACCTCCTAGCGGCAACGCTAACAATGACGTGTGCAAGTGATCTATTTGACAGTGCTCTCTCAGAACGCATCAATTCCATTAACTTGTTCCTGGATACGTGGATGTATATCAAACCGATGAATTACGATACATTTCATCAATTCGTCCGAGCAATGACGAAAGTTTTAACCTTCGTTTGTTTTTGGCTAATGTCTTTACATTTGCTCGAGGGTGGCATTCATTGGATTCATATACTAGTTGATGCTGTTATTTCGTTTAATCCGTAGCAAATTCGATCATTTGTTGCCATCATAATTTCAACGTGTTTTCTATCGAACCCACTTCATTTGTGGAGCAAATACAAAAATAATATGGCTGAAGACATTTTGCATCGAGTGCGTACAACAACAGCGAATCCCGAACTTCAATTTAACGCGGAGATTCACAACGAGGTGTTGATTTGTGCCTAATGTCCGGCAAGATGTTGCACGAATTAGGGATGCCAGCGCTGAATTATCTAATGTATTCAATAGAGAATTTAAACGAGAACGGCAATACGATCGAGATACTTTGAGTCAATCAGTACGAACAAAAGTCCAACTTTTCAATCAACAACAGAAAACCGCTTACGACACATTGCACACATCACTATCACATTGTTAGAAGAAGGACGAACTGGTCATTTTGCGCTCAAACTGCCACGGAATTTGCAAACGACAGATGAACCGACGTACAACATTTCCAAAACATCGGCAATGGTGAAAGTACTACAGAACTGCAATTTAATCATTTGGGATGAATGTACGATGGCGAACAAACGAACTTTGAGGGCACTCCAAAGTAAACGATGATTCTGCTGGCCGGCGATTTTTTCCAAGCGCTGCCAGCCATTTTAAGATCAATAGTTCCTGATGAAATGAACGCTTGCTTGAAGTCATGGTATTTTGGACGTGTTTTTCAAACAATTATTAGACATTGGCACTTGAAAAATTTTGGATGACGCTTCACTTCGTTTTTTAATATAAAAATTCGATTTTACGTCGGCCGATTCCATTACAGATCCAGATGAAGTCGAAAATTATCCAATTGAATTCGTGAATTCATTGGATTTGCCAGGAATATCACCACACAATTTGCAGCTCAGGGTCGTTTCGGTGATACTCATGTTACGCTACCTGAACCAACCAAAACTATTTAATGAAACAAGACTCGCTGTAAAGAGGCTTATCATGAACAACATGATTGAAACAACGATATAATCATATACGAAAGTTCAAAGGTGAGAATGTTCTGATTCCAAGAATACCATTGATTCCAACCGACTTGCCGTTTCAATTTAAGCGTGTTCAGTTTCCGGTTCGCCTTGCATTCGCAATGACGATTAATAAATCGCCAAGACAATCGTTGGAAATGTGTGTAATGAATCTTGAATTGCCGTGTTTTCCCATGGAAATATATACGTGGTGTGCTCAACAGTCGGTAAATCATCAGCGCTCTTCGTTTTCTCTTCGAACAGAAAAAAAAAAAAAATATCGTTCATCACCAAGCGTTGCAATGAACGTGAAACTAAGGGGTGCGTCTCCTGAATCAAGGGGCTCATTCTTTTGTGTTCCTGTACCATTTATACGATTGCGATGAAACGTTGATGAAAAGCTGCGTGCACGGCCGCGAAGCTTTCTGCGTTAGCAAAATTAGGGCTGGGCCTCTGGAGTCTAGGGTCCACCATTAATTTTTTCTGAAAATTTTAATTTTAGCTGCTTCCGATACTGAACTCAGTACCTGATGAATTCCTATCATATACGAACTAGTGACGTCGAGAAATTGCCTGCAAAATGTCCGCAGTTCAAAGTAATTCTATAACTTCTCCCTGCAACGTCGGATAATTCAGGTAGTATAAAATAAAAATGAGACGAATCTGTGTGCTATAAATGATTGAATATTGCATTTCCATCAAGCACTAAGCTGGGGCGAGAGCCAAGTAAAACGTGGAAAAATATGTTTCCAATAGTAAGACAATTCAGTCATAACTATGTAGAATACAAAATATTCGAATGGCGTTGCTGCGTGGCGTCCTAGTCGTTTCTGTGATTAACTAATCCATTCTTTATATTACCTTTAATGAGCGGATGAGGGCAAGGCCTGGGCATTCATAATTTTGGAGTGTGATTCGTTTTTCAAATATGTGTATAAATTTCAGCTTGTTGCCAGAAACATAACCAATGGACAAAAACTAATTTTAGCGCATACTGGTACAACGGAAATTTCAAATAATATCACGCAAAGTCAAAATAGAAAAAAATGATTACTGGAAACAGTGCCAGGAAAGGTGGAGTGGGTAGTTGTTTTCTCAATCGGTATTTCGGTGGTTTTTATTTGTAAGGTAAACACGATCTTGGTGGTACAAGTACTAATTCGCGCCGCAGGATTAAAGTTTGAAAGTTTATCTTTCAATATAAAATCACATCACGATGTTCAATATTCTACCGCCTTGAAGTTATCGCTTACTTTCATCCCACGGTTTTTAAAAAAATACCACTAGTGTTAAAACTTCATTCCAGACTTTTTACGTTTTGAGACTCGGGAAATGCATCGGTTTCGTTGAATATTATAAATATTCGCTAGCCTTAGGGTTTAAAAGGTCTGCAAATTTGTAAATTTAAATAAGTCATGGATGTGCAATGATCGAGAATAATGACCTACTGGCCATAGAAATTTCCGCTATGTAAATTTAAGAGAGCGTTTTACAATATTCTACGAATTTGTAAAATGAAAACTAGTCTGGGGTGGGTACTTCTATAAAAAAGACAACCGACTTGTTATTCCCAATAGTTTCTGTACCCTTTTGGTCAATTTATGATGAAATATTAAGTTTGGCAGATCGTGATAATTCCCGCTGTTCGAATATACGTCAGATGAGAAATGTATCTGTTCCGTTAAAAACTATAAAAATTCTCGAACCTTAGAATTTTAAAGTTCCGCTTTGCAATTTTGAGTCAGCGTTTACGATATTCTACGAATTTGAGTTACAAAAATTAGTTTAGGATGAGTACTTCTAATAAAATGTTTATCGATTTTTTTATTGCCAAAAGATTCTTGACCCTGTTGGCTAATTTATATCGAAACCGAAAAGTTCCGCTGATCGTGAATTTCCCTCTATTCGAATATACGTGACACGAGAAGCGCATAAACGTACAAAAATTATTTAGCCTTACGGTTTAAAGGTTCGCAAATTTGATGATTTAGATAAGTTCTAGACTCCTATGGCTATGTGGTGGTAATTCCTGCTATGTAAATTTGAATCAAAGTTTTACGAATTTCAGCAACGAAAAGTTAGTCTGGGATAAGAATTTCTATTAAAAGGTCCACCGGAAGAATTTTTCTATACTCTCTTCAGGATCAGGAAAACTTTATGTTTCGCCATGAATTGGCCAAAAGAGTACAGCAATTATTGGTAATAACAAATCGATGGACCTTTTAATAGAAGTTTCTACCGCAGACCATTTGTCTTTGCTAAAATTCGTAGAACATCGATGGCTGCTCATTTAATTTTACAAAGCGAGATTTTCCTAGCTTAGCGAGTCGTCGTATGCTCACAGGAGTCCAGAACTTATCTAAACCAACAAATTTGTTATTTTTTAAACTTTAAGGCTGGCAAATTTTTCTACTTTTTAACGGAACCGATACATTTCCAGTGTCAATTCACACAATCAGCGGAACTTAATGTTTCGTCATAAATTGGAGTACAAAAACTTTTTGCAATATCAAATCGGTGGACCGTTTAATACAAGTAATCCGTTTAATCCGAGACCAATTTACATTGCGGAAATTCCTACGGTCACCGAGTCGTTATACTCTTACGGTAGATGGCATTAGGAGTCCATAAATTTTTTAAATTTACAAATTTGCAAACTTATCAACCCCTAAGACTGGATAATGATTCTACTTTTCAGTTGAACCGATACATTGTCCGAGTCACATATAATTGATTGTGGTGATTCCCCCAAATAACAAAATTTAACGCTTGGGCTAGTGAAAGCCAATAAGGTTCAGCACACAATCTTGTTTAGAAATCTGCAAATCCTCTTCACGTTTTAACAGTACAATTTGTTTGTTCTAAATTATTTCATATATAAAAATTCAACTTTCAAGTAAAATATTGCTTTGAATAAAAACAAAAAGTACAGGGTGAGAAAATCAAAAAAGGATGGGATGAAAAAGATAGCGGGATGAGAAATACGTATTATGTACGAGTATATAAAATGTAAAAACTCTGGGATGAGTTTTTAACACTAGTACTCATAGCTGGCATGAAAGTATGAAAAACTTCAAGGCTCGTGGGAATACCCACATTTTAAACTTTCATAAATGATTGATTTACATGAAATTTCTTTTGTTGGTAGACCAAGTAGAAGAATAAAAAAATAAAATAAAAAATGTCTCTTACCGTTTTTCTTATAAATTGACCGAATTTATCGAACACCCCTCGTAATTTAAAATTACTACTTCCAGAAAATTGGTAAACCCTTATTTAAACTGGAAAACAATAAAATGGTGACCTCATATACACCTCACTCACAGTTGTTGGTGTAGTTCACATTTTTATTTGGGATGATAGTAAAATTATAATGTTGTCAGATTAAAGACATATCCAGCTTTTAGGAAAATTAGAGAACATTCGTACCTTGGCAACTGATGTTACACGCTGGGCTGGACTAACTTTTACAAAATGTATGTAATACTAGTAATAATTTTTTTGGGAAATAATAGCGATTCCAATGGGAAATTTCAAAAGGCCTTTATTGTGTAAACCCCTGAAACCATTAAAAACTTAATATAACAATAAAAATTTAAGACGTTGCAAGATGAATTCTTGTTTATAACGTCATGTCAAAATAAATGTCAATTAGTATATTTCAGGTCGTTAAATGCTTGTTTTTATGGATGCATTTATTTTTCAATTTTATGGTATAGCGACACCAGTGTATCATAGCTGCAGTTTCTGTAGAAATTTCCTATTCGGCGCCGTATATTGCTCGAATAATAAAACATGGTTCATGTGGGATAACATCATGCAGGGAGGAGAAAAATTAAAATAAATATATTGGAGAAACGGAACCCTGACGCCGCACATCACACCTCCCAACTATAAAATAAATAAAAAAAATGTCTGTCTTGTCACCCAGTAATTGAATTCGACAAAATAAAATCGCACGAAATAGCAACTTAATTGTATTAAAATAAATTTAATTGCGTTCACATTAAACCCCAAAGCTTTTTCTTGTATATATGTATAGGAATATGTTTTGTAGCATTTTAATAATAGGATTTAATGGTCAACACTGTCAAACTGTAACTATTTTTGTCCATTATAAACTATTAATTATATATTACTGTTTGTATCCTATAATTATAATTAAAATTGAAATTAATTAAAATACTTTTGTTGTCGTTGTAAATTGACGGAATGATATCGAGGTTCATTAGCATGGACAATGATAATTAATTTCGCTTATTGTTTTCGGGGCAAGCTGTAATGTACACAGGCACTAAGTAATTTATATAATTGACAATGAAAAGGATTTCCCAATTGAACCATAATAATTAATGGATTAATACATGAAAAGCTCTTTTATATACATAAAATACAAAAATATATCCAGGAAGGAAAATTTAATCGGTTTCTATTGATTTTCTATGAGCTTTTATCCACTTTACTCTGTATAATACGCATTTTGTAATATACACACAGCAAGTATAAAAAATAATTATCAGGTTGTCCTAAATACTAAAAATATCCTTATGTCTTGTTATATTATACTGTATATACTTGTATAGGTAAAGTTGTGTTTTTCTGTTATCCACTCTTAGTACGAGTACAGAAACTTTGCTCAACAGATTTCTCGGAAAAGGCACAATACTGTGTACGCATTTTATTTTATTTTCCTATCAATTTTCTGTATTTGATTATCGTTATCATAACGAAACCAAAATATACATTTCATTCACACTCCCAGGCAACACGAAAATCTAACAATATATAGAAATGAATGTTGTTGGTATATGCGCGTGGTACTGGCAAGTCGAGAGACGACGTCAAATCGGAAGGCCCTATCTAGATTTTGTTAATTTTCCGAATGTTTTGTTGTTGCAGAGATTTACCATTATGCCCAAAAATATAACAAAAAAAAGTCAAAAAAATGTTTTCATCTTTGTACACATTTTTGTTTTTTGTTATCAAAAAGCATTGAAATTTTTAATTTATACAGAATTTTCATTAGATAATACTTTGTTTTGGGTATTTAGGTGATATTTTGGAACGTGTACGTCTGAATCATAAAAATAATTTTAATTGTGAAATTACAAGAAAATAATACAGTATAAAGGATAGACGGGCACGTCTATCCTATAAAATATAAAAATCCTGATGACGGTTCGTGGAATTTTGTAACTTTTGTTTGTAGAAAATTTGTGACCGGTAAATTGTTTTACAAATATAAACCATTTTACTTTATGATTTCAACATTATGGGATTAATTAGAAAAACTGTAGAGATTTCTTATGAATTATTATTTATTGGAATTCTACTCACATTTTTACTGTAATTGCGGTTTTGCTTTACGTTTTTTTTTGTCAAGCATCAAAAAATAGAAATAAATTTTGATGGCGGACATTAACATACATTTTTAAGTCTCGCTTTGGATCCACTGGATTTGAGTAACCGTATTTATAAAACTTGATTGACCTTTCTAGCCAATCCTAACAAAATTCATGAAAAGAAAATGCTGTTACAACGCATGAAATAAATTATGTCCAAATAATTAGACGCTGAACATAAAAAATAATCCATAAGGACTCTTAAAATAATGAGGATGGAATTTTTGGGCTTTGGTAGAAGAAACCTCAGTTGGTTATCAAAACTTTCCTCCGACCCACCACACTTGGAAAATTCTCGTTATTGAGGAAAAATCTAAATGTTCAGTTTTGGTCTAAGGTTCTGTTGCTAAATTTAGGACACCTATTCAATAGATTTTCAATGAAAATTTGCTACCACCCAAAAACCGGAGGAACGGTGAATTAAAGTCACAAGTATATTTGCAAACTAAAATGTTGATAGCAATATTATTGTTTGATGTAAGACTTTCAAGGATTTCAGTTAACTTAATGGCCCCCAATGTCAGATAACCGACATCCTTTATGAGGTTCCAAAATTTATTCAATTCACCGAATTACGAATAGAAGAAAATTGATAACAAAAAATTCAAATCGTTGAAGATTGAGAAAAGTGCAGAAAACGACACATTATTACAGTTTGGTGAATGATTCCAGCCTGTAATAAAATGTCGATAAGATAATGTATAAAAATTTGGCCCGAAATTTTCATCCCGAGAAAGTAAAGTGTGAACTTTTTTAATATATGGATAGGACGTATGCTATTAGATTCTGGCTCTAATAGCTCAATGATAAGCGAGTCATGTGTTCATTTACTCAATCTACCACGAATAAATGCACGATACCCAGTTTTAGGAATAGCCTCAAAGAGCACAACGCGAGGATTAACAAAAATTGACATATCTCCCCATTTTCATCCAGAATTAAAGCTAGAAATGGATGTTTATATTATGAATGATCTGCCGTCCGATCTTCCTCGTGTTAATTCGGAAATATTGAATGATTGGGAAGGTTTACAATCACATATGTTAGCGGATCCAGCGGACAACGATAATTCCGAAATCGACATAGTTATGGGTGCCGGTTACTTTCTAAAAATATTGTCTGCTGGTCAACTGGAAGGCCCAAACAAACTAATTGCTCAAAACACACAGTTCAGCTGGATAATCGGTGGAGGTAGTAGTCCTGTGCCAAAACAACAATCGTTCAACGTTAGCCTTGATTTGAAGATCAACAATACACTCCAAAAGTTCTGGCAGCTAGAAGAAGTACCCGAGCACAGTCATATGAATCAGCAAGAAGAACTATGTGAAAAATTGTTTCACAAAACTACATATCGTGATGACCAAGGTAGATTCGTCGTAAAGTTACCATTTCTTCCTAACGATAAAACTCTCGGAGATTCATTAGCACAGGCAATGTCAAGGTTTTCTGGATTGGAAAAAAGGCTTCATATTAAAAAAACCTCAGGGATGAGTACATAAAATTTTTGGAAGAGTACATAAACTTAGGCCATATGGAAGAGCTGTCGGCAGAGGATTTGGCAATCCCATCAACACATCATTTTTACTTGCTGCATCACCCCGTAATTAAAGAATCGAGTGTGTCAACAAAGATACGCGTGGTATTTGACGGTACTGCTTCATCCAGATCCGCAGTTTCTTTAAACAAAGTATTGATGGTTGGTCCTACCATGCAACCAGATTTAACTTCAACAATAATGCGATTCCGATTACATAAAATTGCGTTTACGTCGGATATAGAAAAAATGTATCGACAGGTAAAAATTCATCCAGATCACCGCCACTATCAAAGAATACTCTGAAGAAAATCCGCTGTCGAACCCTTAAAACATTATAATCTAACTACAGTCACTAACGGAATCGCACCAGGTGCGTTCCTCGCAACTCGGTCACTGTTACAGCTAGCTAAAGATGTCGAACCAACGCAGCCGAATATATCAACAATAATCGCCAACGATTTTTATGTGGACGATATACTAAGTGGTACCGAGACAACAAAAGATGCAATAGAACTAATGCAACATCTGCGCATGTTATGCGCACGAAAACAGGAAAAAAAATATTCGTCTATAGTATTTTGGTTAAAGGAGTCGAGTTTTGAAGTTTGTATAAGGCAGTCAAGTTTTAGTTTTGGATTGTGAAACTTAGGCTGCACCAGCACCAAAAATACAAAACCAGCACCAAAAATACAAGAAAAGTTTTGTTTCTACCTTTTACAATATTTTGATTTACAATACACATTTTTATGTTTTTTTTTTTTTTAATTTTATATACTTTAATTTAAATTTTTTTTTGCAAATTTCAGTATTCTTAAATTTTGAATTTCCTTCGTTTTCAATTTTTTGTTGATATATGTGTAATTGAGCGCCATTACGATTGTGTGGCACAAGCAGGAAGAGCACATTGGTTTCGCTACCTATTTTAATCGGGGTATCGACCATTTTTTTTTGTTGTTTAATTTATTTTGTTTTCCACTTCACAAAGTTGGGTGATTAGTTTATTTACGATAAAATGAAGTTCAAAATTATTTCGGGTTGGTAGGATGGGAGCGGAGATTTTATTTCATGTTGGTTCCATCACGCTTGTCACTCTTCTTCACCCCCTTGGTAGAACATTCACAGGGTCGGAGTGGTGAGTCCAGCATATGAGTCGTCCATTCGGGTAGATCCGGTCGTCGACAGATTAACAAGTTTCGTTCGACAAATTCTGGCGCCCTTAATTTAATTTCAGTTTTGTTCACTTTTATTTGGTTTGCTTTATTTTTTTTTTATTCTCTTTCACGGTGTAGGTCAGGAGCACGCAAGCCACACTTCCCTACGGCCCAAAACCCAGAGATATGGCAAAATCACCTTGGCTTCGAGTCATATTTTATTTTAAAGTTAATCGTTATAGACAACAAATATTTTATGTCGGCAGCTTGATGTCCAAACACTACAAAATAAAAAAGGTACAGACGGTTGTTACGACTGTGTGGTCGCAACTACGATTTTTGTGTTATTGTATTCACCTCGGTTGTTGTCTTCGCTTTCGTCTGTTAAATGTGTGCTGAACGCACTCGCGACGTTTTGTTTTGTACCTCATCGTGTGGTGGCGTAGAGGTGAGAAGAACGACGAGAGAGAGAGATAACAATGTGTATCGAGTGTGGTGTGTAAAGCAAAACATTCCATGAGAATGTTTTTCTTATATGCGTCTCTTTTGCATCCATTGAATTGATGCAAAGGAGAAACAGAGAAGAAGAGATATTCTTCTGGAATGTTTTGCGCGTCGTTTGTGCGGCGCTCGAATTTTTTTTTTTGTTGATTATTCATTCAGTTTTTGGTTTGATAAAAAGACAGTCGAGTTGTAATTTTTGAATAAAATTCAAGTTTGTGATTTTTGAGAATAGAGTCAAGTTTGTTTGATATAAAGTTCGATTTTTTTGTGGTTCAATTCACTAAGTGTGAAATTAATTTTGTTAGAATAAAATTCCGGTGGTTATATTAAAAAAAATACAAAAAGTGTAACCAAAATTTGTTAATTTTTTTTGGGAATATGAAAGTTCAATTGTAAAGTAGGTGTGTTAAGAATTTTTTGTTACTTAAGACAATATAACGAGTTGTATTTTTGGTCGTCATCGTCACGACATATTTATATGGAAATAATTAAAAATAAAATAATAATAAAAAAATAATAATTTTTGGTATGCAAATTCTTTTATTCAAAAACAAAAAAATAAAAACAAATAAAATCCGAGTGAAACAAAATTTTAACAAAAGCGTGGAAGACAAAATATATATAAAATCAGTGAATTCGTGAGGTTAGCGGAAAAGAAAAATCCAAACACCTTTTCTGATTTGGGGTGTAGTTTTGCACCGCTTAAGATACGTATAAAGCCACAACTTACAGGGTGGCCCACCACGAGCACATCCATATTTTGTGTAACGGCGAAAGTGTCGCACCTTTGTTTTTTTTACGAAATGCGGTAAGGCGAGGCAACGCCCAATATCATTTTGAGTTACCGTCAACTGGTTTGTTACCGGTCCAGCAAGTTGTTTTCGGGTTTTGGGGGTCGGTTAAAGTCATCTTAGTGGTATTTGCAGTAAATACGGGTTTTACGAGCCAACGCCTAAATTATTTTGGCAGCCAGTCGAGGCTTAAAATTTTCGGCGGCACCACGCCCAAGTAACGGGTGGCCAACCGGCTATTCGTTTTTATTTTTATTTAGTAACGGGGAAAGGCCCCGCAACGACACGGGTGGCCAGCCGGCCATTTGTGTTTTTTTTGTGGTTATCGGTGGTCTGCCGCAACGAACGGGTAGCCGACCAACCGGTTGCCCGACTTTGTTTCTTTTTTGGTATCGGTGAAAGGCGCCGCAACGAACAGGTGGCCAGCCGGCCAGTTGTATTTTGTAACGGGGAGAGGCCCCGCAACGACGGGTAACCAACCAACCGGTTGCCCTACTTTTATTTGGTATCGGGGAGAGGCCCCGCAACGTAACGGGTTGCCAACCGGCACCTCTTATTAAATTGGTATCGGGGAAAGGCCCCGCAACGGTCCGGGGGACAGGAGTCTCTTGTGGCATGACGGCGCGCAAGGCCGCAACAGTCTATTAATTAATTAAGGTACAATTTTTTTATTTTTTTTATTTTTAATTTTTTTGATTTTTATTTTTTTTATACATATATTTTAAAAATTTTTATCTATACAATAATTTCTCAAAAATTTTTTTGTAATCGAGCGCTGCACAGCGGGTGCACGCTCGTTACACATTGTTCTCTCTCTCTCTCTCGTTCTCTTTTATCGTGGTACGGGGGGGAAAGGGAAGTTGTTTTCTCTTCTTTTTTTTTTTTTTGCTTTAAATAAAATGAATTACTAAGTTTTTCGGTCGGTATGATGGGAGCGGAGACTCCCTCTGTGTCGGTTTAGTGTTTGCGGTCCCTTGGTGCCCGCATCCAATTTCGTAACCGGGGCTTTGCCCTGTTTGACTTCGAATGGATGAGCGCACCAAAGCACCTCTTCCGTTATCATTTTTTTTATTTATTTATTATTTGATTATCTGCTGTTCGTTCCTCAAGTTCCGGCCGATGAGTTTCGGCGGAACTCCGGGTATATTTTATTATTATTTGCGTTCCCCCTAAATTTCTGTATGATCACGGTGTAAGCCAGGAGCCATGCATGCCTTAAACCCCACGACCTTAGCACTTCTCCCTGAGAACGTAGCCGGCAAAAATCACCGTGGAGGCCTCTGCATGCGCTTAGTGAAATCTGCAGGTTGGCAGTAGCCAGCCTGTAACACGGTGACTCCCTGCGTGCGGTCAGGAAAGGGTAATTGATCGTTAGAAATAATTATTATTTAATGGTCGAAAAAAAAATGTTTAACCTTTTACATCAATTTGTGGTAACAGTTTATTTTGAATTAATTATTGGGAAATAGAATAATTTGAAACGTGTGCGATTTTTGAGAGAGGCTAACTTATAGCAGTCAATATATTTGCTGTGTCTTTTATTACATCGGATCGAGCGGAGTTCTGTTCCTGAGTCAAACAAAATCCAAAAAAGGAAATGTTCTTTTTAATTAGTTCACTCCGATATAATGTCATAAAAACTCACAACACCGTTCAAAGCTTTTGTGTCGTTATCAATTAATTCAAATCACACCTAGCTAGAATGATTTAGATTTTCTTTATTCATATTGTTACGACTGTGTGGTCTTAACAAGACATTTTTGTAAATTTGTTTCTATTCTCCACGTGGTTTCTTGCGTCCGGGTTTTTGTTGTCTGAACGTGATTTCTTGGTGGATGGATTCTTGTGTGTTTTCTTCTGTTATGTTGGCAACGGAACGAAAATGGTAGAGAAAGAGAGAACAATGCGCATCGAGTGTGTGCAAAGTAAAACGTTTTAAAAAAATGTTTTTTTCTTGTATGTCTCTCTTTTGTACCAACGAAAATTTGGTACAAAGGAGAGACAGAGAAGAGAGATGCATTTTCTTCTAAAACGTTTTACGAGCTGTGCGACGCTCGAATATTTTTTTGTTTTGGCATTCGAGTTGTGAATTTTGATAAGTAATTGATTGGTATAGAGAGTCTATTTGAGTAATTAAAAAAAAAAATAAAAGTCGAGTTGTGATTTTTTTATTTTTAGTTTTATGTAATGGATTAGTTTTTTTGACTGTGGCATTGGGTTTTGATTAAAATTAAAATATAAAAACTTAAAATTTTTTGGGTGGATGTTAAAATAACACGTTTATTAATGATATATGCATAATAAAATAATAATTAATTCTATTTGTAAGTGGACATTTTGAGTTTTTGTTTTTTTTGTTTTTGGGGTTGTGAATGACATGACCGCGTATGTTTTACGGAGAGTGTGTCGGCGAGAAAATCCATAAATATTGTTGGTGAATTTAATACAAAAGGCGGGCATAATTTTGGAAATATTTTGTTGTGATTTTGGAGTGATATTTTATGGTGATTTTGACCTAATTCTCAACGGGGGTCACATTTTTACGAGTGCTACGAACTTCTACGAGTGGCCACCACGAGGCCATTCATATTCTACGTTTAATAACGGCAAAAGTGCCGTATCCAGTACAACCGTTCGAGCGCGTAATACCGTCCGGCGAGACAACACCCACCTCATTTTACCGGCATCGCAAGGCCGCAACCCGTTGTTTGATTTTTGGTATCGGGGAAAGGCCCCGCAACGTACGGGTGGCCAACCGGCCTCTCGTGTTTTGTTTATATAATTTTGTGGTATCGGGGAGAGGCCCCGCCACATTAGGGTAGCCAACCGGTTGCCCGTGTTTTTTTGTTATCGGTGGTCTGCCGCAACGAACGGGTAGCCGACCAACCGGTTGCCCGACTTTTATAATTGGTATCGGGGAGAGGCCCCGCAACGGATGACCGCCCAAGGTCGCATCAACACTAGAGTGGTATCGGCACATAAAGCCGCAACGGTCCGGGTGGGGCAAGGCCACCTGTGGCATGACGGCCGCTCAAGGCCGCAACAATTTGTTTTATTTGTAATTAAGGTACCATTTTTATTTTTATTTTTACTTTTTGATTTTCTTTATTTTTTTTATACTTTTATATATTATATTAAATTTTACATTTTGTAATCGAGCGCCGCACAGCGGATGCACGCTCGGTACACATTGTTATCTCTCTCTCGTTCTCTCCTGATGCGGGTGGAGGGGGAAGTTGTTTCTTTTTTTCTGTGTTTTTTTTTTCCTCATCTTAAATAAAATGAATTATTAAATTTTTTCGGTTGTGTATGATGGGAGCGGAGACTCCCTCTGTGTCGGTTTAGTGTTTGCGGTCCCTTGGTGCCCGCATCCAATTTCGTAACTGGGGCTTTGCCCTGTTTGAATTCGAATGGATGCGCGCACCAAGGCACCTCTCTCTCTCTTATGATTATTTCGTTGTTCGTTCCTCAGGTTCCGGCCGACGAATTTCGGCGGAACTCCGGGTTATTATTATTTATTATTTGCGTTTTATTTTATTTAACTTTCTGTATGATCACGGTGTAAGCCAGGAGCCATGCATGCCTCAAACCCCACGACCCTTCGCACTTCTCCCTGAGAACGAAGCCGGCAAAAGATCACCGTGGAGGCCTCTGCATGCGCTTAGTGAATATCTGCAGGTTGGCAGTAGCCAGCCTGTAACAATATGGTTTACGATTGAATCACTTGATTAGAATATGTTGCTACATACCAATTTCTAATGCTATTTTATGTTATATTTGTATAGTGATTTGTTCAGCAAGAACTTTGGTCGTATCAGATGATAGTTTCATCATAAACTAAAAATAGCGTTACTGATATCATATTGAGCTTTTTTTTTATTGTGTATGTATAAGCAAATCTAATAAAAAGCTATAATCAATTTTAAAGCTTTATTATCGTCTTATAAAATCGGAAAGGAAACATAAATGCACAGAAATCCATTAAAAAACTCAATAAAATAAGAAAAAGCTTACACTAAAACTTTATGCGAAATTTATTAAAACACAACATTGGCAAATTTTCAATAACGTTTTATGTACGTCAAAAATCTCGGTAAACATGTTTGGAGTAAATTGAAATAATATTGGCTTCGATAATAGTTAAGTCGCCATTAAAATTGAATCGATTAAAAATTATGTTAAATCTTCATACGAGTTTACGAGTAAGTAAAGATTTCTAAGCGATATAAAAATTGCCTTGTAAAAATTCTAACTACGCTCTAAAAATATTTTGAAACTCGTGGAAACCCAAAATCCTTTGGCTGAACTTAGTATGCTATTGGTGTATGCCATTCCAACAAAACCAGTATTATTGAGATTCTCAAACGAACGTATGTCGTATACAACGTATGTCGTATGTAAGATTATAGAATTACCTTCGAAAACGATTGTTACGGGATTGGTTTTTTAATAAATGCCAGATTACTTGAATAGCCCTGAATGATTTTTTTTTTAAATTAGAACATACACTTTTGAGTGCACTTTTGAATGTTTTAACATTGTTTTGATGTAACAACAAATAAAAAAAAATCAATTCTTTTTGGTCTGATAAGCAGATTAAAATAAAAAAATATGCATTTTCCAATTAGCATTTTTCTAAGAAGGACTGATTTTATTTATTTTTAATTGTCGTTCCACCGAATAGTCTTAATCGGAATTTGCACGGTCAATAATAATGTTATTACCTAAAAATTTACCTAAAAATTATTACCTAAAAAAATCTTTTTTCCATTAAATTTTTATAATTTATCAACCTTACCCATTTTGAATTATTTCATGATGTGTAAAATTCAAAAGTAAAGAAAGTTAGGCAGAAAGGAAACTTTTTCAGGTAATGATGGTTTGGGTTATTACTGACCGTGTATATAGTCAGCTTTATAAATTAGAGAATTTTGGAACATTTTACGAAAAATATTCTACGAACTAAAATTATTTATTTATATATTTTTAGCTTCTTAATCAGAAAGTGTCCTCAAACGTAAAGGTTTGAGATTTAAAAAACTAACTTTCGTTAATACCTTTAGATCACCAGTAGTTTCCGAGATAAAAGCCTAGCATTTATTAAAAATTTCACCACAACCCAAAATGTGGAAAATATTTCTTCCTCTCAAAATTTGAAATATGAATGCATTACTGCGGAACAGATTTGATATAGATCATTGGAGCCCTTAACGATTTGCTTTCTGCACTTTTTCCTTTTTGTTAGAATTTCTTTTGGTGAGTACTACTAAAAATGTTCAGAAGTTACAGTTACCGGTATTTAGTAATTTTCAATTATAATTATGTCTGTTTATATCTAGAACGGGATGTCAAATGAATAGTTTTTATATAAAGCAACCCAAAGGCAATTTTTTAAATTGTTAGTTCGTTGGTTAACAACTTTTCAACTCTAAAGCTTTGGCATTTGGATCGGGAGGTACCGGGTTTGAATCCCGATAGGGGCAGGATTCAAAAGGGATTTTTATATAAGGATCTATAACCGTATACGTGTTCGATTGGGCAGCCGACTGCGTAAGGTAAAGCCGTGAAATGCAAACTGCGAAAGTGTTGGGAAAGCTACGGCCCCAGAACAGATTACAATGATTAAATAATCAAAAAAAAAACTATCTTACAGCAAATTCTTTCGAAACAAAATTTTGATCTTAAATCAAAAAAATGACTGGCGATGCAATGCATTTCAATGACATTTCGATCAAATTTATTATATTGTCAGACATTATTTTGATTTAAGATCAAAATTTTGTTTCGAACGAATTTGCTATTAGTATTTTTAGTGAGCTATATTGAGCTAAATTTTCTTTCTCAAATTTTGATACGAGAAGATTAAGTTAATGGCCAGACATTCGGGACTAATAATCTAAAATCAAGTTTTCTTTTCTTTGCAATTCAAGATTCAATTGATTAAGTTTGGCTGTGATGCCCGTTAAACCAGCTAAATCCATTATTACCCATTTATTGTGGCCCACAAGCTGATAATATTCACCTCATGTATAACAGAAAACTCCTTAATATCATTAAACCCCTGAAGAAATCTTCACCGGTTCATTAAACCAATAAACATCGGTATATGTATAAGTAAAATAATATTTTCTACTACTTGTATTTTGAAAAATCGGCTCCGTTCTTCTTCTTACTTGAATTCACAATTTTAAAAGTTGTGCCCATGATAATATATGCTCGATTTTACAACAGAATTGCTGTAGATGCATAATTTTTTGCGGAAATATTTAGATATTAGAAAATTTATGATTCAGTGAGATTGACCAAAAAGCGTGATCAACCTCATGGACACAATTGATATAGATCGACAAACTGAAAAGAGACCGTAGTATCAATAAATAGTTATGGTTATTTTTTAATTAATTTTTGGCCTAATGCAGACTGTTGTCAATAATGAACCTGTAGAGGCTGTAGTACGAATTTTGAATTCAATTCTAGATCTTGGCTTCAAATTTGGTTCAAATTATGTTTATACGATGTTACATTGCGTCTCTAACAAATGGATTAAGGAAATATATCTGAAATTTACTCATGAGTGATGTTTCATTTAGAATTATTTCTTATTATTATTCAATGCCGCAATAGGAAGGAGGATTTTATCCCAAATCGCAGCTGCGTTTCGCTGCTTGGCAGACTGCAAGAGCTTGTACCAAGGCAATGAACATAGCTGATTAACATTAAAAGACCTGCGACTAAGAAACCGAAACGTAACTACTTCAAATTAGTGGACAACATCAAACAAACTGAATGCTGTCGTCGACATCATCAAGATAGCGCAGCGACAAAAAACTCGAAGCTGGGCCGTGATCTTGAAATCGGTGGAGACCAGAGGCCGTATTCTTGAAATCGGTGGAAATTTTCCCAATCGGAATACAATTTGCTTTGAAATTCTCTATATTATTCGAATTTTTCGCCGGCTATTTTAATCAGTTTTTTACAATTCTTTTCTTTTTATAAATTAAGAAAGCTAATTTTTTCCCCTATTAAAGGAACAATTCTGACTGGGTAAATCTATTCAAAATTATTCCCTTAGTAGGGAGACAAATATTAGTAAACTTGAAAACAAATTTGAAAAAATAATTGGAGTTGTCGGCGAAAAATTCGAATAATATAGAGAATTTCAAAGCAAATTGTATTCCGATTGGGAAAATTTCCACCGATTTCGAGAATACGGTCTCTGGTCTCCACCGATTTCAAGAACACCGCCCCTCTGTCAGAAACAGAGCATACTTAGTTAACCTTATATTAGGTTTACAAATAAAGTATTTCGCCTTCTGGTAGCTAGAAGAAGCAAGCCAATCGCATTGAGCTTTATAGCAAACGTATGTAGTCAAGGGCTATACAGGCTCGGGTCTTATGAAATCTATACGCAATCTCATCCTGACTAAAGAATCAGCCACTACATTTCGACCAATATCGAAATGAGCCAATAAAGTGTAACATTCCTTAATTGGTTTAGAAGTGGTCACAGGATTCTGCAATTTGCCGTGCACAGCTTAACTATCCGTACACACAATAATATTTTCGCATTAAACGCACACAGCGTGAGAGCAATCAACTCGGCCTGGAATATGCTGAATTTTACGTTGCAGAATGAAATACTGCAGCGAGATAACATAGGTAAAACCAATGGTTTGTAAATAAAAATCATCATTTTGCGAGTCAAATCTCATAACTTCCAAAATGCTCTGCTACATTGTCAAAATACGGTAGTGGTTTTTTGAAGTTTACTTTCAAGAAGAATTTTCTAAGAAAGTTTACTGTTTAAGGCTAAGATGTTTGACAGCTTCAAAGAAATGGCTATTTCATAACTAACTTGGTTCATATTTGGTTTGTTGATTCTAACAAGAATTTTGCTTGAATTTCTCGAATCAAATACAAATTTTTTTATTTAATTTTAAGAGGTAATTGGGAATATGAAAATTTTTGGATGAAATTTTGAAGTATTGAAATATTTTGTCTATTGCAGAATGACATTCCAGCGAATATTAAAGATCGCGTAAAGAAAGGACGAATATAATAGTTTTTAATTTAGACACATTAAACTAAAAAGTTGTTAAATTTCTTATAGATTTTCTTAATTCTCTCTGCTCAAGGTCTTAACATTTCTTGTAATATTTTATGACTTTCAAGGTCAAAATAGGTTAAAATAAATACTAGCATAATGTTTAGTCCAGAAGGACTAAATTACCTTCCGCAAGTTTGAAACATGGCCTCTTGAACGTCGGTTTTTTTTGTTCAGAATATTCAAAGTGAGGGTACCTAATCAACCGTAGCTCTATTCATGAATATTCTATCATGAAAATGATAAAAATCAACAAAAATCAAGTAGATTGCAATTTTGCGCCTAAGAAGAATGAATATTAATGAATAATGTGTTGATCCATCCACAAACAAGAAAAAAGCGATAGAGACTATATGCAAAATCTGAAAGCGATCCGATGAGACCAGTTTAGAAAACGCTTTACCATCAACCGTGAAGAATTTCAAATGACAATGACGTATGATTTGAACACGATTATATCAAAAATAATATATGCGCGGATTGAAAGTTAATCGCACAGATACAGTTCAGTTCAAAAAGTTAGAAACAGTATTTGCGAACAATTATGCCAGACAATTAATTAATTTAATTTAAAACAAATTTATTTGTGACATATTTTCTTAGGTCGTTGCTTACGCTTTTTTTGGGGACGTTGCTTAGGCTTTTGTTGTAGAACACCGTCTTCCACGTTCATACGGTTGTGAAGTACTAATCATGAACAATTTTTACCTCAAAATTTTTGCAGATTTACCATCGCCAAAGTCAAAAAAGTTGTTTTCAAAAATTTGTTAATTCTCTACAACCCAGACAGATTGACTGAGCTGGGTGAAACATTATACCTAATTCTTCAATAGAATCTGTTACGTTTTTTACAAATATTTTGAAAGTTATATCGTTTACGAGATAAATTACTAGGAACCATAAGATTCTAATTTAAATTTGCAACAATCGGTCCACCAGGATTGGCAACTTCTGTAGGAACTTTTTCGTTTTTAGCTGATATTTTGAAAATTATATTATTTACGAGAAAAAACGACTAAGAAATAAAAATTTTATATTAATTTTGCAACAACACTGGCCCATATCGGGTTTTCAAAATATAAGCAGAATCATCGAATTTTGACAAAGAAAAAACGTTTTTCAAAAAAAAAAAAAAAAATCGGTCGCTGTACAGCCCAGATAAATTGATTGATCGGGAAGAAACGACACAGCTTCTATACGAATAACGATTTTGATCTTAATTTTTGGACTCAGGTACCTTTTGTGGTTATTAATAAGTAAGGATGGGGTTCGATAGCCATACATCGATTGTGATGAATCATGATTTCGGGAAAACTTATTTAGGGCAGCTGCCGGTGAGAGTGGATGAAAGCCGGAAGCAATTGAAATGCGTTTTGATATTGGCAATCTTGTTTTCTTGTATATTATTTGGGTTCAAATCTTACAATCCAGATTTTTATCGCCGTCAAATTAAGTACATTGATGCAGGCTTGTCCATTGCGCAGTCATACTGAATTATGCTTCGTAAAAGAAAACTGAATGCTGGAGGGATGATCACTTCTATCACAGTTAAAAATGGTGAAGTAAGTATCTTTTAAAGCCATGGCCATTTTTGTGATGAAAATCATTGCATGGTATATGTATAGCATCAACAACAACCACTATTCCATCGCGAGATGATAATGTCTTAGTGTTATGAGGTTCATAAGAACATATCATTGTATTGATTAATCATTAAAATTATTATTTTCACAAAAGGATATAGTGTGAACTTTCAAGAAAATAAATGAAATATCGTGCTGCGATGACTAACCAACTGACAATCTAGTCCTATGGTTTTATACATTCGTGTTTCCTAACAAGAAATTACTTCGGTTGAGTTGGCCCCCACCTTGAAAAATTGGAAAACCAGTTAGTGTAGAATTATGGGCTATTTAAATATGAACTCTTGAAATCCGGAAACGAAAAATTTTGAGCTCGGACAGTTTTGCATGAATTTAAATAATTTTAGTGGTGGCCTGAAATTTTTAATACGCTTTTATTGTAGAGATGATTTTATGATTTTAATTCAGCTATATATGAGCTTTCAGTGTAAGATAACTTCAATTTTTTAGCTAATCCTTAAAATCATAAACAACCTCTTAATTATTTTAATAACTAAACATTTGCGAATTAGTTGCTTGGAAATGATAAATTCTTCTATAATTGCAAAAATTAAATATTTTAATTTAAATTTCTGTTTAGTTTTTGGGCGTCTTTTTCTTGTGAAATTTTTTCAGCAACTTTGATTGGTTTAAAAAAAATTTCAGAATGAAGTAAGGAACGAAAGAACGCAACACTGAATCCGCCCTTACCCCCTTAAGGTTGGTTCACGTATGCGATCAAAAAATGATTCGCGAAATTTCACCGCCCAAGATGAAATAATTTTAACTTTGGGCATATTTTGACCGCAAGCATACAACATAATAAAATAAAAAAAACAAATTATAAGTAATAATGACATCATTGATTGTCTTGATTCGCGAATCATTTTATGATCGCATACGTGAACCTGCCTTTAGCCCGAATTTCACCAATAATTTCTTAAGTGACGACAATTTTTTTTTTAAATTACAAAAGTTAGATATTTCAGTATCGAATGTCGATTTATATGAGCTCACGAAATACATGCACTTTGATTTTTCAGGCACTACCACTTAGCACGAATACCACCGAAAACTTCTCAATTGCAAATTTAAAATTCTTTTAGAATTGCAAAAGGTAAATATGTTATGTTAAAGCCGGTTATGGTCTTTCGATTTATGAGCTCTAGAAATGCGTGCTTTTTGATTTTTGGAATTCATGCTAAGAGGTACATTATAGCTCAAATATCAAACTTCGCGTATTTCGTGAGCTTATAAATCGATACATCATATCCGACATTGAAACATTTAATTTTCGTAATTTTGTAAATTCCAAATAAAAAGTATGCGGTTATTTAGTTAATAAAACTAATTAAGGGTCGGTTGTTAGGGGGTTTTAAGTCTAAGCTTAAAAATCCGACTTATTATTGAAAGCTCCAAATCCTATACAATAAAAATTTATTCAACATTTTTAGTGGTTTTTAGTGATGAGGGGGAGGAGGCTGAGGTGATGTGGATTACCTCGTAGTCATCCCACTCCCTCCCTTATGAAATAAATGTTTATCCGAGATACCATCATATGGCTGTAACATCAAGTGAAGCAAGGACGGTAAATTAAAAGTTACGCCTTTTTGTATTCACTTCAATCGGAACATCAAAAGAGTTGAAGAAATGATAGCAAGGCAATAACTCGTTATAAAATTTAGCGTGGTGGTAAAATTAAGTATAAGATTTCTCATATCCTTATATCAAATTAAAAGAATTTACATTGTAGAAAAAACTATTACTATGCGGCATGTTTAAATTATAGTAAAAGAGTTTTCATCAAATTTACGAATTTCATGTTATAGTTAGAATTGAGCAATTAGGCTCATACAACGGTACTTTGCTATTTCTCAGCCGGTTATGATAGAACTAAGTTTATATGATGAAAAGGCAATGCAATATAACCAGGGCCTCCTAAATATAAGAGCCGTAAGAATCCGCCATTTTTTCATGAGCTTTCCATATCGATGGAACTTTTTGTTATTTTTCAAACATACCAGTGTATTTTAATAATTTTTAGAAGCGTTTTGTTTATAAAAATATAAATGCTTCGTTCGAATTTTCAATTTGAATGGTTAGTTCAAGTTAACGCAGAAACATTTAAATTAGTCTAACACAATTTTTTTTTATGTAGAAACAAGAATTTTTTTTTAAAGAAAATACAAAATTAGTATAGAGTGGTCCATCAAAAATGTCAGCATTATTTTTCCAAAACAAACGTTCCTTAAAAATTGCTTTTGTAATAATTATATAACATGTGGATTCTATTTCAACGTTGTTGATGAACGAACTTCTGAAAAATTTAAAATCGCAGGCTATATTGTTTCATCCTGTAATATAAACGAAACAAAGCTTCATAAAATAAAAACATTGTTATTTTATAAAGCTTTTCGCAATTACTACACCAATCAAAAGATGTCGCTAATTATAAATTTAGAAAACAACAATAGCGACAAAAAATTGAATATTTTGAACCCCAAATGTTTCTTTAGAAAATATAACAATTTTTTATGTATTCTGCCTGGTTCAATAGAATGTGGAGATCTACTGGAACTGCGAATACCGCAACATGAACAAATTGGATTGAAATAAAAAAAAAAAAAAAATTTGGAAAAATTGTGATATTTTCCTATTATTGTTTTATAATTTACAGCGTGTAGCAGCTATGATGGTGAATATTTTACGACGAAAAGTTTTATTTACGCCAACAGTATTATAAATTAAAATTTAATTGTTTTGAGTTTTATTAATTTTGTTAAAATGTTATATTAAAGATTTCGCGCCTAACTTCATAATGGTTTATTTTCGTAGATAGTTAGTTGTTTAATTATTTTACTCTTTTCTGTAATTTCAAGAAAATTTATGATAGAGACATTTTATTAAAAATATAAAATTAAAGTTAAGATGATTTTATTAATTTTTTATTCATAAATTTATATTCAAAAATTTGCCATTTACGACGGTTTCTTATAGTAACTCAATAAAAGCATCCCCTTTATTTATACTTCCATTTTAATAATACGGCTCTTTAAAATCATAGATGGTTGTGATATAACTCATTATAATCACGAAATTTTTTTTTTTTTGAATGGAACTCAGTAATTGACAGAACAATATGAGTTACGAATGTTTTTATAGTCGGATTTTCTCTATCTTAGTCCTAGGCAAATTCCAATACTCACACGTATTTTTTGTTGAACCGTCCTCTGAACCGTTCGAGTAATGATAACAGCAAACATGGAAATATAGAAATTAGTCTCAGTAAAATTCAAAAAGACGGGCGGAATCATGAACGCCGTGCGAACATTTTAGACGGTACCCAAATTTTATATGGAAAGACAGCAACGTACTGTACTATACAAATTTGTTCGAGTACTCTAAACCTGGAGGCGTTCCTGATTCTGCACCACATTTGGTGGAAACGAATTCGATAGCTATATTGAATACAGATTCGATGGTTTACAGTTCGATGGCCGTTTCATCAGGGGAACTAAGTTAAAGTTATAACTGGTGCTTTTACAATACTGATGCGTAAACACCTTACAAAGCTTTCGACTTTACACAAATTACAACTAGAGTTCTTTGTGATTTTGTTTGTTTTGACGTCAAAATTTTATCTTGTTTTTTAGAGAATCTGCGAGATGTCTTTATGTATATGAAAACTTTGGGATGCATTTCTGATAACAATATTATTGTCTGAGTGATTATAAAATATTGACCTCAATGATTATTATAATTTTGTGCTATTGATTCTGGCCTATGGTTTCAGACAATATCCAATTTGAATTTTATACTGCTGATCTTAGGTGTGTTTACAATTTCTTTAAATTTTTATGTAAACCAAAATCTATTTTAATGTACTTAAAATAAAAATAAAAAATTTCTAGCTAATTCTAGCATTTTTAAATCAATAGAGTAGGTTAGGTTAGGTTATCGAAATACTTAACTTTAGCAATTTTGGGAGAATCAGTGGAAAATGACCAGAAATCGAAAAATAGTTTAATCATTAAGACATATTAGTGATCGTCAGAAAATTATCCCATTCATCATATATAAAGAAGCCGGTCTCAAATATCATAAATACAAGCCAGTATGCGTACATCTCCAGGCGCACTCGTAGACATTTGTAAAATACATCAAAGTACATAGAAATTCATAAATTCTTTAAAAATCGCAAAAAACCCGTCAGAGTTCTGAACAACTTCTCCACTTATGTCACAATTCTATAATCGTGGTCGTATTACCTACAACATCTCTAGTTTTTCAGATATTTAAATAAATCTATTAAAACAGGTTTGTGGCTTGTTTAGGAATGTCCGTGTGTGGAATGCGCGATCAATGGGAAGAAAATATTATAAGCATCGAAAAATGTAGACGAGATCCCGTGCGCATCTCTAGAGGGTAATGGCAATATACAAATGAAAACATGAATTCTATTATCATATAGCCAAGTTCATTAGAATCGGATGCCAATCACTATAACGGTAAAATATTTATTATGAAATATATTCGAAAATGTGGATGAGAACCTGAGGACATTTCTAGGATCGGCGGTATAAAAAAACGTTAATTTGTTAAAAACTTTAAAATTTTATTAACTAAAGGTTAAACAGAATCGACTAACATTCTCTACAATTTTAATATACTGGTCGAGCTGTAGGAAATCATAGGCCAGAACTCGCGTACGTCTACCGCCAATAGTGGTCGGGTAAAACCGGAAGTGACAGCTTGCATAGGAGATTTTCGATCGAAAAATTTAAAAATTTATGAGCTACGTTGCACTGATTTTGATAACAGTGTAAGCATGTGTTCTATGGGTCGTAAAGAGTGTTTCTGTAAGTCTTGGTCGAAATCGGTCCTCTGGAATACAAATTAAATACATATAATCTATGGATCATGAGAAGTGTTTTTGTAACATTTGATCGAAATCGGTCCATCGGAAGTGACAGTTTCGATAAAAGATTTTAGATCAATAAATTCAAGAACTATAGTACCGACTTTGATAAAAGTTTATACGTATATTTGTACTGTTCGTCTGGAATTGGCGATCACAACCTATAGTTGTGATCGCCAATTCCAGACGAACAGTACAAATTTCTTCAAATATATTTTTTGGGAAAAAATGATCACGAAGTCGACACAAGATGAGCAATTACTTTGGGAATACACCGCGATATTGTTCAGTCTTTGCAAAATTTATTTCATCAGCCCAATGAATTAGTAAAATTATTTAAAAATGCAATTGACCAAATGCCCTTCGGCAATCATAAAATAATGATAAGAGCTGATAAATCACCAGTTCGTGAGCATTAAAGACGATTCAATGCTCCAACAATAAATGAAGTCGCCATTGTTATTGTTGCCGATCAATCCGAATCTATAGAGACATCATTTTACAACGTCGAAATTATCAATTGCAACGTGTAGCTGAAACTCGCAGATAATAAGCTGCATGAACTACTATACATACAGATTATTGATTGCCAATCATATCATCAGTATGTAGTGGACATGTACGCCAATATAGAAGAACGGTTGTTGTTTATTCGGCTAAATCAACGACAATTACGATCAGAAAAATACATTAATCTCCAAGATGCAATTAATAATGATGGCAATTTAAATGACCTTAGCCGAGTATAATTTTACCAGCAACTTACATCGGAAGTCCGAGTCACATGCATGAATATAAGGAGCATACGACGTCATACGTCCGCAATTATGGACGTCCCGATTTATTCATCACATCTACATGCAATCCGATTTGGACGGAAATTAAAAATTTCTTACTGCTAGGATAATCTACTAATCGACATGACATCACTGCACGAGTGTTTAAACAGAAGATAAAATTGTTGATTAATATTATGTATTGTAAAAAATAACGTTTTCGGCTCTGTTCGATGTACTCAATTGAATAGAAAAGCCAAGGACTGTCAAGTGCCAATGCTCATAATCTTACATAATGCATGAATAAAATTCAGTCAAATGAAATTGACAAAATTGTGTCTGCAGAAATACCCGACCCAACTAATGATCCTGAACTTTTCCAAATTGTTATTCAAAATATAGTACATGACCCATGTGGAGCATTTAACATAAATTCGCAACGTATGATCGATGGTAAATGCTCTAAAAGATATCGCTGACAATTAATTTCTGAAACGATTACAGGCAACGATGGATCTCCATTATACCGCCGACGATCCTTTGAAGTCAATGGAAGATCAACAACAATGCAAGTACTAAATACTAACGTTGAAAATGATAACCGTTGGATAATACCATATTTACCTTTATTAAAAATATACAAAGCTCACATAAATATTAAATATTGTAATTCTATTAAATCAATAAAATCTTTCCAAAACATCTGGAATGGCAAAGGTACTTCAACAATGCAAGTTTATTTTATGTGATGGGTGTACAATGGCTCACAAAAAATCGTTAGAAGCTTTGAATCGAACATTGAAAGATTTACGCAGTAAACAAAAACCATTTGGAGGAGCTCTTATATTATTGGCAGGTGACGTTAGACAAACATTACCAATCATCAGACGATCAACATCAGCAGATGAATTAATTGCGTCTTTAAAAGATGCGCAGTCAGAAAACATGCGGAAGGCCAGTCGTTGAAAGTATGTGGTTTAAATCGAGAAATGATATGTTTTGCACACGTACACCACTACGTTGGATGCTCGTATGTTGGAAAACTCACATCATAATTCATTTTTGTAGAAGACGGCAAAACAAAAAAATATAGTTTATCAGAAAGCATTACAGATTCCGTCAAACACATGGCTCATTCGCACACTTAGGGCCAGCAATGAGGGCCGGGTTCTGCTAGTACTGTATAAAATGATACACCAAATAGAAAAAATCTCAGAAATTGGCTCGCATAGTGACTAAATACGTTCAAAAATGGGATACATTGAGCTATAGTAAACCCTATCTTGAAATTATGAACAACGCTCGTGTATCGAATTTTTACATTTTTACCAATACGGCGAGTCAACATATCCACGGATGTTTTACTACTCTAAGCCAAATAGCTAAAATCTCAGAGATTGGCTCTTATAATGACTATATACGTTCGAAAGGGGATACATTGAGCTGTTTAAATCAGTGACCGCTATTTCGAAATTAGGAACAAAGGTCACGTATCGAATTTTAGCACTAGATATACCGACAATTTGACCATACCTATTTCTACCGACACCAGTCAAAATGACTGGTCGTAGAAAAAATAGTTAGTTGGATTTCCGGTCTTTATATATTTAAAAAAATCATAAATTGCTTCAATTAGGTTAATTGTAATATATTATATTAATTATAACTACATTCATTAGTTAATTGAAACAAAATAATATAAAAAAGAAAATAAAGTGAAGTAGTAATTTGAAAATGAAATTGTAAAACCAGTCATTTTGACTGGTATGGTAAATCTAGTGTTAAAATTTTACCAATACAGCGAGTCTGCATTTCCACGAATGTTCTACTACTCCAAGCCAAATAGGAAAACTCTCAGAAATTATGTCGGTGCAGTTAGCCCGAAAATCCATCCTGAATTTTTTGGTGTATTTCTTGTCTAAAGTGTAGTCAACCCATAAAAGTGTAATCGTTACAAAAATGTAGTGCTATCCAGAAACCCCGAACTTTTTGAGCATTTATTGCATAAAAGCAATTGTTACATAAAAATGTAGGATTATCCCGAAATTAAAATCTAATACAAATTTAATTTTAATTTACACATTTTTAATAAAAAAAAAAATTGTTGCAACCTCTTATTGTGCACTAAACGTGCAATATTATAATTTTATAAAAAACATTCTTAAAATTTTAAAAAGCTCAAAGCATATTGGAATAAAACATACAAAAAAAATTAAAATTAGAAAATTAAGCTAAATCGAAAAGTACATTGGCAATTCATGGCAATCAATCATGAAAACCATAATACCAGAGCTAAATTGCACTAACGGTGTATACGTCTATTTAGGTGTTGGGTGTGCTAATAAACCATGCGAATTTCATTTTCATATCAGGTGGAAAAATGATGTAAAATTTCATGTGAATTTATGTGAATAAAGAATTCTCGAGTGAGAATTTCTAGCAAATTAATTTTGTTATGTAATTACAAGCGAAAATTTTTAAATAGCCGTATTTACCGCTAGTGCAATTTATCTCTGGTTTTAGCTCCACAGAATTTTAAACTTTGCTAGCAATTCTCACTAGAGAAGTCTTTATCCACACAAATTCACATCAACATTTACATCATTTTTCCACCTAATATGAAAAAAAAAATTCGCAGGGTTTATTAGCACTCTCAACAGCACCCTAAATAGCCGTTTATACCGCTAGTGCAATTTAGCTCTAGTATTATGGTTTTCAAGATTTATTGTCATGAATTGCCAATGTACTTTTCGATTTACCTTAATTTTCTATTTTTAATTTTTTTTTGTATGTTTTATTCCAATATGCCTTGAGCTTGTAAACATTTTAAGAATGTTTTTTTATAAAATTATAAAATTGCACGTTTAGTCCACAATAAGAGGTTGTAACAATTTTTGACAGTTTTCAAATTTTTTTTATTAAAAATGTGTAAATTAAAATTAAATTTGTATTAGATTTTAATTTCGGGATAATCCTACATTTTTATGTAACAATATTTGCTTTTATGCAAGAAATGCTCAAAAAGTTCGGAATTTCGGGATAGAACTACATTTTGGTAACGACTACACTTTTTTTGTTTTGACTACACTTTAGCCAAGAAATACACCAAAATATTCGGAATGGATTTTCGGGCTAACTTCACATTCGCATGGTGGCTATAAACGTTCGAAAGAGGATACATTGAGCTATTTAAATCAGTAAGCCTTTTCTCGAAATTATGAACAAGGCTCACGTACCGAAATTTTAAAGTTTCACCAATACAGCGAGTCTGCATATCCACGGGGATGTTCTACAACGCTAAATTAAATAATAGTTTTTTTTACAAAAAATAGTATACATGGTGTTTGACGCGTAAACATTGTTTGGTGAACTGGGGGGGGGGGGGTGGCAGTTGGAAGCTTTCGCCTCATAGCACTACTGATGTCCAAAGTGCGACGGTAACTGATGTTTTTACATTTTTAACATCGAAGATGTTTTATATAGAAAAATGCATATAGAAAAATGCAACGAATTTTTGTCCCAAGAATATGCAACGAAGTAAAAAAACAGGAAATACGAGAGAACCAAACGATGGTGGTGCTTTTTTAATCTTCCCAAAATCTCGCCTTTAAATGGTCATAACTTTTTTGTTTGAAGTCGTAAAGAAATAACTTTTATTTTATTCTGCAATGTGATTTTATTCTAAATAAATCATTATTAAGTACAACTGGTTTAATAAAATTGGCTTATGGGCTTAATTTAAAAGGTATTTTCTTAACCTTGACCCCGGTAAAATAGTATCTGTTGTTTTGACCACAAAATGAGTGATTTTTATGGCATGTAACATATGTACCTTTGGAAAGGCACAATCTAGAGTATTTTTTAAAACAAATCTTATTTTGAAACAACCTTTAGCTTTTGTTTAGGTGGAATTTTTTCATACTTTTACACATTTTTTAGGTTTTGGTAGTCTATAAGTCATGTTTCTTAAACCAATTGTATTAAATAATGATTAATTTAGAATAAACTCACATTGCAGAATAAAATAAAAGTTATTTCGTGCCTTTACGACTTCAAACCAAAAAGTTATTATCATTTAAATACGACATTTGGGTAATTTGAAAATACTTAAAAATATCTTATCTCACCTATTCAGACATAGAACTGTTCGGTATTTTGGTGTTAATATGGTTGATACAAAATATAATTATAAATCGTAGTGATCAGCGATTGATTGGGGGAGTTTGTTCAGAGTGCCTCCTGCCTTACTCAAAATGAATTGTGAAACACTAGAAACATGGCCTATCTTCATAATAAAAATCTAAAAAATCATTTAGTCGAATTATTTTAATATAAAATAAATACACTGTTAAAATTGCACACTTCCATAAATTTTTGACCAAGAAATAAAATAGTATCCAAAAAATGTACAAAGAATATTCGCATAAATTTTTACGTCACACCGGTTGTATACGTCTCCAGGATTGATGGCAAAAATTATTGAAGATGATCAATTTATATTCAAATTGTCAAATCCATTACAAAGTTCTTTAGGATTTAAATCCAGTTTATACACATTTAGAGCTAAGTATCTAAAAATATATGATACGTGGAATGCCGTAGAAATCTGAAGCGTCCATGTTAAAAAAAATTAAATTTAGATAAAAATAATGAAACCGTTAAAAGTGACATATACATATGTATGTCAGAAAATATACTAACTATTCGATTGATACCAGAAGGTTTTACTACAAACAGTGCCGCACGGGTTTGACGTTTAAGTTAGAAAGAAAATTGTTAAATCCTAATAGAAGCAACCAAATTTTTAGCCATAAGATTATATTAAGAAAGACTAAGACGGATACTCGAACTCGTTGAGTTAGGGTTTTTTCAAGGTTGTAAGAAAACTAGGTTCAGAAAGGTTTCATGGAGGTTCTGCTAATAAAAATAAATTAATTTTATTAAAACAGTTTTGAACAATTCACAATTATGTCAAACACTAAGTAGCACTACAAAAAAATCGTTACACGCCAGCTACCAAGCTATGATACATAATCATATTTCAAACTATTTTCCGTAAAGAGTTTTTAAACACGATCATTTAACCACTTTTATGGCATGAACATTAAAAGATTATCACTCATTGTAAAATAAAAGCGCTCGTATCGTTAGTACATAATTAAAATTTGACTTTACGGTTTTAAAACTTTTATTTATTTATATTCATGTTATTATTACTGTCCATAAAGCTTTTATAAGCTGAGCACATAAAAATACGATTTATTTTTCTATTTACGATATTATTTAACATAATAATTTTATCGTTTTGAAACATAATATTTTGTTTTATTGTTGCTGTAAATATTTACATGTACCGCATGTCTAAAATAAATTTTTTAAAACTAAAAGCTCAACCAGATATTACATATTATGATATGTTAAGCACAAGCTTCATTAATCAAATATGGCTCGCGGGAGATAATCCTGACGGTATAGATAATGGATACGTTTTGAAAATATAGTAATAAATCCCCGATTAATATTAAAATTTTCATTACTATTTTCGGTAATCTTACATCTCATATATTAGGCACTTAATAAAATTAAAAAAATTTTTTTAACACACGCGTATGTAAATATTTATAGGATTGGCCTAGGTCAGTTCATAATTTTTTTTGTCATCCACTTAGACAAAACAAATCGTCACAGCGATATATTACCATATACGAAAACATAAAATGTTGCACCATGATACATAAAATGAGTCGACTGTTTACATCATATAATAGTGAAACCACCTGTTGACAACTAAAATTATGTCTAAGTAATGAAAATCGTGTGCACGGTTCTATGACGCGACAAAGCATTTCCGATATTAAACATTATACTAGGGTACTCAAGAAGATGAAGGCGACGACGAAACATGTTGGCACCATTTTACACAATTGATATTTTTTGGAATGTGTGCGTGTGTTTGTTTTCATTTTCAATCAAGTAAAAACTATACAAACACATTAGATATGATATAGTTGATACGCTTTTGTAGTATATACCAAACTCATTAATCAAACAAGTTAAAACGAAAAACTATATATAAACAAAAAAAAAAACAAACTAGAAGAAAACTCTTAATCTTTTCATTTTCGTTTTCACTATATAAAACACTATAATACGATTAAATTGTGTATCATGTTGCCGTCTATACTAAATCCAGTAACAAAATCGAAATAAATATCGATTTGAATATGTTGTATACTAGGCCTATCTAAACATTTTCATCCTTCGTGTAATGAGCCGCCGCGTCGTGTTATTAAAATTTTCCAGTTGAACGCAATGATAAGTTACTATACATAAAATAATTTGGTACAAGTAAAATATTGAAATATTAATTAACAGGTAGTTGATTCCAAAATGGAAAACATATGTTCCAAAAATTTTCGTTTTTTTTTGGTGTCACTTCACTTCGACATAATATACTCATTATTATTATGATGACGATCTAAAGCTGTATCTATAAAAATAGGATTGGAAAATTCGTCACGTTTATATAGAATATATGAGAGACGACGACGATGCCGAAACATAATAAACATTATATTATTATCACAACGCACATATTTACACATATAGCACACACACACAAACAGGAAATCTATAATTAGATATTTTTCCAATTGATGTCATTTTTATTTATTTTTATTTTTTTTTTTATTTAGATTTGGAAAATTGGATTTTAATTTCACAACAACAACAACAACAAAAATTATATCACAAAAACACTCAACTCTTAACGTTAGAACACATTCACTTTTTTTCGCTTTTAGAAAATTTACATATTACAAAATTTACAGCGCACAAATATATGCAAATTTTACATAAAATATTTATTTATCTTATTTAAATAAGTAATTCAATTTATTTGAACACAAAAAAAACACTCAATCAAAACGATTTATTATTTTTTTTATTTATAAGTACGCGCGCCTTATGATATACCGACCGACCGATTTACCGTACATATACAAAAAACATAGACGAACGACGTACCGTGTTATGGTATGGTACGTACCGAAAGCGCTCTATGAATCTACTGAAAATCAAATCTAACATGATTTTTTGTATTCGTGTTCTTTGCTTTGCTGCTACGGTTGTGTACATCGTATGTATGTGTGTGCAAAAATATAACGATAAATGTGCTCTGTGCCATCGTCGTCGTGTATACGTTGGAAATTCATTTTCTCTTTTCCAACAATATAATATAATATTAGGTACGAGTACAACATTATTTTATCTTTTTCCACGTTATATGTTCACTCTGATTTGGGTTACGACGTCTACATAGTTCGGAGAAAAAAGTACTGATGGAAAATATTATTTTTTACGTTATACAACAGAGAGCTTTTACGTTATTGTAAAATGAATTTTAGAGAAAATGTGCGAATGAGAATGTTATGTTTACGGTTGCCTGGAGAAAATTCACATACGGTGGAGAAAAGCAATTTATATGATGGTTTGAAGTTGAACACATTTTCTGGTTCGTCTTTTGATGGTGCGATGGTGCGGTTTACGAAATAAAAAGAAGTCTCAAGTGAATAATCTGTCGGTAATATTATATTATAGCTTGGGTATCTCAATAAATAGTATTAAGATTTTGATATAATTATTTGTATTGGTTTAAGGGTCGATTTTAAATTTGATATAAAGAATACTGCTTTTTGGGAAATTAAGTAAGTGTGCTGCATACCAACAGTGTTAAGGATGAGACGCACCAAGCGCAGCGAGCAGCAAATTTAGATACGGTAAAAGTCCTCAGAGGCGGAACTCTATTACCATCAAAAATCCTGAAAGACGTAATATATTTCGTTAATTTAGTTGAGGACGGAAATTCGCCCGTTGAGTTAAATTTATAGCAAAAAATCGTCTTAGGCGTAACAGTATTGAAAATAAGAAGAAGAACTGAAAATAACTTTATGTATATAAAAATCAATTGCCTTGCGTTATAGTCTCACAAAACTCGAGAAAGGCTCGATCGATTTTTGTTTCATTCGTCTCAATACTCGGCTAGTTTAGGAAAACATGAAATTCGGAAAAAACCGGAAAATCGAAGAAACTTCGCAAAAAACCGTAAATCCCGAAAAACCCAAAGAAAAAACCGGAAGCACTTAACATCACCAATGAGAATTATATTGCGGATTATTTTCAATAGATGGCGTTGATGGTAGACCTATCGTTTGACTTTTGGATTACAGAAAGAATGAGCCCGTCTCTAAAATGCTGTACGAAGCTAATCAGCACTGCCATTTTATCGATTTTAATTTTACGAAACGCACGTTGACATTTTTTTCTTGACTAGCCATAGTTTGATATTTTATTTAACTTATTTGGTTTTAGTTTTTTTTCATTTTATTTTACTTTACTTTATCTTCTTTAACTATTTTAATTTTATTTAAATCTATCAAAACTGTTTTTTTTCAAATCTCTGATCACATGTAATTATGATAAAATGTAAGGGCCATAATGGAGCACTCTGACGATCCGCATAGACGTGTGGCATATTTTTGTGAAATGTAACAGCTTTAATCTATTGCACTATGTATGTGGCTATGTGGCAAAATCTTCAGGATTCGCTTCACAGAATTTCCATTTTCGAACTTTTTCGTTCTAATTATGATAAAATGAAAGGGCCAGAATGAGGCACTCTGACGATCAGCATAGACATGTGGCATATTTTTGTGAAATTTAACTACTTATTTCTATTGCACTGTGTATGTGGCTATGTGGCAAAATCTCCAGGATTCGCTCCACAGAATTTCCATTTTCGGACTTTTTCGTTCTAATTATGATAAAATGAAAGGGCCAGAATGGGGCACTCTGACGATCAGCATAGACATGTGGCATATTTTTGTGAAATTTAACTACTTATTTCTATTGCACTATGTATGTGGCTATGTGGCAAAATCTCCAGGATTCGCTCCACAGAATTTCCATTTTCAAACTTTTTCGTTCTAATTATGATAAAATGAAAGGGCCAGAATGGGGCACTCTGACGATCCGCATAGACATGTGGCATATTTTTTGTGAAATGTAACAACTTTAATCTATTGCACTATGTATGTGGCCATGTGGCAAAATCTTCAGGATTCGCTCCACAGAATTTCCATTTTCAAACTTTTTCGTACTAATTATGATAAAATGAAAGGGCCAGAATGGGGCACTCTGACGATCAGCATAGACATGTGGCATATTTTTGTGAAATTTAACTACTTAATTCTATTGCACGGTGTATGTGGCCATGTGGTAAAATCTCCAGGATTCGCTCCACCGAATTTCGATTTGCGGTCTTTTTCGTTCTAATTATGATAAAATGAAAGGGCCAGGATGGGGCACTCTGACGATCCGCATAGACATGTGGCGTATTTTTTGTGAAATGTAACAACTTTAATCTATTGCACTGTGTATGTGGCCATGTGGCAAAATCTCCAGGATTCGCTCCACCGAATTTCCTTTTTCGGACTTTTTTGTTCTAATTATGATAAAATGAAAGGGCCAGAATGGGGCACTCTGACGATCAGCATAGACATGTGACATATTTTTGTGAAATGTAACATTTTTAATCTATTGCACTGTGTATGTGGCTATGTGGCAAAATCTTCAGGATTCGCTCCACAGAATTTCCATTTTCGAACTTTTTCGTTCTAATTATGATAAAATGAAAGGGCCAGAATGGGGCACTCTGACGATCAGCATAGACATGTGGCATATTTTTTGTGAAATTAACCTACGTAATTCTATTGCACTATGTATGTGGCTATGTGACAAAATCTCCAGGATTCGCTCCATAGAATTTCCATTTTCGGACTTTTTCGTTCTAATTATGATAAAATGAAAGGGCCAGAATGGGGCACTCTGACGATCAGCATAGACATGTGGCATATTTTTGTGAAATTTAACTACTTAATTCTATTGCACTATGTATGTGGCTATGTGGCAAAATCTCCAGGATTCGCTCCATAGAATTTCCATTTTCGGACTTTTTCGTTCTAATTATGATAAAATGAAAGGGCCAGAATGGGGCACTCTGACGATCCACATAGATTTTTGTGAAATGTAACAGCTTTAATCTATTGCACTATGTACGTGGCCATGTGGCAAAATCTCCAGGATTCGCTCCACCGAATTTCCATTTTCGAACTTTTTCGTTCTAATTATGATAAAATGAAAGGGCCAGAATGGGGCACTCTGACGATCAGCATAGACATGTGGCATATTTTTGTGAAATTTAACTACTTAATTCTATTGCACTATGTATGTGGCTATATGGCAAAATCTCCAGGATACGCTCCACAGAATTTCCATTTTCGAACTTTTTCGTTCTAATTATGATAAAATGAAAGGGCCAGAATGGGGCACTCTGACGATCCGCATAGACGTGTGGCATATTTTTGTGAAATGTAACAGCTTTAATCTAGTGCACTATGTACGTGGCCATGTGGCAAAATCTCCAGGATTCGCTCCACCGAATTTCCATTTTCGAACTTTTTCGTTCTAATTATGATAAAATGAAAGGGCCAGAATGGAGCACTTTGACGATCCGCATAGACATGTGGCATATTTTTGTGAAATTTAACTACTTAATTCTATTGCACTATGTATGTGGCTATGTGGCAAAATCTCCAGGATTCGCTCCACAGAATTTCCATTTTCGAACTTTTTCGTTCTAATTATGATAAAATGAAAGGGCCAGAATGGGGCACTCTGACGATCAGCATAGACATGTGGCGTATTTTTTGTGAAATTAACCTACGTAATTCTATTGCACTATGTATGTGGCTATGTGACAAAATCTCCAGGATTCGCTCCATAGAATTTCCATTTTCGGACTTTTTCGTTCTAATTATGATAAAATGAAAGGGCCAGAATGGGGCACTCTGACGATCAGCATAGACATGTGGCATATTTTTGTGAAATTTAACTACTTAATTCTATTGCACTATGTATGTGGCTATATGGCAAAATCTCCAGGATTCGCTCCACAGAATTTCCATTTTCGAACTTTTTCGTTCTAATTATGATAAAATGAAAGGGCCAGAATGGGGCACTCTGACGATCCGCATAGACGTGTGGCATATTTTTGTGAAATGTAACAGCTTTAATCTAGTGCACTATGTACGTGGCCATGTGGCAAAATCTCCAGGATTCGCTCCACCGAATTTACATTTTCGAACTTTTTCGTTCTAATTATGATAAAATGAAAGGGCCAGAATGGAGCACTCTGACGATCCGCATAGACGTGTGGCATATTTTTGTGAAATGTAACAGCTTTAATCTATTGCACTATGTACGTGGCCATGTGGCAAAATCTCCAGGATTCGCTCCACCGAATTTCCATTTTCGAACTTTTTCGTTCTAATTATGATAAAATGAAAGGGCCAGATTGGGGCACTCTGACGATCAGCATAGACATGTGGCATATTTTTGTGAAATTTAACAACTTAATTCTATTGCACTGTGTATGTGGCTATGTGGCAAAATCTCCAGGATTCGCTCCACAGAATTTCCATTTTCGAACTTTTTCGTTCTAATTATGATAAAATGAAAGGGCCAGAATGGGGCACTCTGACGATCTGCATAGACATGTGGCGTATTTTTGTGAAATGTAACAGCTTTAATCTATTGCACTATGTATGTGACCATGTGGCAAAATCTCCAGGATTCGCTCCACAGAATTTCCATTTTCGAACTTTTTCGTTCTAATTATGATAAAATGAAAGGGCCAGAATGGGGCACTCTGACGATCCGCATAGACATGTGGCGTATTTTTGTGAAATTTAACAACTTTATTCTATTGCACTATGTATGTAGCCATGTGGAAAAATCTCCAGGATTCGCTCCACAGAATTTCGATTTGCGGACTTTTTCGTTCTAATTATGATAAAATGAAAGGGCTAGAATGGAGCACTCTGACGATCCGCATAGACATGTGGCATATTTTTGTGAAATTTAACTACTTAATTCTATTGCACTATGTATGTGGCTATGTGGCAAAATCTCCAGGATTCGCTCCACCGAATTTCGATTTGCGGTCTTTTTCGTTCTAATTATGATAAAATGAAAGAGCCAGAATGGGGCACTCTGACGATCAGCATAGACATGTGGCATATTTTTGTGAAATTTAACTACTTAATTCTATTGCACTATGTATGTGGCTATGTGGCAAAATCTCCAGGATTCGCTCCACAGAAATTCCATTTGCGGACTTTTCCGTTTTAATTATGAAAATCGAACGAGCCAAGGTTGGACTGACAATCCACAAAGACTTGTTGCGTAATAGTCGAAATTGGATAGCTCTTATCTATTGCACTGGCCAGATTCATTTTAATTTATACAATTTTTTTATTTATCTGGGAAGAGAATTTTTGGTCATATTAAATAAACATTAATTATTATATTAAATACATAATATGACTAATTAAATCAATTGGGATTTGAAATATCTGATTATTTCGGAGATTATGTTTTTATTGGTTTAAATCTATACTTTGGACCAATTTTGTTTAAATTTGTCGAGTATAATTCAAGTTTCGTCTTGTACAGGTAATAACACTATTACATATGCAATTAAAGCGAGTCACAAACGTTTCGTAAAAACTTCCAATACGTCATATTTTGTCGTTATAACATCCAAATTTTCAATGTTACTGCGTTTAAGCAATTCGATATCATTTTTTATAATTCACTTGAAATATACTCAAAAAATAATAATAATACAGATGGAGACTCCTCGCGTGCGGTTTGGTCGTTGGGGATTATTATTATTATTTATTATTTCTGATTCGATTATTCACACCGCACTGTTGTGCTCAAACATTTCAGCGAGAACTTGTGAAATCTAATAGATTTAAAATTATTTTTTCGTAAAAAAGGTAGTAAAAAGGTAGTAAATAAATTTCGTAATAAAGGTTGTTCTCAAAAGATTTGGTAAAAACGAATTTAATTACATTTTGCATGTTTAATTAGATTATTCAATTTCCCGTGAATTGAGTCAAAATTGTTTCTATACCTGATAATAAATAATTATATATCGGTCGTATTGATCCATCCATATCATATATAATCAGATTGTTAACTACATCTGTGAAAAACTGCAAAATTGCTCACCGGAGGAAGTCAATTGTAAACTGTTGGTCTCCAAAGACCGTATATCGGACAGTTCACTCACGTTTGTTTTCTTTAAACTAAGATTGGACCTCCATTTTGACCTGCTCAATAACTCCAATGCTCGGCCTCCTGGTGTAATAATCCACCCATTCACAAATTGAAGCAGTTTTCCAGGCGCGGTCATTCTTAAATATCTTCTACCATAATTCAAATAGTATCCAAGCTAAATCAAAATTTTTATATTTGCCAACTCAAAACGGAGGTGTATTTTCCATCAGCTTATGCTAATCAGCTTATGTAAAGGGACACCTATGAAAAGGGCGGCGGTATTGTAATTGCAGTCTAAAATAAATATTCATCCAGTCCGATAACATTTTGGCCAATTGCGATGTCGAAACTGTTGCTGTACGTATTCAGTTCCATTCATATTCGCTGATCATCTGTGTCACATATATACCGTGTAATTCGAGTATGTCAGTTTATCAAACTTTTGTGGAAACTGTGAAATCAAATATTACTCCACTTCTTCAGCCGATCGAGGATCATCTATTTATTTTTGGAGATTTAACATTCTTAATATAGTATGGGAGTATGTCGATCACAATTTGACTCCTATTAACATGAACGATGGGACGGAAAATTTCATCTCGGAAATATTTTCGTTGGGGTTAAAGCAATCAGGGTTATGAATAATAGCGGAAATGTGTTAGATCTGGCTTTTGTACCATTTGATCATGAGGTGACCGTATCGACGTGTGAGGATTAGGCTAAATCGTCTAGTATTTTCCACTCTCCGCTTAATATTTCAGTTATGTTTGAATGTTGTGAGTTAGTCGAAGAAAATGTTAATTCATGGATTTATAACTTTAAAATGGGCGATTACCATTCTTTAAATGCATTTCTGAATACGAATGATAGGTCGTTTTTATGCTTGTAAGAGTATCGACGGTAAGTTAAGCGAATTTTATAGAATTATAGAAGGTTGCATTTTTAATGCGAATTCTATGCTTGGATTTGTTAAAAGGTTTTCTAAGGATGTTCATGATCTTTACGTGATTAAAACTGTATTTGTCTCTTTTGCTCGTTCATTGTTGGAATATGGTGTTGTTATATGGAATCCGTTTTATAACAACTATTCAGATCGCATAGAGAGGATTCAGAAGCGATTTTTAATATACGCACTACGAAGGTTGTCTTTAGAGATGTGAATGTCCCTGCTTTCATACTCCCAGCATATAGAGGTAGATGTAAATTAATAAATATGGAGAAATTTATTAGTGTCTAAAATTGATTGTTCGGAAATTTTGAGTTTGCTTGATATATATACTACTTTTACGTGTGCTACGCGATAAAGTTTTCCAAATTAAATTGCCATTTTGTAGGCAAAACTACGGTAAATGTGCGCCGGTTTATCATTCATCGAATTCCTTTAATAAAGTATGCCTGGCTTTTGACTTTAATCTGTCTAGAAATGCATTTAAGGAAATAATGTTGAAGCTTTTTTTGAATAATTGGTAACCATTTAAGAGACATGTAAAGTTGCTATAATAATAAATAAATAAAATAAACAATATTAAGGTAAATTGACTTTGCAGGCTTAGACATAACCACAAATTCATTCTAATATTTTTTTAGCAAGGCTCGTTAGTTTTGCCACTAGGATTTCCATATTTTAAAGTTCTCAGTGAAAAATAACAAGGTAATTTCGACAAACTTGGCTCGTGTACAAGTGATTGTGAAAACCGTTCCATGTCGTTTTACAGCGTCCATTAACATACAATGCCTTGAGCAAGCATAGGTCGTCACGGTTAGTCAAATGCGGGGCGATCTACGGATAGTGAAAATAGTCGTATTGGCATGTCTCAATATCGTTCGAGATTGACTGAAGACGAACGACAATAGAATAGATTCAGAATGCAACAAGTTCGAAATTCAATTGCCACAATTAGTTCCGCCAGCATAGACATTACGCTTATTGATTTCTAGAAGAAAAAATGATTCTACCCGTTTCCTGGCCAACATCCAAAAATACAAGAGCTGCTTCCAAATGACGTCGTTTGGCACAACGGATAATGTACGGGAGAATTGCATGGCCACTTTCAATTACAATACAATTACCTACCGCATCATTCGCCGTTGCATCACAAAACACATTTAACACAATTTCACATCACCATTGCAGATTAAAGGGCAAATATATCACTTACTAGGAGCGCTATTGCCACCTATTGCGGATCAGCAATGCTTACAATCATCAATTCTTACAAATAGTGTTGCGCTCACAATACGACAACGAAGCGAGCCATTGTCGGATAATTCACTTCCTCATCAGAACAACGAATTGATACAATTATCCAAAATTGCGTTGGATCGGATGCCATCCGACAGTCTTAACGTTGACATCAGAGCTAACAAAACGCCGTCAAATGAGCACGCAAGAAGATTCAATTTGCCGACAATCGACGAAGGCAAGTGAAAGCTTTCGTCACATGCACTCGTGCGTCTACAGATTCTAATTGAGTGCAAAAGGTCACTGGAGGTGCGGGACAGAACGTTGAAAGATCTTCGTGGCAATCGAAACATTTTTGGTGGAGCCTTGATTCTGTTATCGGGTGATTTTCGACAGACCTTCCTGTTATTACACGTAAATTGTAGCTAACGAACTGAAATCATCAAAAATGTGAGTGTTTTTGCAACAAGATCGAACTGCAGTTGTGTTCCACATTAACTGCAGTTGTGTCGAAGCAATTGTTGGACATTGGTATTGGTCAAATCGCAGGTGATAGCTCGATCGGATTCATCAAAGTCCACTGATTTGTGCCAGTTGACATAAGCGAAGACATAGCTTATTCGACGTGTGTTTCATATAGTGGAAAACAAACAATGACCACAGTGTGCCTCCGAAAAAGTAAGATGTCGATGATCTGAACGCGACCATTCAAAATTTCATTAAGGAACAGTTGTTCTCCTTCAAATCGAAGTAGTCAACTATCCCACCGAATTCTTGAATTCGCTGGAATTGCCAGGATTACCACGTCAATATTTGCAATTGAAAGTAGACCAAAACGTAAAAACATATATTCGTATACGCGGTTGAGAAAATAAAAACGAAGTGTTTTTTTATTTTAATTGCTAAATTCATATTTGGATCTGGTAAATTATAATAAAAGTTGTGATTTTATTTTAGAAAATCAGTAAACTTATAAATTTGAATATTAAACAAAAATATGAGGTTATCCAAATGAAAAATAAAAACAAATCAAGAGAAGAACCACGAATTATGGCAAGATAAATACTGCATTATTTGAATGGTTTTGTTCGGCCAGAGCAAAAAGCTTAGCTTTCGGTCTAAAAATGTCGCACAAACATTTCAACGTTATTTTGACGAAGTCGTCTGGGACTAAAGGCTGTTTCAGTGTTGCGTTCTTTCGTTCGTTCCTTCCTTCTGAATTTTTTTTTAAAATCAATCCAAGTTGCTGAAAAAAATTCACAAGAAAAAAAACGTAATTTTTAACCAATGAAATTGGTCAAATTCAGAAGGAAGGAAGGAATGAAAGAACGCAACAAAGAATCCGCAATTAAACGAATACAGCAGTTTATACCTTGTTAAAGTTAGCCGAAAGTTGCCAGCCGAAAGATAATGCAGATAGTGTCTTGACTGTTTCAACAGAAAATTAAACTCTCTGTATACTCTCGCTCCTATCGATTTTTAAATTCCTATAAACAGAAATAATTTCTCCTTCACCCAAAGGATATAACCCGATCCTAAATTCATCCTAAATTCTAGTTTATGACTGATTTTTGCTGTATTCAAGACACTATCTGCATTATCTTTCGGCTGGAAACTTTCGGCTAACTTTAACAGTATGCAGTTTATCGGCTTGGTAAATAACTACCATCGGTTTATATTGAAACTAGTGGAGACACTCACCCCATTCCAAGACCATGTCCAAGACGCCCAAACAAATTTCTTGTCCCGACGAATGCCAAGACGCATTTTTAAAATTAAAAACGGAATTAGGTACAATCGCAATTTCATGTTTTACAGAGATTTCATGACTGATGATGATTATTGAAACCATGCCGAACCATGATGATTATTGAAACCATGCGATTTATATATTTGTCAAATATTTCAGATATTGCATCGAAGGTCGGGAATTCGTAGACCAAAAGCATCTGCCTAGAGCAATTCAGTTTAAAACTGAATGTAATTAAGACAAGTAAGTCATTTAGATGACATGAGTTAATTTATCATGCAATCAATTCAGGAAGAGTTACACGAACAAACGACAATCGAATCTGTCGAATCTAAATTCGTCTATCACACAATAATACAAACGCAAAAAGGAGAACTAGAACTTTAGAATGCACTTTCTAGTTCCGAATGTTGCATTAGTTCTAATTTCAAACTAGAGCGACAATGGAAATTGCCACTTCCAATACACACAGTTCCACCAAATTTTGCAAGGATCCACCAAACTTTGCAACGATTAATGGAAAAACGATAAGCATGAAATTTTTTTCTTCCAATTTTGAGTTGCCGAATTTTAGAAAAATATTTTTTTATCAAAGCTCGTCATTTCCGTTCAAACATAAAAAAAATTATTTGAAAAACTGTTAATTGGAAATTAGTTTACAATCTTTTGTCTTTTTTTTTTTTTGTATAAATGCTACTTTCCAAAATATTTGCAAAATATGAAAAGGCTCCTATAGTAACTACATCCGGTGTACCAATTTCAGCCAAAAATCATAAGGATCTTCCTATTTATGAGAAATGCTTAATTTTAAAGCTTCATCCCGATCCCTCAATCCATTTGGGAAGTAAAAAAAAACTACAGAAATTTAGTCTGCACGGAGCCACACTCGCACGAGATTTGTTAAAAAACCACGTTTTTCACTTAGGCGATATAGCCAGTGGTAGATCTGCAAAAATGTCGAGGTGGAAATAGAACAGTTTACCGAAAATGGTAGCTTCTACAAGAGCTTTTTCGTTGTTTGCAAATATTTTAAAATCGATTAAAAACAAATGAATATAAATTAAGTTTAAAACAAAGTTAGTTCACAAATTTTACCGGAAATGACGAGTATTGATAAAAAAAATTATTTCACCAAAATTTGGTCGCTCTTCTGCCACTAATTAGGAGATCTTTAAAAAATTTGGTGCAAATGTGTGACCGGAAGTGGCACGTTCCATGGAAGTTTTTTAATTTTTATAATAATGTCCAAAAGTTTAGCATTTACCAAAAACGACAAAGAATTAAATGATTTGAATAAATTTAACGATTAAATTTTCAACTAGGTTATGTTTTTTGATTAAACAAGACAGTTTATCCAAAAAACTGTTAAGTTTGTTTTCTCGCTTTAGAAATCAGTTGTGGTGTATCTCTGTATACTCGTACACTATGAGTAACACTTAGCACTGTAAAATTTTGTTTATTTTTTTTTAGCAACATGTCACTTTCAAGAACAATAAGCTTATTTCGTATCTTAGTTTAAATAATTTTTAATGCAAAATTATTTTAAACTATACACAAATATATTTGGGAAGTGGCGAGATGATTAAATGTCTTGGCGTATTCCCAAAATCATTTAGATTTATTGAAATTTTTCCGATTTGTCAATATTTGTTGCAAATTTTCTCTGAAAGACGCAACACAATTTGTCATATCACGCCACATTTAAACAAGAAGTAATATTAGAAGCAAAAACTGGTTGAAATTTAAGGTCAGTACGTCCTAAATAATTTGGTGCAGCAATATAAAAATAAACTTTGAAAATGCAGTATTTAGATACATAACCAAAGCACAATATTATATTTAGGCATAAGGCCAAGAGTGGTTTTAAGGTTATCAGTAACCATAAAAATTAGAGTATCGTATTGCATAATGCGTTAAATCCCCATGTACCATTTTAAGCCAATTAAGCGAGATCTTCAATCATAAATTTAAAACATTTTCCGCATCTTTATATAGACAAAATTGATTTGTTTTTTATGCCGCACCTCAATTGTAATTGCATGCCGGCGTATACCTTATTTACCGATTTAATAGAAACAAATTTAAGAAAAGCAAATATAAATTAAATAAATAAATCCGGAAAATCATAATTTTTTATACGCTTTTATTGCTGTTTAGGTTTAGCATTTTCGCTGTAAACAATACAAAAAATATAAAATCATCTTTGAGAGGTAAATATAAATAAGATGTTGAAGAAGATGGAATGAACAAGCAAACAAACAATCATACAAAACATATGATTGGTATTAAATTGAATACAGGTATGTAGATATGTATTCGTAAATATCACACATCGCAGCACACGCATTGTATAAGAACCGGTATGTCTTGTCGCATTGTTTTTAATCAGCGCAAGATTTGTAATTTCCTTTCGTTATTTGCAATTTGTATATTACATGTCGGCATATTCACGTTCATAAGATGTTTTTTATTTTATAATCTTATTTAATACTATATTCGTTAAATACGTGCATGCAGCACGACGCTAGAAAGTGAATTTAATTGAGTTGCTTTTATTGCTGATTCGCATATTTGAGTGACAAAGTGTATGGTGTCAGATTTTTAACCTTGACCGAGAACTGTTTTTTCGAATTGTGTGCAACTAAAATGCCGATTTTCTATATCAACAAATAGAGGTATTTTCATATATAATGGAAAACTTATTTAAAATCCTTACCCAAAATCCATATATACCAACACAAATATTCAAACATTCAGTTGTGATTCAGAGATTCCCAACGTGTATTGATTTGTTGCTTACCTGAAATTAAAAAGAAAATGATATTTTGTAAAATTGCAATTCAAAGAATTATAAAAATATTTATTTTTAATCTGAAATGTTGGCGAGCTAGATAACGGTATTATACAGTTCTGCACAACCACTTAATTTAATACGTAGATTATATAGCGATATTTTGCTTTCCTGACGTCGATAATGTAGACAACGTCGACAACAAAGGAAATGTCATTAGTAACTCTAACTGATCTGATAAAGTTGCCATTTAGCTATTAGATAAATGTTAAATTTTCCTCGGAGATAAATAAGTAAATATAGATCGACATATACGCTGGCCTAAACTAAGTGGAGTCATAATAATATGAGTTGCACATAATTTAAAATACATGAAAATTACATTAAAAATTAGTTAAAGCCATTTCTAACTTATTTAACAAATTTCTAAATTACAACTTTGAAATAATTAGAAACATTTATAAAACATTGAGTAGCTCCTACTAATAATAAATCTATCATATATAAAAATGGTGTCTGTAATGATTGTAATAGCCTTTCTCAGGAACCAGATATCACAGGAAGCTGAAAATTTTACCATAGATTAGGATTTTAGCGGTTTGGGTTTTTGTTTTGGTTTGAACTCGCTAGGTGGCGCTGTTGTCAAAATAAAACAGTTTTTTTTGTTTCTCAGCAACGAAGCATCTTAGGAAGTTCAGATTTTAACCATAGGTTTGTTTCGTTGCAATTTGGGTGGAATTTTGTGAAATTTGGACTCGAAAGGTGGCGCGTTTTCAAGATATATAGGTAGAAATATATGCCGGATATTTTTCGGCACTGTAAATTCTACTTTGCAATTGGAAAAATAAACGAAAAAATATAATTTGAAATTAAAATTTCATTGGCAAAATTGATTGAGTAGCCAGGATTTCGGATTGCAAATTGCTTGCTTGCTAGCCGATCGAGTATCGACCCTTACGATTAAAAATAAAATTTTATAAAAATAAAAGAGTGATCGTAAAATATTTCAGGTAAAGTTGTTTTACCATTTTTAAATCCACCACCTGAACCTTTAAAATCCTTGATAACAAGAGAATCAAGTGATTCAAAGCTATTTTTGTCAAAAATAAGGAAATTTAATCAATGTTTCTAAATGACATCTTTTGGCGCAAAACAAATTTCCAATATTGATTCTCTTGGTCGTAATTTTGCATCAACTTTTAAAATTCAAAGCGAAGTTTATTTCCACATTGGATCAATGTATCCAATGCCAAATGAAAATGCGAAATGTTTGCAAATATATTTTATTGGATCAAATGAACAGCAAGTTCAAGAACGTTGCGAAATACATCGCATAACCGTAATTCGAGAGTGTGAAATCACCAATACAATTCAACAATTTTTAATGGAAAAACATCCAAAAAATTACACCACAATTGGCAAATGATAATTACATGATCGCCATTAAAGCAGATAAAACACCAACAGGTGCCCACGTCCGTAGATATATTGCACCAACAGTTGATGAAGTTGCTATTGTAATGGTTGGGGAAGCTTTGGAACCACATGGCATAGTAATTAAGCGTATAGAGATAACGTCATTCAGAAAATTGAAGACACTCATCGCTCTTACGACGCATTGCAATACTCTTTAATTTTTTGGGAAGGTGATATCTGGTAAATGTTCCAAAAGTGTTCGTAAAGATTTTACAATGCATAAGATTACTGGAATTGATGACCATCCATTATATCGTAGAAGATCCACTGAGAATTTTGGAAAGTCAGACACGATAAAACCGATAAAAAAAGTCTGGAAACGGTGAATTTATTTCGCGCACGGGTGGAAAATCGGAATTCTGATACTGGGGTCTTTAGTAATTTCACTCGAAGAATCGAATGGGCCCGTCAGATTTTGGGCCCGATGGGCCCTTATACGAGATATGAGGCCCAACTTTGAAACTTCAAATGCAAACCTATCTTTTTTATTGCGGCTTCGGATTCAGCGAGAAATTTTACATCCGAATTGGTTAAAATACGAATTCTGCTGGTATACATTTAAAGAGATTTTTTCTCGACAATTACCACTCCTGACTGATTTTTTTTGTTGTTTGGGCTTAGGAAGTCTCAAAGCGATGTTTTCTTTCTCACTCACTAAGCAAAATGAATACAATAAGACTCGCCGCACATGTGCCCATACCACACACGGGAAATATTTTCCTGCGTGGTACTAGATTTATGTTATCATATCCAATATTGAAATCAATACCGTTAATACAATGTTCCACGGTAGTAAACATTTGTCCTCGCAAATTATTTTGTGTTTGAAAATCAAAGTCACCACCTGGGGCCGAATTTTGATCAAAAAATGGAAATAAAAATTATGAGAATTGCAGTTGTTTTACTTACCAACTAGACCTAAAACTTTAAATCATATAATTGATTAATACAACTAGCGAAAAAATTCAATATTTACGTCTAGTACGTATGTGATGTACGTGTGCGCTAACTGTTTCATAAGTTTTTTCGTCGAATGATTCAGACGCCCCCGGATTTTTTAACAAAAACGCTGCATAGAACCCAAAAATCGACGAAAAAATTTTTGGTTTTAACAACAATTCGGATTGCAAATTCGGATGTAAAATTTCCCGCTAAATCCGAATCTGCAATAAAAAAGGTGGGTTTGCATTTGAAATTTCAAAGTTGGGCCTCATATCTCGTATAAGGCCTCATCGGGCCTAAAATCTGATGGGCCCATTCGATTCCTCGGGTGAAATTACTAAAAACCCCACTATCATAATTCCGATTTTTCACCCGTGCGCGAAATAAATTCACCGTTTCCAGACTTTTGGATCACCCTGTATATGCAACAGCGAGGCTATTTAGCGTAATTTTTTCATTTTCAGAATTTTTCAATAAATATCAACAACAAAATTCATTTACACGTAATTTGCTATGCCTTCCTACTATACGTGGGATAAAAGAAATGGGAACTTTGAAAACAAGGTGTTCCTGTCGATGGACATCCTGACATTTTTAAGTCAAATGTTTTAGGCAGAATTTACACCATTCATCCAAATCAAAAAGAATGTATCTATTTACGTTTATTATTAATTAATGTTCGAGGACCTACATCATTTAATAATTTAAAAACAGTTAATGGACACCGCAACATGAAACATTTCACGCAGCATGTTTGGATTTGATTTATTAGAAGCAGAATTACATTGGGATTCCACATTAAACGATGCACTCATTACCTCATCTCCAAATCAAATAAGCCAATTATGCGCCATTATCATTACAATTTGCAGTTCTTTCAATCCAAATGAACTATATGGGAAAAATTAAAAAAATGCAAAGACTGAGGATATTCTTCACACATTACACAGTATTCACAACAACACAATTGATTTGTTACCAATCTTGTTCAATGACTGTTTAATTCGACTTGAGGATATCTGCATCACTATTTCAAATCTTCAAACTTTAGGATTGCTATCACCTTTAAGATTACCAAATTATCTAATTAATTATGATCTTTCACGAGAACAATCATACAATAAGCTTGATTTACTTGAATTTGTTCAAATCATTTAGCCAAAATTGATAGATGAACAAAAAACTATTTACGACAGAGTTTTACATTCAGTTCAAGCCCAAATTGAATGCTCCTTTTTTGGATGCTCCAGGCAGAACTGGACAAACTTTCATGATTTCACTTTTATTAGCAGAAATTCGTTCCCAAGGTAACATTGCATTAGCCGTTGCTTCGTCAGGAATTGCTGCAACTTTATTAGATGGAGAGAGAACAGCGAATTCAGCAGTTAAACTGCCATTAAATATTCAAACTAATGAGAACGCAACATGTAATATAAAAAAAATTCAAACATGGCCAAAGTACTGCAAAAAGGTCGCATTATAATTTGGGACGAATGCACAATGGCTCATAAACATTTATTGGAGGGATTGGATCGAACATTAAACGATTTCAACAACATCACAAATATTTTTGGTGGAATCATAATTTTACTTTCTGGGGATTTCAGACAAACACTACCCATTATGCCACGATCAACATATGCTGATTAAATAAACGCATGTCGTAAATCGTCATCTTTATGGCAAATAATAATACCAATAAAATTAACCACAAATATGCGTGTACTTATCCAAAACGATCCTTCAGCTGAATTTTTTTCTAAACAATTGCTTGACATTGAAAATGGAATAATTGCTGCTGATCAAATAACCAAAGAAATCGAATTTCCAGAAAATTTCTGTACAATTGTTAATTCTCGGGAAGAACTAATAACAAATGTATATCTAAACATTCTACAAAACTATAAGCAATGGCTACAAAATCGTGTAATTTTAGAGCCCAAAAATATTGAAGTAGAATTTTTGAATCTAAAAATTCAAGATATGTTGGATACAGAATCAATGTCTTTTAAATCAATCGATACTGTCACTGAAGAAAGTGAAGCAGTTAATTATCCAACGAAATTTTTAAATTCCATAAATATACCAGGTTTGGCACCACATCATTTGTAATTAAAAATTGGTTCACCAATTATTTTGAGAACATGTATTAATTCCACGTATTCCTTTGATACCAACAGATTCGCCAATTCCATTCAAGCGACTTCAATTCCAAATTCGATTGGCATTTTCAATCACAATAAATAACTCACAAGGCCAAACATTCAACATATGTGGTATTGATTTGGAATCACCAGGCTACTCCCATGGCCAACTTTATGTCGCATGTTCTCGCGCCGGAAAGCCATCTGGATTATACGTTTTTGCTGAAAATGGCAAAATGGCTCTTCATTAATGTAATATTTTATTTATTACACTGGATGGATGAAAAATAATAAAAACTAATTTTATTTAAGCAGCAATACAATTTAATACAAATACAAATCTTTATAAAATACGATAATTCAAACAATAAAAATGTATTACAACATCAATTAAATTTTTTATATTTAAAACACAATAATTATTTTTTAACTAAACAGTTTCCTCTTCTCAATTTTTCTCCATTATTATAACACAGAACACTAGCAAAATTTTAAATCACTGACAAAAAAACTAGATTCCAACGAATTGGGACGGGTTCCGCAGTATGATAATAAAACTTTAATTTTTTTATACAACTTTACTACCTACATTTTTTTTAAAGTAAATACAAAAGGGAGAAAAAAAATTATTCCCCCAAGTTGATATAAATCGATTGTAAATACATATCAAAAAACGAGCGGGGCAACGCCGGGTAATATCGGCTAGTATAATTTAAAGGATTATTTGCTTAGTATGCCATCTCTTATCGAATAGACTGTTTATCGCAATGGAAGATTTTTATCGACCCCTTTTTGTGAATATCGTTATAAAAGTGTACAAACTGAACTAAGTACACATGTAGTAGCAAACCAGTTGAGAAAAGCAATATTAGGAATATTCAAAAATTTTGTTATGAAAAGTAAATGCTGGTTAATACGCAATTAGTAAACTAGCGAGTTCGGCAATGACGATTACAAAATAGTAGACAAAATTCGATATATTTAAATAAATCAAAATTAAAATTAATTACTGACCCCGAACTTGACCAAGTTTTGAAATACAAAGAGATTTACGGCTGTCAACCTATCGGTGTTATCTGATATGCCACATGGCCAATTGGATTTAATTAAATAAATTGAATGAGATTTCCGGCCGCTAAAAATTATTGTTTAGTGTAAAATAAAATTGCAGCATTTACAAAATTTTCCATTTTATTTCCTATTAATATATGTTTTAGTAATTGTAAGCAGTTGCTTTGCGTAACAAAATTTTTGATAAATACTAATATTGCTTTTCTCAACTGTTTTACTAGCACATGGGCATTTTTTTTATTTCGACAAACTTTGTAGACCGCCATGTTTTGTTATTTTTTTTCTTAAACTTCACAGTCGTCATTGGTGAAAAATATTCACACATTAAAATTTTATCTCGACTCTAGGAACGCATATTGTTGTGATAAGACAGATTTCCACATCAGATGATGCCAAATCAACATGTACACCTTGGGTATGTATATAGTTTTGTTTGGCATGCATGGATGTGGGTATCTTTGTTCCTGTTCATTGCTATTAGTGAGCTGGTGATCTGGACTGACTGGCTTGCGCACATCCCTTTGCGTAGCCGAGCATTCATTTTCCACTCAAACAACTGTGGAGGTAACTAGCGGAACTAGCGATAATAATTAGTTCGTATATGGTGAAAAATAGGTGAAATCACAAATTTTTGTAAGTCATGTTTAAATTTTATGATTTTTATGTTTTGAATGTGTAGCCTTGATTGAAAAAAAAAATTTGAAGTACTTTAATTTTTTGTTGTTGTTGTTGTTGTTGTTAAAGATATAGGTGTCAAATTTTGAGAAAAATGATAATCATGATGTTGTATATATGCCAATAAAAAACTAATTGTCCGATAATTATGATTTTAGACTCATTTTAAAGGTAAGTCAATAAGGATTTATAAAAAAATATAAAAATAGTATATTGTTTAATTCCTTCTTCTCTAAATTTCCCGCCAAAATGTTCTTTTTAAATTTTCTCAAAAACCTCTATTTCAGTGGATATTTCTCAGTGTTTGACATTGTTTACAAAAAGGATAGTTCAGTTAAATTATTAATATTTATTATTCAAATTTAATTGCATATGTTTAAAATTTCAGACCCAAATTCTTTTGATACTTTTATTTTATTGTTTAACATTAAATCTTATTCAAGTTAAAAATTACAATTTAAATTTAACATAATCGTCAGAACTAGAATATTTTTTACACTTCAAATAGCCATCCTCTGTTGGAATAACTGTATGGAAACCGTGAGTTCTTTTTATGGTTTTTAAATTTTCAAACCTAGTTGCAAGTTTGATTTGCTTGGATTTATGTTCTGGGTCTGAACAAAATCTAAAATTGATATCTGTCTTCAATGTTTTAGCCTATTTAAATAATTCATCTGCTTTGGTTATTGTACTGCTGTATTCCATTGTGAGACTAGCTCTGGATGCCATTCTTTTGATGGTCCATCACATGGACCTTTTCCATGAGCTGTTGCATGGAAATGCTATTCACAATCAACTGCAAAATACTCTTTGTGTTTTAAGATGTTCTTAAAATGTTTCTTACTTTTATAATGCGTGACCGCGCCATCCGTAATATAATAAATTTTAGATAAACTGGATATTTTAGTTTTCAAGAACTGCATCAATTTTTAAATGAACCGCTACAGTATCGTGGTGAAGAAAATCCGATATTATAATGATGGTGTGGTCAAGTTATTTGCCTTCCAAATTTTGGTAAATTACAAATGGTCGCTTGCTTATTATTCCAATGAAATCCTTGTGCGGCATTTTGCATTATAAATGCATCATTTTCTGCAAAATCACATAAAACTATCACCTCCGTAGACTTCAGCGTCAATTTTTTAATTTTTAAGAAGCTGGACTGCTGAAGTGAAATGAAGCACTTAGGTAACAGATTCTTCGGCTTATTTATGTAATAATCCATAAATTTTTCCAACGGTTGAGAAAAGGTCTCCAGATTGCACCTATCGGTAGAAACCCACTGACTAAATTTTAACTCAGCATCCTCGCAGCCATGTTCCCGAAATGCATTTTTCAAATATTCTTTAAAGTTATCCAGTCCTGAGCAGCTTTTGCAATGTAGAAGGTAACATGTTGGTGTAGGCTCATCACATAAAATAGTTGAAATAAACCCCGGTAGTGCACTATCTTTCCGTTGATAATAGTTTCCATTTTGGTGTCTTAAATAATTTATTTTACTACCTCGTTGTGAACATTATTTTGGACGAAGTAGTGAAAATTTAGAAAATCCAATTTTTTTTGATTCGTCATCCTGATACATCGTCTTATATCTTTCGTAGCACTCTTTCAATGTACACATCATTAGCCACTTTTGAACTTTAGCTTTATCGACTGTTAAAACAAATCATCAGTATTATAAGATAATACTGCTTGCTTCAGCTCATCACTTATTTGCTTTCGTATTTTAGGTACTGGACGACTTAGTGGACCATTCTTGTCTCGAAGATTTTTAGCGGTTCGCACCATATGTTGCGTTGCCTTGAACTCATTCTAGATTTCTTGAATAGTTAAAGATTTTGGCAATATAGTAAGAAGCTGAATCTTATCAGTGGTTTTCTCCAGTTCTTCGAATTTAGCTTTTAGATCACCAACCAATTCATCATAAAGTGCAACCTTCCTTTGATCTTCGGTTGACTGATTCAAAAGCGGCACGATTCCCGAAACCAAAGATGTTGATGGTGTTATTGAAGCTAAATCTATTACTTTTTGTTGCTGATGTTTTGGCCTGGCTTCTAACGTACTCGGATATATAGGAGACTTTCCAAGAAAGGGTAAAACTTCATTGGTTTTTTCCAAAACAGACACATTTTTTAAATAACACTCTTCACTATCACTGCTATTATCGTTATCGGCTATTTGCGATATTAGAGGTGATGTTGTTGATGGTCCCGCAACTGGTGACCACTCTCGTTCTATTTTTCGTCGCTTGCAAGTAATATTTATATGGCACGTTGAACAGAGATACAAATTATCTTGATTCTCAACTGATTGTGGCATAAATTGCTTAACATAATCCGTAACTCGGTTTAGTTTACTCGAACACTTTGAATCGCGATATGGTTTACAACACTTTCGAAATTTATTCATTATCAAATTTAGCGCACTAGTACTTATTTATTCACTTAAACTTACACTCAGTTTAACACACTGTTATTTTTTCAAATTTTAAAAAATATTGCTCCTTATTTAAAATGTTGTCTACAATTCACAATGTAAACTAATCAAAAGTTAAATTTTTACTCTTATTGTGAAACAACCAAAAAAATTAAGTGTCTCAAAATGTTTGTTTTAATCAAGGGTACACATGCAAAACATAAAAATCATAAAACTAAAACATGACTTATGGCTCCATAGAGTGAATTTGTGAATTGAATAATTTTTCACCATATACTTTTCAGTATTTGATATAATTAATTTTTATATTTGATTGTGACATTTTTTTTTGTCGTTTCTTTCTTAAACTTAAACATTTTTTTATTTTCTTTTCCTTTTTGTTTACACACAGAATTAACAATTAGTTCTAATAAAATGAACAAAATATCGAATGCAGCACAATTTATCAATTTTAAGACGAGAAATAGGCAAAACATTCCTGCTTGAATTGATTCAATCTGACAATTGATTGCAAATTAGGATTAAGGGAATTCCAAAGCTTTACAGCATACACGAAGAATGAACCTTGGCGCGCTTTAGACTTACAATTAAAAGGCAGATGGATATTAAACAGCCGGGCAGATCAGAAAAACTTAACCATATCAAAAAGATAAGAAGGTTTATGATAAATGATTGAAGTTCAGATAATCAGATAGACAATTAAGGACTGACCGCGAATACCTAGAGATGGAAACATGTTTCCTCTTATTGAATATATACCGAGCCCATGAATTAAAAGCAATCCTTAATCGATCAAAACAGGTTTTCGAGCAACCCAAGTAGATAGGCAGGCGCACAATAACCTATGTGAGGAACAACTAGCGATCGAATTAATTTAAGTTTAGCATCACGAGGGGTGTAACTTTCATGAGACCACAGATTCCTAAGCGTAGCATAAATTTTAGTGCAAATATGATTGCCATGATCGTCGTAATTTAGTTGACTATTCACTATTAGACCAAGGTCTCTAACTTTGTCCACTATTTCAATTCTGTTGCCATCTACCATTATGTCAGAAGACATGAGACTCTGTAACAATCGTTTATTGCAAGTTATGAACATGGCTTTAGATTTCTTCGGATTAATGTTAATTAGGTTGTTCCTACTCCAAGCTACGATCCTCGCAAGAGTTTCATTGATATTTGACATGTAAGCCTCCACATTGCCCTGCGCAGCTGAATGATAAATTTGTACATCATCTGCAAATAGGTGAAATTTTACGGAGGTGAGAGAATTAGCAATATCATTAATAAACATACTAAATAATATAGGACCTAAGATAGAACTTTATGAAACGCCCAATAATAGGCGGGAAGGCTCGGAGAGATTCTCATTTAATTTGACAATTTGGTATCGATTGTAAGATAAGATGCCACCAGCCGGATTGAGGGGCTGGAAAAATTAAACTGCATAAACAATTTATCCAGTAAGATACCATGAACGACAGAATCAAACGCCTTAGAGAAATCAAGAAGATCCAACAAAGACAGCATCCCGTTTGCAACATATGAGCTCAAATCATCAGTGATTTTGGCGAGAGCAGTTGTTGTACTATGACCTTCGCGAAACCACGACTGGAACCGATGCAGTACATTGAATTTATAAATATGAGTAAGAATCTTATTCTTCATGAACTTCTCCAAGACCTTCGATAAACCAGGCAGTATACTAATTTGTCTGTAATCATGCAGTTCAACAGGCCTAGAAATCTAACCTACTGGCAATAAATAAGCCAACTTCCAAGCTTTAGGAAAAATTGATTTGGCTAATGCGGTGTTGATTATGTGAGAAAGAAATTTGAGAGTTACTGGAAGAATGAAGCGCACAAAAGAAATAGGTATACCGTCTGCACCCAATGATTCAGACTGTATGCCAGAGATTGCTTCGTATACCTCGGTGTCCGTTACATTACTAAAATAAAATGCATTGACAGAATGACAGCCAATGTTATCAAAATCGCTCAAATTAAAAGGCAATCCTTGAGAACTTGCAGCATAATGCGTAGAGAATTCCACCGGATGAAAATCGGTTGAAACCGCTTGCTTATTTTTCGTGTCCAAACTTTTGAAAAGTGCGCCATAGCACGTCACTTGGTAGGTCTAGATTTTAAAGTGCCGAAATTTAGCCGACCTGATCAAATTGGTAACCCTGTTACGATAAACTGTATAATGCTTCCAAGTGGTATCATTTTTATTAGATTTCCAAACTGCGTATAAAAAGTCCCTAATATTCCGGAGCTTCAAGATAGAATCATCGAGCATGAACACATCATCGGACGGCTTCCGATCGACTCAGCTCAGGTTAGCCCATGTATCCAGAAGCTTTACAAGCAAATAATTAAAATACTCCAACTTGCCATCAATTTCTGGAATAGAATAAATCCGATCCCAGTCAAGTCGATTAGCCTCTGGAATCAATTTGTTCTGCTCAAAATTGTTAATAGCTCTTCGAAAGCAAAAACTGACGCAACTAGAAACATCCAAATCGAAATTATAGTAATCATATATAATATATGAACAACAATAATATCATGGGTGGTAAATAATTACCCCGGGACGGAAATTTGAGTAAAGAAATTCAAATTCGATCGATTATTCAGGAGCAAAAAATCCAAACAAGTGGCAGCAGTATTACTAAGGGGATCATGCGAGGCAATTTCCAAACCAAGTGATGATATAAAATCCTTGAACTCCTTAACAGCAGGTGCATCTGACATGACATTCGTGTTAAAATCACCAAGGATAAAAATATTAGTATACCGGCACTTTATCGCTGTAAAAATCTGTCTGATTGTTTTGTTTGTTGTTAGCTGTCACTTTTCAAGGTAAAGAAAATTTGCCTTATACCAAAATTGAGAATTGTTCAATTTTAAGTTTTTGGCTTTAAGGTGATTCAAGATGGCCGAATTTTAACCAATCATCGCGCAGAATTTTTATGCCATAAAGGCCAAATCTTTACATGTATCACCGCCTTTACCCAGGCGGAAACTTCCACCGATTTTTATTTAGTAGTGTAATAAATAATAGGCGACTTGCAGGCAATAGTGAAAAAACCAAAAAAAGTAGCCGGCGAAAAATGCGAATAATATAAAAAATTCGAATGCAAATTATAATTCGTAGACGAAAATATCCACCTATTTCAAGAATACACGCCCTGGTATGAACTAAAGGAGCTTAATTTTTTTAAGTGTTTAAATTTAAGTTGTGTGAATAACAAATTGTACAATAAATGTGACCCAACAATGTAATAACCGATAAAAATGTTAATAAAACGTAATACGCTCTGCCCTGCTCAAAAATGACATGTTTTTAAAAAATAAGTTGTGCACAAATTTTGTCGATAGACGCACAAATTTGTACAACCACATACTAGCCGAAGCCATAAGAAAACCACTGAAATTCCAAAATGGGATTTCCGACGTGATTGAAACATAACAAAGTGCGTTACCTCCTACAGCAAATTTGTAAAGAGTTTATCGCTATCAGCCACATACTTGCGAAAACCTAAGTCGTTTATTTATTCAATCCACGTTAGATCATAAAAATACCGAATAAGTTCTTGAATTATAATATCATCGTGCACACGAGATTGCAGCACAATAAAAATTAATAATTTCGTTTCATAAATATAAGAATTTTCATAAATATTAAGTGATCTCATCGTAATCACATCATCTTCCAACTTCTGAGGCATCTCCATCACCACCGCACCAAATTTAATTGACTCATATCCGCTGAATAATTTCATGTCAATACTTCATGGTTGAAACGTAAAAAAAATAAAAATCGTAAAATTTCCTCGACCAAAAAAAAAGCTCATACATACACATACAAATACATAAAAGCACATTTTATGATTTTAATATAACAAAGTAGCCAAAAAATCATAAATTTTATGATTACAATTTAATTTCAAATCTACGTGCTACTCATTTTAATATTCCCATCGTAATTATTTTGTTGTTGTTGTTTGCTCCTTTTTATACTGTTGGTGTGGTCCCATTATTCTCCAGTCAAGTGTACAAAATTTCACTTGCCCTATATATGTTTAATAGAAAATAATGGATGAAACGTTTGTTGTGCAGGAATGTTGGAGCTTTTTGATTGATTCTTCAAAATAGCCAACGTGATCTATAGATGACATTTTTATCCACCCTGTACGTGCGGGTGTTATTTTAGTATCTTGGCTATTAACATACATAATAAAATTTACGATATATGGTGTCTCATCAAACTAAATTTTAATAGATCATTAACTTTTAGCGTATAATGAATTTGAATTAACCCAACAAAAATCTCTTTATGGATTTTTTTTAGTATCTTGTTGGCGCGAGCGCCGCGACGCAAATCTCATACGATTTCCGTCATCCTTAAAACATAAAACTATATTTTCTTGGATTTTATAACACCTGTTGTGAGATTATGGCGATATTAAAACAGGAAAAAATTATGATGTATACCAGTTGTTGACTTAAAATATCGTCTGCAATTCTATATCCTTTCAACTTTAATGGAAAATAGTTATGTACCGTGCACATTCATCTCGCGTTATACTCGTCTGTATGGAATATTCTTCAAAAATCGTAATCAAACTAATTGTTATATTTTTGCTTTATAGAGCAATTGGGGCAGTATTAAAGAAGCAGCGGTTGTAGCAACAATAATCATAAATTGTTATTTGCCGAAATGATTTTTTATAAATTTAAACGTGGTGAAATAAGCTTTACTGGCCACAGGATAGTAATATCATATATTGCATCCCATCGCCATTAATCTTGGAATTTCGATTGGAACTAAAATTTTATAAACATTTTGAAATTTATGAGACACGTTAAAATCGATAAAATCATTCCAATTCCAAATGAAATCATATAGTTTTCGAACTTGTATAACCTGATGTTAAATTATTTATGACAGATATGAAGAGTTGGGGACGATAGATAAATAAATATGCGTATACGTATTCAAAACGCTTTAAATTATTCGAATTTATGTTTTTTGTATGGGTGTGTGTCGGTATGTATTTACTCATATATCATATTGTACGTGGCAGGTCACTGTTGTCACATGGAAAATTTGTTATCAAGATTTTTATAAGAGTATCTATATTACAGACATTTCGAAAACGTGATTTCGATTGAAGTTTTCCTTTTTTATTACGATTTATTGTCTGGTTTTCTACATCAAAATAAGTTTCCCTACTAAATTTTTGAAAGTCGTAACATTTTTAAACATTTTGTGGATGTAAATTTATATATTGTTCAAACCAAATGTCTATATTTTTGCGGGTTCAACAGACACCGGTGACCCCTTTAGTACGCGGTCTGCAAATTGTTGATAATTTGATACTCCATATAGAAACGAATTTCATTTGAAATAGTCATATAATTAAACTAATTAATATTTTTTGATTAATCTGAAATTAATGATGTAACTGCTATTAAAGACTCTGAGTATAATTATATTAGTCTCTGGCGTACCGAACACAATGTCATTAACAAGTCTTCTTTTTACGCCCATTTTGAAATTGCTCACAAAAATCGAATCATTTATGTTAGCCACGGACCTTGGTAGATGGTAGCACAGTAGTTTTAATGATTTTTAAATAAAATTACGATATGTACACTGCGCGACATTCAATTAAAGCCACCCATAATTTTAAATGTAGATTATAAATAACGAATTGCTTTGCTTAATTATGCTGTAGACATATCTCGGAGCATAAATAAATTAAATTTCATACTTATCAAGCGAATAATTAACAAACAGCAATCGAACAATCGACTTAAAATAAGCAATTAAAATAAGTTCTGGAGTTGACAAATTAAAGGTTCAATCACCCGCGATCCATTAGTACATCTGAGCGTCTCAAAGAAGTTGTTTGATTTTTCAATATATGCAGTAACCACGTTTACTCGAGAATAAGTCATAGGAAAATTCTGAAAATATTTGTGGTGATACGTAGTGGTCTGACCTAGACATTAAAAAAAGTTCTGGGGTTGACAAATTAAAGATTCAATCACTCGCGATCCATTAGTTCATCTGAGCGTCTCAATATACTTTTTTTTTTTCGATATATGCGGTAACCACGTTTACTCGAGAATGAGTCATAGAAAAATTCTGAAAATATTTGTGGTGATATGTAATGGTCTGACCTAGACATTAAAATAAGCTCTGGGGCTAACAAATTAAATGTTCAATCGCCCGCGATCAATTAGTACATCTGAGCGTCTCAATATAATTTTTTGATTTTCGATATATGCGGTAACCACGTTTACTCGAGAATGAGCCATATAAAAATTCTGAAAATATTTATGGTGATACGGAATGGTCTGACCTAGACATTAAAATAAGTTTTGGGGTTGACAAATTAAAGGTTCAATCACTCGCGATCAATTAGTACATCTGAGCGTCTCAAAGAAATTTTTTGATTTTTCGATATATGCGGTAACCACGTTTACTCGAGAATGAGTCATAGAAAAATTCTAAAAATATTTATGGTGATACGTAGTTGTCTGACCTAGACATTAAAATAGGTTCTGGGGTTGACAAACTAAAGGTTCAATCATCCGCGATCCATTAGTACATCTGAGCGTCTCAATATACTTTTTTGATATTCGATACGAGGGTATATCAAAAAGTCTTGCAATATCATATGAAAAAAAAGAGTGAGTGAGACAACAATATATTTTTCAAAACCATTTTTTGTCGCGATGAAACTTCTAGAAGAACATTTCGATGTAAATTTTACAGTTCGTTTGTTTTTGTCAATTTAGTAACACGTGTTTTGAATTTTTCTTAAAATGAATGAAATTGAATATCGCGCCGTTATTAAATTTTGCTGTAAAGATGGACGAAATGCAATTTATATATTAAACTGTATATCAAAAGTTTACTGCGAATCTGCACCATCATATGCCACAGTAACAAGGTGGGTAAAATTATTCAAAAGTGGTCGGGCATCATTAGAAGACGACAACTGCTCGGGTCGGCCATCTGATGCTATTAGCCATGAAAACGTAATTTTGGCCGAATCTATTGTATTGGAAGACCGGCGTATTTCTATTCCGCGGTTAGCGTGGAGACTTTCTCTTTCATACGGTACCACATATACTATATTACATGACCACCTTCACATGTCGAAAGTAAGTGCACGATGGGTTCCCCGTTTGTTGAATGCAGAACAAAAAAAATGCGTGTTCAAACTTCAAAGGCGATTTTAGATATGTACAAAGAAGATCCAGAAAATTTCTTGGATAACATAATAACAGGCGATGAAACATGGCTTCATCACTGGGGTCCGGAATCCAAACAAGAATCGATGCAATGGATTAAACGTAGCGAACCACCACCAAAGAAATTCAAAACTCAACTGTCTGCTGGTAAGGTTTTGGCAACAATTTTTTGGGATGCTGAAGAAATTTTGATAATCGATTATATGCCACCGAAAACCACAATCACAGGCATATATTACGCAGTGGTTTTGCGAAAATTGAAAAAAGCGATCCGAGAAAAACGGCCAAGGAAAGTTAGAAAAAAAATCTTGCTTCTTCACGACAATGCACCAGTGCACAAGGCTAATGTTGCTCAAGCTGCATTAAAGGACTGCGGCTTCGTGGAAATTCCGCATCCACCGTACAGTTCAGACTTGGCACCCAGTGACTAATTTCTGTTACCCAATTTGAAAAAAAAAATTAGGGGCCGGAAATTTTCCAGTGACTATGAAGTACAGTCTGTTGTAAATGGATATTTTATGGAGCAAAAGAAATCTTTGTTTTTAGAGGGTTTAGGCAAGTTAATTGATCGATGTGACAAATGTATAAACCTTAAAGGAGATTATGTCGAAAAATAAAAATATTGCTGTCTCACTCACTCTTTTTTTTCATATGATATTGCAAGACTTTTTGATTTGCCCTCGTATATGCGGTAACCACGTTTACTCGAGATTGCGTCATAAAAAAATTCTAAAATATTTGTGGTGATACGTAGTGGTCTGTCCTAGACATTAAAAAGTTCTGGGGTTGACAAATTAAAGGTTCAATCACCCGCGATCCATTAGTACATCTGAGCGTCTCAAAAAAGTTTTTTGATTTTTCGATATATGCGGTAACCACGTTTACTCGAGAATGAGTCATAGAAAAATTCTGAAAATATTTGTGGTAATACGGAATGGTCTGACCTAGACATTAAAATAAGCTCTGGGGTTGACAAATTAAAGGTTCAATCACCCGCTATCCATTAGTACATCTGAGCGTCTCAAAGAAGTTTTTTGATTTTTCGATATATGCGGTAACCACGTTTACTCGAGAATGAGTCATAGAAAAATTCGGAAAATATTTTTGGTGATACGTAGTGGTCTGACCTAGACATTAAAATAAGTTCTGGGGTTGACAAAATAAAGGTTCAATCGCCCGCGATCCATTAGTACATCTGAACGTCTGAAAGAAGTTTTTTGATTTTTCGATATATGCGGTAACCACGTTTACTCGAGAATGAGTCATAGAAAAATTCGGAAAATATTTTTGGTGATACGTAGTGGTCTGACCTAGACATTAAAATAAGTTCTGGGGTTGACAAAATAAAGGTTCAATCGCCCGCGATCCATTAGTACATCTGAACGTCTGAAAGAGGTTTTTTGATTTTTCGATATATGCGGTAACCACGTTTACTCGAGAATGAGTCATAGAAAAATTCTGAAAATATTTGTGGTGATACGAAGTGGTCTGAGCTAGACATTAAAATAACTTCTGGGGTTGACAAATTAAAGGTTCAATCACCTGCAATCCATTAGTACATCTGAGCGCTTCAAAGAAATTTTTTGATTTTTTAATTTATGCAGTAACCACGTTTACTCGAGAATGAGTCATAGAAAAATTCTGAAAATATTTGTGGTGATACATCGTGGTCTAACCTAGATATGAAAATAAGTTCTGGGGTTGACAAATTTAAGGTTCAATCACTCGCGATCCATTAGTACATCTGAGCGTCTCAAAGAAGTTTTTTGATTTTCGATATATGCGGTAACCACGTTTACTCGAGAATGAGTCATAGAAAAATTCCGAAATTATTTGTGGTAATACGTCGTGGTCTGACCTAGACATTAAAATAAGCTCTGCGGTGTTCAAATTAAAGGTTCAATCACCCGCGATCCATTAGTACATCTGAGCGTCTCAAAGAAGTTTTTTGATTTTTTGATATATGCGGTAACCACGTTTAACTCGAGAATGAGTCATAGAAAAATTCTGAAAATATTTGTGGTAATACGTATTGGTCTGACCTAGATATTAAAATAAGTTCTGGGGTTGACAAATTAAAGGTTCAATCACCCGCAATCCATTAGTACATCTGAGCGCCTCAAAGAATTTTTTGATTTTTCGATATATGCGGTAACCACGTTTACTCGAGAATGAGTCATAGAAAAATTCAGAAAATATTTGTGGTAATACGGAATGGTCTGACCTAGACATTAAAAAAAGTTCTGGGGTTGACAAATTAAATGTTCAATCGCCCGCGATCCATTAGTACATCTGAGCGTCTCAAAGAAGTTTTTTGATTTTTCGATATATGCGGTTACCAAGTTTACTCGAGAATGAGTCATAGAAAAATTCCGAAAATATTTGTGGTAATACGGAATGGTCTGACCTAGACATTAAAAAAAGTTCTGGGCTTGACAAATTAAATGTTCAATCGCCCGCGATCCATTAGTACATCTGAGCGTCTCAAAGAAGTTTTTTGATTTTTCGATATATGCAGTCGGAAAATATATTTGGTGATACGTCGTGGTCTGACCTAGACATTAAAATAAGTTCTGGGGTTGACAAATTAAAGGTTCAATCACCCGCGATCCATTAGTACATCTGAGCGTCTCAAACAAGTTTTTTGATTTTTCGATATATGCGGTAACCACGTTTACTCGAGAATGAGTCATAGAAAAATTCCGAAAATATTTGTGGTAAGACGTATTGGTCTGACCTAGACATTTAAATAAGTTCTGGGGTTGACAAATTAAAGGTTCAATCACCCGCGACCCATTAGTACATCTGAGCGTCTCAAAGAAGTTTTTTGATTTTTCGATATATGCGGTAACCACGTTTATTCGAGAATGAGTCATAGAAAAATTCTGAAAATATTTGTGGTGATACGTAGTGGTCCGACCTAGACATTTAAATAAGCTCTGGGGTTGACAAATTAAAGGTTCAATCACCCGCGATCCATTAGTACATCTGAGCGTCTCAAAGAAGTTTTTTGATTTTTCGATATATGCGGTAATCACGTTTACTCGAGAATGAGTCATAGAAAAATTCTGAAAATATTTCTGGTGATACATAATGGTCTTACATAGATATTAAAATAATTTCTGGGGTTGTCAAATTAAAGGTTCAATCACCCGCAATCCATTAGTACATCTGAGCGTCTCAAAAAAGTTTTTTGATTTTTCGAAATATGCAGTAATCACGTTTACTCGAGAATGAGTCATAGAAAAATTCTGAAAATATTTGTGGTGATACGTAGTTGTCTGACCTAGACTTTAAAATAAGCTCTGAGGTTGACAAATTAAAGGTTCAATCACCCGCGATCAATTAGTACATCTGAGCGTCTCAAAGAAGTTTTTTGATTTTTCGATATATGCGGTAACCACGTTTACTCGAGAATGAGTCATAGAAAAATTCTGAAAATATTTGTGGTGATACATAATGGTCTGAGCTAGACATTAAAATAATTTCTGGGGTTGACAAATTAAAGGTTCAATCACCAGCGATCCATTAGTACATCTGAGCGTCTCAAAGAAGTTTTTTGATTTTTCGATATATGCGGTAACCACGTTTACTCGAGAATGAGTCATAGAAATATTCCGAAAATATTTGTGGTGATACGAAATGGTCTGACCTAGACATTTAAATAAGCTCTGGGGTTGATAAATCAAATGTTCAATCGCCCGCGATCCATTTGTACATCTGAGCGTCTCAGAGAAGTTTTTTGATTTTCGATATATGCGGTAACCAAGTTTACTCGAGAATGAGTCGTAGAAAAATTCCGAAAATATTTGTGGTGATACGTAGTTGTCTGACCTAGACATTAAAATAAGTTCTGGGGTTGACAAATTAAAGGTTCAATCACTCGCGATCAATTAGTACATCTGAGCGCCTCAAAGAAGTTTTTTGATTTTTCGATATATGCGGTAACCACGTTTACTCGAGAATGAGTCATAGAAAAATTCCGAAAATATTTGTGGTAATACGGAATGGTCTGACCTAGACATAAAAAAAAGTTCTGGGGTTGACAAATTAAATGTTCAATCGCCCGCGATCCATTAGTACATCTGAGCGTCTCAGAGAAGTTTTTTGATTTTCGATATATGCGGTAACCACGTTTACTCGAGATTGAGTCATAGAAAAATTCTGAAAATATTTGTGGTGATACATAATGGTCTGAGCTAGACATAAAAATAAGTTCTGGGGTTGATAAATTAAAGGTTCAATCACCCGCAATCCATTAGTACATCTGAGCGTCTCAAAAAAGTATTTTGATTTTTTCGATATATGCGGTAATCACGTTTACCCGAGAATGAGTCATAGAAAATTTTTGAAAATATTGGTGGTGATACATAATGGTCTGAGCTAGACATTAAAATAACTTCTGGGGTTGACAAATTAAAGGTTCAATCACCCGCAATCCATTAGTACATCTGAGCGCCTCAAAGAATTTTTTGATTTTTCGATATATGCGGTAACCACGTTTACTCGAGAATGAGTCATAGAAAAATTCAGAAAATATTTGTGGTAATACGGAATGGTCTGACCTAGACATTAAAAAAAGTTCTGGGGTTGACAAATTAAATGTTCAATCGCCCGCGATCCATTAGTACATCTGAGCGTCTCAAAGAAGTTTTTTGATTTTTCGATATATGCGGTTACCACGTTTACTCGAGAATGAGTCATAGAAAAATTCCGAAAATATTTGTGGTAATACGGAATGGTCTGACCTAGACATTAAAAAAAGTTCTGGGCTTGACAAATTAAATGTTCAATCGCCCGCGATCCATTAGTACATCTGAGCGTCTCAAAGAAGTTTTTTGATTTTTCGATATATGCAGTCGGAAAATATATTTGGTGATACGTCGTGGTCTGACCTAGACATTAAAATAAGTTCTGGGGTTGACAAATTAAAGGTTCAATCACCCGCGATCCATTAGTACATCTGAGCGTCTCAAACAAGTTTTTTGATTTTTCGATATATGCGGTAACCACGTTTACTCGAGAATGAGTCATAGAAAAATTCCGAAAATATTTGTGGTAAGACGTATTGGTCTGACCTAGACATTTAAATAAGTTCTGGGGTTGACAAATTAAAGGTTCAATCACCCGCGACCCATTAGTACATCTGAGCGTCTCAAAGAAGTTTTTTGATTTTTCGATATATGCGGTAACCACGTTTATTCGAGAATGAGTCATAGAAAAATTCTGAAAATATTTGTGGTGATACGTAGTGGTCCGACCTAGACATTTAAATAAGCTCTGGGGTTGACAAATTAAAGGTTCAATCACCCGCGATCCATTAGTACATCTGAGCGTCTCAAAGAAGTTTTTTGATTTTTCGATATATGCGGTAATCACGTTTACTCGAGAATGAGTCATAGAAAAATTCTGAAAATATTTCTGGTGATACATAATGGTCTTACATAGATATTAAAATAATTTCTGGGGTTGACAAATTAAAGGTTCAATCACCCGCAATCCATTAGTACATCTGAGCGTCTCAAAAAAGTTTTTTGATTTTTCGAAATATGCAGTAATCACGTTTACTCGAGAATGAGTCATAGAAAAATTCTGAAAATATTTGTGGTGATACGTAGTTGTCTGACCTAGACTTTAAAATAAGCTCTGAGGTTGGCAAATTAAAGGTTCAATCACCCGCGATCAATTAGTACATCTGAGCGTCTCAAAGAAGTTTTTTGATTTTTCGATATATGCGGTAACCACGTTTACTCGAGAATGAGTCATAGAAAAATTCTGAAAATATTTGTGGTGATACATAATGGTCTGAGCTAGACATTAAAATAATTTCTGGGGTTGACAAATTAAAGGTTCAATCACCAGCGATCCATTAGTACATCTGAGCGTCTCAAAGAAGTTTTTTGATTTTTCGATATATGCGGTAACCACGTTTACTCGAGAATGAGTCATAGAAATATTCCGAAAATATTTGTGGTGATACGAAATGGTCTGACCTAGACATTTAAATAAGCTCTGGGGTTGATAAATCAAATGTTCAATCGCCCGCGATCCATTAGTACATCTGATCGTCTCAGAGAAGTTTTTTGATTTTCGATATATGCGGTAACCACGTTTACTCGAGAATGAGTCATACAAAAATTCTGAAAATATTTGTGGTGATACATAATGGTCTGAGCTAGACATAAAAATAACTTCTGGGGTTGACAAATTAAAGGTTCAATCACCCGCGATCCATTAGTACATCTGAGCGTCTCAAAGAAGTTTTTGATTTTTCGATATATGCGGTAACCACGTTTACTCGAGAATGAGTCATAGAAAAATTCCGAAAATATTTGTGGTAATACGGAATGGTCTGACCTAGACATTAAAATAAGTTCTGGGGTTGACAAATTAAAGGTTCAATCACCCGCGATCCATTAGTACATCAGAGCGCCTCAAAGAAGTTTTTTGATTTTTCGATATATGCGGTAATCACGTTTACTCGAGAATGAGTCAAAGAAAAATTCCGAAAATAATTGTGGTAATACGGAATGGTCTGACCTAGACATTGTGTGGGTGACATAGTTATAGGGGTGGTATGAATGGTGGTATGGGAGGTGGAGGGGATGGGTGGGTTGGGGTATTTTTATTTGATTAATGAGGGTTTGTGTGGGTGGTATGTGTGTGGGAGTGGGTATGGAGGTGTTTAATAATGATGATATAGGTGGTGCGGTATAGGGTAGTGCGGTATTGGGTGGTACGGGTGAGATGGGTTTTAGGGGTTTGAATTTGATAGTGGGTGGGGGTAGTAATAATGTTTAGGTGCTGTGGTTTGCGGTTGATTGGGGTCGGTTGAGTTATAGTAGATTGGGGTTGGTTAAGCTGAGTCTAGATGTCACACATCACATTTAAAGCTAACAAAAATTCTTGTAGAGTTCGGTTCCGAATCTTTGCCGTCTTTTCTTAACTATTTATTAGTGTTTATAAATTTAACACATTATTTTATATTTGAGTTCATTTTTTTATTTGCCTTTAAATTTTTAGTAAAATTTCGTGCAAACTTTTTACAATATTGTATTTATCAATACATTGTTTTTCGTGCTAACTTGTACTAAAATGTACTATTCAATATTTTAACCTTTAGGGTTGTCATAGTGTTTTTCGTGCTAACTTTTCGTGCTGACCTCACAGACATGCCAGCTAGTCTATCTTAGGCGTTTGATTTAATTACTGATATTATTAGATGGTATTTTATAAAATTTTGATAAAAATTGGTCAAGGAAAAACACTAACATCCAAAGAAATAGGAAAATTCGATCCTACAAAGGTTGCGAGCTTTCTAATCGACAAATCGTTATAAAATTAGGTAGATCACGAACGTTTATCAAAAATTCTATGAAAACAAAACAATGGAAAATATCATGAGTGTGAAATCGCCCCAAAAAAAAACTCAAATTTGTTGCATGCAAATCCCAAATTTGTTGCACGGAAATTTCAAAAAATATAAGGATTGATTTGGAATAAAAACAAATGATAGATTTTCAGCGCGTTATTTCCAAAGATTTTATTGCAAAGAATTTCTTTACTATTGTTGGTGTTTCATTAGTATTGTATGTTATAATCTTATATGTTGATAATATAAATAACGGACCAAAGCACAAAACTTATTTATTCGAATATAAAATAAAAAATCATACCACTAAATTATAATAAAAAGGCAAGTGTATAAACAAGTAAGTTTAAAAATGCTAATAACGTCATCGTCCAAGAGACAAATACACAATTACAAATCAGTTCTACAAAACTCAAAAGATTGACCTGTGTGTAGGTTTCCCGGAATGCTTATGATATGGTATCTTGATATGGATTCCTGGGGTCCGCGAATCAAATAGCGGGTCTTTAACAAAGGGGTTGTTGCAACAAATTTCAATAAACAAATTCGTTCAAAAAATTTCAAAAGATTTTGTTGAACCCCTTTGTAAAAGACCCGTTATTTATATCGCCGACCCCAGAAATTTTCGATTTGTTTCTCCGGTTAAGGGAACGGGGCGTTCTAGAAAACCGACCCACATGTCAATCGTTTGAGATTTGTTGAACATATTTGTTAATTGAAACTTGTTGCAAAAACCTATTGATTTGGAAACGTGTATTGCATGCAACAATTTTGGGTTTTTTTTAGGACATATTTCACTTGGGTAAAATATCGACAAAATAAAAATAATCTGAAGACAACTTAAATCCTAAGAATTGCATACACCAAATTTTGTATCGCTTCAACCATGTTACATGAATTAAATTGCTTAATGAACGAAAGTTCACAGTAAGTGAAGTTCCTAACGGAGCACAATATATTTTGCATTGTTTCCAAAATCATAACAAAATCAGCCAGAACCACTACAATGTTATAGCCGGAACCAGCAATAAGCAGCAAGAACTAGAAAAAATCAGTATAGAAACAATCCACTTATTCATGGACGCATTCTCCCATGTTTTTCAAATCCGGTTTTTTTATTTTTGACAGTTCGGATTTTTATGTCAAATTGTTTTAATGGCTAATTTTAGTCAAAATACTTTTCTTTTGAAAATATCAAATTCTCAAATATTTTTTGTTTTTCTTACCCGGTACACAGAAACTCTCTTTAAGATTAATTTTTCTTTATTCTAAGAAACTTCTAGAAAATGTTGTAAAATCCGTATTCAAATATTATTAATTCGTGTGAACGATTTAATTTAAAATTTGTATTGCCTTGTTAATGATGTGACACCATTGCATTATGCAGAAGAGCTTTCCTATAGTAAACGCCGAAAATAAACATAGCGTGGTATTTGACAACCAATGAAACAAATCAAATATCAAACACAAAGTTATTTTTTCTCCTCGTGTATATGAGCGAACACTAGGATTGCAACCACTGCTTTAAATTATTGGATTCTACAAGGGTTTATTAAGGCTTTTCGTATTAATTTTTTTTGTAAATTTGTCCAAAACGCATCGGGTGATATAATCCTCTGAAACGGTCCTCAACACGTCAGCATGATTCACAATAATTGAAATAAGGACCGATTATGATCAATATGCCACCATACATTTGTTGTTGTGTTGTTATCAAACTGTATAAAAACCACGTTTCACCCTAAATTTATGAACGTGTGATTTTACACTTTAATTGCCATGTATTGTCTATCTGTAATTACCATACCGTACACAAATTGCTGATATAAAATCAGTTTACCGATTATATATTCGCACAGTATTTTCTGCAAAATGAAACACATTATATTGCCAATCGTTATTGTATTTGTAATAACCACGGGTTTTGCATCTACGCAAAAATTCTATTCCAAATTTAAAAAGATATGTGGATTACAGACTACAATTGGTCGGATTGTGGGCGGAGCGGATGCAGCCTTGGGCGAATTTCCATGGATTGCTCGTATTGGCATTCAGATTAGAAATAATTCTGAGCCATCGTTTTTTTGTGGCGGCTCACTAATTTCTGATCGTCATGTGTTGTCAGCGAAACATTGTTTCTATCGATTTTTGGACCTACCACAGTCGAATCAATTGTATTCAAAACATAACCTATACTATTTGAAAGAGTAATATAAAATAATATATTTTTTTTAATATATTTAAAGGATCGTTAGCCTAGGAAACCATTTTCAAAGCGGATTTTCAGCTTGTATCGGTAACACATGCTCGGACCCGGAAATTTATATGGTTGGCAATATTAAACTGTACAATTTACAACAGAACAGTTTTCAAAACGATATTGCCATTTTATATTTAACTGAACAAGTGAAATTTTCAAGTACATAAATTATTGTGTTAGATGGTTATATTTTGGTTACACTCGAAAATTTATTTTTAGGATGGATAACACCCATATGCTTACCCGAAAATATAATGGCGAATTCACTAGTCGGACATAAAGCGATAATAATTGGGTTTGGTTTAATTGACAGCCAACTAAGAATATTGTCGAACGTGCTTCAAAAAGTCATCGTAAGTTTTTCTATTTGCTGACGCATACATGTTGAGTGACATGGAACTTTTGTTTAGGTAATGATTAAGGAGAGAACCTCTTGTTATATGTATAAAAAACCTCTGCAACCTGGTCAACTATGTGCTGGCGGTGTCATAGAAAGAGATTCCTGTGACGGAGATAGTGGTGGGCCTCTGTTCAAATTAGTAAGTGGGTCGGATGGACCACGATATACTCAAGTGGGGATCGTATCATACGGTGACAAATTATGCGGAAGTGCAAATCCAGCTGTATATACTGATGTAAACTACCATATGGATTGGATTGGCATGCAAATGGAAAAATAAAGAGTTGTATTGGCCTTTAACATATAAATACTCTAAAAGATTTAGAAATAAATTTGTTACGTGTTGCAATTACTGAACCGATGCAAATCGGTATTTCAAATTTAATTGTACTGCAAACAAAATCGATTTTGTACACGTCACGGTAATTTGACCCTAAACCTTTCAAAATGTGCTTAATAAAATTAATTTATTCAGTTTAAATCGCTCCTTTCGGAAAAGCAACACAAACATTGTAACTCCATGTTGATCTCAGTCAACAATTTTTGCGATTTCAGTAAGTTAGCCATTTTATTAGAAATACCTCTGAAATACTTTTTGAAATTCTGAAATCTATTATTATTGGACTAAACTCCACCATTTCATAATCATAATGATAAGGCAATTTGGTTCATAGGATCGAGGAAGGAGGAAGGGAATAAAATTCTCACTTGTGATGATGTGGAGAAAGTTTTGTTATCTGTTAATAGTACAAGGTACTTTCAACCATTATTTTAAAACATGCGCCAGTAAAGACTTTTAAATCTTTATTTGTGTCTCGTTATCACATTATTGATAGACAATTTTCTGACCAATTATATGAAAGAGAAGCTGTGAATATTTCTGAGATTTCGTAAACGTAAAAATGATTTTAGGCAAGTTAAAAATCATCAAGGATCATTATATTCCGTTCATCACACTCACAGGGTTTTGACTGAGCTAGCTGATCATGTAAAGGAACTCCCATGCACATCTCTAAGATCGGTGAAACCAAATTTAGAAATTTATTTATATTGAAACTTCCAAGTTGTGTATGGCACAGTAAATATCATCATAACCTAACTCTGGGCGGAACTGTCTAAACTTTGATTATGAGAAAATAAACCAATTATCATCCCCGAAAAATGAGGTAGTAACACCAATTATTATTAATATGAAAAATGCCACATTTTTACTCAGCCCCGAAAATATCAGCTAAAACTATCATGACATAAACAATTTTCGAGGCTGAGAGTAAAAATAGCATTTTGATGATACTATGACGACAGAAAAATTTTTGGGGCTGGGACAAATAAATGACATTAAGTACCCAAGTATAACAAAATGGAACTCTTTTTGACAGTTCCATTTTTCGTTACATTTCTGAAATATTTCATGGAAGATATGGAACTCGCATAATATCCAGTTCGTTGAGTTACGGGTTTTTGTTCCACAGTTCATAGTAAAACTTGTAATAAAATGGAACTTGACCGTGGAACTTAGTTCCAACAATTGTTCCATAAAAGTCGAAATAAGTTGGAAGTAGTGATACTTGGGTATTGGCCCATCCTCCATTTTGGTTTTAGAAATTTTATGTGATAAATTTCATGGTCGAACTATCCGGTTTATGTCTGACAGTAGAGTTGTTAGTATTTTCTGTGTTTTTTCATAATATTTCTAGGGGGTGGAGATGTGAAATTATTTTTCAAACTCAGTAACTATTCCTTGGCCGGGCTTATCGATTTTTGTCTAGTTATGGAGGAAGATTAGAGCTAATTTTAAAGATTAATGCATAATCCGATAGTCCGGCCAATGAATATTTGGAGTTCCAGGGACTGTATTTTAACTCCATTTGGCATGGCTAACTGACTTAACGATAATGAAATGTTCGTTGCTCGTTCCGTTCAATATTGACTGCAATTCCGGATCTCGTTGCTGCGCCGCTGCCAAGCTTTCGAAATTTACTTCGCCCGACAACAAATCGGCAACAATATTTTCCGAACCAGCAACGTGACGGATGTGTGCCCGATATACACGAGTTGTCTGATTTGTCGCGGTGTTGAGGTTTGTTTTTTATGCTTAAAAGCGAACAAAAGTGGTTATGGTGATCCGTATAAATACAAAACTGTATTCCTTCTAACAAATGCCGAAAAGATTTTACGGCTTGGTATATCGAAGTCAATTCTCCGTTGCTTGCCAGATGAGCCAATAAGGTGATGATTACCAGGACATCCTTACAATTCTTGAAAGCAGATTCTATCTCCTCCGTCCAGTTGATTGGAGTTTGGTCGTTCTTCTTGTTACCATTTATTAGTTTTTGTAAAACTGATTGATTGTTGACTGCCAAACGTATAAATCTCCGGTAAAAATGTATCATAGCCAGGAAACACTTCAATTCCACAGTAGTCGACGATGTTTCATATTATTGTATTGCTTTGATTTTGTCTGGCAGTGGTTTTAAATCAGCTGCCTTTCCGAATACACACTTTGTGATGGTAATAGGATTCCGATGTTCTTCGATGTTTTTCGACGCAATAGCAATGTCGTCGATGTACGGGAACGCGAATGATAATTCTTTTTACACCTCGTTTATTAAGCGTTGCTGTGTCTCCGCCGTGTTACAGAGTCCAAACGGAGTAAAAATGATCTCAAATAAACCGAATGGCGTTGTGATAGCAGCTATCTGCCCGTTGAATGCAGAAGGTTAAAAATATTGTATAACCATACACAATATGTTTGAAAAATCCTGCAGAATGAACGGAATCGGGTAACAGTCCGGAATAGTAATCGCATTCAGGCGGCGGTAATCGCCACACGGGCGCCCATTTACTTTTGTATGGCTGGCATATTCCCATTTATTGAAATATTTGAATTCGGTACGGACAATTTCCAAGTTATTTATTGCGAGCAGACACTGTTAATCAGTAATCAGTTAATCAGTAATTATGTGATGAGTGATATTAACTTTTCATTGACTTCTGCAATCGTGTGTCGCTTTAATGTCTTTATATACTCGTAGAATATCCGCTTACGACTTTTCCGCTGTTGTAGAACCCGCCCCGATGATAGGTTGATTTACATCGGTCACGATAAATGCCCACGGGAATACTCGTCACAATCCAACATTTATTGACATTCTTCTTTCACCGTACGTGGCAATTGGAAGTTCGTTTGCAGTGAAGAATTTTGTTCGGTTTGATGGTTTTTGCTTTTCATTTTTGTTTGGGAGCAAAACAGAAATGTCGACTCCTGTGTCGATTAAAAACTGTCGATTTGACTTTAAATCTGAAATATACAAACGGTTTATGAAATTTTAAATTTTCCTCCATTCCTCGAATTTCCTCCTTCATCCGAATGAACATCTAGTTTCTTGTACCGAAGTGAAACGGTTTCTTACATTTCCGTGCTCTTGAACGATGCTGATCGTTTACGTGATTTAAATCCACCATAATATTGGATTTTATTTAATTTATCAGCTAATGCGTTAATTTTATCTTCTAGTGATGCTATTGTGGTAGGCAATGTGGAGGTTGACCCTAAGGATTTCTCGACTCAATAAATTTGGGAAAAATCACACAATTTTATTAATTTGTCCGCCATTTGTGCCAGCTTCGGTAAACTGTCGTTGTTCGTTGAAATAATCATTCGAATCGTGTTTGGCAATCGTTGCATCCAAATTTGTTTCAGCGCTTCGTTTCCAACTTTTGATACGCCGAGTGTTCGCATTTCGTTTAAAAGACTGGACAGTTTTTTATCGCCTAAATCTACATCTTCCAGCAAAGTTTTTATCTTCCGTTTTTTTCTGCTTGTTTTAATGTTGAGTATTTTTCGACAGTTGGCGGATTATATACAGTATTTGTTAGCTGGGATAATATTTTAGTGTCCACAGTCGTTAACAAAGTGTAGTATTTGGTCGACAGTTATTCCTGCTAACTGGAATTGTGCTTTGACTTAAAACGTCACCAGACAAACATCATCTGTTTTTACAAAATTGATCGATAATTTCCTGACCTATTCGAATATATGACAGAGAACTCATGGACATTTCTGGGATAAGTGGTATAACCGTAAACGTATAAAAATATGTCTCAAATGATCTTGTAAATTAGACCCCTTGAACATCTCTAGGATCGGTGAAATAAAATTTGAAAATTTATTGAAATTTATGAAGCTGGCAAATTTGATCGTAACCAAACCTTGTTCGGAACTATCGAAAATCGAAACTTTGAACTATCAAAAAGTATAAATATGAACATCTTTAGGATTTAAATTGTTTGAAGGCTTTTACAATAAACCGCGTTCGTAGCTTATTTGGGAATGTTAATTTGGTAAAATTAAAATTCACGAAAATACCTAAATTTCCATTGAGAATAAAAGTTAAAATTAAGAAGTTTAAAATTTTGGGAAACCATAGTGAAAATCTGCATATGTGACATAAACATTTTAGAGAACATATAACAGAAAACCAGTGAATATTTCTAGGATAGGTGAAGGTAAAAGTTGTTTTATGATTTAACCCAGGGATGGGGAACCTGCGGCCTTTATTATTTGCATTATTTTTCCAACTGTTTGAATATTGGATGGAATCATAATCTGAATTAGCAAATATATTCAGCGGTTCTAGTTAAGCGACTATTTTTTTATCCGAATATCATTCATAATATTTTTGGTGTATTGTATTTAGTTAAGCAAGAAAATGAAGCAACTGATGCAACGTACGTATATATGTTGCGTATATATGCGTATATACTTCGAAAATATGGTAAATCTTTCACTATCGTTGAAATGATAAAGCAGTGCATTGTTGTAGTAGTGGGGTGCTTAGATCTAGATAAAATAAACAAATACAAGCAATTAACTCTTTCAAGGACGATAACCGACCGACAACATGAATTAGCCTACAATCTGATAGAATAACTTTGCTTAATAATTGAAAAAGAAAATTTATATTTTTCCTTAGCACAGGACGAATGATTTCAATTGCTATGAGGAATCACTCGCTTTCGGAGCTTTTAGTAGAACCCGCGGTGCTTTATGAACATTTTAAAGAAAGATGGCGTGAAGCACGGCTAAACCTAATCTGGTGAGTATATTTACTTCACATAAAACCACGAATGAAAGGAAAACGTGAAGGTTTCGTTTATTTAAAAAATTTAATTTATTTTCACTGTATATTGCATCAACAAAACTTTTGTGCTAAATCGGTTGCCTTGCGCGACATTTTGGATAAAATAATAGGAATATTAAATTTTATAAGAGCCAATGCGAGACGATATCGCCAATTTCGGGATGTGATTATGTCAGACGTCGAGACCTGAGCTCTCCACCTGCCATTACCATCGAGTTACACCATTAATATTTGACCAGTTTGCTAGTGGAGACTCGTAATACCATCGAACTATTATCATCGTTGCGATCATAGTATACAATATCGGCGAAGCTTGCGATGGTATACAATATTTTGACATTTTGTAAAAATTAAAATGGCGTCAACAGTCAGTAACCAATAGAAATTTTAATTGTTTTTAGTTTGGTGACATTTCGATGTGGTTTTGTGGCGCCATATTATAATTTTTTCGTACTATTTATGTTAATGGTATAATGATATAAATTATATCAGGTGGAGGTGCTAGGTTAGTGTCGATTTACCTAACCTTTGCAAATTACGTTGGTTATCAAGAGGTCAAGTTTTAATCAGAGTTTTGTCTTTGGAAGAACAAATCATTAAATTTTATGAAGATCAAAGCAAAATTGCAAATTATTAGACAGAGAATTGTGTAGAAATGCAGCTTTTCTTTATGACATTATATCACCTCAAAAAAATTTAAATATGTATGTACATCTCTGCAAGAGAAGACAAAACATGTACCATATATGACATGTGGCAAAAAATCGGAAAAAACTTTCATTCTTTTAAACACTTCCATCTAAAATAGATATCTCTGAAGGACATTTTCTGCATTTACCCAACATCATAAAAGAGCAGAATATGTATATAAAACGTGTCAAGAATGCATAGGCGTTTTGGAAACTTTAATAGAGGAATATGATGAAAGATTTTCCGACTTTGAAAAACATAATCACATCTTTTTGCAATTAGCATTCGAACCACACTTAGTAGATATTTCCATGGCACCCTGCAGCGAACTACAAATGAAACTTTTTGAAATATGCGAAGATAACATTGTTAAGTTTTTAGAGTGTTTCTGCACACCACATCATTACTAGTTTTCTATTTATCTGTTTAATTTCAAAATAGAAATACTGGTGTAGGTACTGATGATTTACAAAAAATTTAAGTGCGCCCTAATTAAATATATTCGAAATGGAAAGTGGCCCTTCTTAGTAAAAAGGTTCCCCACATCTGATTTAACCTTTGCAATCTGTTCTAGGGCCGAAGCACTCGTAACTTTTTCGCGGTTCACATAAAACCATCTGCACATTGCGTGTTTGAGTTAAAAAGTTTTTCTCGACGCCGGATCACAAAAACTTCATTCATTTGCTGGCCATGTGTGTAACTTTTTTAGTTGAAGCGTAGTTATGTATGAAGAAAGTCGTCAAAGGACTCGGACAAATAAGTGATTGGCACACCAAGGTTGTTGTAAGTCTGCATGTTATATATTTTCACATAGGATTACATCCATCTCCTCAACATTTATCAGTCACAATCTCGGTGACAATTATGTTATTAGTTTGTGAATTCGATCTAGACCGCACACCCACAGGAAGGTATCTGTTTCCAATAAAGAGGCCACCCTGTGATGTTAACGTGTGATTGCCGTTCCACCCAAATCCCGATGATATCGGAAAATTATTTTTTATGGCTAAAAATTGATTGAGTGAGTCATAAAACAAGGTTTTACCTTCGTAACCAAGAGCTTTTAAGTGTCTACTTGGACCACAAGGACGAGATTCAACGAAGATTAACATTTCCAAACATTATTTACTACATTTCGCAGTTTTAAAGATCGGCAGCAACGTAAAGAAGCTAAGAACTGTATAAACGAGCACTGGCAACTCATTATAGAACATATAGAAATGATCAATCAAATGATTCCGTGGCGTTTAACTCCTGATGAGCCTATTCGTCACTATACCAACTAAAATCTGTGAATATGTGTTGCCCTCAACTATTTTAAATCAACTCGCATATTTCATGAACTAGCGCTTGACACCCATTTAAAATATTCAAAGACGTCAGATTCCATCTCACTCGGTATGAATGTCGATGATCTGATGGCAAGTTGTAGCTTCTTCTAGGAGGCATACTAAAAATAGAGATTATCGAAATTCAAATATTGCTAGACCTTTTTACTTTCACAAAGAGGGATCAAATTACAATTTGCTACTGAAGTACAAATTTGCAACCCCATTCAATGGACATAAGAAAGCATCAGGTAGAGCCCTCGAATAGACAATTTCATTGGAGGCACAAATCCAATGACTACCAGATAAAAAAATAATTTTTTTCACCTATATTTTTTTCTGTTTTCACAAATTATATACTAGCGGCCGCTAAATACCTCAACTGGAAATACCTTCGCTTTGATGATTTCAACCATAACGATAAAATTGTTGTCCACTCGACAAAACCAATAGCACTTTTTTATAAGTAACCGAATGAGTCAAATTCAGAACCGATTATCTCGGAATTTATGTGAGACTGTTTGTGCAACGAGGGAGTTGTTGAATGAAACTTAGAAATCATTTATTATGGTGGATCGGACTAGATTGGCTAATCATGTATGCGAGGCTTGTGTTAAGGTTTCGTCTTATCTTTTTACGATGCGATTCCTGTGTTTATCCGCCAGGTTATACTTCATCCGGACCTATTTGTTTCCTCTTGTCATGCTTTACATATAGTTTAATATTTTAGTTGACCGAGCATCGGTGAATATATGTACAGTTGGTTCAAATTTGGAAATACTGTATGATAAGAATTAAAACCAAACGTACACAAAGCCGAAATAAGTGAAACGAGGACTCCTGGAGTTTAGCTCAAACCGCTGGTATACGCACTAATATTTATTGGGTGTACAAATAAATTTCCGACCTTTTTAGATAGGTGTCGTTAGTATCACTGCTTGCATATTATTCAATCGGGCAATACATGTTTTTTGGAGATTAGATGTCAAGCTTCTTCTAGGAGGCATACTAAAAATAGAGACTAGTGACATTTGTTCAAAGCGTAAACATCAATTATTTTCATGTAATTGAAGATGTCGAATTTTGTGCGAAAAAAACAACATTCGCGGGAAGTTTTACTTCATTACTTTTTGTTGAAGAAAAGTGCAGCAAAAACAAATCGTTTGCCTGTGGAAGTTTATGGTGAACATGCGCCATCGAAAACAACATGCAAAGAGTGCAGGTTTCAACGATTCAAAGTTGGTGATTTTGACGTAAGAGACAAAGAACATAAAGGCAGACCAAGAAAATTTGAAGATACAGAATTTGAAGAATTGCTTGATGTGGACCTTTGTCAGACTAAAAAACAATTAGCAGAAACATTGAATATTACATAACAATGTGTTTCGCAGCGTATACATACAATGGGATTGGTTCAAAAGCTGGGAAATTGGGTGCCACACAAATTGAAAGAAAGGGCCATGGAACGTCGGAAAACCATGTGCGAATTGTTGCTTCAACGACAACAAAGGAAGGGGTTTTTGCATCGGATCATCACTGGGGATGAAAAGTGGTTCCATTATGACAATCCAAAGTGCAAACCAGCGTGGGTCAAGCCAGGTGAACCAGGCCCGTCGCCGCCAAAAGCAAATATCCATGGTTCGAAGGCGATGCTTTGTATTTGGTGGGATATGACGGGTGTCGTCTATTATGAGCTGCCAAAAGAGAGTGAAACCATTACGGGACAAGTTTATAGACGACAACTGATGGCTTTAAAGCAAGCTCTAGCTGAAAAACGACCGGAATAGGAGAAAAGGCACAATAAGATTATTTTGCAACATGACAACACTAGGCCACATGTTGCTATACCTGTCAAACAATACTTGGACAGGCAGACCTGGGAAATTCTACCCCACCCGCTGTATTCACCAGACATTGCTCCCTCTGATTACCACTTGTTCCGGTCGATGCAATCAGCCCTGACACAGCAGCACTTCACTTCATATGAAAACGTCAAAAATGGGTCGATGACTGGATCGCCTCGAAACCACCAGACTTCTTCCTTCGGGGAATCCGTTTATTGCCTGAACGATGGGCGAAGGTTACAGCTTCCGAAGGAGCATACTTTGAATGAAACATTCTTCCATTCTCTACAAAAACTAATGTCTTTTATTTCAGTAAAAAAGATCGGAAATTTATTTGTACACCCAATATTTAAATGTTTTATTTAAATCTGTGAGATAGAAACATAGCTCAGATCGCTCATCGCAAAGTGAGCTTATTATTTTTCTCCAAAGCGAAAAGAAAACGTGTTAATGCTGCAAACATATAGGACAGATTCTGAGATTTATTAACAATTTTTCTCTTATTTGAGTTTTGGAAACGAAAACGGGAAGTTGTGAAATGGATACCTAGCTCGCATGAGTCACAGAAACATAGCTGAAGCACGCGCTTCGGTTTACAGATATTTGTTAAGCAGATTTGTACAGCGAAGCCAAAATATTCAATATTCTACATTTCCATATTTCTAGTAATGACTTCAAAAGTACCATGATATTGTGGATTTGATTGGACAGGTCATTTGATATAACTTTATCAATTTTAATTCAAGTACATTTGCCCTATATCAAATAAGGATATTTATTTATTTATTTATTACAAAAATCTACAGATTTGATTTTGAGACAAAAGCTTTAAACAAATACAATAAAAAAGTTAAAAACCACTTCAGCTTGGGGCATAATACAGCTTTAACCTACGTCCAAAGCTGTCCTTACATAAACAAAAATCAAATAAATGGCCAATGTTGTTAAAGGCCTTCGACATCGTATTGATTCAAGTAACTCGCATTTTCTTAGGTTCCGTGACATCATATTCCAAATGTGAGCTGACGTAGGCTGATCCTATGCAGGGTTTTAATCGTTTGATCGTACCCAAGTATTGAATTTCATCTAGCAACGCACTGTAGTGCTGTGTAACAGGGTTTACTATCCGAGGGATTGCTACGATTTTGCACTTAGTGTTTAGCATGAGAAGGCTGGAGATACACCAAGTTGCTAGATTATGATTCTACTGTTCTGTAAGGTCCAAGGAGATATGTGATATGTGCTCCTTGTTGTACCTCCGAAGGAGCTTGAATTAATTTCGACCTCTTATTTCCTAGTTCAATATATTGAATTCGATTAATTAAATGTGATTTAAACCAAGTTGCAAATTAGTGGGTGAAGTCAAATTTGAATAATCGCTCTAAATTTTTGGAATGACTGATGGAATCGAAGGTTTTGGCAAAATCTGTATAAACGACATCAACAAGCTTGGTAAATTTTATGAGGCTTGTTGATGGTGAACTTTTTGACATACAAACAAGTTTCTGTTTGAAGGTAATGAATGATCAATTATGGTTTACCTCTATAAACATGACATATCATCTCGTTCTCCAGATTTAAAGAATCTCATTATGGCTGTTTTCCACTTTTGGGGAAAATCTGCTAGTTTTAATGACTGATCTATCGTGTGGATATGAGCGTGTGATACATTTTTGACATCACAAGGAATACATCGAAATGTACTATTCCTTATTAAAGGTTCGAAAGACGTGAGATGTTATTAATTGGCCCTTCGCTATTCATTCAGATAATAAAAGCTAAATCACATTTTTTTTGCTTCGGTAACACTTTTAAGCATCTACAATTAATAATGTGGCCTTGTTATTGGAATTAAGCTAGGTATTGATGGAATATTTTATCGACATTGATGTGTGTCAATTACTATGTCACGAACTCTATCAATAGAGGAGTTGTCAAATTTACACTAAAATCAACCTAGTAAATTGCACCAATCTACTATAACACAAATTGATAAAAACACAAATTTTGATACCTAAAAAACGCTGTGCTTACATATATCTTAAACTTGTATCCACTCTAAATTGCTTAAGACATAAAAAATCATAAAAGAGTATTTTTCACTCGACAATAAAACAAGAACTGGAATCCTTTTTTTCTAATCAATTTTTTTTGTTGTGTAATTTTCCACCCAAGTTACAAAAAAATTACCATGTACGGTGAACGGATGCGGATCGGAACAATCCTGATGTAACAAAAACACAAATATATTGTGTTCGACAAATTTGCAGACATTCAGGATAATATGTATCGTAAATTTGTTTTCGTTATACTGCTGATGTGTTTACATTCCCTCCTATAAAAAGATAACACACACGGTGAGGGACATCGACAAAAAAAAATCGGAAAAACATCGAAGTCGAGAATAGAGGTAATTTTTCACAATATTCATGTTTGGTTTGGAAACCACATACACACATAAGCCACACACATAAACACATAAAAGTTTTAATAAATAATTTTTCATTTTCACACAATAAATTTTATTATGGGTTCGGCACAAGGGGGAGATGGGAGATTATTATTAATAATATACGGATTATGATTATTATTATGGAATTTGATGTTCGGGTTTTAAAAAAGTTAAGGTTACACAACAACAATGTACGCAATTTTTATAATACGAAATTCGAGATGATTGTTCGATTTTATATATCGATGATTTGTTATTTTGTTATGCCAAAATGAACATAAAATCCGATGATTTACCACAATTTTGTGACTTGTATCTATGTTCATGCGCCATATATGTTGATTTGACCAGCAGATGGTTTATCCGAACGGTCAAGTATTTTACGGCGGTGCAAAAAACTTAAACGGTGTTTTTTTATGCACTGATGCGTGCAGAGTACAAGTCTTAATTAAAACAATAAGTAAAATCAAAATTTTCTGAACGTAGACACAATGCAGCAAAATTAAAATACACCCTCAACCAATATAAAGTTATATACAGTAGCAAAAAAGCTTTAAAAGTTAAATTTTATATAAAATCTTTTTTTGTTAAGTTAGCGCCCGCGTCCAACCCACACCGCAAACCTAATTTAGTTTTCCATTCCTCTTCACACACGTACACAAAATATATACACCCACACAGATAAGTTGTATCTCTTTCTCTTGAAACAAACAAAAATATTTCGATGGGAAATTCTAAGTTTTTCGCTATTTTCAGATAGACAGACACAACCGAATTTCATAACACACAAAAAAGTTTTCAACAAGTGCCTGTTGAGTGCCAAATACAATATTTTAGATGTAGGTGTGTGTAAATTTAATTGGAAATTAAATTATATCACATGCAGTTAAACAGACAAAATATAATATTGGCCCCTGGAAATATCAGTTTGTTACGCAAATGCTTTAAATTACTAAAAATTGTGGAAAATTATTTTAAATTGAGTACAGTGTTAGGGTAGGAATCTCTATAGAGTGTTATGATGAACTAGGGACATCAAATGTTTACATCATACTCAACAAGAATTTTCTTCTGTCTGGAAATGGGACGCCTAAAACGGCTAAATAATATTATTTTCTTTGGTGGCGCTACATACTAGGAACAAATTTGCCCGCTACAGCTTTATATTGGCTTAATCTCATCAGTCATCTTGTCAGTTAAAGTGATACTGGACAGTTAGGAGCTACTCACTAAGCAATATCACGTTGATTGCATGGAATAAGAAAAATACAGAAGGAAGGATAAAAAATGGGCTCCTCATAAACTGACCGAAGAAAACAAAAATCGAATACATCTGTTGACTGACATCTGCATGAATTTTATTTCTCGTTACAAAAGAAAGAATTTTGTGCATAAAACCATTACGGGTGATAAAAAGTGGATTTTGTACAATAACCCTAAACGCAGAAAGCCATGAGTTGATCCAGGCCAGCCATAAACATCAGTTACAAAAATGAAACAAACAATTTCCTTTGCACATACAGCAAAATCAAGCCAGGAACTCATATTCTCCGTAGGCTGGGAAGTTTTACAGGATGCGGCATATTCCCCAGATTTGGCTCCTTCTGATTACAACTTATTCAAATTGATGTCATCGATTTTTGACAAAAGAAACCGTTTTTCACCAAAAACTTTCCTTTTACGAAACGTTATACCTAATCTTTAGCTTTTCCACAAATTGGGCGATCCCAATGAATTTTGAACGAAATTGGTCCATTTACGAGAAAAACAGTTATGATCAGCAGATTCTAAATTAATTTTGCAGCAATACCGGTGTTTTCAAAAACAAATTTTCATTAAACATTTGGTTTTTGTGCAGCTCATATGGACTGACTATCTACAGATGAAACTTCATACCTAAGGTTTTTCCATATATTATTAGAACTTTAGGTTTCAGTGGTTGACACTTAGACCAATTTTGGCCCATTGTGATACCACGCAGTCACGCCCCATCATTACCCATTCACCTATTCACCTACTCACAGAACTACGTACACCACATTGCAAGCTACATGCCTGCACATTGCAAGCTCCATGCCAACCTGTATATTGACGTGGGCGGTGGGTCGGTGCTGAATTCTGCACTCCATCAGATGGTCCTAGTTGTGTTTATTAACATCACCGATCGTAAACGATGACGAGAATTCGATTTGGTTCTAGCCTCTGATGGGATTCGAAATCAGTACCTCCTGGTCCAAGTACCGAAGCTTTGACCACTTTACCACTTGTCCTGTATATATTAGGCCTGTTCGATTATTAGACCTTAGTGGAATAAATCAATTAAACAGAAAGTGACCCTTGACGACTCTCGTCCCATGGTACATTGATTGGTAATAAAATAGACTTCTTTCGTGAGTACCAAATTGTTTAGGTCTATATTGGGTGGCTTAGCAGATCACGTATTCTAAGGCTAGTGAGAGATTAGGGGTTCAGGGTAGCGTATTTTCCAGAAGCGCTTTACATATGCTTCTGAGTCAAATACCCGGCTTCGGAGTGAAAATACACAGATAGCCAAATAACAAATGTGATGGTGTCAATGTATAAAATGGATTGCCTGGCGATGAACATATCAGGATTGAATTTAATTAATTATGTTCGGACCATTAATTGATCGGGGTGCTAGTTGATAACCTCTTTGTGGTACATTCTAGGCAATGTACTGTGGATCGAAAAGTTATGGTATCCTACTTAGTAGAGAAAGAGTATAGCAGATAGTCAACAAAAAGATGAAATGTGGGGTGTAAACAATAACATACTCCAGGTGGGTTAGAACTTAAATTCTTAAACCCACCCCGATTTATCGGGCTGCTCCACGGATTCTGGAGGGGGCAATGCGACATTCCGGAGGAAAATATCGGTAGGCAACCAGGCTGATCCATTTCCTAGCACTACTGGAAGCGCAGAACAAGCGATAAAGCAATGGCCCTTTGGTAGAAAAAGTACGGCACTTCATAGAACATCACCAACAACTCCACCGCTAGAGAGCACCACACTGTGTGAACTTAACAATGCGAAAGAAAATACTTCTTCTATTAAGCATAAAAACTTCAAGCCAACTGCTGAAGCCACGTCCAGTGCACAAACAATTATAATAAATAAATTTGAACAAATGGAGAATTTAATTGCGCAGCTGAACAATGAAGTGGCCATGCTAAAAAAGTAAACCTTATACTAACGGAAACAGTAAAAAAAAAAAAAATTAAGTGTGCTTTAGACCACACTACTGAAGTAAAACTTCTAATATATATTTAATATTTATAATATAATATAGAAAAATTATAATATTGGAAAAAAAATTGGTCACCCTTTGCGTTCTCGAGTGTCACCTAGCCGTTTATGTCTGATGCCACAAGAGGTAACCTTGTAACTTGGTAACTTTTTCAAGGCCAACTAGTCGTAATAGACAATGTTTATGTATGTGTCACAAAATGGACAAAAAAACCATTTTTGAAATCTCTTCGCATAGTAAAAATGGCCTTGAAATACAGGGTTATCCAATTCGAGGTTGATAAAGTAGAAATCTGTATACCGACATCTGTTAAAGATAAACGTCAAGTACGCTGTCATTTATTTAGTTGACATTCTGCCATTTAAGAATATGGAGCATTTAACAATCGACCAACGCGTTAAAATTATTAAATCTGCTGATGCTGATTTTTCGAACAAAATTTTCTTCAGTGATGAAGCTCATTTTTCGCTTGGTGGATACGTTAATAAGCAAAACTGTAGAATTTGGGGCTCAGAAAATCCACAATTGATTGTAGAGAAGCCATTACACCCGGAAAAAGTCACTGTTTGGTGCGCATTGTGGTCTGGTGGTGTGATTGGGCCGTATTTTTTTGAGAACAACCATGGACGAACCGTTACCGTCAATTCTGAGCGCTATGGCCGCATGTTAACCGATTATTTTTTTACGAAAATCGAAGATTATGATCTTGACGATATGTGGTTCCAGCAGGATGGAGCAACCAGTCACGTAACACGAGCAAATCGAGATCTTTTGCAAGAGAAATTTCCTGGACGTTTGATTTCGCGATTGGCTGATGTCAATTGGCCTCCAAGATCCTGTGATTTAACGCCTTTGGATTTCTTTTTGTGGGGCTACGCGAAAGATCGTGTTTACGCAAACAATCCTCAAACTCTTGACGAATTGAAAACTAATATTCGTAAGGTAATGGCCGAGAACCGCCCGAAATGTGCCGAAAAGTCATTGAAAATTACCTCAAAAGAATCAAGGCCTGTAAGAAGTCCCGTGGAGGACATTTGAATGATATCTTGTTTAACTAAAAATGGCAAGGATCAATCTGTAAAATGAAAAAAAAATTACAATACATTCCGAATATTTTGTGTATTTTTTTTAAGTTTTCTTTATCAAGCTTGAATTGGATAACCCTTTATTTTTTATTTCATTTATGTATAACCACAGTACATCATGTGGTTTCATCGAAAATATGTTTAAGTCGCATTAAAACCTGTATCATAGGCAATCGGGGAAAGAAACGAAGAAAGAATCGGTTTCTGCGATACCTCGTGTGAAATGGAGCTATACTGGAACTAATATAGAAAAAATACATATATGAAATATATTACACGGACGAATTTTTTTTGGTCACCCTGTGCGTTCTGGAGTGAGTAAGTTAGTGAGTGACATAGATGTTATAATATAGAAAAAAAAAATTTTTGGTCACCCTGTGCGTTCTCGAGTGAGTCAGTCAGTGACATAGAAGTCTATATAATGACTTTCCAATTTTCCTGTTTTTCAATTTTCCAATTTACAAATTTTAGAATTTTCCAATTTTCCAATTTTCCAATTTACCAGCTTTCAAAATTTCCTATTTTCATATTTTTTATTTTCCTATTTTAAAATTTTGCAATTTTTCACTTTTTCAATTTTTCAATTTTTCAATTTTTCAATTTTTCAATTTTTCAATTTTTCAATTTTTCAATTTTTCAATTTTCCAATTTTCCAATTGTCCAATTTTCCAATTTTCGAATTTTCGAATTTTTCAATTTTCCAATTTTCCAATTTACCAGTTTTCCAAATTACCAATTTTCCAATTTTCCAATTTTCATATTTTCATATTTTCATATTTTCATATTTTCATATTTTCATATTTTCATATTTTCATATTTTCATATTTTCATATTTTCATATTTTCATATTTTCATATTTTCATATTTTCATATTTTCATATTTTTATATTTTCATATTTTCATATTTTCATATTTTCATATTTTCATATTTTCATATTTTCATATTTTCATATTTTCATATTTTCATATTTTCATATTTTCATATTTTCATATTTTCATATTTTCATATTTTCATATTTTCATATTTTCATATTTTCATATTTTCATATTTTCATATTTTCATATTTTCATATTTTCATATTTTCATATTTTCATATTTTCATATTTTCATATTTTCATATTTTCATATTTTCATATTTTCATATTTTCATATTTTCATATTTTCATATTTTCATATTTTCATATTTTCATATTTTCATATTTTCATATTTTCATATTTTCATATTTTCATATTTTCATATTTTCATATTTTCATATTTTCATATTTTCATATTTTCATATTTTCATATTTTCATATTTTCATATTTTCATATTTTCATATTTTCATATTTTCATATTTTCATATTTTCATATTTTCATATTTTCATATTTTCATATTTTCATATTTTCATATTTTCATATTTTCATATTTTCATATTTTCATATTTTCATATTTTCATATTTTCATATTTTCATATTTTCATATTTTCATATTTTCATATTTTCATATTTTCATATTTTCATATTTTCATATTTTCATATTTTCATATTTTCATATTTTCATATTTTCATATTTTCATATTTTCATATTTTCATATTTTCATATTTTCATATTTTCATATTTTCATATTTTCATATTTTCATATTTTCATATTTTCATATTTTCATATTTTCATATTTTCATATTTTCATATTTTCATATTTTCATATTTTCATATTTTCATATTTTCATATTTTCATATTTTCATATTTTCATATTTTCATATTTTCATATTTTCATATTTTCATATTTTCATATTTTCATATTTTCATATTTTCATATTTTCATATTTTCATATTTTCATATTTTCATATTTTCATATTTTCATATTTTCATATTTTCATATTTTCATATTTTCATATTTTCATATTTTCATATTTTCATATTTTCATATTTTCATATTTTCATATTTTCATATTTTCATATTTTCATATTTTCATATTTTCATATTTTCATATTTTCATATTTTCATATTTTCATATTTTCATATTTTCATATTTTCATATTTTCATATTTTCATATTTTCATATTTTCATATTTTCATATTTTCATATTTTCATATTTTCATATTTTCATATTTTCATATTTTCATATTTTCATATTTTCATATTTTCATATTTTCATATTTTCATATTTTCATATTTTCATATTTTCATATTTTCATATTTTCATATTTTCATATTTTCATATTTTCATATTTTCATATTTTCATATTTTCATATTTTCATATTTTCATATTTTCATATTTTCATATTTTCATATTTTCATATTTTCATATTTTCATATTTTCATATTTTCATATTTTCATATTTTCATATTTTCATATTTTCATATTTTCATATTTTCATATTTTCATATTTTCATATTTTCATATTTTCATATTTGCATATTTTCATATTTTCATATTTTCATATTTTCATATTTTCATATTTTCATATTTTCATATTTTCATATTTTCATATTTTCATATTTTCATATTTTCATATTTTCATATTTTCATATTTTCATATTTTCATATTTTCATATTTTCATATTTTCATATTTTCATATTTTCATATTTTCATATTTTCATATTTTCATATTTTCATATTTTCATATTTTCATATTTTCATATTTTCATATTTTCATATTTTCATATTTTCATATTTTCATATTTTCATATTTTCATATTTTCATATTTTCATATTTTCATATTTTCATATTTTCATATTTTCATATTTTCATATTTTCATATTTTCATATTTTCATATTTTCATATTTTCATATTTTCATATTTTCATATTTTCATATTTTCATATTTTCATATTTTCATATTTTCATATTTTCATATTTTCATATTTTCATATTTTCATATTTTCATATTTTCATATTTTCATATTTTCATATTTTCATATTTTCATATTTTCATATTTTCATATTTTCATATTTTCATATTTTCATATTTTCATATTTTCATATTTTCATATTTTCATATTTTCATATTTTCATATTTTTATATTTTCATATTTTCATATTTTCATATTTTCATATTTTCATATTTTCATATTTTCATATTTTCATATTTTCATATTTTCATATTTTCATATTTTCATATTTTCATATTTTTATATTTTTATATTTTCATATTTTCATATTTTCATATTTTCATATTTTCATTTTTCATATTTTCATATTTTCATATTTTCATATTTTCATATTTTCATATTTTCATATTTTCATATTTTCATATTTTCATATTTTCATATTTTCATATTTTCATATTTTCATATTTTCATATTTTCATATTTTCATATTTTCATATTTTCATATTTTCATATTTTCATATTTTCATATTTTCATATTTTCATATTTTCATATTTTCATATTTTCATATTTTCATATTTTCATATTTTCATATTTTCATATTTTTATATTTTTATATTTTCATATTTTCAGATTTTCATATTTTCATATTTTCATATTTTCATATTTTCATATTTTCATATTTTCATATTTTCATATTTTCATATTTTCATATTTTCATATTTTCATATTTTCATATTTTCATATTTTCATATTTTCATATTTTCATATTTTCATATTTTCATATTTTCATATTTTCATATTTTCATATTTTCATATTTTCATATTTTCATATTTTCATATTTTCATATTTTCATATTTTCATATTTTCATATTTTCATATTTTCATATTTTCATATTTTCATATTTTCATATTTTCATATTTTCATATTTTCATATTTTCATATTTTCATATTTTCATATTTTCATATTTTCATATTTTCATATTTTCATATTTTCATATTTTCATATTTTCATATTTTCATATTTTCATATTTTCATATTTTCATATTTTCATATTTTCATATTTTCATATTTTCATATTTTCATATTTTCATATTTTCATATTTTCATATTTTCATATTTTCATATTTTCATATTTTCATATTTTCATATTTTCATATTTTCATATTTTCATATTTTCATATTTTCATATTTTCATATTTTCATATTTTCATATTTTCATATTTTCATATTTTCATATTTTCATATTTTCATATTTTCATATTTTCATATTTTCATATTTTCATATTTTCATATTTTCATATTTTCATATTTTCATATTTTCATATTTGCATATTTGCATATTTTCATATTTTCATATTTTCATATTTTCATATTTTCATATTTTCATATTTTCATATTTTCATATTTTCATATTTTCATATTTTCATATTTTCATATTTTCATATTTTCATATTTTCATATTTTCATATTTTCATATTTTCATATTTTCATATTTTCATATTTTCATATTTTCATATTTTCATATTTTCATATTTTCATATTTTCATATTTTCATATTTTCATATTTTCATATTTTCATATTTTCATATTTTCATATTTTCATATTTTCATATTTTCATATTTTCATATTTTCATATTTTCATATTTTCATATTTTCATATTTTCATATTTTCATATTTTCATATTTTCATATTTTCATATTTTCATATTTTCATATTTTCATATTTTCATATTTTCATATTTTCATATTTTCATATTTTCATATTTTCATATTTTCATATTTTCATATTTTCATATTTTCATATTTTCATATTTTCATATTTTCATATTTTCATATTTTCATATTTTCATATTTTCATATTTTCATATTTTCATATTTTCATATTTTCATATTTTCATATTTTCATATTTTCATATTTTCATATTTTCATATTTTCATATTTTCATATTTTCATATTTTCATATTTTCATATTTTCATATTTTCATATTTTCATATTTTCATATTTTCATATTTTCATATTTTCATATTTTCATATTTTCATATTTTCATATTTTCATATTTTCATATTTTCATATTTTCATATTTTCATATTTTCATATTTTCATATTTTCATATTTTCATATTTTCATATTTTCATATTTTCATATTTTCATATTTTCATATTTTCATATTTTCATATTTTCATATTTTCATATTTTCATATTTTCATATTTTCATATTTTCATATTTTCATATTTTCATATTTTCATATTTTCATATTTTCATATTTTCATATTTTCATATTTTCATATTTTCATATTTTCATATATTCATATTTTCATATTTTCATATTTTCATATTTTCATATTTTCATATTTTCATATTTTCATATTTTCATATTTTCATATTTTCATATTTTCATATTTTCATATTTTTATATTTTCATATTTTCAGATTTTCATATTTTCCTATTTTCATATTTTCATATTTTCATATTTTCATATTTTCATATTTTCATATTTTCATATTTTCATATTTTCATATTTTCATATTTTCATATTTTCATATTTTCATATTTTCATATTTTCATATTTTGATATTTTCACATTTTCATATTTTCATATATTCCTATTTTCCAATTTACCATTTACCTGTTTTCCAATTTTCTAATTTTCCAATTTTAAAATTTTCCAATTTTCCAATTTACAAATTTTCAAATTTTCCAATTTTGCAAATTTCGAAATTTCCAATTTTCCAATTTTTCCAATTTTCCAATTTTCCATTTACCAATTTTCCAATTTTCCTATTTTCTTATTATCCCATTTTTTTAACCAATGATTAAAATAAAATGGTATCAACTAATGTTCCACCTAGGGATTTATGAATTGTCATGGCACATCCTGATACTAAAGGAAAATGATTTCGTTTTGCGTCTATTGTTTCGTTCGCCTCGTTCGATTACACTTTTCGTAACGCATTTGCCAGCTTAGTCCCCAAGTCAAGCGTGCCTAAAGAAGTTTTACTTCAATAACAACGCTGGAAATTCAGCATTAATGAACAACCAATTTCAAGTAGTCACAGATCAAGACGAATATCACACAACCCAAGCAAGAGGAAAGCTGGACCATTACCAAAAGTTGAGCCAATTCAAACCCACATTAAAACTGCCAATGCAACTATGTAGTACATAAGCCAGAAAAGAAGAAACAGGTTGCACCTTCGATCAATATTCTACCAATAACAAAACACGGTAGTATTCAGATACTGCGATGAAAGAAGTAGTATGAAATGACTACAAGGAAATATCGCTCAGTAGTAATATTTGGAAAATAAGCACGACAGAGCCTTAAGACTATAGAGCTCTAGCTAACAAATTAAATTCTGATGGTCAACTTGTTACGAGTTGTAACCTGGAATGCAAAGGGGCTATTGCATCACATTCAAGAACTAGACATATGTACATTTAATCATGCATAATATCGATATGTCTTATATCAGAAACCCATTTCACCAAAACTTCATTCTGTAAAATAAAAGGGTATAATTGCTACCATGCACTACATCCAAAGAACAAAGCTAGAGGTGGATCAGCTATCCTCATAAAAGATTATATAAAACATAACGAAAAACTTAAAGTCGAGAAGCTTTCCATGCATGTCACAACAATCAAAATACAATTAAACAATATTAAAACTTGTAGTATCTTAGCAATATACTGCCCTCCAAGATAGAGTCTCAAACAAGTAGATTATACCAATCTTCTCAAAACACTAGGAAGTGTCTTTTTAGTTGGAGGGGACTATAATGCAAAAAATATCTATTGGGGATCACGATTAACAACTGCTAAAGGAAAAAAAACTGTTCGCAACTGGACTATTGGCCTACGGATATCAGTAAGACTCCAGATCGTATAGACTTCTTTATTACAAGAGGGATTTCAGATTATTATATCCATATAGAGAACAGTGAAAGTCTATCATCAGATCATTCACCAGTTATTATGATACTAAGACAAACAATGATTATAAAAGAGAGCAACCTGAAACTGACGAGCATCAAAACCAAGAAAGAATTAGTCTGCAGAACCCAATACAGGGACCAGCCAAAATAGAAGACGAACTAGATAAGCGCTATCATAATATCCACAGTGCTGAGTGGGAACTTCTAATAATAGTTGTTACGACTGTATGGTCGCAACGACGATTTTTTTTTGTTATCTTATTCACCCCAGTTGTTGTCTTCGTTTCGTCCATCTTCTCTTATGTTTTTATTCACCTCTGTATTTGTCTGTGAACGCACCCGCGACGTTTTGTTTTGTTCCCCATTGTGTGGTGGCGCGGAGGTGAAGAGAAGACGAGAGAGAGGGAACAATGCGCATCGAGTGTGTGCAAAGTAAAACGTTTTGGAAGAAATGTTTTTCTTATATGTCTATCTCCCTTATATCAACGAAAATTTGATATAAGGGAGAGACAGAGAAGAGAGATTAATTTCTTCTAGAACGTTTTACGAGCTGTGCGACGCTCGAATATTTTTTTTTGTTTTGTTCATTCGAGCTTGGTTTTTTGATGATAAAGTTGAGTTGTTATTTTGATAAAAAAAAAAAAATATATATATAAAAGAGTTTGTTGTGTTGAATTTGGTGGAGAAAAGGTTCCATTTTGTTTGGGAATTTTCTATATTGTTAACGCCAAATATATATATATATATATATATATATATATATATATATATATATATATATATATATATATATATATATATAGTTTTTATATAAACTTGTAAAAAAAAAAATATATTTTTGATTTAAAATAAAGTGTTATATGGTGAAAAAAAAAATAATTTTGGAAAAAATAGTAATCGAAGTTTGTTTTATATGAAAATTATCAAACCGATGATATTCACAGTATGTATTACTGTATAGTGATGTAACGGAACTAACACGGTTAGGTGTGCGTATCGCTACCTAGATGTTGTATATAAAATAGGGGCGATTTATTTGTGATCAGTTAATTGGTATATTGGCGAGTGGGTGCAAGATTTATCGTTATCTAACGTGGCCCCACATTTTTCGGTTTTCGAGAGAAGGGTGTACGACGCAACGTAACGGGTTGCCAACCGGCACTTCGTTTTTACCGGCCAGGGTGTGCCGCAACGGTACAGTACAGGGTGGCCAGTTGACGTCACTCATTTTTTGCTATTTTTCCTTAAGGCGAAGGACGCCCAACGAAGGCATACAAAGCCCAACGAAGGCATACAAAGCCCAACAAAGGCATACAAAGCCCAACAAAGGCATACAAAGCCCAACGAAGGCATACAAAGCCCCGCATCCGCAACTAACGGTAGCCAGCCAGCTATTGATTTTTTTATTTATATTGGTATCGGGGAGAGGCCCCGCAACAATACGGCACCAAGGTCGAAACGGTGGCGTAACGGCACACAAAGCCGCAACGGTCCAGGTGTGGCATGACGGCCGCGCAAGGCCGCAACAATTTGTTGTATTTAATTAATTAAGGTACCATTTTTTTTATTTTTATTTTTATTTTTTTTAGTTTTTGATTTCATTTTTATAATTTTTTTTATATATTATATTAAATTTAAATTTTGTAATCGAGCGCCGCACAGCGGGTTGCTCGATGCGCATTGCTGTTCTCTCTCTCGCTCTCTCTCTCGTTCCCTCCTTTTCCTTTTTTTTCTCGGGAAGTTGTTTCTTTTGTTGTTTTTCGTTTTAACTTAAAATGAAATGAATTATTAAATTATTTTTCGGTCGGTGTGATGGGAGCGGAGACTCCCTCTGTGTCGGTTTAGTGTTGGCGGTCCCTTGGTGCCCGCATCCAATTCCATAACCAGGGCTTGGCCCCGTTTGAATTCGGATGGATGCGCGCACCAAGGCACCGTTCTCGGTTTATAATTCTTGAGTTGTTCGTTCCTCAGGTTCCGGCCGACGAATTTCGGCGGAACTACGGTTCTTATTTATTATTTGCGTTTCCCCAACTTTCTGTTAATCACGGTGTAGGCCAGGAGCCCTGCATGCCTCAAACCCCACGACCCTCGCACTTCTCGCTGAGAACGTAGCCGGCAAAACATCACCGTGGAGGCCTCTGCAGGAGCTTAGTGAATATCTGCAGGTTGGCAGTAGCCAGCCTGTAACATAGTAAGGAAATGAAGCGCTATCGATGAAGCTAGCTATCCAAAGGAAGTGAGAGAACTTCTTTAAAATAAAATAAAAGCACAGTAGAATTGGCAAAAACATCGAAACTAGGAAAATCAGAGGGTATTCGAGAAATCACTAGAAAGCAAACAAATATGCTCAACTATATTCCTTGATGTAGCACAAGCATACGACAAAGTATAGCACCAAGGGTTACAATCAGTGTTGTGCCTGTTTTTTACGTTACGTAATATACTCGGTTTTTTACATGTAAAATACGTATTTTACACATAACAATTTTTTACAAAATGTAAAATACAAAAACTATTCGTAACTAATTCAAAATTACTTATAGTTCATAATCTCAATTCTTACGTATATATAAAGAAAATTGAATATAGGTATGATGTAAAATGAGAATTGAACTTTAAATAATTGAATTGAATTGAATTTATTTATAATTCTTCTAATTTATTAATTATAATTAGAAGTAAAATATTTGTAGAAAAATAAAAATAAAATTATTTATTTTTCAAAGAAAATTTGGTTTGTTTCTCAGCTACTAACTTATTTTTTAGAATAGAAAAACAAAATCCACAACACTATGGGATTGAAGTGTAAAACGATTAATCATCAAACTCATTCAATATTAATGCTCTAACATTTTAATGTTATCTGCAAAGAAATTAAATGTACAGAATGAGCCTAAGCAACTGTCAAGTGTCACAAATTCGGAGGGTAAAAGAGAAAGCATCCAAATCAACGGGATTACAACAACAACAAAAATCTATAAGAACCCACGCCAACAACCAAAATTGTTTCTTTAATTTTGTCTGATTTATAACTTAAATTCAGGATATATTTATCACATATCACTTGTTTCTTAGCACAATTTACATTTTATTTTATATAAATACTTGGTAAACTTGCTGGTGGTAAGATATTCCTTCTTGAAATTTTTTAGGCGTATTTCCGCATTTTTTCACGATACACTTCATTTTGTACAAAAGTTTGTATTTTTTGTTATCACATAATACACCACTATATAAACAAATAACTATTGCATAAAGTTTATATTATTTTAATGAATTATAATTGATAATTTTAAAAATTTATAATTTATAATTTATAATTTTAAGGCGCAAAATTAACACGTCACTTCATACAACAACACAAACCGGTTTGACGGGCGCTTATAGCGAAATATGAGTAAACCATATGGATTTTTTATATAACCATCCTATTCTGGCTTGTGACAGATGAAATAGCTAATTTTATATGGGTAAAATATTGCCACCTATTCCTCAGTATTTTAACTTCCTTGGTTATCTGTTATACAAGTTGTTTAGATGATTACGAGAAATCATTACCATCTTTCGACAAGATTATTTAACTTGACACAGACAGAGACATCTGTAGTGCAATTTGTTCTCTATCGATTATTGCTTAAAATAAGAATTAAGGCGGAATTCCATTACTGCGGCTCTTGTTTTTGTGCAGAAAACCAGAAAGAGATAATATCCAAAATCTGACAGAGACAGACTATTTTTATTTTATAGCGAAATATTAAGGGGCATATTTGACAACTACGAAATTATAACAAAAATTAGTTGAAAAATGAAAATTATTGTTAAATCAATTTCATTTATATCTCTACATTACTAAAAAACCTAAATATTATTTGTAGGCATCATTTTATTAAGTTTCTTAATTATTTCCTTTCAATAATTAAAAACTAAGAAAACGCTTTCCTATAAAAAAGTTAGGGGAATATTTGACCGCGTTTGTAACATAACCTAAAAAATATCACATGCATTAAAATTATTTAATGCGGAATAAATAATAAAAATTAAATATTGTAAAATATTTTAGTTTGAACATTAATACAAATTTATAATGAAAACGCGATTTATATCACACTCCACCACACATATAAAATGTATGAGCCAAGTGCTCACCATAAAAATATTACTAAACTAAAATTTGCTGAGAGTGGGGGGTATTTTTCATTTTGGTTGCCATAAAAAATACTTCAATTTGTATTTTTTATTTATAGTTATGGCAACCAAATCACTACAACAACAAAAAATTTAAGTATAATAAATTTTCCTGTTGCGCCGCTCACACACATAGAGATTTTTGATTGCATCTCTTTCTGGTTTTCTGCACAAAAAAAGCCGCAGTAGTGGAATTGCGGCTTTACATTGCTTAAATTAAACAACTTCATACTGCTATAATATTGTAGCAAAACGAAATAAAAAAATTGTTGCGCTATGTGACGTCAGGAGTAAAAATCCAAAAATGTAGGTGTCATTTGTTATTGTGAAATGTCAACACAAAAAAACAAAAATAAAAATCGAAAAATAAAATCAGGTATATAAAAATTTAAAGATTATATTAAATCAAAATAATATAATTATATCCACCAGCTCCAAATACACCAGCTCTAAAACTAGAGGACTTTATTACGGCCAAGGAATCAAGGATAGTGCAAATTTGCTTGAAAACGATATTTCGTATGAATGAGTTGGAATTCAAAACTATGCTTGTTCGATGTATTGCTCATCTTACCCTTAGCTATAAGAATACGGCAAATCAAAATTTGGCCCGAGATATTAAAATTTTACTAACCGTTTTCGAGTGAGTTTTCTATTATTTATTAAATTACAAGTCAAATGAAACTATACCAATGGCTCTTTAATCCGAATATTTTAATTTTCTTAACTAAGTAGAATTTTGACTGAAAAATAAATATTTTGTTTTCTTATGCTTATAATAATTATTAATAAAAAACAAATATGTTGTATTTCAAAAAAATTGTTTATTTATTTATTATAAATTCAGTTTTACTTTTAAAAGTAACATTAATGAAATTTTGTTTATCGCAAATCTTCATTATCATCACTATCAAAATATAAATTAATTTTTTAGACCTATTAAATGTCAGGCTATTTCGAATTAGGCAAGGAATTTGACTCCGATTTGAAAATATCCGTTCAATCTGTGCTGTCGATGCTGGAAGATTTAATAATTTCAGTGCTAAGTTGGATACGTTTGGGTGGCTTCGCTGCAGTGCTCCAAAAAATTTCTGGAATCTTTTGAGTATAAAGTTTGGAAAATTGTACTTTGTTTTTGTAAATGTGCCAATCCTCAATCCTCAAATTTCCGTGACCAATTAAATTTGTCAGACACCAAAATAGTTATGGCAAATGTGTCAAAATTTTTTTTTGATAAAGATTTTATCGAAAGCGTACAAACCCCAAAATAATTTGTAACGGCGCCCGCGGCAGTCGACGTTACGAATACTGAACTAGGTAAATTTCCCAGTTTTTATTTTTTTTGTGGGACTTAATTATTGTAATAAAGAAAAAAAAATTGCATCGATCGGACAATCCCAAACAGAAAAAGCAATAAATAGCCGACCGATGATGGACTCGGTCTCTTGTTTTCTTTATTTTGGTTAACTTTGGATGAACCAACAAAATAAAATAAAAAAAAAATATTGTTAGTGGAGTTTTTATTAATCAGTGCTATGCTATTAACCCAATTAAGAATCCCTGTATTGTTTTTTTTTTAACAACGGCGTGTGGGGATCGCGCCGCTACTAGTCATATTGTGTATGCTATTGACATTGATAGTATCAATAGTAATAATTCTATGTGTTAATGCGAATTTAAGCTGTGCACGTTTCTTAAGCGTAGATTAATATACGTTGTAACCACAATAACAAAAAAAAAACATAAAAGAAAAACTAAGTTTACCATTAAAAGCTCATCTTGTGATTGTGTAATAAAGGGCAAGCCAAACTAGTGGCTACGTCGAAAAGTATCAATTCCGTGAACTGTGAACATAAAATAACCAAATAGTTCTTTATTTATGACGAGCTTTTACAATTTAAATAATACCTCATATTGCATAATAATTAACACTTATGAAAACCGTACAACAAAAAAAAAAACACGGTTATTTCTCAAGTTAAAAGAATTCGTACATGTGCTCTGGTAAAGGCCATTTCATTTTTATGTACCTAAGACTACCAGTACATGAACTTACCAGTTACCAATAAATATACATTTTACGAGCAACAGTGTCGGAGGTTGAGCTGAACAAATAACCTTGGATTTTTTGGATACCTAACGAATAAGGTTTTTTTTTTATATACTATTATTTACTATACTATTAAGTTTATATCACTAAATTACTAAATTTTTAAGTAATGATATCTAAATTACGTTTGAATTTTGAAAATAATATAATTAAAAAAAAAAAAAAGTTTAATAATCTGTTAATGTTACGTTAAAAAAAAAAAAAAAAAATTTTTTTGCTATTGTTTTTTTTTCAAATTACTTAGATTTAATAACACTATCTAATTTAATTTAAGTTCTTAGTCTTAAATTTATTAAATTTGATAAGTAATATTTGTTCCCATACTTAGAATCAATTATAAATAATAAATTTAGCTTAAAATTAATTTTAGTTACAAGGTGATCCGGACACCAAAGTTTATAGATTTTAACTATAGTTTTTATATTTGTACAAAGAACCATTTGGCTAGTTGCATATTATTTGAAGGTTTGCGAATCAGTAATTGATGTCTGATTTATTATTGTTAATAATTTTTGAAATATATTATAGAATTGATGGTATATTTAGCTTAAAAGAAACTTTAATTCCCGGTTTATTATTTGAATTGGGTTCTTTTCACTTTACACACAATAACTTTTAAAATGAAATAATTATCACCCGGTGTGGGGGATGATGCAGTCATGGTAAGTAGACTCCCGCGTTGAAGATTCGTCACAATTCCTATCTAATTCCTTCGGATGCGGTGTATTAAAGGATCTTGTAAGCCTCTACTAACCCCACGACCAACCCTAAGCTTAGCCGGCTACCAATCACCGCGTAGAGGTCCTTACATGATTAATTCTGTTAACGGTGTTTGAAGAAATACTTTCAAATTCCGTTACAAATTGTTTGATCCCATATAAACACTTTCCAACGTGGAAAAACTACTTTAGCGAATGCTGGTTTTATGTGGCTATCATTTAACGTGCAGGTAAGATTTAGAGATAAACTACAAATATGTATTTTTCGAAAAACGCCAGCTTATTATGTGCATCCTTATTACGATAACCACCTTTTAATTGATAGTCAAATGGATAAAATGAATCAGTTTTAACAAATTTAAATGGCCAAGGAAATGAGGATTGGCTCATTTACAAAAACAAAAGTAGAAAATCCCATACTTTATACTCAAAAGAAATAAGAAATCCACAAGATTTTTGAAGCACTGCAGCGATAAGCCACCCAAACTTATCCAACTTTGCACTGAAATTATTAAATCTTCGTTCACATTCGAAACTTGTCCCTCCCTAGTCGAAAATTTTTATCGAACAGACTCTTAAGGATTAACTACGATAGCTGTCTTAAAGAAATTCGTGCAAACCTATCTGAAAACTTCGTAATATTAATCGATATTACTATTTCGATTTTTATTTTTATTTTTTTGTGTTGACATTTGACAATAACAAATGACACCTAAATTTTTGGATTTTTACTCCTCACGTCACAGCAGTATGAAGTTGTTTATTTTGAGCAATGTAATTCTTATTTTAAGTAATAATCGATAGAGAACAAATTGCACTACAGATGTCTCTGTCTGTGTCAAGTTAAATAATATTGTCGAAAGACGGTAATGATTTCTCGTAATCATCTAAACAACTTTTGTAACAGATAACATTAAAATGTTATAGCATTAATATTGAATGAGTTTGATGATTAATCGTTTTACACTTCAATCCCATAGTGTTGTGGATTTTGTTTTTATATTCTAAAAAATAAGTTAGTAGCTGAGAAACAAACCATATTTTCTTTGAAAAAAAAATTATTATTTTATGTTTTTCTACAAATATTTTACTTTTAATTATAATTAATAAATTAGAAATAATATAAATAAATTCAAAAATTTTAAATCCATTTCGCATTTTAGATGTATAATCAATATCCAATTTTTTTTCATATACGTAAGAATTGATGTTTTTGAATTAGTTACGAATGTTTTACGCAGTGTTCCTCGCAGTAATTGCATTTGCGAAGTGTATATTTGGATAACGGCCTCTGTAGTTATGCTTATGTCGTATTTTATATTAATTTAACTTAGCATCTTTTATTAATATAGTTTTTATCGAATAAAATTAAATGTATTAATATGATACAAATTTACGTTTCGTATATTAAAGTTTGCGACTTAACTAAGGTTTTTAAATACGCGTTTGATTTTATACATTATTATACGTTTTATATAGTAATTTAAGTATAATACCATTTTTTACGTAAAAAATGTATAAAACAGTTTTTTACATACAATTGCACAACACTGTTTACAATTCAAACTTCATCGAGATCTTCCGGAGCAATTTTTTCAAATTTTAAAATCATACATATCACTCAGCACTTCCGGGTAAAATAAATCTAAAAGTTAATCATATACTAATAATGATAAATTTGATAGTAGTACCACATTCAAACACTGCTACATATCTCGGCATGACTTTAGATGCTAAATTGCTAAACTTAAATGGAAGGAACACATAAAAAAGAAGAGAGAAGAATTAACGTAAAATTTATAAAAATGCATTGGCTCTGAACTAGCGATCCATAACAAACTGGTGCTATACAAACAAATCCTGAAACCTGTATGGACATATGTTCGCCAACTCTGGGGTTGTGCCAAGAAGACAAATAATTAATCATACAAACAGTTCAAATTAAAATTCTGCGATGTATTGTTAATGAACGGTGGTACATTCAAAACGGCAGCCTCCATCGAGATCTAAAGATCGAGCTTGTCGCGGATGAAATTAAGCATCATCAACAAAACACCTACAACCAAACCACTGGACTTATCGCGACGAGGAGGTCAGTAGACTTACTGTAGCGGAAAATTTGAGAAGGAGTTACACGAAAGTGGGGATAATCACTTAATTACTCCGACTAATCCAAATACTCCAATACAAATTTATTGAATCTTTTCCAGAACTTAGGGTTGCAGGAACAGGCATATTTCTGTTGAATGAGTCATACTGACATGCGTTATGGATGCGATCCCTCAAATTTGTAATAACCCAAGTAACAGTTGCTTGCCGACGTTGGTGATGAAGTTGTTGTCGACTCCAGTTTCTAATTTATCAGCGTGTGGAGCTATTCTTAGACGAGAATCAACAACAACTCATTAAAACTGGGTCCAATAGTCCTCTAAAGTGTTTTGTATATTTTGGTATAAAATGGCAATTCATTTTACAATTTTTAAACACAAGAGGAGAAATAAAATATTAATTTACTTTTAAAAATTTGTTTAAATCACTTGACGACTGACGACTGCTCTAGCTCCCTTGAAGTTCGAACTTTAAAAAAAAATCATTTCGTCTTCTGAATATACATTTTTCAGTGCTGAAAAAAACCACTCAGTGGTCACATTATATGTATCAGCTCGATGTCCCGATTACATATGTCTCGAAAAGCATCGGTTTCAACCTAGTTTAGGAGCCACCTTCAGGAAAATCCTTTTCCTCTAAGCACGGTTGGTTGATAATTCACCCATGCGTCGAGCTGAAAATTTAAGTTTTTGCTTCACGTCAGTGGCGGCAATTATCCAGTAGTGTGTTCAGGCATACTGATCGCAATGGAAAATATCGAGTTTGTATATGCACACCAAAAAAAAAAATTAATCCTTGTTTAGTAGTATTTTTTAATCTGCTCGATCAATAATTAGTGAAAAATATTTCAAATGGAATGTTGAAGGTAATAGCAGGTTAAATAAACGCAGCTTTGTAAAAATCTTCTAAATATGTTGCTTGAGTTATAAAATATTCAGATAGTTTGAATGATAGTTTCGGCCATTTTTGACGATTTTTGGAAAAGTGAGAATAATGCAAATTTTATCGAAATCCGTGAATGAGTATTGGATTTTTAGAATGACATTCCAGGTGTAGGGGAATATGCAGATAATAAAAGCAATTGTAAACGGCGACGGTAAAAATCTGGAATTGATGACGTATAATATTAGCGACTACAACTACATGAAAATGATTTACAATTGCAAACGCATACATCGCCAGATGCAATAAAACGAATCATCTCGAACAGGGAAATACAAGTATATAAGCGCGAGCAATTTTGGTCGCAGACAGAGATGTAATTTAACCAGTGAGCAGTGCAAGTCAAAAAGAAAAAGTAAAGAGTGCGAATAGCAAAAGCGAACAGTAAAAGTAAATTAGTGAGCAGTAAAAGCAAGCGAAAATTAGTAGAATTGTTGCAGAAATTAAACCTTGTTAAAGTTAGCCGAAAGTTGCCAGCCGAAAGATAATGCAGATAGTGTCTTGACTGTTTCAACAGAAAATTAAACTCTCTGTAAACTCTCGCTCCTATCGATTTTTAAATTCCTATAAACAGAAATAATTTCTCCTTCACCCAAAGGATATAACCCGATCCTAAATTCATCCTAAATTCTAGTTTATGACTGATTTTTGCTGTATTCAAGACACTATCTGCATTATCTTTCGGCTGGCAACTTTCGGCTAACTTTAACAAGGTTTAATTTCTGCAACAATTCTACTAATTTTCGCTTGCTTTTACTGCTCACTAATTTACTTTTACTGTTCGCTTTTGCTATTCGCACTCTTTACTTTTTCTTTTTGACTTGCACTGCTCACTTTCGGCTAACTTTAACAGTATGAAATTAAAGGTGTTGGAAAATAAAGTTTCGAACTCTTTAATCGCGATACATTTGTTTTGCTTAATCAATTTCATTCAGATGGCCATCATGAGCGTAATTACACTATTTGCAAAAACTAACATATTGGAGGAGCTGAACGCGCCCATTATCAATCTGCATAATACGCTCTCGATCAGTTGAACCTAACTAACTACATCATTTGTGTCTACACTTCATGAGTGTAACAACAATGCCGGTCCCAATATCATTTCATTTGATCAGTTTATTTAAAACTATTTGGCGATTTAGCAACTAAAGCATTCATATCGCCGCCTTTACCAGAGTTGAAAATCAAAAAATTTTTAAGGCATTTTCAAAAGATCGGATGACGTTATAATTTAATTTTGTAGCATTGTTTTCTATTGCAACTGTTATTCGACCTCTTCATCTGTGTCGAGAATAATCTACGATGCAACTGTTACATGAACTGTTTCGTTTTATCTCGAACAATTATAATTTATCTAATCAAAGTTTTATAACATGTAATGTACCGCATTAACTTTGTACCTTTCCGATCTAAAATAATCGCGTGTATCAAATATTACGAAAATCTATACGCCAAATTAAACATAATTTATCGACATTAGAGTTATAAGAATTCGCGTGCGCCATTTCGGCAACAATATTAATTGTAATATGGGGCCAAATATACGATAGGAATGGTTGCGAGTCGATATACTATAACATATGAGATTAATTATATATTTAGGCACTAATCTCCGTATATATATTCGTTGAACGCCTTATCCAATTTAATCATAAATGTTTATGGTAATTGCTTTAAATTAGGTGTACGCACGGCACCGTTCAACATAAATGAAACCATTAACGCGCAAAATTTATTCACACCTCATGAAATATTTTTCCACAGCATTGCGCACTTTTAGAATATTTTGCAAGAAGTAAAAAACCACCGAACGTCTCTATATACGAGTAAACATGTTGGGTAAAAACACACAAGAACATAAAACTGTAATAACTACATCAAAACGCTTATCATACATTATTTGCCTATATGTTATATATGTTGGTTGATATGCGATACGATATCATAATACATAAAATTCAGAATATTGCGCGTATATCTATATCTACTCGTATGTGCTCTCTCGATTTATTATTTGCAGTAAAAAAGCGTTTATTAAAAATTTAAGTGGAACTCGTACACCCCGGCCGTGAGATGGGGGTGGTATCTCCTACACAAGCAAAACATATACACACACGATTTATTTTGCTAATTTCACAAGACAGATTAAATACCATTTTGTTGTTGTTGCTGCTGCTGCTGCTGCTGGATTGTTTCTTGATACGGGTGTTTAATAATATCCATTTGTGTATAATGTTATTGTGTTGCGAAGAGCTGTGGTGTACGAAGATCAAATTCGTGGAACTTATTTAAAAGGATTTTCTTCCGAAATTTATTTGTGATTTTTATCTGGGAAATTTCGAGGAAAATAATTCGAATAATGATAATTAGACGTCGGTATTTTAGGGCATGTCGGGATAATTCAGTATAAATCAAAATGATTAGGATATTTTTCAACTCTGATTAGTTTGTAACAAATTTCATTTTGCGTGCTACTGACTTTTGATTAGGACATGAGTATTACGTTTATGAACGTTTTAAGGAAATTTGGAATGTATACGATTTTATGAATCCTATTGGCTAAATTAAATGAGATTGGTATTGTTGAATCTGCCCATCGAGAGTCATGCTATATAGCTTTTTAACAATGTGGTTAGCAGTTTTGACCAGCTAAATTCATCCACTAGCAGAAACCATATGCCTAAATCGGCCATAGTGAAGCAAGTGTTTTGGGCAATATTTAAATTTTTAAAATTTAGCGCCTTAAAGCTATTGTGGAGCCAAACAAAATTTTCTATTTTTATGTGGTTAATTATTTTAAACAGCGCAGTTTGTCCACTGCGGTAGAAAACGTATGCCCAACTTGGCAACAACTTTGAGATTCCATTTGTGCGAATATTTGAATTTTTCAAAAATTTATTACTTTAAAAGTTTTTTAGAGCCACCCAAAATATTCTTATTTTAATGTTAATAACTGTTTTGAAAAACTCAATTTGTTGAATATGAGAACCAGGAATCGGCTACACTGTAGCAAGTATTTGAATAATATTTAACATTTTAAAAAGTTTTTGAGTTTGTGGTTTAACGCATGAAAATTTTTGTGGAGCAACCCCAAATCTTTTTATTATAATGAAGTCAAGTGCTTTGTTCAGTTTAATTCGTCGACTATTAGAAAACATATACCTACACTTGGTATCATCTCTGAAATTCCAGGCATCGTCCATAGTGTATAGCAAGTGTTTTGTCAAATATTTTAATTTTTTCAAGAGTTTAGCACTTTAAAACTTGTGTGAAGCTACTTCAAATCGACATATACTCATACTTGGTAACATCTCTGAGATTCGTGGAATACACTACAGGAAGAATTCTGACGATAATTATACTTTTTCTAAAACTTCATGAGATTAAAATTGTGTGAAATCAGTACAAACTGATTTTTTATTTTAAGGTTAACTGGAACAAATTAGTTGGCTCACTATAAGAAGACTTTCCACACTTGGTAAGATCTCTCAGGTTCCTGGAATTGGCCTAGTGTAAGAAGTATTTTGAAAAATATTTGAATTTTCATAAAATTTGGCATCTTAAAACTGGTGTGGAGCCACCCTAAAACTTTTTATTTTAAAGTGATTAACCATTTTAAACAGTTTAAGTGGTCCAATATTAGATGACAAATCCTTACGCTTGGTAAAATCTCTGAGATTTTTTAAAGCGGTCATAGTGTCGCATTTGTCATTTCAAACATTCAAATAAATAATTTTTTTAATAAACCCAAGCTAAACGATTAGAATTATGATGATCTTATTTGATCCCGCAATTTACGCATCAATAATGAGTGATTCAGTTTGAAGTACTTTTTCAAAAAAAAAAAATAAAAAAAATTCAATTTTATCGAGTAATCTTTATTATTCCTTACATTTATTGCTTAAAGATTATTTCTTTCAAGTACTGCCCGTAACTGCGCCTAACATGGCCCATTCCGAAGTTCCGATTTTCGATTACATGTTCGAGCATTTCGAGTGGTATTTGGCCAACGACGCGAGTAATGTTGGCTTACAATTCCTCAATTGTAGCCGGCTTATCCATGTGGACTTTTGACTTTACGTATCTTCAAAGGAAAAAGTCTAAAGGTGTGAATATGTGATATTACATGGCCTAGGTGGCCTGGTGACACTGGTCCGAAGCGTACAATTAACAATTCACCGAATTGTTCTCGCAATAAAGCCATCGTTTAACGCCTTGTTGGAATCAAATTTCATCGAGATCACGGTCAACGAACACCATTCACAGTTACGTTCTGGCGGGACTCATTTTTGAAAAATTTCGACCAATGATTCCACCAGCCCATAAACCACACCAAATCGATATTTTTATAGGTATAATAGTAGCTCTTGAACCTCTTCGTGTTGCTCGCCCACATACGACAATTTTGCTTATTAACATCATCGTCATTAAGCCAGAAATGGGCCCCATCGCTGAACAAAGTTTTGGTTGAAAACAATGGATCTTCTTCAAGCTTTTCAAGAGCCTATAGACTGAAACGGTGATGATTTGTAAGATCGGTTGGCTTCAATTTTTGCACGAGCTGAATTTTGTATGCTTTTACACCAAAATCCTTATACGTAAAATACCCAAGATGTTGCATACGACAAGCCAAGCTGTTGAGAACGGCGCCGAATCAATTCATCATGGTCATCGCGTACAATCTCAGCTACTTCCGCTATTTTTTCTTCACTACGTCCTGGATGTCTATTTGGTCGCGTATTATCCAATAATGAAAATTGGGTTGCAAATTTTTCGATGGTACAGTGAATTTTGCGTTCGGTAGGCCGATTATGTGGACCAAATTTGCTTTAAGTACACAAAACACATTCCTCGTAGAACGCTGAATTTCAAATATAGCTGAATAATTTGTAGACGCTTCGCTAAGTCTTTTCATGATAAAATGTCAAACAATATTGAACAAACATACCATAACTGTTCGACACGACTCACACGTGATCTGTTATAAAATCCATACTACAAAAAGTACCTCTAAATCAATCACCCATTATATATTTTTGATGATCTTTTTTAGAAAAAGTTTGCTATTTACACTTTTTATTGCTACATGTTTTAGTAGTTAAACTTTTTTTTAAATTTATGTAGTTACATTTTCCGTTAAAAAGTTCGCTTCTCATGCTTACGACGTCTTATTATTTATTTCCAAAATTTTTAGGAAATCTATTTAAAAATTTTAAAATATCGTAAAATTAGCCAGATTTCTATTCATTCAGAAGTATGAAACTGCGGCTAGAACAAAATATAAAAGATTTAGCTGGACAGTGACACTGTACTTGAACATTCGCACGGTGGTCCAGAAGCTTGTTTCATCAAACACTTAACAGTTTTGTCCTTGTGTCATTTCGATATATCTAACACACAACTAGAAAAATTGTCTAATTAAATAGAAGCCCATCGGGTTTTTCCAATTTAAGTAATACAAGCCTTCCTATGACTACTATAGCAACAAATCGGGTACTGTTTTCATTATTTAAACCAAAGCTCGCTGTATAATGGCCTCACACGGCTCTAATTTATTGTATATGACTTAAATTTATGCCTACACCTAGATGGCAGCATACTAGTGTTAAGATATTTTTTTTTTTCGATATTTACTATCTGTAAAATCGGCAACATCAATCATCGTGGAATAATAATTTAATAATGAGCTTATTATGAGCCTGATGTCCTTATCCAGAGCTCTTAAATTTGTTAAATTATTGTTATTACGTTAAAATTCAGTAAAACCTGAATGCCACTCTGAAAAGGCACGATTCCTTCACATCAAAATTTTTTAAAATTTGTCAACACTCCAATCATCATCTAAATAAATCAGAAATGATAAAAAGGCCAAAACTAGTCATTCAACCTCCCTGATAAATAAAGTTCGTTCCATTGAACCAAAATACATTTTATCCACTCCTTTCGATCAAAAGAAACAAATCACCATTACAAAAATGGAAAGTAAAATGCATCAGTACAATGCAGTACAAATACAAGGCACAACCATGAATTCTACTCTCCAGGGACCAAACTAAACTGGTTACCAGTAATCCAACCACAAAAATCAGGATACACAATTCTTAAAAACGAATTCTAAATGAAAACTCGGCTGCAACACAAAAACCTATCGGCAGACATGTAACCAAAAATAAACCCACTATACGAACCGCTAGACAGAAACAACACACTCTCACTAAAATCAAAGTCAACGGGTATCTACTTCTTCACTCGAGTGACAAACACAAACTTCTACCACCCTTCCGTGGTTTCACAAACCAGTTGTGGCGATTATATAGTAAAGTCTGATAAAAAATATAATATTAACTTTCCTAGCCACAACAATTTTACTAAACTTCTATAACAGAGTCAATACTCTACTGCACCCCAACAGAATTGTGTACACCACCAATTACAAATAAGCAACTTTCAACATTGTTTTCATTATTTATTTATTTGTTTATTTCAATGTTTGGAAGTTGTACAACTTATTTCATTAGTATGATAACATTACTGGTACATAAATAATATAATAATAGTAAAAGAACATACATAAAATAATGTTACAATAAAAATATGTAATAATAACTGAGTAGCAATAATAATAATAATAATACTATAATAACCGTATAACATTTTTATTTTTATTTTTGTAATTAATAAATTAAATTAAATTTAGATTTCCCCTGTTTATGTGTTCTTTTCGTGCTTGTCGAAATATTTTTTGCGAAATGATGTCACTGACCCGGAGTTCCTTATATCAATAGATAATGAGTTCCACAGACTGATTCCACTTACAAAGAACGATGAGTTCAATAATTCTGAACGGTTTTTTATTATTTTTAAAAACTGTAACCGATTTGATTGAGACTTTTCAAGTTTAACAAAAATGTAATAGGGCAGACGATACTTTAGAAATTTGCAGATCGACAGACATACCCTAAACTTATACATCTCATAGAGAGAGCAGCCAAATAGTATATTAGAGTACTGTGAGATATGATCATATTTTCTTAACTGAAAAATGTATCTAATGCATGAATTAAAAACCATTTGTAACTGATGAAGGTATTGCTTTTGCAGATCAAAAATAACTACATCTCCATATAAAAGATGATGCAATATACATTTTTACCAAATGAAGACGCAGGGTATAACTAAGGTGTTTAGTGGTGGTCCACAAAACTCTTAATAGAAAGACAACTCTTTTGCAAATTCCCTGAATATGACTACTCCAACATAAGGTATTGTCAAATAAAACGCCTAGATTGCGTACTGTACTAGAATAACATACGAGTATGCTCGTTCCATCAACAATAATTTTGGGCAGGTTGTCAGTACAATATTTGGATGAAGACATTAAGATACATTGTGTTTTACTGCTATTCAAATGAAATTTATTAGTAGAGGACCATTCAGATATTAATTGAATGTCATTGTTCATTTTCTCTATACAACTAACAATATTACCAATTCCGCTGGAATTGTATATTTGCAAGTCATCTGCAAAAAGATGATATTTACTATACTGAATTACCGCAGTCAGGTCATTAATAAACATCATGAATAAGAATGGCCCCAATATAGAGCCTTGAGGAACTCCGCAATTCACTAAGCGAGTTCCCGAAATAGATGACTGAAATGTGACAGTTTGACAGTGATTGTGAAGATATGATAAAATCAAGCGAGATGCCGATAACGAAAATAAAAATTTGTCACGCAATTTCATGAGTAACAAGTGATGATCAATCAAATCGAAAGCTTTCTGAAGTCAAGAAGCACCAAGATACAGGCTTTTCGCTTATCAATCGCTCTTCTGATGTCGTCACTGATTTCTAACAAAGCTGCAGTGGTGCTATGCTTAGATCTATAAGCAGATTGGTATTTAGAAAGTAGTTTATTAGACTCAATGTGATGCAAGATCTGATTTTGCAAAATTCTTTCCAGAACTTTTGAAAGACAAGGAAGCAAACTAATTGGGCAGAAATCAGCCAGCTCAGATGTCTTGGACTTTTTTGGAATAGGGATAATCCTCGAATGTTTACATTCTGATGGAAAACAGGAGCAAATTATTATGCTATTAAAAATGTGAAGTATAAAGCAATCGATATAAGGTAAAAGAAGCTTAATGAACTTTAAAGGAATCTCATCAAACCCAGCCGCGTTTGATTTAATTGATTTAAAGGCCACACTTAAGTCAACGATGTCAATATTTCTGAAGCTAAACCCTGAGTCATTAAAACCAGAAAACTGAAAATCCTCCACATTCCTGCGATCATTGGTAAGACGATTGCAGAAATAATTATTGAATTCATCAGCTGAGAAGTCTAAATTAGCTTTCTTTGTATTATTTGAAAATCCACTGATCGATTTAAGATTTTTCCAGAAAATATTGGTTGATAGTTTGGTGTTTATACATTTAGAAAAATATTTTGCTTTGGCACTTTTAATAGCATTGGTGACCTTATTCCGAATTGCTTTATATTCCATATAAAGTTCCTCATTCTTTGTTCTTTTCCACCGATTATAGATAAAGTTCCGAAGATTTATCAAATTTAGAATGCTTGCATGAAGCCAGGGCGGATGTGATGCTTTCTTAATTACAGTTTTAGACGGAACAAATTCATCAAATAAATATCGTATTAAATTGGAAAAAAATTTACCTTGTCATTGGGATCAACAAAGGTGTATAGTGTATCCCATTGTAGGCCTCTGCATTCTTCAAGAAGGGCTGGTACATTGATATTTCTATGATCCCGAAAGCTAAATAAAGAGTCACTCCTACTGAAGTAGACATTATAGGAGAAATAGATTAAGTCATGATCGGAGAATCCAACCGAAATTTGATTATGAAATTGTATCTTATCAGTATTCGTAATTATCAAATCAAGCAGTGTGGATGAAGTACTGGTAAAACGCGTAGGTTCAGTATTTTGATCCAATTTACACCCAAATCTGTCCAACAGTCGATTAAATCTAATTGAGTTAGAACTATTAGCACTGAGGTCACAATTAAAGTCACCACAAATGATCACATCATTGTATTGGATAGTGAATTCATCAAGAATCGCTTCGATATCATCATAAATCAATCCATTCGGAAAATAAACTACAATTACCAATATATTCACCACTCCCAATTTCACTTCAATTATGGCAAATTCCGAGGAAGGGGCACAATGCTTATAAATTATTTTAGATTTTATTGTCGATCTAACATAAATACAAATGCCTCCACCTCTACCAACATTATCCAACTCACGATCCATTCTAAGAAGTGTATATCCCATTACCTTTGGTCGGTGAAATAACAATTACAAAGCAAAGAAAATAAATAAGAAAAAATGTTTTACGAATGTGGATGAAGTCCAACAATCCAAACATTTTAGTAAGTTTTCAATGTCGCAAATTCAAGATGCAGAATAAGCAAAAACCGCTATTAACATTTTTGGATAATGGTGTGATTTTTCTATGTACACTGCCATTTACAGTGATACGCATCATTTTGTCCACCTTTGAGTACACCATAAAAAAATTATACACAAAAAATTTAGAATAAACAGATTACATCAGGTCATTGGTTGAGGATGCCTAGAAGGCGATTAAGCAGGTGGTCATTGCAATAAAATGAAGCGTCACGTTTGTACCAACAAATGTTTCGCAAATGTTACCGCAAAGTACTTGACTCTTTTATTATAAACTTATAACCATAAAAATCTGCGCATTTAACAACGATTTCAAAGACGTGTCAATGCAGTGACCTATTTCTTAAAATATTTCTTACTAATATAATAAATGTAATAAATTTAGTAATGTGATAAATGTAATAAATGTAAACAGTGTAATAAATCTAATAAAATTAATAAATGTAATAAATGTATTGAATGTAATAAAAGTAGTAATGTGATAAATGTAATAAATGTAATCAATTTAATAAATGTAATAAATGTACAACTGTAATAAATGTGTTGAATCTAATAAATTTAATAAAGGTAATAACTGTATTAAATGTAACAAATGTATTAAATGTAATAATTGTGATTAACGTAATAAATCTAATAAATATAGTAAACGTAATGCATGTAATGAATGTAATAAAGGTAATAAAAATGAAATAAATTTAATAAATGTGATAAATTTAATAAATGTAATTAATGTAATAAATGTATTATAAGGAATAATTGTAATAAATGTAATAAATATAATAAATGTAATAAATGTAAAGAGTAAAGAATTTATTAAATATATGCCATATAGCCATGATTTTTTTGTCCGTGGCATCCATTATGTATGAGTGGTCACCCGCTTTATAAATAAAAATAAATAAACAAAATAAATTCGTAACTTTTTACATTTATTACATTTATTGCATTTATTACCCTTATTACATTTGTACATTTATAAAATTTATAAAATTTATTAAATTTATTACATTTATTACATTCATTTGCCAACAACGATTGCAGAGCCTGTAAAATTTAAAACTGAGACACAAAGAGAGGGATTTAAAAAGTCTAAAAAGATTCTGAAGAGTTCATTTCGGAAGAACGTCAGACCGCTTGGCGGACTACGAAAAGGAAATTGGACAAATAGGAAAATGTTTAAATTTTTAATAGTTGACTAAGCTTGTGACGTAACAACATCACGTCCAGGCAAGCACGGCGATAGAAGATAAGGTGAGCAGTTTCAACATATTCGAGTAACCCGAAATGTGGAAAAAATTTTGTAACATAACTAGTACGAAATGAAGTTATGTTGATGAAAAAAAGTACACGCATGTAACTTTGACTATATGCTCCTTCTATAGAAGTAGTTCGTAGTAGTAGTTCGTGACCAGGTTTTAATATTCTAATTAAAATTAAAATTTTGTGGAAGGGAACAAACACAGGTACAAGGCTCAATTCTATCTCTAAGTGATCACTCATATATTTTAAGTAATAGAGGTATCCCTAAAATTCTGACATTTGGGTAAGGGAAGTAGTTCAAACATTCCAAGGTAAATAAGTTACAACTAGAGTCATTTTTTGTTGAACTAAGCATACATTTCTTCCGTCTGCCCGACTACTGCAGTACCTTTCAAATTGAATTAATCACGATAAGTAAGACCGTAGTCTGGTTGAAGTAATATAAGTAAGGGCTGCTCGCATTTGTATGAGCCGATTGATTTTAATTTAAACGCTTATATATATTTCCTACCATCAAAAGTACTAATGATTGTCTCTTTCTCCCTTCTTTTTAGTTTGCTATTGTGCTTCAGTATTCTCATTTCACCAATTATAGAGCAAATTTTATAATAGCAACTTGTGTGTGATAACTAGGTACACCTCGGCAAAACACTACCAAGATTCAGATAGCTGGGATAACAATGATGGTGCAATAGTATGGTTGTGGGTATTGGTACATAATACTGAGCAGGTGGATAGATGTGTAGTAGACTAAAAGTTTTCTCAAGTTTAAAACTTGAGAATATTTAGTTTTTTTCGACGGCGTGTTTGGTACCGTCCAGGGATGTATTTACCCGGGCGTGAGATGTGCGAGCGGGATTTTAATTATTTATGCAACACATCGCGGTTGCTTATGGTGACCAGCGCAACTATAGGATTTTTTAGTAAAACTAAACCACAAATCTTCGGTAATAAATAACGCACTATTATAGCTTGGAAAGTTCGTTTAAATGTCGATTTCTAAATTAATAATTTAATTGGCTTGGAAAGAGATTTAAATGAGCCAATCTTCAAACGAAAATAGCGATTATTGAAATTGTAATGAACAACATTCTGAACAACATCCTTAAAAGAAGAACTATTTGATTTGAGATATAAACCAAATTTTTTTAAAACACAAACACAAAAAATTTCTTGTTGATGTAACGTTAAACAACAAGTGTATTAACCAGTAATATAATTACTCCTAATTTCCAATGTTCATTAAAATAAAAAAGTTAATTAAATAATCGTAAATGCACAATACAAAAGAAAACCACTTAACTGTTTTGCTATAATTAAGCTACACATGAAACTGTATGTTCACATCAAAGCAGTGCACAAATCCACGGTTATTAAAATTTAACAAGCGCGATAATTATGAAATATAAAATTATGATTTTTATTTAACATATAAACTAATGCCTAAATAACACTATCGTTAATGGCTTATAAAACGTGTAGAGGTAGAACGGGTTGGTTACACATAACTAAATAATGTGGCGCGCGCGCGACACATGTGAATTACGTGCTTTCTATATGAAATTGATCAAAAAGCAAAAATGATATAGCACGTAAGTGCAGTTTAAGGCAAATCAATTACATACAGCGCGCGACACACCAAATTTATTATATTTGAATGTTGTTTTGACATCTTAACGTTGCGCAACGTTAACAACAATTTTAATAAGCGCGACAACATACAGTCGGCCTACCATAGATATACATTATGCACATTTTTACGTGTACAATAGTAATAGGTAGAAATAATCACTGAGGTAAAACTGTCGCTTGTGTGCACATAAACAATTGAATAAAAGTTGCCCAGTGCCATAAACTACTTTGCACACAAATGTAACGGACAACAATGCTACGAGTATATAAAAGTGAATGCTCGTAATAAATAAATGAAAGTAAATCTCTCACAATTTAGAAATGTTCGGTTTCGGAAAAAGGTTTTAAGCATTTACGCTGATTTTGAAAATATTTATCAAAGATTTTGCAAATAATTTATAGAGGACGAGAGGGTTTATTGTTATTGATCACAAGCCACTAAATAAATGAAGGAATTTGTTTTGTTTCGCCCATAAATATTGTTGATTGCGATAACCAAAGTTGATGGTAGATAAACCCGTGCTGATATCATACGTTGAATGCTAGCTTAGTGGATGGATCAAATTGCCAATTTTTGGGCGTTTTACAATGACAATGGTAAGCATGTATTTGAATGAGCGTCTTAATCCACTGTCAACTTCAAATAATTTGGTACCGTAAGTATTCATTTGCTTCATATTTTTTTTGCTGCTGACAAAATCAAATCAGGAAGCTAAAGTATTTGTGATGATAGAGGATTACGGTTAAGTCAGCGCCATCTAGCAGAAATGTGATTTTGTTAACTAATCCCGTAGACCTCTTTGTTTTGGTGAACAGGGATTTTCTGTTTCCGATTGCAATTTCGCATGGTTTCATGCAACGTTGTGCGCGGTGGCTAATCGACCCTGAATTGATGCCAATACCAATTTTGAATGCGAATGTGAGGGTTTATGTTGCATGTGTGTTTTATCTCTACTTATATACTTATTGTTATTTTGTATACATTAGTTAACTTTTATTTCAATCGAGGTAACGAAATCTTCATGGTCAGAATTTCCTCAAATGCATTTCTATGCACTGCCTATAAAAACTAGTGATCTATTGAATTTTCGTGGTCTCATATTTTCAATAAAATTTTGAATTTCTTCTAATTCATACAAATTTTAGGAACTACAAACAATATACACTTGGTGCAAAAAATTCGCACAGTTGCATTTTTTTCTATCTTTTTCAATTTTGCTCGCGAATCAAAATGTTTTTTTGAATTTTTTTGAAGTATATCTAGTTAAAGGTCATTCCATCCCCTATCCAACGATACCACGTTTGTCTATAGTCTGTTCAAAACCAGGACAACAACAACAATAGGACACAATCGGAAACTTGTGGCAGGTATAAAAGTGTACGTTTTAAAGGAATTGTCATCATTCGCATATCAACGGTTAGCCTAAATGGTCTTCTATCATTTCAGAGGTAGCTGCCCAAGTAGTTACACTATTTGATGCGGGGCCCGCAGAAAACGACAAGAGTGTGGCCAACCTCGTATTACAACACAGCGTGATGACCGCTTTCTTGTGGCAACTTCGGTGTGAAATCGTCGTTTCAATGCGGTGCAACTGGGACAGCGGCTCGAAAAAGTTCTTGAAGTTGAAGTTAGTCGGTAGACAGTTAAGAACTTCGAGAAGCTGATTTAACCACACGCAGAGACCAGAAAACGGGCCGAAATTCATCCCAGCCCACCGACGAGCCCGCCTTTAGTTCGCTCGAGGGCATTTGGTTTAGACAGAAGAACAATACAGAACAGTCGTGTTCTCTGACGAGTGCAGAATATGTTTACATGGCAACGATGGGCGAGGAAGAGTGTACAGAAGATCAGGTCAGGAGAACAACGGCACATTGAGAAAGTACTCGAGGACTATGTCGTACATTTTGCCGAGTTTATTGGTGACAACTTCCCGTTCATGTGGGATGATGTGAGACTGGATACGGCTGGTATAGAGTACCAGTACCTTCAAGAGGTGAATGTGCTTGTTATGGAGTGGCCATGTTGAAACCCGGACCTGAATCCCATCGAACGTTTATGGGACGATCTGAAAAAAGAGTTTGAGCCAGAGATATTGCTCCATCGAGTTTCCAGTGGCCCTATTCTGTCTTTCCCTGGGAATATTGAATTGGGAAAAATATTTTCATAGCATTTTTGTCTAAATTGTATTTTTCTGGCCTACTGAGGGAACATGTTTGGTGTTAATATTTTTGAAACAAAGTGAAATGGGAAAATATTTTTCCCAATAAAAATTTTGTGGAACAAAAGTTTCCCAATTCACTTTGTTTTGAAAATTTTTACACTAAACTTTTTCTTTCAGTAGGCCAGAAAAATACAATTTAGACAAGAATGCTATGAAAATATTTTTCCCAATTCCCTATTCCCAGGGTAAGGCAGAATAGGGCCACAGGAGTTGTAAGGGTAATAATTCCTTTTTTAATATTGAAATTTATAAAATTTGCCTAAAAATTACATAAACTATGAAGAATTTCATTTCGAATATGCGGGAAATTAATTTTTATTTAAAGTTTTCTTTCGGCTTTTTTCAGACTAAATATTACAATATTTACAATGGCATTCACAATGTTTACGTTGTCAGCAACAAACAAAGAGATCATCTACTCATAATACTGGTACCTACAACAAAAAGTAGAAAATTATTCAGGGATTAGAGTAGATTGAATTTCCTGATTATAAGGATGACGCACATATTTGTTATCCTTATGGCATCCTTCTAAACCATCTAACCTTTTAAAATTTTGTGCCATATAGACCGCAATATCTTAAAATTTTTTGATGATTTAGAAGCCATTTTTGGATAATAAAATTTCCAAATGATCTGCATTCGATTTTTGCAGGGGTTCCAGTGAGCACGTTTTTTCTTCATACTCCGAATCTTTAATATAATCTGTGCAAATCGCATTTTATATAAGAGTCCGCTAAGAATATAAGGTCTAAAATACCTTTTAAAGATATTTATGAGTCCGCACGTTGATTGAAGCGTGGTTATGTAAAAACATGTCTCGTGTGACGACGTGAAAAAAGTTATTTACTTGACAGTTGTCGTAAAATCCGTTCTTACCACCAATTGATTACGGAAAAAATTTATTTGGGCCAAATGGAATTAAATTGCGCGACGAATTCTCACCACTATGGGTAGATGTTAATAAATTTATTTTCATTGGTCTTGGTAAACTATAATACAGGAATCCCTCATAGCGTTGTTTTCTTGGTCTGTTATCTTACCATATTTTCCTCATTTCGGATGTAATGTTCTCGATAAAAAGCTTATCGATCTATTCAAACGCTTTAGCAGAGGCACCTGTTCGGTCAAAGTCTATATCGAAGTTACGATGTGATAGTAACACTTCTTTGAAAACAAGTGTGCTTTCAAAATGTGTCGAAACCACTGAAGGCATTTTTACAGTGAAAATAAGATTGTTTTTTTTTAAACATTTTGATCATATTGAGCGTTTATTTTGAACTTCGGAGGTTATAAAGGGTGATTTTTTTGTGGTTAGGATTTTCATGCATTAGTATTTGACAGATCACGCGGGATTTCAGACAAGGTGTCAAAGAGAAAGATGCTCAGTATGCTTTGACATTTCATAATGAATAGACTTACTAACGAGCAACGCTTGCAAATAATTGAATTATATTACAAAAATCAGTGTTCGGTTCGAAAAGTGTTTCGCGATTTACGTCCGATTTATGGTCTACATAATCGACCAAGTGAGCAAACAATTAATGCGATTGTGACCAAGTTTCGCACTCAGTTTACTTCATTGGACATTAAACCAACCACACGAATGCGTACAGTGCGTACAGAAGAGAATATTGCGTCTGTTTCTGAGAGTGTTGCTGAAGACCGTGAAATGTCGATTCGTCGCCGTTCGCAGCAATTGGGTTTGTGTTATTCGACGACATGGAAGATTTTACGCAAAGATCTTGGTGTAAAACCGTATAAAATACAGCTCCTGCAAGAACTGAAGCCGAACGATCTGCCACAACGTCGAATTTTCAGTGAATGGGCCCTAGAAAAGTTGGCATAAAATCCGCTTTTTTATCGACAAATTTTGTTCAGCGATGAGGCTCATTTCTGGTTGAATGGCTACGTAAATAAGCAAAATTGCCGCATTTGGAGTGAAGAGCAACCAGAAGCCGTTCAAGAACTGCCCATGCATCCCGAAAAATGCACTGTTTGGTGTGGTTTGTACGCTGGTGGAATCATTGGACCGTATTTTTTCAAAGATGCTGTTGGACGCAACGTTACGGTGAATGGCGATCGCTATCGTTCGATGCTAACAAACTTTTTGTTGTCAAAAATGGAAGAACTGAACTTAGTTGACATGTGGTTTCAACAAGATGGCGCTACATGCCACACAGCTCGCGATTCTATGGCCATTTTGAGGGAAAACTTCGGAGAACAATTCATCTCAAGAAATGGCCCGGTAAGTTGGCCACCAAGATCATGCGATTTGACGCCTTTAGACTATTTTTTGTGGGGCTACGTCAAGTCTAAAGTCTACAAAAATAAGTCAGCAACTATTCCAGTTTTGGAAGACAACATTTCCGAAGAAATTCGGGCTATTCCGGCCGAAATGCTCGAAAAAGTTGCCCAAAATTGGACTTTCCGAATGGACCACCTAAGACCCAGCCGCGGTCAACATTTAAATGAAATTATCTTCAAAAAGTAAATGTCATGGACCAATCTAACGTTTCAAATAAAGAACCGATGAGATTTTGCAAATTTTATGCGTTTTTTTTTAAAAAAAAGTTCTCAAGCTCTTAAAAAATCACCCGTTATAAGGAAACGAAATGTAGAGGTGGATAGTCGATCGGGTAGCTTCGGTCTTCATGTTTATTTAACACGGGTAGGTTTTTGTGTACACAACTGCCACAGTTCTGTCGTTGTCTAAATCTCCACCCTCACTTATGTGTCGATAATTTGTTTATCGTTGATTGATCCAGAAAAACGTAAAAATTCATTGATTATGGCGGCTTTTAATTTTAGCTCTGTTTCTTATTCCAATTGTTGTCTCTGACGTCAATGTTTTTGACTTTAGTTGACATTTTCTCTTTTAATGGGAAGTGGTTGCCTGGAGTCATAGTTATAAGACCATTTGTCACCTATCTACCATCGTCTCTATTTTTCTAAAGTATCATCTCCAATTCCACCGTCGAATAAGGAAAGGCACAGTGGTGGTTTGTTTACGGGCAGAGCACCTTTACCAATTTCAATTTTTACGAAATTTTTGTTTGCGCCCGTGCCTATGAGGAGTTTGTAATATTTTATTATTGCGGCATTGGTAGTTTAAGTATCAGGTAGGCTAGAGAGGCCCCTTCATCGTTGTCTTCTTTTAGATGAAATACTCTTTGTTTTTTTTGAGCTTTTGCCATAATATTTATGTTTTATAGATTTGTGACAAACGAAAATAAGTCCCATTTGCTGATACATTTCTGTATAAGAGTCATACTTGACTGTCATTGATGAGTCATTATTGGGCCGTTAATAACATTCCTGTTGGGGAGAGTTTTGAGATTCCGGCTAAAAGAGCCTGGAAATACTGAGCACTAAGAAAAATTTAAAAACGTACACTTGCCAAATTCGAGTTATACCATAGGCTACTTGATTGAATTTTGCTAAACCAGTTGAACCAATTTCACAGTGTCCAGATTCTAAGACTAGAAAGTAAATAAAGATACAAAGGTTTTTCTCATTGAATTTGGCTGTTGCATTTATTTTATTATAAATCATATTACGTCGATCGTGGTCGTTGAAAGGGATTAAATGTCGTGTAGGTGTAGCAATTCCAGATGCGTCATTTTCAAGTTGCTTCACATTTTTCTGGAACCCAATAGCGACGCAACTCGAGATTTTAGTGTACAAACAAATATGTTTTTCTTATGTCCTATATAAGTATCTATAGATATATGTAAACATGTCAAATATTATGTTATGGATAAATAATACCAAAATTTAAGATATAGAATAACAATATAAGTACTTGCTTTATACTGGCAACATAAACATCTCAACTGTATATTGACATTCAATTAAAAATTAATGTAGTTTAGTATAGATGACAAAATCATTATACATATATAACATAATCTTTAAGATAAACATATGGATTGTATATAGATACGTAAAGGGGGCTGGTTAAATGGAATTAGAATAAAATATTTATTTAAAATGAAATTTTGAATATAATTATTATGCATACTAATATATCAAACGAGTGATTCCAGCTGATGGTCTCAATATAATATAAGATAAATCGATTGTGGCAATTCGGTTCGTTTTTTGCAGTTTTTGTGTTCATTAGAATTAGACAAGCAGAAATATTTATCTCATTTGGGTGTAGCTAAGCCTAAATCAAATATGCATTTAGAAATTGAATGTACTCAATGTACATTACTTTATAAGAGTGTGTATAGTCGGCAGGCAGCCCAGACGCGAGTTTATGAAATTAGGCCTATCATAATTTTACCCCGTTTTGTCAGCCCGCTTAAATGTTTTGCTCAACCCTCAAAAACGCTAAGAGAGAAGTGAAATTTTAAAACGAACGTGAAATTTATCGAAGTGGGTAATGTAATCATTTTCTCCATAGTAAGCCAGTCTCACCCATTGTTTTTCTCACCTTCTAAAACGATTCGTACGTCTTGTGCAAATTGACATACAAATTCATTCTTAACAATTTTTATCGTAAATAATAGTGAATTTGTCCATTTGTCCATTTGTAATACGATGAATCCAAATATATAAAAGAAAAATCCCCAAATTTTTATTTTATTATAAATTGCAATGAGGAAAATTTATTAGTTAGTTGCGTAGTGTGATTTAAGGGGACACATATTTTTATGCATAAGTTGGTACAAATAATTTTAGTACTAACAAGAGTCTTAATTAATATAAAGGTATAAAATGCAACGAACCGTTCACCTACCAGTAAAATATTTGAAACCACTTTCAAATTGGAAACCGATTGATATTTGAAACTCCGACGGTTGTAGCTACCGGAAATGAATCGGGATCCGATGTAAACATTGAAAATATCGATTTAAAAAGGCGATATTCGGTGGCGTTTGAAGAAGAAGCAATTCCGTTTGATGTAAATATAAACAATTGTTCACCGAAGGATGATGTTTACTGATATTAGTAAATAATATACTAATTTGTACGCCCAGCAATCATAAATATTAAATTTCAAGGAGACCACCCTAAAGACATAGTAAACTTTTTTAAATTCATCTATTAATCTCTAATTGATCTATTAATGGAATCTTATGTTAAATAGTCTTTCGATGTATTGAGACGAACATTTTGGATTTGATGCCGTTAAGAATGTAATGAGTCCCAAAAAATTTGCTTGTATTTTGTGGACCCAACAAATTTAAATCCTCACAACAATGACAAATTCAAGTTAGTCCGTCCGCTAATCGACCCTATTTAAGAAGATGTTGGAGTAGTGGACCTCTTGGATCCATTAATAGCGTATTATAAAATTTCCATAAAAAGCAAAAAATTACCGAAATAATGGTTTCTCACTTCTTGAACCATTCGGTTGCTTCATCGTAGATTGAATACAAAAAAGAATTTAAAGCAAGCGATTCATTGAACAAAAATCTTCAAAAGAAAAAATTTCAAAAAAGAGAGGTCAACCGCTATCCTATCTAATTGAATCGGTGTCTCCAATTTTCAGCCCATCAAAAAATGTAAATATGAAGTTCGCGACGATATCCGTTTGTATAAGATGAACCATATTTCGCTGCATAAAAACGAATTAAATGCATCACGATGCAAATTGCCATCAATTATTGCACAAAATGTAACGTGTATTTATGCCTGAGACTGAATTTTTAAAATTTCATTTATTTTTATATTTTTGTTATGTTTACTCAGGCGAGACACTCGACGATAGTTAGATCACTAAGGGAAGAACTGGCGAATCTAGATTATATTAAACCAACGTTGTGCTTCGATAACAGTTTCCGGACCATCTGTCTTTCGAGAGAATCCTGAAGGAACGGATCAATACTGGAAAACGAGGCACTGCAATTTGTCATGGACGGTTTTAAGCTAGACGGCAAGTAGGAGCCGGCGTCTTCTGTGAAAAGCGTAATGTTAATATTTGCATTCGTCTCCCTGACTACTGCAGCGCGTACCAGGCTGAAGTGGTGGCGATAGGCGAAGTCGTGACATGGTTGAAGTATAACGTGGTATCCGTGAGGAATATCGCAATTTATGTGGATAGTCAGGCGCCGGTCAGGTCGCTAGAAGCGGTTTCATCATATCTTAATGAGATGAGCGAATATTTCAGCATTCAGATAATCTGGGCCCCTGGTCACTCGGACGTCATAAGAAACTGCAGGGCGGACGAACTAGCTAGGTACGGTGGTACGACTCTTCAGATGCAGCCGGAAAGAGCAGGTCTGGGGAGACCTATACAAAGGAGAGGTGAACCAACACCCTCACGTGCAGGGTAGCAAAACAAGTTAGGCTAAAACTAGACCTGCGGCGCTCCAAAGCCATCGGGTAGAATTAAACCATAAGCTATGACTTTAGGAATGGGCTATAGAGGATGCTCCCCTATGTACGAAAAATGAGATTTATTTAGCGGCCCTCTAACGGGTAGTATATCGTTACTATTGGCAATAGGATCCAGCAACCGATGTGGGCTTTTCCCTGTAATAATTGTTGTTCGAATTGCCATCATCATTGAATTGGGGTTTTCTGAACGAGCTTTATCCAGAATTCGAATGACCAATTGAGATCAGGTTGTGACTGGTGTCAATATTTATTCCAATGGGCAGGCTGAAGGTCATTCAAAATATGACGGACCCGATGGGCCACGATCTCTTTTTATCGATTGTATATGGCTGCCCAACCAAGGACCACTTTCAAATAGGTTTAAGTGTATAAATTTGAACTTGTAAAAAATCGAGTGATTGGATTAAAGTATGCGTAACGTTGGTGAACAGTACACTGTCGCAAGGTTTTAAACGTGGCAAGCTGATAGCCACCATACTACAAAAAATTAGCTTAAAGATGGCAACGAATCTTTCATCACCGTCGACGTAAGGATTTTTCAAGCGACTTTGACTGCTATTGGAAATTAGTCCTGTTAGTCTTGTGCTATATTTGCTGATAAGAAATTCATGGTACTTAGCACTCGCGTTACGTTAGGCGAATATGAACAATCCGTAATCTCGAACAAGTTCTAGATACGGAACTTCTCGGATACCCCGACAAATATAAGAAGTTCACGATATATTACACTGTGATGAGACAGGTTGCAAATTTAGATGACAGGCTGCTGCTATCGTCAGGATTTTATTCCGTGAAGCCCGATTTCAAGAATACTTATATGAATTAATTTTATTCTAAACGGAAATGACAATTCTTGGAATACCGAAGTTTTATATGATGTAATTGGAGGATTGCGCTTTCCTTACTATCTGGGCACATAATAATATCATTGCATAGCGTGTGAGTTCTATCAATTCGGCGGAACACTGTGTAGTTTAAGTCTAGACTTTCATATGATCATAGATCACGTGAAGGGCAGTTAAATGTCGGCAAACACACAACCGTTTGAGACAAGATTTTATTGAAATTTTGAGGCATCCATTAGTCTCCCGATGAATGAACCACCGAGAAAAAAATCTCGTAGCAATTTCTCTTTAATTATATGGATTTCTAGTTAAAGTGAACCAAATAAATTGTAAATTCATCTGTGATCGGCAATCGAACCGAAAATACCTTGTACGGACTGCTAAGTTTCTCAATAACGGAATTTGAGTTAACCAAGGGCCACCAAACAGAACCGTAAAATAAAATATGTACAAAAATAGATAATTGTAAACAAAAATCAGCACATTGTGGGTATAGTTCTATATTGCCTAAAATGGCAGTGGATTATTGAAGTTTACTTTCAAGCTGAAATTTTCAGGAAAGTTTTCTGTCTAAAGTAACACCGATCTGGCAATCGTATCCAGAAGACGAGAAGAAGCAGGCAGTTCATCAATATTTCTACGTATCATAGTAGGAAAGAGAATCGAACAAAATAATGAAAAATAAGAGAATCTAGTTCGATCACAGCAATACGACACTTACAAGCATGGATATCACATCCTTAACGTTGAATTGGTTAATGGCAAAATTGAGGCAGGCATCAGTGATAATAGAGATAGGTGGTACTAAACAATTTTTTATTCCTTGAAACAAGTTCATACAGAGCAATTTCCCACGATTTTCCACCTCTGTTAGAATGTTAAATGTTATTGAGTAGGAGGATTGATAAATGACAGTCTCTAATAATATATCTGTCACAAATTCGTTCCAAATCTTTAAGTAAACTTGATGATAGCCCGACTTGATATAACCCGACTTACCAGCTTCCCAGCTGAAAACAATTCTACTCCTGTTACTAGATTGTGGAACAGTTCCAACGATGAAAATTGAATGAATTTTTGAGAAAGTAGAAGTAAGTAATCTCACATGAGAGGAAAGCTGTACTGTAATTAAGAAGGAATATCTCCATCCAGACCAGACCACCTGATTTTTATCAACATATAAATCGAAAGGAGAATAAACTTCAACGCAAAATGTCGAGAGTGACATGTTTTCGGGCTAGTCCCAATGGGTTGGATTAACAGTACTCTTAGACTGCTTCGAAGTAACAAAATCAATTTAATTAATAGCGTCGCAACCGGGAAAATGAACTGAAAGTAGCAATTCAATAATGAGTAGATACACTGATGCTAGTACAAGCGATTTGATTGAATTCGACGGTTCAAAAGTGATGAGCACAGCTGCAACATTTGTTGAGCTGCATTCGTGAATGATACACGCTATAATATTGTTAGAACTCAAAATGCAAGCTTTAACCTTAATGTCGGACTCTTTATAAAGGATTTTACTAACGTTAGGGTGTAATCCAGAGAAGCCGTCGATAAAGTATGCTTTTGAATCACAGAAGATGCATAAAGAGTATATTTTCTATTTTGTCTGTCCTAGCACCGAAGCGGTGCTCCTAGAGCTTATTGCTGACATGAACATCGATGCGTATTGTCGCTCCAAGGAAAAATCGTAAAAAAAAGTCGAAATACAGATGAAAACTCTGCGTCTGGGCCGGATTTGGTTCGCTGGTATGGTAATTGTAACACTAATTTTCATCCAGACTTTATCGCTATAATGAGATGAAAGCTGGCAGCAAATTTTTGAAAGATTGCCTAAATGTGCAAAATTTGTGTGCTAAAATTACATACATGATTCTGATCTTAGTGCGTCGGCGAAGCGGAAAAAATGTAAACGACATAATCAACAAGTGCTTTTGTATCAAAAAGTAGCATTGGACTACCAACCACGCGTCTCAAATTCGCGACGACTCTAGCGAACTATGGATAGAAAATAAAACAGTAACACCCACTAATGAACGACCGTTATTTCATCAGTTCGATATAAATTTCGAGATGACTGTACCAGCAGCTATGATGAAACGCGCAACATGACATCTAAAATGAATATCAAAAAAAAAACACTTAGAGTACATAGGCTTTGTTGCGAAATATTGAAACATTTAGCGACTAACTATTTTTCGCATGTTCAGGTTATGTCGTCAATTTGGTCTACTGAAAATATCCCGGAAGAGTGGAAGGCTTTCACTAAATAAGAAAAGAAATCGTTTACATCTATGAAAAATGTTATGAGAAGAACATCCATGTTCATTGTCTATTTACAGAGTTCTAACTGGGATACGAAAAAATCCAGAAGCAAACTACTTGACATTTAGTTTTATTTGACAATCTCATCAAAACTGATTTTTATGTGCCAGGTTTCTATTTATTGAATGGATTAAAATTCCGGATATTAGTTGAAGATAAACATTATCGGCGACCTTCAAAATAACGTCTGAATGGTAACCGAGCGATAGGTTCTATCCGTTAGGTAAACAGTTTTCAATATTAAAAACTTCAGCTCTCACCAAATATCTATCTACGATTCAAAGAATGCTCCTACCAATAAATGAGGGAGAGTTTTATAGATTGCGAATGAATCACAGGAACAGATATTATGTTATAAAAATGAGATTATAGGAATTTGAAATTTTTTCTAGATTGAGATATTTGAGACATGTTCTTCGATCGCGAAACCGAACAACTAAGCAGCTCATGGAAGACCGTATACTCGATGGGTGGATGATATATAGAGTATGGTATGCAAATAGTCAGTCATCATGTCTGTGCTCTCTAGTTGGATACCGAGTTATATAGAGAAAAATTATTGAGACTACTAAATCCTTGAATATTGCATAGAATTTAAAACTATTAATGTTGAAACATTTAACATAAGCGCATTACTCATTGTACTAGGTTTTTTCAAGAAAAGTGCTACACAAAAATATAAAAATATAAAAAATGTGCGGTTTCTAAATAATAATTGTGTAGTTTTAGTAATTCTGGGGTTTGGAAAACGTGAAATAAACCAAGATTTTGAAAAGTCGTCCAAAAATCATTGCAAAATCTCATTTTTATTCAACAAACCTAATCTCATCAGGTTCTGTTGGCCGAAATTTTTCTACGATAAAATGTTCTACGATAAATTATTCCCCAATAAATGGTTTCCACGATAAATTGTTTTACGATAAATTGTTCACGATAAACTGACAGTAAATTCACTTCTCATGGGCGCGGCTTTTATTTGTAACATTTTGCTGGGTAACACTCATTCAGCTTACATTTTGGAAAACACATCAATTCATGTGTCATGCAGAACATTTCGAAACCATGAGTTTTTAGCAATACACACCATTCCACAAAAGAAAACAATCCCATTAATAGGTGAAGACGAAAAATTATTTTTAAAATTTTAAATTGTTGAATCAAAATTTGATTTTTTTTTGTGTTTTATTTTCTTTTTGTTTTAATTTTCTTTTGTTGTAATTAAATTATTGTTTTGAGCTGAATGTTCTGTTTTAAATCTGAAATCATAAACCAGAAATCATGAAAGCGGAAATTAGAAACTTGGGAGCAAAATTGCTTACGGTATGTTTGCGAAGGATAGGTTTATAGATTTTTTCGCTAAAATATCGAAAAGTCTCTAAAAATCAACGCAACTGTAATTTGCAATGCAAATGTTTTGAAAGTGCGATAAACCAAAGTGAATATTCTCAAACAGGAGTGCGTCACCGATATTTCTAAAGTATTTTCGTTGTGATTTGGGGTGCTACATCGATTTATATCAAAATCATAATGCATCACTTATTAAGGTTATGGCCAGAAATTTCCGTCCCACCTGCAAGAAGAAGGATATAATAGAAGATCTCAAAAATGAAAGAACTGCAAATTGAAAACGCAGGAAATATCGTTAAACGAGAAAGTTGGAAATAGTCAGGGAACCACGAACGTTAAAAGAGGGCTCCGCTGTTTTTGCTTGTGAATTCAACAAAAGCAAAAAAGTTGAAAATATATTTATTATCAAAGCAATACTTAATATGAGGGTTAAAATAGAACCACTAAAAAAGAAAACGAGATTAATACATCAATGCAAGAAATACCAAGGTTAGATAAAAACCCAAAGATATTGCGGGAGAGATGTGATGTGCGTAAACTGTGCTGGCAGACATAACGTGAAAGACTGTTCTGTTAGTCGAACCGAACCTGCAAGGTGCATAAACTGTAAAGAACAACACCCAGCCAACTATAGAGTGCTAGAAGTAACGGTACAACTGCAAAGGTTAAGAAATAAAACACGCAAATCGACACAAAACAGTAATGTTCTAGATCGAGACAGATCTAGAAATTTTTCTAAACTTAGAAAAAATAGATATATGTCTTGTCTCGGAGACTCATTTAAAAGAAACTTCATTTATTAAAAAATGGACTATATGAATGCTACCATGCCATTCATCCAGGAGGAAATGCTAGAGACCGGTCTACCCTAATTATTAAAAATAACATAAACACTTTATGAAGTGCCTGACGTTGAAGAAGTAATTATGCAAGTTAAAACCATAAAAGTTGTATCAATCAATTATAGGGAACTCAGTAGCTCCTCAATTTACTGTACCCCACGCCATCAATTAAAAAAAGAAGACTACAGTCGACTTTTTAAATCATTAGAACCAAATTTTATCATAGACAGTGATTTTAATTTATTCACAAATTAGTGGAAGATTGAACAAATCACGGTGAACCAATTAGAACGAAGGTGTAGCTGGAGGATGAACTAGGTGCATTTAATAACAATATCCAATAAGCAGTTTGAGAAAGTCCGCCTGTTCCTATTGAATTTAATGTTTTGCTTGAGTATTCTATTCAAGTCGAAACTTTGTATGTGTATGCGAACTATCAGAGCCACTTCATAATTAAATTCTTTCTAAGTAGGACGTGCAAATTCGTTCACAAAATAGTTTAAGCGTTTTTTTTTTTTGCTGCTGAAATATTTTTGCGATAAAGAATAATTTCAATAGGTTATGAGCCCAGATCACGGGAACTGTAAAATAAAAGTGATACAAGGAAAAACAGCGAATTTCGAAATTAAATTGTGCACGGCGAAACAACAACAATTCAGTGCATCAATTTAGTGCGATTGCGAGTGGAAAGTTACTTATGCGGTATTGTGCTCAACAGCACAGCGGTCTAGCAGTCACGTTGCGCAATTCAAGTAGAACATTCCAGAACAAAAAAAAAAAAATCTGGATTTTTGAGGCCGGTGAGCACAATTAAAACAAAATGGAAGGTGAACGTGTCAGCATTGAAAAATTGGAGGGCGTTGAAAATTGGGCGATGTGGAAATTCCAGTTGCTTCAAATCTTAGAAGCAGCTGAACTTTTCGACTACGTCGATGGCACTACCGATAAACCAACTGTTGCGAGTGCAAATTATGCGACGGAAATTGTGACTTGGAAAAAGGCAGATGCAAAAGCAAGGCGGACAATTTCAACTACATGCGGAAAACAGCCAATACGATTAATCATGGGCTGTGAGGCAGCCGGCGAAATGTGGACGCGGTTCTCAAGTACGTGTGAGCAAAAGAGCGAGAGTAATACTTATTTTCTGCAACAAAAGTATTACAACTTCAAGAAGCAGCCGTCAGACGACATGGCGACTTTCATATCAAAATTAATAGAAATTATACTGCAGTTGAGAGATCAGAAAGAGACTATATCTGACTCGATGGTAATTTCGAAAATTTTAAATACGATGCCTGTCGATGCCTGAATCATTTCAATAGTGCATGGGAGTCTGCGAGTGCACCCTATCGAACAACAAACTGAAGGCGCATTTGATGGCTGAAGAAATGCGACTCAAGTCACAGGGGCAGGTCGAGGAGGTGGAAGCGCTGATGGCCAAGCGGACTTTTACAAAGAAGGGCAACAACAGCAAAAAAGGAAATTCGTCGAATAACAACAACAAAGCGGCGAATAAAAGCGACAAGCCGAAATGCAAGTGCTTTAAGTGCGGAAAAGGCGGCCATTGGAAGTGAGACTGCCCAGAAAAGAAGAACAGCTCGGACAAAAAGCAAGAAGACACTTCAATGGATGCTTTCATTTGCCACGCGGAAGCAAGTGGTGACAGAAACGCCTGGATTTTAGATTCAGGAGTAACGAATCACATGAGTCACTGACGTGATTGGTTTGAAAACTTCACGGAAATATCTGAATCGGTGAAAATAGGCAATGATGATAAAATCATGGCTCGAGGCGAAGGCGACATCAGTATTCGTGCTTTCAATGGCAACGATTGGATTCGTAAGCGAGTAATGGAGGTTCTATTTGTACCGGACTTGCATGTACATCTATTTTTATCGGGAAAGGTGACAGATCATGGACAGAAACGGAGCATGGACAGCGAAGGATGCATGCGAAATACTGAAAAACGGAAACGTCGTTGCAGTGGGAGTTCGCGGAAAAGGTTTGTTCCAGATGCTTTTCAAAACAGACGAATCACCACAGTTCGAGGCTACAGCAAACGTATAGCAATTAAAAAGACGTCACTTCAATCGTAGCACGAGCGACTGGGACATCAAAATGTTACACATGTGAAAAAGTTCCTGCAAAGCCGAAACATTGAATTTTTCAATGAGGAGTTTACAGGTGAAACTTGTGTTTTCGGTAAACATCATCGAAGCAGCTTCAAGAGTCGCGAGGAGAAGTCATAGTCGTGCGGCGAGATAATTCACACGGACGTATGCGGACCATTCCAGGAAAACTCAATTGGCGGAGCCAGGTACTTCTTGTTATTAATAGACGATTATTCTCATTTTCGTTTCGTTTACTTCATAAAACAAAAATCTGAAGTAGCGAGTTGCATCAAAAACTGTGTCCAGCTGATACAGAAGGGCGATAAGCACAAACTTTGTATTATCAGATCTGACAATGGCACGGAATTTGTGAATGCAGAATCAAAGGCATTTTCCGAAGAAAACGGTATTCATCACCAACGAACTGTGCCGTACACACCTGAGCAAAACGGGTGTGCTGGAATGGAAAAGAAGTTTTGGGCCAAGGCGGTGAATTTAGCAGTCCATGTGCTAAATCAAACTGGAATGAGCACGATCGTCGGGAAAACTCCGTATGAATTGTGGTACAACAAGGAAGCAAAGATTGACCATTTGGCACATTCCAAAGGAAAATCGACAGAAACTCGATGCGAAGGCTAATAAATGTATCTTCGTTGGATACGACAGCTATTCCAAGGCATATCGAGCATAGAATCCAAAGACAGGAAAAGTTGATATATCATGCGACGTGGTACTTTTGTTGGAGCAATCCATGGTAACGCTCGACATTGGAACTGAAGAAAAAGCAGGCGCGAATGAGGAAAAGGCGAAAGCAAGTGACGAGAGTGCAGATGATATGCGATCTTGATAACAGAAATGTTGTTAGTCGACGATTGCCCGATCGGAGCACCACTATGGCACTGAAGCGTCTAACATTTTAAGCATCGACGCAATACAGTGCAATGTTGGTAATCAGCGAAGAGCCGAGGACATTTGAGCAGACGATACAATCGAGTGATCGCAAACAGTGGGAACGTGCAATGGACGAAGAGTACGATTCGCTCATTAAAAATCGTAAGCACCAACTAACCAAAGAGTTATCGACAATCGATGGGTCAACAAGAAGAGTTTACTTCGATCAGAGCAATCCTGGCATTGGAGCGGCGAAGTAAATGAGGTTGAAGCAATTCGACGTCAAAACGGCATTGCTAAATGGAGATTTAGAAGAAAATGTATACATGAGCCAGCCGATTGGATATGAAGATGGAAGCGGAAATGTATGCAAGGTATCTAAAAGCTTGTATGAACTGAAACAGGCGTCACGCTGTTGGAACAAAAGATTCACTGCTATTATCAAAAATTTTGGATTCCGAGAAAGTGAATCGGATCCGTGTGTTTTCGTCTGCGGCAGGAAAAATGTTAATCCTTGCAATTTATGTCGACGACGGTTTGATTGCAGCGGAGAGACAGGAAGACATTACGCCGGTCATCGAATATTTGAAAAAAGATTTTGAGATCAAGGTTTTCCAGTTGAATTGTTTTCTGGGACTTGAAATTGATCGGCGATCGGATGGATTGATTTACATAAATCAATAAGGCTACGCAAAAAAAGTCATCGATCGTTTAAACATGACGGGTTGCAATGCAGCTACTCCATTGGACAATTCACAAAATCAGGGAGATTTTGAGGCCGACTAGGAAGACTGACGTGAAATAATTACTAAAAAAATCGTAAGTAAAAATCGCGTGTGTGTATTAGTGGTTATACACGAAAAACAAACATTTAGGTGTAAATAATTTTTTAAAACTATTTAGCAAATTCCACCATAAAGTAAACATATTGTAAATTTTCAATGCGTATATCTCCAAATTCTACCGTACCAATATGTTTAAAATACCATTAATTATAAAACAAATAATAATGTGATATAAAAACATTATGCTATATATAGTAACAAGATAAACCTAAAATTAAATTGAAATTTGTTGAATTTTTTGATTTCATAGATACACTAGTCAAAATTTAGAGAAATGCTCATCAATTTCGCAATGCATTTATGATATTAAAATCCAATAAACGTAATGATTTTAGGAATGTTGTCATAGTTCTTGCATGGGCAAATATGGCCTCGAAACGTGTGAGTTATAATTTACAGTATTTTTGCCATTCAAACGATTACTAATCGAGATTTTGCTCGGTTCTCATCGATCCCGTTATGTTTTTCAGAAAGATATAACAAATGCCAATGTCCATGTTAATTTTCAGAATTTTGTCATAGTTCTGGCATGGGCAAATATGGCCCCGAAACGAGTGACGACGGCCAAATACATCAGACTTCCGACTGCTTCTCAAATTTGATATATCTTTCTGAAAAACATAACGGGATCGATGAGAACCGGGCAAAATCTCGATTAGTAATCGTTTGAATGGCAAAAATACTGTAAATTATAACTCACACGTTTCGAGGCCAAATTTGCCCATGCCAGAACTATGACAAAATTCTGAAAATTAACATGGGCATTATCATTTGACATATCTTTCTACAATGTTCAATCTGTTGTTAGTTCTTATTTGGAAAATGAGTGTAAATTATATCTAAATTAATATCGTATATCATATCTGAGTGAACTTTTACTTCAGTTCTTCTCTTTCACCATCACCATATTTTATTTCCCCATTTGTAATTAGATGCTGGTTGATGATTCAATAAAACTATTATATTGGTATAAAGTAAAGTTGATGGTGGATGGTCAAAAAATTAAACTGATATTTTATACGGCTAACCGAGAAACATATTGGAATCGATGAGTACTTGGCAAAATTTGCAGAAAAGTTTAGTTGTAGATGTTTTTATGTTAATTAAAATTTTTTAATTCGTTTGTATCAGCTAATTTCCATATTTTTTAAAATAAGAGTTTCCCTAAAATATCTTCTCGCCTAAATGTTCGCTTTTAAGACTATTTTCACTAACACTAGTATACATAGGATTTCGTTAGGAAATATTTCACGACTGTGTGTAGGAGTGTGAAGTTTTTCCTAAACCTCTCCTAAAAAAATGTTTACACTTAGGATTGATTTAGTAAATATTTCACGCGCATCAAGGAAGTAGATTTTCCGTATCGAGAAGCAGTCGGAAGTCAGATGTATTTGGCCGTCATCACTCGGCCAGATATCAGCTTGGCAGTTGTAAGTATCAGCCGATACTTAGAAAAGCCAGCTGCAGCACATGTGAATAGCGTCATGCAATAGCGTCATTAGCTGTGGATCGGAACGCCAGAAATCAGTAGCGCTTTCAACGACGGAGACGGAATATATGGCAGCATCACACGCCATAAAGGAATTGGTCTAGCTACGAAACCTGCTGGGTGAACTTCAGCAAATTGAGAGCAATGTGCCCATATTTTTCATTGACAATAAGACTGGTGAAGAATCCGGAGTTCCACAAGCGCACAAAGCACATAGAAGTGCGGTATCACTTCATGCGTGAAAATTTTAGAGACGGAATTTTCGAACTGAAGTATGTGCAAACAGATGAGCAGATAAAGACCTCATGCCAACGAATTAATGTAGTTTTTTCTTTATTTTGGTATCGACTTGGAACAAAAAGTGGGAATATTGAATTTAATGCTTTGCTTGAGTATTCTGTTCAAGTCGACACTCTGTATGTATATGCGAACTATCAGAGTCTTTTCATAAAAAAATTCTTTCTAAGTAGGACGTTTTATTTATTTTTTTTTTTTTTTGCTGCGGAAATATTTTTGCGATAAAGAATAATTTCAATAATTCCTCATACCAATACCACAAGGAAACACAACTTTCATCTTGAGATCAGAGAATTAGTTAAAAAGCAACGGAAAGCTCATAGAATCAGACTCGTGCTCCGCAACACAATAATATCCTAAATTTTCTGTGCAATAAATTAAAATCACATATAAAGGAAATAAAGAACGAAAGCAATAATAAGCGACTTTGAGATCTTTCTGAACTAAAGGATGATGATTACTCGCTTTAGACGAAGGGACTAAAAACAGCCCAAACGGGCTAAAAGTGGCAAACAGAAAGTGTCCCTACTTGCTGCTTATATAGAAGAGGATTTTAAACCGTTGCCGAGACAAACAGAAATGAAAATATAACAGTCGTAAACAAAGTAGACGATCTTAACATAAGGCATGTGACCTTATCGGAACAAAAAACTGAAATGAATAATAACTTAAGTATCAAAAAAACTCTAGGTTATGATTTAATTACAGGGCAAATTGCGAAAGCCATTCTCGAGAAAGGTTTGCGTAAATTTATTCAAATAATAAATGCAACCTTCAAATTGCAATATGTGCAATGGAAGGTGGCCGAAATAATAATGATTCCTAAACCAGGTAAACCAGGAAACGATAAAAAATCATATAGACCGATATCACTACTTCCAATCATTTCAAAAATATTTGAAAAACTTGCTGAAGAGACTGTAACCTATAAATAGAAGAGAGATTCTTAATTCCACCACACCGATTGGGTTTAGAGAAAATCACTCTACAATTGAACAAATTTACAGAATACCGAATACCATTGGGGATGCATTTCTATAAGGCAAATGCTGAAACTGGTATGGACCTATGGTATCCTGGGGTTGTGCCAATAAAACCAATGTATAAATGATCAATGCTTACAAAATAAAGTGATGTGAGGGATTGTGAATGCCCAATGGTACATTAGGAATGACAACCTTCATAGAGATTTGAAGATGGAATCGGTCACCGATGAAATAAAGAACCAAGCAAGGAAATACGCGCAGAGCTTATCTCCACACGAAAATGGAGATATCCGTCGTATGTTGGACACCACTAATGGAGTTAGGAGACTCCAAAAGCAGAAACCGCTGGAGCTGGGTAGTTTGAAATAGAATAAGAATATGAAAGTATTATAAAGTGAGTAACCAATAGGCTACTCATCTTAATCCGAGAAACTAATTTAAGATAGATAAATTACTAGATGATCACTGCATCAGTTGTAATATTGTAAACATAAATAAATAAGTTTAACCGATTGTGGGCATCTTATCTTATCTCTCTCTATTATCATATCTCCTTTGATAATAGTTTTTTGGTAAAAAATGGCATTAAACCATAACAACACAAATCATTTAAAGCATCTATTTGACTGGGAAACTGTCAGATATCATCGTTTATGCTAACATAACATTTTATATTAACATTTTAACGTATTTTAAGGCATTTTCAGCCATTACAACCCCAAAGAAGTCAACTGAATCATCTACAATTGATTTTAAAGCACTAGTTAATGCCATTCAGGATAAAAACAGACATTAAATCAACTGCATGAACCTATAGAATAGCACTGTGCAGTTTGCAGATATTTCGCGACTTAACATCTGCGCAACGGACTCCATCAAATATGGTGAGTTTATGTTAACTCTTCCTTTCCTTCTTTGAAAATCATTTTGTGCTCAATTGGAATATTTTATAAAGGCTCTGTCACCGGTCCACAAGAGGGACCTTGTCCAATATATTTTGTAGTGCGTCAACCATTATTACCATGAAAGCGGCTTTTCAACGGTCTCGACCAAAAATTGAAAGGTGATTGTCATAAAGGGTATTGCGATGTGTCGGAAAACTTGAAGCCTCTGAACTGTAAGCGCTACCGACAACAGTCTACCACCATTCTTTCTTTTCACGAAAAAAAAAATTAAGACCATCTTCTTCGATAACTTTTTTGATGGGACTGCTGGTTATGCTAATGGTTCTGGCTGGATGGGCCAGCAAGAGTTTATGCGCTATATGCACCATTTTATAAATTTCGCAAAATTTTCGATATTGCCGTTGCGAATGGAGTTCATATTGTTTCTCTTTCACCACACTGGTAGGACTTTCGTTCATTCAACCTTGCTCCTTCGATATGAAATTTTAACTCTCATCTCGTTGTGTTAGGTAATGGAGATTCGGCATATTGCTGGCCTTGTCTGTAACGCCCTTCAATTAATAGACCTCGAAATTCTTTCGAATTAAGTGCGTTTTATTTCAACTATTCCCATTTTCAGAAAATTTTCGAAGGGTATGCACAACCAGTTAGGATTATTTTTTTGCCCAAAAAGATGACTTCACAAACGTTTCGTCGAGTACATGTGACAAGGCGGATTCTTCTAAAAATCTAAAAAAAATTCTGAGACTTTTTCCTCTTGTGAATTTTTTTCAGCAACTCCGATTGAACGGAACGAGCGAACGCAACACTGAATCCGCCTACACCAACAAATAAGCTTCATTTTATTGCTGAGTAACTGTCGATGTATCCTTAATTTAAAAAATGTTACTAAAGTGATTTTCAGAGCATATATTATCCAATCTAAAATAGCACCAGCAATTACATACCTGTATCAAATCAGTTCGGCACATACAACAAGGATTTTTTTTTCTCACTCACCTGGAAATAAACGTAAAAATAAAACAAAATTAATTTTCATCAAAATAAACTATAATTAATTTGAAAAATTATTTCACTTTGATTCGAAACAAATTCGAAATCGCATGAAAAAAAGGAAAGCGTGCACACCGTTCGCAAAACTTCAAACCCTATTGATCGATTAAAAGGATTATTCTATTATTCTCCAATTTATTTTTATTTCTATGTTATTCAAACGAGTAAAAGAAAATCTTTAAAAAATTTAATTTCCTTTCCAATCTACTTGCCATGTCCTTCAACCAATATATTTCCCTTCTGGTATACTCGCTGCTTTTCGTTCTGTATACATTTTAGATATTTACCCAAATATTATATGTATAGTAAACTGATAGCAAAATTGTTGTGTCCTATTCAGAAGATGACAAGGACGAATAAGGTACGCATCGGATATACGATTGAAAGGGGTAATAAAATTTTCCATTTAAACCGTAAAAATCGATTCAAAGATCCGTATTTTTTTTCTATTTTTCCAGGACATTTTCGTATGCTCGCTATAGACGCATATAAGAAAGGATACAAAAATTTTATTTTGTGTGTGTGTTCGAAAAAATAAATCTAATCATCATATATACGAAGAAAGTAGAATTGGGGGCCTAGTAGGATATAGGAAATTTTCCGTTTCGGACAAATTGAACCAAAATGATAAATTCCTAGTTTATACATTTTAGACCTATAGACTGTTGTTGTTATCTTTCGGCTTAATTTTTTTGTATTGTTTTGGATGAAAGGCGGAAAAGAACATTTTCGATAACATCTAACTCCTTTCGTGTATAAAAATAAAATATTTAAGTCAAACGCATATTTGAAATAATTTTATGTGTGTAATAACAAATTTACCCTAAGCCATGATTTCGTATACACAGTCCAGATTAAGGTTCAAAATAAGACGATACCGATTTATCCATAAATGATTTGTCACATTTTGAACAAAGTCATATAAATGTGGCCAATTTATCAATATCTGTATAGTATAGATGAAGTCTTCATAAAAACTAAAAATGTTTGACGATAAAGACAGACATCTAAAACCAATTTGATATAAAATGAGGACGCGTTCTAGCCATCCCACATCAATTCTGTATATAGCGCTGCATCAAAATCCATTTTCGTTTTTTTTCAGATAGCAGTCCATAGAATTGAATTATGTATAACACTTTGTTCTATCTAATAATTGCATTTCTATATAACAATGAATTATGTTCAAATTCATATCGTATACTCAGACCAAACGATGTATCAAGTCCCCCGTCAGCAAATATATAAATTCGACAAGATTTAGTGCGAGTACATTTCAAGCAAAAAATGCTTATCTTTATCTCAACCACACACACATAGCAAATAAAACAAAATGTGTAGTTAGATCAGCTTCTGGGCGTCATTATAATCTTGAAATATAGTAAGCTTCTTCATTGCGCTTCTACAAACACACACACACACACGCTATAGATGGATAGCTGGTAAGAAACCCATTTTTCGTTATTGTTGTATAGTCTTACAAATTTGATAGCTTCTGATATGATTTTATGGGTTAGTGTCATATTGGGAATTTGTAAATCTCAGTTTCGGTTGGTCTTGTCCTACATGACTATCGTTTGTGTTTTAGACAATAGAAACAAGATTTTTTCATGTACAGTTGTAATTTAATCCTTTTTGTTATGTGGAATTTAATATTGCACATAGAAACGAATTGCTCTTATATTTTAATACAAAAGATACACAATGTTGAACTAAAGGTGAATGATTTTTGATTGTGTAAGAATTTAGTAAAACTGTTTTTATGGTCTCGACGATAAATCATGAAAATATATAGTTAGACGCCGTCGACGTAATTTTCCGATTAGATAACATTCATAATTACTTTATTATGAGTTCTTATCGTTATTACAGTCACTGATCGAATGGCTGGTTATACGTTCGTACGAAATCAATTATTGATGTTTTTTTACAAACGTGATAAAAATTATTGATTTCTCAAAATTTTGTGTATGACTAATGGATTTTCAGGTGCCTGTCAGCAGACGATACGATTTGTTGTTGTAATATTGCTATTATACAGTACTTGAGTACGATGATATACATTTTTTATTTAGGCCAATTAGAGTACACCGAACTATTTTGAAGGAAGGATAATAAAATTACAAATTAGAAAACGTCTATTTATTTTAAGGAACTCAGCTGTAATTGTTCGTTTTATAATTAAAAACCAATTTTTAGTAATCTACACGGTTGTTGACCCGTAATCTATTACGTATAATACTTAGCTATTTTTTCTGACATCGTTTATGTAGAAAACGTCGACAACCTAGGAAATGAAATAAAAAACTTCATTTTTCCACTTCTAGTTGGTCTGATAAAGTTACTCACTACTCACTAGCTATTATGTAGTTGCATTTTAAGTATCTTAGGGGCCAATTAAGTTTAAGCTGTATACCGCTTTACCGCTGTAGCTGTATCCTATCTTAGTTCCCAAGTTGCCCCCCCCCCACTCCCCTTACAAACAAGGGCGGGGGTCCTAATTTTAGCACGAATGTATTTTCCCTCTAGAATGATTTAACTTTGATAATGGTCATTTTTATCGTAGAGGGCTTATTTTCCGAGATATTTGAAAGTTTCAGCTTAAAAAACTCACCCGGTATATAACACAAAATATAATCATTACGTAGTAATATTCAGTCGCCATGGCCTGATGAGATGATTGAATTTTTTCATGATCTTATCAGATCGAAACTGGATATTACTTCTGTTACAAATCTTCATCGAAAATTTAAGCTTTAAAATAATTTGTTTAAAAATAAAAATGTTTAAATAATTTAAAATGTTATTTAACTGCAATAAGCTCGATGAAATGTGTAAGACTGGTTAGGAACCAGTTACCAACCAGACTTACGCTAAACAGGCAACCAATGAGACCAGCTACGACGATTTAATGGTTCGGTTAGAGAGAATTGTTACGACTGTATGGTCGCAACGACGATTTTTGTGTTATTTTATTCACCCCGGTTGTTGTGTTCGTTTCGCCCATCTTCTCTTATGTTTTTATTCACCTCTGTGTTTGTCTGTGAACGCACCCGCGACGTTTTGTTTTGTTCCCCATCGTGTGGTGGCTTCAGAGGTGAAGAGAAGACGGGAGAGAGAGAACAATGCGCATCGAGTGTGTGCAAAGTAAAGCGTTTTGGAAAAAATGTTTTTTCTTATATGTCTCTCTTTTGTACCAACGAAAATTTGATATAAAGGAGAGACAGAGAAGAGAGATTCATTTCTTCTAGAACGTTTTATGAGTTGTGCGGCGCACGAATTTTTTTTTTGTATGATGACATTCGAGTTTTGGTGGTATATAGAAAAGGTTCAGTTTTTGATTGTCATTAAAACACATATTGAGTTTAGTTTTTAATATAAAGAAAAAGTCGCGTTCATTTTGGAATTTTATGCATTTTATATTTGCAAAAATTTAAAATTAAAAGAAAAGGAAAATAAAGATTTTTTTGGTGAATTAAGTTCAGTTTTGTTTTTGTAACTAATCCTGTCATAAGAAAATCGATACGGTGTCTAGCGATATAGTTTTATATTTTTGATTTTACAAGTTCTGGATGGCGTATAAAGGAGTCGGGAAAAGTGTATTCTCAAACAAACAAAAATCATAAAACCAAACATTTGGATGTGGTTGTGTTCTTGTGAGTGGCCTAATTTTTATAGAAGCGTCGCATTGTAATTTTCTACGGGTCCTAAATTAATTAACGTGTACCACATTATTAACGGGTGGCCAAGTGAGGCCAGTATAACGGGCCCCATAAAGTGAATCGGGTACCGCATTTTTTGTTTTTCTTAACTGTTCAACGGGTGACGCATAATCCACGAGTGCTGTAAATTTCTGCAGGCGGCCAGTTGAGGCTCGTCGCACATTTTCGGGATTTATAAAATATTTAAACGGCGGACGTGTCGCCACGTTGGATTCAATTTTCGGTAGCCAATCAAACGGCTATTGTTCTTGGGATTTGGTATCGGGGAAAGGCCCCGCAACGCCCGACCGCACTAGGTCGCAACAACGGGTAGCCAACCGGTTATTCGCTGTTTGTTTGGTATCGGTGAAAGGCACCGCAACGGTCCGGGTGTGAGCAAGGTCACCTGTGGTATGACGGCCGCGCAAGGCCGCAACAGAATTTTTTTTTTTTTAATTTTTAATTAAGGTACGATTTTTTTTTATATATTTTTTTTATTGCTTTTTATTTTTACATTTCTTTTTATATATTTTTCTCTTAAATTTTTTTATTAAATTTAAATATTTATATTTTTATAATCGAGTGCCGCACAGCGGTTGCGTGTCGCGCGCTCGATGCGCATTGCTCTCTCTCTCTCTCTCGTTCCCTCCCTTTCTTTTTTTCGGGAAGTTGTTTTCTTTTTGTTTTACCTTTTAAATAAAATGAATTATAAAATTTTTCGTTTGGTATGATGGGAGCGGAGACTCCCTCTGTGTCGATTTAGTGTCTGCGGTCCCTTGGTGCCCGCATCCGATTTCGTAACCGGGGCTTTGCCCTGTTTGAATTCGGATGGATGCGCGCACCAAGGCACCTCTACCGGATTATAGTTTTGTTGTGTTCATTCCTCAAGTTCCGGCCGACGAGTTTCGGCGGAACTCGGTATTATTATTATTTGCGTTCCCCTAACTTTCTGTAATCATCACGGTGTAAGCCAGGAGCCCTGTATGCCTCAAACCCCACGACCTTAGCACTTCTCCCTGAGAACGTAGCCGGCAAAATATCACCTTGGAGGCCTCTGCAGGTGCTTAGTGAATATCTGCAGGTTGGCAGTAGCCAGCCTGTAACAGAATTCAAGATGCAAGAAAGGAATTTACTCAAGTCGAAAACGAAATGCTTGCGTTGAACCCTCTTGGAAGTACTGACGATAAATTAGTGTGCAAACAATAGTATTATATAGCCGCTAGGTTGAATGCCCTAATGAGAGCCAAAACTGCAAGTGGTGTAATCAATTTAAGCGACAGTTTTAGTTGCACGTTTTCTCAACCACCGGTATCCGATTTTAAGCTGTAACCATGCACAATCCCTCAGTTAGATGGTAAATCTGAGGAATGGCAATAATTTCATGATCTATTTAAGGCCGCAATACACGAAAAGGCTAACTTTTTGCCTTCTCAGAAATTTCAATATCTAAAACGATTATTAAAAGGGGAAGCTATAGTGCTCTAATTCGGCATTTTCATGTGAATAATACCAGCTATATCAAGCTTTCCGGCGTTTATGTAAACGGTATGATAAAAAACGCTATATATAGTTAATACATTTCTCCAAGCCTATGTCGATCAACCTCCAATTACGAAAGCAACATGATGATCTGATTTGATATGATAGAGGCGTACAGGCCAGCCATAACGGCAATCCTAGGTACTGTTACGACTGTATGGTCGCAACGACGATTTTTTTTGTTATTTTATTCACCCCAGTTGTTGTCTGTGAACGCACCCGCGACGTTTTGTTTTGTTCCCCATCGTGTGGTGGCGCAGAGGTGAAGAGAAGACGAGAGAGAGAGAACAATGCGCATCGAGTGTGTGCAAAGTAAAACGTTTTGGAAAAAATGTTTTTTCTTATATGTCTCTCTTTTGTACCAACGAAAATTTGGTATAAAGGAGAGACAGAGAAGAGAGATTCATTTCTTCTAAAACGTTTTACGAGTTGTGCGGGGCTCGAATTTTTGGATGAGGACATTCGAGTTTGGGTTTTGATGGTATAAAGACCAGTTTTTTTCTGATTGTAAAGTAAATAAAATAAAAATCAGATTCGAGTTTTGATTGTGACCAAAATAAAGTCGAGTGTGTAAATTTTAGTAAAAAAATAGAGTCAAGTTTTGGTTGTAATTTGGTTACAATAAAGTTTAGTGTTTTTTGGTATGTAAAACCCGAGTTTATGGGTTGCAACCATTTTGGGTTTTATAAAATAAAAATAAAAAACCATAAAAATGAGTTTAATGAATAAAGTGTAGTTTTTTGTAATTAACGTAGGTGGTATTAATAAGATATCACATAATAAAATATAAATTGTATTTCGTGGATTTTAATAAAATAAGTTTATGTAAAGACGATATGGTGTCTACTGATATAGTTTTAACCGTTCGTTGAGAAAGTTTTGTTGTTGTAGAGAAGTGCCGAGACAAGTGAATTTCTAAATAGTTTTGGCGAAATACCATTGTCAAACCAAACTACCTTTTGGATTTGGTTTGCGCAGCGGTGGTCTCAAAAGCCGTAGTGATATTCCATGTTTATACTCAACAACGTAAATGACATGATATTTTCAAATTTAGTAATTTTGCTTATTCTAAGCATTTTTATATTTCTCTTTCTAAGAATTTTTATATTTCTTTTTCTACAATTAAATATAATGTGTGTAACACGATAACTCACATGTAATATACTGATTAATAAGCAATTATTGTATTTGCATGCATTACATACATATAATAATTTATAAGATAGATATAAAATTATCATTGTTAATTATGCTTAAGTAAACAAAATTAATGTATAAATATCAAAGAAAACTTAATAAACAGCTCAGTTGTAAAACAAAAACCATTTAATCTATTTGTGAGCCCTCATCAGTGGTAAGCCACAAATATTAAATACTACAACGACAAAAACATTGGTCCTTCGAGCTAAAAAGAACAGCGCTTAGAGATACAGCGCTTACATAACATACATCATAAAAACGTATTTAAAATTAATCTAAAAAAAAAAAAAACACATGGATACCGTAAAAGCTTTGTGTGAACAAACACAAACCGGTAACTTAATTAACCAATTAAAAACAAACATCAAAAAAGATGGAGCTGCAAGAAAAACCAAACAATATTGTGACCAAAGACTCACAAATTTGCAGCTACTCTTCGATAAATTTTCAACCACCGATGCTTCATTAGTAGTCACTCTTCCAGAGGATCATCCGTATGTTAAACAACATTTCTTCGATCAAGTCAAACAAGCGTTCGAAGAAACAAAAAAAATACTACTAGAAGCCAGAAAAAATACAGCAGGAGATGATCGGGATACGGATTGGGACAAACACGTCGCAGATGCGTCATCATATATACTAGCAGATGAGCAACAACAAGGCGAATCTGACCATAAGGTGGTACAAGTAGACGATCAACAACAGCAGATGCGTTATAAAATACAACACGCCAAAGCTAAAATATTTCAAACGAATATTAACACCATACATCAAATCAAGGATGCGGTGCAGCACTCAAGAACGTATTACGAGTTGAAGATCAAACTACTAACCGATTTATGGATATCTCTTACCAACAATCATGAAGAGATTATTGGAAATGCGATTGATGGAGAGCTTGACAACGAATACTTTAGCCAAGAAACATACGAGAACCTACAGCAAGATTATGAATTTACAATCATCTATCTTCAAGATCAAATAGAAAACGTTGTCAACAAAGATTCTTCGAAACAAAGTCAAAAAAGATCCAGCATCAAGCTTCCCAGGATTGAAATACCATACTTCTATGGGGATTACAAACAATGGACAAGCTTCCAAAATCTTTTCAACAAGACTATCCATTGCAATGATGATTTATCCAGTGAAGAAAAGATGCATTACCTATTATCAGTAAATCCATTGGGGAATTGACATTATAATTTTATTGTAATATTATTTTATTGTAAATAAAGTTAATTAAATAAACGAAAAAAAAAAAAAAAAAAAAATAGGAGGAGATCCAGCCAAGCTCATTAACCACCTCAATATATCGCAAGAAAACTATTCTACAGCTTGGAATATTTTATGCTCCAGATACGAGGATAAAAGGCTTCTGATCAATACTTACATCAACACAATTTTAGAACTACCAAATTTAAGTTCAGAATCCGCTCATGGTCTAAAACTATTACATGATAATGCACTGGAATGTTTGCATGCCATCAAGAACCAAGGAATCAATACAGATTCTTGGGATGCTATCTTGTTGAACATCCTAATAAGAAAATTGGACAGGGAAACTCATCGATTATACGAGACGTCTTTGAAGAACCCGAAGGAATTTCAAACCATGAAAGATTTTCTAGCCTTTCTACAAGTAAGGTTTCAATCTTTGGGAGCACTATCCCGAGATAAATCGTATAAAAAAAGGAAGTAAACCAACAAACAAATTCATCTATTAAGACTGTAAATGTTGCAGTAGCCAGAAAACCCGATAAATGTAGCCTTTGCTGGGGAGAGCACAATCTACCAGAATGTAAAAAGTTCCAAAATTTACCACAGATCGAAAGAAGTAAGGCAGTATATTATAAACCAGTGTGCCGACGATGCTTGCTTCCAGAACACAAACTCCCTTGCAATAAAAGTTGTGAGTTATGCAAAGGTGCACATCACAGCCTGCTGCATAGTAACAATAGTATGCGATCTGCATCAGAAAATATAAAACCAGCTAATACAAACGTACAAGTAACACATGCATGGAATCGCAAATGCATCTTACTGGGAACCGCCTTAGTGAATGCATTTTCTGGTGCTCGCAATGAACTGATTCGTGTGCTAATAGATCCTGGGTCTCAAGCATCCTTCATTACAGAAGAAGCCTGCCAAAGATTAAAATTACCAAAAACCGCAGCGTATGCAGAAGTCACAGGCATGGCAAAAACCGAAGCAGGAGTGGCGAACTCAAAAGTCGAATTTACCTTGAAGCCAAGATTTCCATCCAAATTTAGCTTAGCCATAAAAGCATTAGTATTCAAAAACATAACTCGGGATATGCCAGAGCAGCCTCTAGACCCATGGAACTGGAAACACACCAAAAATCTGATGTGGGCTGATCCAACATTTTACAGTCCTGGCCCAATCGACTTATTATTGGGCGCGGACTATTATGGAGAAATTTTAATGAGTAATGTAGCAAAGGCATCATCTGACGAACCGATAGCCCAACAAACCAAACTAGGTTGGATATTCTTAGGCCGTGCCTCAGTCGATTGTCACAATTCAACAGTAATACAATCAATGACAACAAGAGCAGTTGATATAGATAAACAATTGAGAAGCTTCTGGGAAATAGAGGAGGTGCCACGTAAACGAGCATTCACCAAAGAAGAACTAGAGTGTGAAAAAATATTCGCGACCAGTCACAAACGTCTTAAATCTGGCCGCTACGTAGTCAAGATTCCTTTTGACATTGAGTTATATTCTGCCAACCCACTGGGATGCTCAAAAGGGGTTGCCATGGCGCGTTTGATACAAGTAGAAAAACGACTTGCTAAAAATCCAAATCTTAGCACTCAATACAAGAAGTTCATGGATGAATATATCGCTTTGGGACACATGAAAGTTGCTGAAACAGTTACTGAGACTGGTTACTATTACCTGCCACATCATGCAGTTCTGAAGGATTCGAGCACAACTACAAAATTGAGGGTAGTTTTCGATGGCTCTGCCAAAACCATAACTGGAATATCGTTAAACGACGTAATGTTGACGGGCCCTACTCTTCAACAGGATTTATTATCCATATTGTTAAGGTGGCGGAAGCATAAATACGTCCATACGGCTGACATCGAAAAAATGTTCAGACAAATCGCCATTGATGAAGATGACCAGAACTATCAACGTATTTTATGGAGAGAGTCTCCGCAACAAGAAATTCAGGAGTTTAAGTTGACTACTGTCACATATGGAACAGCAGCAGCAACTTATTTAGCGGTGAAGTCACTACGACAGCTGGCCATCGATGAACAACCAAACTATCCTATAGCGTCCAACGTAGTTTTAAATGATTTCTACGTGGATGACCTAATTTCTGGACAAAACACACTGGAAGAAGCCTTACTCAGCCAAAAACAAACCATTGATTTGCTGAATTGCGGTGGATTTACGTTAAGAAAATGGGCAACAAACAGCACAGTCCTCTTGAAATCCATACCAGTGCATCTAAGGAATCAAAATCGATTGGAATTCAAGCTTGATGACACAATTAAAACTCTTGGACTACACTGGAATCCAGTAACAGATACATTCGGTTTCATTGTCACTCAATCCGCGCCTGGCAAGCCTACCAAACGAAACCTACTTTCGGATAGTGCAAAACTTTTTGATCCATTAGGCTGGCTGGCACCCATAACAGTTGTAGCTAAACTGATGATGCAAGAAATTTGGCTAGCAGGCCTATCTTGGGACTAAGAACTTCCGTCACACATATCAACAAAATGGCAGGAATTTAAAAATTCTTTACCTCTCCTGGAAGAAATATCTATTCCACGTTGAATCCATTTTGAGTATAACAATATAACAGAACTTCATGGTTTCTGCGACGCCTCAGAAAAGGCCTATGCTGCTGCCGTTTACATCAAATCTACAAATTCAGAAGGCATTACTATTGTGAGTCTTCTCGCATCAAAAACAAAGGTTGCACCGATTAAAAACTTACTTTCACTACCTCGTCTTGAGCTTTGTGGAGCGTTGCTGCTCACTAAACTAATGCACCAAATCAAAGAAGCAATGCAAATTCCGGAAACAACTTCGTTCTTTTGGACCGACTCAATGATCACTTTATGTTGGATTCGAGGGCGTCCTCATAAATATAAAACTTTCGTGGCCAACCGAATATCGGAAATTCAAACATACTCGAGTCCATCACAATGGCATCATGTTGGATCAACCGACAATCCAGCAGACTGCGCATCAAGAGGGACCAGTCCGAAAGAACTAAATAACAACAATTTATGGTGGACGGGTCCAGATTGGCTACAATTTCCAACCGAATGTTGGCCACAACAAACTACTACTCAAGAGGAAGCTACTTTGGAAACTAAACAATTGGTTACACTTGCAACATCAACAACTGCAGTCAATCCGTTTGCACAGATTATAGAACGATTTTCAAACATGAACAAAATAATTCGCGTTGTCGGCTTCTGTCGACGATTTATAAAAAAATGTTTGAAAAAACAGGTTAGCGGATCGCCAACTTTACTTTCTGCTGAAGAACTTAATGAATCCTACAACAAACTAGTCAGAATAATTCAACATGCGGAGTTCCAGAACGAAATCATGCAGATTAACAAAGAAGGCTCAATATCAAGAAAAAGCAAGCTCCTCTCGCTTAATCCATTTATTGATGAACATAAAATACTAAGAGTAGGAGGAAGAATAACTAATTGTAACCTGAGCTATGATACCCGTCATCCAAAGATACTGCCTCCAAAACATAGATTCACAAAGCTACTAATCAAAGATGCTCATGTTAAAACATGGCATGGGGGGACTCAGTTAACTCTGTCATATCTTAGAAACAAATATTGGATCACGAACGGCAGAAGCAACATACGTACGGAGATAGCAAAATGCATTACGTGTATTCGGTTCAATGCTTCAACAAGACACCAACTAATGGCAAGCTTACCCAAAGAACGAGTCGTGCCATCACGTCCATTTACTAACACAGGCGTTGACTACGCCGGACCAATCTCAGTAAGAGTTTCTAAGGGACGTGGGAATAAGTCATACAAAGGATACATAGCACTATTTGTATGCTTTGCTACCAAAGCAGTGCACATAGAGGTTGTCAGCGATATGACCAGTGCAGCCTTTATCGCGGCCTTTAAGAGATTTATGGCTCGAAGAGGTCTTTGCAAACGGATTTACAGCGATAATGGAACCAATTTTGTTGGAGCCCGAGAACTGATTGAAAAGGATAAACAACAAGCTCTACAACAAGCAAATCTTGACCTCCGGAAAATGCTAGCTGACAATGGAATTGAGTGGCACTTCATACCACCGTCTGCACCACACTTTGGAGGACTTTGGGAAGCAGCAGTGAAATCTCTAAAGTTCCATCTAAAACGGGTAATTGGAGACACAACCCTCACATATGAAAAGTTATCAACGGTTACATCACAAATAGAAGCATGCCTCAATTCAAGGCCGCTTACACCAATTTCATCTGATCCAAATGCGTTGATATTAACACCGGCACATTTTTTAGTTGGTGATTCACTAATAACTATCCCAGAATCGAATATGCTGAATGAAAACATTCCTGTCAATCATCGGTGGAGATTACTACAAAAAATGGTTCAAAATTTTTGGAAACGCTGGTCAAATGACTACCTTACCGAACTACAACAAAGAACTAAATGGACCAGCAAACAACCAATGGTTAAAGTAGACGACATTGTTTTAATAAAAGACAACAACTTACCGCCAACAAACTGGCCTTTGGGAAGGATCATTGATCTACATCCTGGCAGCGATGGTTTGACTAGGGTAGTCACAGTAAAGAGTGGGAATGGTTCCATATTCAAAAGACCCATTACCAAAGTAAGCGTCCTACCTTTCGACACCGAGTAGTCGCAAAATAAGTCAGCAAATGACTCACGTACCAAGGTTCCTAAAGCCACCAATCTCATAGTTCTACCATTACTTCTACTATGTTTAGTGGCGATCACTACGCTGCCGAGTCCAGTGTCATCGACCGAACAGCTGATGTACAACATCACCACTCTTAGTCACCAACCTGGGCTGTATCTAGAAAATTTGGGAAATCTCCGATTCACCAATCAGCAGTGGAAAATAGTAGTTTACTTCAACCTCACATCCTACTATTCAGATTTGATGGCATACAGAAGTCTGGCAAGGAACATGGATCAACTTTGCATGGAAACAGCTGAAGACAATCATCAGATATGCTCTGTAATCAACAATCAGCTCATGCATATTCTAACTGAAATCGAGGACAAGAACGCAATACTTCACTACAGAGAAAGGAGAAGAAAACGTGGGATCTTAAATATCGTGGGCAATTTGGCAAGTGACCTATTTGGAGTTTTAGATAATCGGGATGCGAAGCACTATGAAGAGGAAATACAAAAGGTTAAATTAAATCAACAACACCTTTTAATGATAGCCAAGAACCAAAAATCGATTGCTCACGCAACTTTAAACATCTTAAAACGAACTGATGAAGAAAATAGACGTCATTGGCAAGCTATTACACGACAAATAAGTTCTGCATTAGTTGACATCAACAACAGTCAAAAATTGACGTCTTTAACCCTTCATGCACTTCTTCTGATGCTCGACTTCAAAGACACTCAGCAAAAACTAATTGATGTCCTTTTAAATTCAAACAACAAAGCAGTGAGCACTTCAATCCTACCACCAAATCAACTTAGCAAGGCACTTCAAGATATAAAACAGCATATGCCTCCAGACGTTCTGCTGCCCTCGCAAAATGAAAACTATGAATTATTGAGAATGTATCAAATCATATCATGCAGAGGAAAATTAAGTGGTCAATATTTAATTTTTGAATTAAAAATTCCATTGATGAACACGGCGAAATATCAAGTATTTAAACCTATACCTCTTCCTACAAACGAAGGCGTCTTCATTCAAGCATCAATGGACTATTTGGTTACCTCCATACATCGTGACGAATATTACATGATGACAAGGGACGAGTTCAACCATTGCAAGCATAGCAACAGTGAGTATATTTGTATGTTGCTACATCCCATTCATTCCGCATACAACAACAATTCTATATGTGAATTAGACCTATTGGCTTCACAACAACCATTCAACTGCCACATTGTAAAAAGGATATCGCAAAATCCAAGAGATACTCGTACATGGATAAAGTTGAGAAACAATAAGTGGATTTTCTCAATTGATCAGGAGCGGCAGGCTACTATAGCCTGTGATGGAGATTTCGTAGCAGTATCACTACCACGCAATGGAATAATTTCTCTTAAAGGCGGATGCACTTTAAAAGAAGGGTCAATTTTTCTAAAAAGTTATAAAATCTAAAAGGAAACCGTAATTGACTCGTCATATCTACCGAAAGTCAACCTATCAATGAAGTGGATGGATAGGCGTACAAACTACTCAATTCAATTGGAAAACTCAACCTTAGTGGATGACATAACTGAGCTGCACAAGCGAATACAACAGATACAAGAAGAGCATCTCCCAGTATCACACCATGACATTCATCATTATTTTCTTCTCTATGCAATTATTGCCTTTAGCATAATCGCCTTTATTATTTACAAATGCCGAACCAAAAGGAGACCTCCACCAGAACGAAGCCTATAACTTAGAAAGCTAGGCCCGGGAGAATGTTTATACTCAACAACGTAAATGACATGATATTTTCAAATTTAGTAATTTTGCTTATTCTAAGCATTTTTATATTTCTCTTTCTAAGAATTTTTATATTTCTTTTTCTACAATTAAATATATATAATGTGTGTAACACGATAACTCACATGTAATATACTGATTAATAAGCAATTATTGTATTTGCATGCATTACATACATGTAATAATTTATAAGATAGATATAAAATTATCATTGTTAATTATGCTTAAGTAAACAAAATTAATATATAAATATCAAAGAAAACTTAATAAACAGCTCAGTTGTAAAACAAAAACCATTTAATCTATTTGTGAGCCCTCATCAGTGGTAAGCCACAAATATTAAATACTACAACGACAAAAACATTCCACGTACGCTACCACATTTTGTAGGTGGCCTAAACGAGGTTAAATAATTATATAATTCCAACGGGTACCACAATATTTTTACGGGTGCGACAAGTACCGTATTTTTGAGAGTGCTGTTTTACAACGGGTGGCCAGGTGAGGCCATTCGCAACGTTTTTTTTGTGATTTTTAAGGCGAGGCAACGCCCGACAATAAAAATTGTTTACGGTTTTTGACGTGCCAACGCATAATAAATTTTGGGCACGTTTTGGGCGAACGGGCACCGCGGCTATAACGGGTGTCGTGCGTACTGTTATTTACGGGTGGCCAGTTGAGGCCACTCTGCTATCAACGAATCCGGCAGCCAGTTGAGGTCAGCCGTATGGTTATTTGGTTATTAGAGTTTATCGGCAGAAGAATCCGGCCACGGGGTAGTCAACAAGGGACCCCGCAACGGTTTGAGTGGCCAACCGGTCATTGTTATTTTATTTTGGTATCGGTGGTCTGCCGCAACATTACGGTAGCCAACCGGCTATTGATAGTTTTATACCGTGGTATCGGGGAAAGGCCCCGCAACGCCTAATTTATTTTGGAGGCCAGTCAAGGCCAAACTACTTAACGGCACCAAAGCCGCAACGGTCCGGGGCGGCGACCCTGAGGCATGACGGCTGCGCAAGGCCGCAACAATTTATTTGATAGTTATTTAAGGTACGATTTTTTGATTTTTGGTTTATTTTATTTTATATTTTTACAATTTTATTTTTTTTCTTAAATTTTTTAAATATAATTTTCTGGATTTTGTAATCGAGTGCCGCACAGCGGGTGCGCGCTCGGTGCGCATTGATCTTTCCCTCTCTCTCTCTTCCCTCCCTTTCTTTTTTTCGGGAAGTTGTTTCTCTATTTTATTTGTTTGTTGTAAAATGAATTACTAAATTCTCCGGTTAGTTATGATGGGAGCGGAGATTCCCTCGGTGTCGGTTTAGTGTTGGCGGTCCCTTGGTGCCCGCATCCAATTTCGTAACCGGGGCTTGGCCCTGTTTGAATTCGGATGGATGCGCGCACCAAGGCACCTCTCTCGGTTTATGATTATTTCGTCGTTCGTTCCTCAAGTTCCGGCCGACGAGTTTCGGCGGAACTCGGTATTATTATTATTTGCGTTCCCCTAACTTTCTGTAATCATCATGGTGTAAGCCAGGAGCCCTGTATGCCTCAAACCCCACGACCTTAGCACTTCTCCCTGAGAACGTAGCCGGCAAAATATCACCGTGGATGCCTCTGCAGGTGCTTAGTGAAAATCTGCAGGTTGGCAGTAGCCAGCCTGTAACAGTACGTTATACCATAATGGTGAAATATCAACAATCAAATAAAAAATTATATCTGAATGTGAATAATATTTCAACATCATGCGGGCCCAGGCCCTACCTGCATCCTTAACAGATAAGGTTAATTAGGAAAGGATGTTAGTCACAGAAACAACTAGGGCGAACCGCAGCAAAGTCATTTTCTAACTACTTAAATATATTAAAATGTTAGTCTCAATTAAATTCACACTCTAGATTAGATTTTGTTAGTTTATTTATTTGGGTTAGTTGTGGTTGAGGTAATGGATACTAATATTCATCATATGTATTCGGCTTCAGTCATAATAGACTGGTTAGGTTATTTTTAATTCACATCTACGGGTCATCTCATCACATGCTGTTTGTAACCTTATTTTATCCTATCTTCCCACCCAACACCATCTAACCGAGGGATTGTACGTTCGTAATGACTCGACAGCATTATCATACATATGATGACCTAAATATTCCGGTTGATATTGTAAAAAATTAAATTTAAATTTGGTATTGTCATTCAGCTACCTATATTTAAATTCATCCAACTAAAAGTATGGTTGGTTTTTATCTAACATTCACACACTTCACTAAAACATAACCTGAATTCAACCAGAAAGATCGTCGGGGAACAACATTCCGTACCAAAAAGTCTTTGGATCGTTAACATATATTAGACGCATTTATTTCGGATCATAAATTAGTATTTGGACGTGTAATCAAAATGCAATCTGACTCACGGAAGCTGATTAGTACTTCAATGCATCCACATGAAGACTACGAAAGTCATAATTTTGGAAAATGGAAAGTTGATTTATTAAAAGATCGAACTATCTTAAAACAGTATCAATCCAACATAACAAAATTTCTGGTAAGAGAAGGTTTAATATTATATGATACTCTCAATTTCTCAGTGATAACAACAGTTGAAATAGTTTGGAGGGCTTTAGTGCATTCTATAAAGGCTTCATTAGACTTAATTTTAACCAAACAAGCCACTATGACTAAGGGACAGAAAGAAGCAATATATTCTTTAAAAACTGCTTTAAGAAGGACACCACGTAATCCTCATCTGATCAGAAATTGCCGATATAATGTTCAACAAGAATTTAGAAAATCCAAATCAGAAGAATGTAGAGAATTTTTCCGAAATCGACTCCGCCAAACCTATCAATTTATTCGTTCATATAGACAAAATTCTAATAAGATGGCAAGTACCTACATTCCTTTATCAGGATGGGAGCAATTATTATCAACTACCTCGGGTTCCGCCGTTCCTCTAATAACTGAAAAAGATCATTGGTCATTAGGATTGCCTCGAACCCAGGAAGAAATAGAAACCATCCTATATGTTCCATTAGAAGAGGAACTGCTCCTGGTTTAGATCAGATTTCAATTGAACTATTGCAAGCTTTACCTGAAGAGGGAATGAAGGTCTTTCTATATGTTTTACAACAGGTTTGGCTATTAAACACCCCACCAAGTGAATGGTTAGAAACGGTCCAATTTACTTTACCAAGAAACAACGACCCAGTACCATCACAGATTATAGACGAATAACTTTTTTAGACACTGGGTGTCGGGTATATGCAAAATTCCTATTATCTAGGTTTGAAGAGATACACACTCAGATATGATCATATCAGGCTGCATTTATCCGCAATCGGTCGACCGATGGCCATATGTTTGTTATACGACGTGTTATCGATGAGGAATGGTGTTAAATCCAGTTATTATTTGGATTTAATTAATGTTAAATCCAGTTATTATTTGGATTTAATTATTGGAGAGTATTTGAGGTTACCACGGGTGAGGCCTCAAGTACTCTGAATGAAACTGAATGTTTAAGTAAACTGAACAGAATGAATTTATTTAGAAAAATTTCTTGATTTTATACAAATTTTTGTCGTAGATTATACTAACAACAATTTACATTGATTACACTAATAACAAAATTTACTTAATTCTATTCACATAAAGTACAACGCTAGGAAAAAATATGTGTCTTATTACATTGTAGTGCGACATAGATAAAATAAAATTTTGTTTATTCATTTAAAATGTACAAATGCATTGCTAGCAAAATTAGTGTCGATTAGTTTTGAGTTATAAATTTAGTTTTTCGTGCGATGTAAAAAAAAATACCGGAAATGACTTTATACTGTTCAACCATGAGTTGAACATACTCCCAGGCAGCAATGAACTTATTGGTTGTGCTACAGTTGGATTCTTTGGGAGTTCTTTACGGTGAATTTGGTCGAGGAAGTGGTGGCACTGACTGAGGTTTAAATTTGAAGTAACAAATGATGATGCAAATGATCAAAATTCCTATGATTGAGTAGGAAGCCGTATAGTGATGAACATCATGGCGATTTATCCTTGTCGGCAGTTGCTGATTTCCTTTTATTATTGCCAGCTCCTTCTCCAAATTTGTTGTGTCCAACGGCGTTATTGATTTCGGATTATCGTTCACTATTGTTCTGGTTTTTATTTGTGAACCGAATTCCTTTAGATTGATGGCTCCGTTTATACGTTTAGATGACTTGTGAAATTCATTGTTGATATTGTTACGTGCTGTGCCGATGGCAATGATTTGAAGATTTTCGTCACTTAATGTGCAGCCAGCATTCATCGTCACTACACCGGATCCGTGAAAATTATATGAGTGGACTTTGGATTCACATACGACGTCAACCGTTGTTTCATTGGGAACTACGTATATCCAGTGATTCGGAGCGTTGAGTTTTATCCAATGTTTGGTTGCATTTATTGATTCAACACTGCATAATGTATAAAGCGTTGTTTTTCGCTGCAGGATTGCTACCTCGCACTGATTTACGTTAGTCATTGCGTTAAAGATCGGTGATATTTCGCATAAAAATTGTGAAGGTTCAAATCTCTGGCAACGATTCACTTCTTCTGTTGTTAGAGATGCGAAATGTTCTCGATGATTGTCCACTGCTAAGTATTTTGTTGATGTGATAATGCGCGATTGGGTGTTGTTATGGCAAATGTCAGGAACTGGTATTACGGCTAGTAGATTATAATCAACTGCAAAGGACAGCGGTATGATGATTTCAATTATCACATTTCGTTGTGTTACCCTACTGCGCACGTTCATTGTCTGGTATATGTGCAAGAGATTATGAATATCGTGGCCTGGGATGGTTATTGAAGCTGGTATGAGTTGTCGAATTGCTTGTAGTTGATCCTCTAATTGTGCCGGCGCAAGTATTGATGGATGCAAGATGTTATGATGTGCATAGTAGGCGATATCAAGAAGGCCTCGTTGAGTATCCTCTAGGTTCTTTAATATTAGGGTCAATTCGATCATGCTCATTAATATTGAGCGGACCCTGTCTTCGTATGTTCGATACTCGTTCAACAGCTCCATTTCCAATCTTAGTTTCTGTTGTTCTTTAATTAGATTGTTCAACGATGTGACTGTTAGATTAGAGTTATGCTTTACCAACTTGATTGTGTTGTCTATTATTGATGTTTGGTTTCTCATCAGTGCCATTAGATGATTCTCGTTGTTGTTAGTATTCTCAAATTGGACTTCATACTGATCAGCTTCGCGCTGGGTGAGAAGTCCAAACATGTCACCAAGCATAAGACCGACTGTGTCTCCGAAGCCCCGTTTTACTCGGCGCCGTTCCTTGTTGATTGTCAATAGAAGCTCGTTATCTGCGACCAAGTTTTTGAATTGCCACTGAAGTTGTTGTAGGATTATGTCACATCTTAAGTTAGAGAGCTCCTTGCAGGCTGCTTCCAATTCGATCTGAGCTTCTTTAAAGACTTCTATCTCCTGCCAATAACTCGTCATGTTGTAGTAAATTACTATCGTCCACTTCATGGCTACCACTTCAAGTTTGCCTATATCCTCGAAATATATCCCAGTCGAATGGTTGAATGGCGTAACTGATCAATGGGCCTGTGCCAAACCTAGTAAGCAGCAAATTGAAAATACTGTTAGGGCTAGATAATTTGCTTTGGTCGCGCCCTTTGCATGTCTATGAGGCTGCCGTCTCAGGGATTGATTGTCCTTTGCATGGAGCTGTGTGGTGTCATTAGTCTCTGGTGCAATTGTTTCATCTAGGCCCTTTGATGGTTCCTGCTGTGTTTTGTTTCCATCCTTAGTTGTTGTTGAACGGACACAGTCACTATTTTGTTGATTCATGTTCATCTGATCCTCTATGTTCGATGTTAGTTATGGGTAGGCGACATACTTTTGTGATATTTCGTTTAAGCGTGTTATCTTTGTATTTAAGGGAAACTACTCTGACGAGTCCATCTTGTCCAGGGTGCAGTTCGAATACCCTGGCTAGTGGCCAGTGTGTGGGAGGTAAATGTTCATCCTTGAGGATCACCAATTCTCCTACTCGAAGGTTAGGTTGTTCAAGCAACCATTTTGGCCTATGTTGTAATCGCGAAAGGTAATCCGTGTGCCATTTCTTCCAAAATCCTTGACTGAGTTTGGTTAGCAGATTCCATCTTGTTGTAATCTGGGTACCTTCGATGTCAGGCTGTGGCATTGCTATGATGGATCTCCCTGTTAGGAAATGCGCTGGACTTAAGAAACCATCATCTTCTGGGTCATTTGAAAGAGAAGCTAGTGGCCTAGAATTCAAGCATGCCTCTATTTGTGCTAGAAGTGTTGAAAGTTCTTCAAAGGTTAAAGTATGAGTTCCGATTATTTTTCGGAGATGTTGTTTCGTCGATTTTACTCCCGCTTCCCATAACCCTCCAAAGTGAGGACTTCCCGGCGGCACAAAATGCCAAGTAGTGCCCATTTGTGCTGTTCTGCTTTTAATTTCAGCTTCTTGTTGTTTAGCCTGCTTTCGTAGTTGTTTGTCTGCTCCGACGAAGTTTGTCCCACAATCACTGAATATTTTCAGACAAATTCCTCGTCTTGATATGAATCGTTTGTATGCGGCTAGGAAGGCATCTGTTGATAGGTCACTCACGAGTTCTAGGTGAATTGCCTTTGTGGCTAGACATATGAATATAGCAATGTAATCCTTTGTTGTTTTGTTACAGCGGTCTTTCCACAATTTTATGCTGATTGGACCTGCATAGTCTACTCCGCTATTTTGTGAACAGTGGTGCAGGGCTTACCCTTTCTTTTGGTAATATTCCCATTAGTTGGTTCGATGCCAACTTTCTTGACCTAATACAGATTATACATTCGTGTATGTGTTGACGAATTGTGTTTTTAGCATTTATTATCCAATATCGCCCTCTCAGGTGTGCTAATGTTGCTTGATTGCCACCATGTAATGTTTTTAAGTGAGCATCCTTGATGATTAGTTTTGATAATTTGTGACTTCTCGGCAGTATTATTGGATGCTTTTCTTCATATGAAAGCTCCGAATTTGACAGTCTCCCTCCGACCCTAAGTATATCATTTTCATCGATGAATGGAGTGAGAGTTATGATTGCGCTTCCCTTTTGTAAATTTTGATTTGTTTTTAGTTGTTTTAATTCTGTTTCAAAAGCTTCTCGTTGGGCGATTCTGATTATGGCCCTTAGCGATATGTTTAGTTCTTCTGGTGTGAAATGTGAAACGTTTCTGGTGTTTGACCTTATATTAGATCGAAATCGTAGACAGTACGCAATAGTGTAAATAAGCCGTTGTATTGACGAGAATCGAGGGAATTCAATCACTCGGTTTTCCACTGTTGTTGTTAATGTTCTTATGGACTTGCATTCCATGCTACTGGCTTGTTCCATCTCTTGACTATCAATGTTGGTTCTTGGATAGGTAAAACCCTTTAGCCATATTGGCCCTTCCCACCAAATCATGTGGGCTAATAATTGGACTGGGTTTAATCCTCGAGATGCACAATCCGCAGGATTATCCTTGGATGCTACGTGATACCATTGGCTAGGATTGGTATTGGATTGAATTTCTGTTATTCTATTTGCCACAAAGGTTTTATGATTTTGTGGTTTTCCTTTTATCCAACCTAATACTGCTGTAGAATCACTCCAGCAAAATGTCGTTATGTTATTGTTTATATCCAACGCATGTAAGACGTTTTGAAGCAGCCTTGATAGTAGCAGTGCGGCGTTTAGCTCTAACCTTGGAAGCGATATTGTCTGGTTTAACGGTGCAACTCTCGTTTTAGCAGCAATTAGTGTTGTTTTATTATTTATTTTGCTGTATACCACTGCAGCATACGCGTGATTAGATGCGTCACAGAAACCGTGTAATTCAATTTTGGCTTGGGTGGTGTAGTGTGTCCATCGATTAATTCTAATTTTCTCTAACTGTGGTAGTTCTAGTTTGTAGTTTGACCATCTCTCTTCAAATTTTGAATTAAGTTTTTCATCCCATCCTACGCCAGATGCCCATAAATCTTGAAGCAAGATTTTCGCCTGAACTATCACGGGTGCTAACCATCCTAGCGGATCAAACAGCCTAGATGCTTCCGATAGAATTGTTCGTTTGGATATCGCTGGTTTAGTTCCCTGCAAAGACACTTTAAATTGAAACGTATCTGTTGCAGAGTTCCAGAGGAGTCCTAGAGTTTTTATTGTCTCGTCAAAGTCTATCGTGTGTAAACCAATTTCTTTAAGGCTCTCTGGAAGTTCTTGTAATATTGTCTTATTGTTGCTGACCCATTTTCTAAGGTTGAAACCTCCTAGTGAGAGAAGTTCTTGTAGCTCTCTCTGCGCAGCTTTTGCCTCTGTTATTGTGTTGGCCCCAGATAATAGATCATCCACATAGAAATCGTTTAATGCAAGTTTGGACCCAATCGGATATTTTGATGCTTAGTCTATGGCCAGTTGTTGTAGAGTTTTTGTGGCCAGATAGGATGCAGAGGCTGTTCCATAGGTAACTGTTTTTAATCTATAGGCTTTCATTGGCATATTTGGATTTGCTCGCCATAGAATTCGTTGAAAGTCTTGATCTTGGCTAGTTACTTGTATTTGCCTGAACATTTTCTCAATGTCCGATGCAATAACATAACGACGTTTCTTCCATCTGATCAATATTGTTGTTAAATTGTCTTGTAAGGTTGGGCCTACCCGCATCATTTCGTTTATAGAAGTGCCCGTTGTTGTTTTGCAGGAAGCATCGAATACTACTCTTAATTTCGTCGTTGTGCTATCTTCTTTTAAAACTGTGTGATGTGGCATGTAGTATACTCGGGAAGGATCCGTGCCGGAATCATTTTTAATTAGTTCCATATGATTGAGCTGGATATACTCGTTGATGAACTTGTGATATTCTCTTTTAAGGTTGTCATCTTTCATGAATCTTTTTTCGATTTGAACCAATCTTGCTGCTGCTTTGCTTTTAGATTCTCCTAATCCCACTTCTTTTAGTTTGTCATTTTTGAGTGGTATATGAACCTCATAGCGCCCATTTTTTAATCTCTTGTGTGTGTTTTTATAATGCTCTTCACACTCCACTTCATCCGTAGTTAGGGTTCGCTTTGGATGTAGTTCTTCATATTCCCAAAGGCGCTTGAGTTGGTTATCAATATCTGCTAAAGTAGCATGGCTACTTAGTCGAGCGGTTGGTATGTTGCTCGCCTGAGTTAGACAGCCCGATATTATCCATCCTATTTGTGAATTTTGAGCAATACACTTGTGTTGTGGATCCCTTTTTATGCCTTCTAACATTATCTCTCCATAAATATCAGCACCTATTATAATATCAATAGGTCCGGGAGTATCGAAGGTAGGATCGGCTAGAATTATTTCCCGTTGTAGATTTTCATCCAAACCCAAGATGTTCTTGTCTGGAAGTGGTTTTGTTATGGTTCTCAAAACCAAGGCATTGGTTTGTATGTTAAAAATTGATGGGAATCTAGGACTTATATCGATTGTAATCTGTTGGTGTGATTTTCCTTTTGTTGTTGTTATTCCGGAAATTTCGGCTAGAACTCTTGTTCTTGGCAAACCTAATTGTTGTGCAGCTTGCTCTGTGATAAACGTGGCCTGTGATCCTGGATCGATCAGTGCCCGTAGAATGTTGGAACAACCGTAAATATTCTGTACTCTTACTAGAGCTGTAGCTAGTAGAACTGGGTCGCAATCTTTGTCGAATGTTGATACGTTCAATTTTGCATAATTGTTCTCTCGTTCCCGATTATTTACGTGTAGCAAGGTGTGATGCTTGCCCTGGCAGAAAGAACATGTTGTGTTGTTCTTACAGCCTGTTGTCGTATGATTTTGGCCAAGACAGTTTCTGCACAAAGTGTGTAGCATGACCATTTGATTTCTTTCGGAGGTGGTCATGGTTTTAAAACGCGGGCATATGTCGACTCTGTGGTTTTTCTGACAGCATATGCAAATATGATTCGGTTGAGTAGCCGCTAAGAAGGCACGTCTTAATGGTTGAGCTTGAAACCTCGTTTGTTGAGGTGGTATTTGTTTGGTGGGAACAACTGATTCTAGAGATTGAAAACGCCTCTCTAGAAACTTCAAGAATTGGCTTGTTTCTTGAAATTCTCTTGGGTTTTCCAGTGAGCTTTCGTATAGACGTCGTGATTCGGCATCTAATTTCTTTAGTAAGGTGAAAGTGATGAAAGGGCTCCACGTTTCAATTCTGATCCCCGTATTTCTGATGGCGTATAAACACTCTGTTGTTATGTCGTGTAATCCTTTTATTGCTGCTGCCGATTCCGTGGTGCAAGCTTGTTGGTTCAGCAAAGTGTTCAGAAGGTTGGAAACGAGCAATCTTTTGTTGTTGTATCGATTTTCTAAAATTGCCCAAGCTGCATCGTAGTTCTCTCCAGTGGTTTCTAGATTGCTCAATAATCTCCCAGCTGATCCTTGTACATGACCTTTGAGGTAGTTCATTTTATGTGTGTTGGTAAGTTGACTGTTGTCATGAACTAGCCGTTTGAATGTATCTGCGAAACTTGCCCACTTCATGCACTCCCCATGGAAGTGTGGGATTTCTATTCGTGGTAGACGAATTTCCAATGATTTCTCTGTGGACGGTTGTTGATCATCCTCTAATAACGTTGTTATTGTTATTACGATACTTTCGTATTTGTTGTATAGACTTTCGTAGTGTTGGTCTACGAAATAATCTAAGTTAGCTTCTTGTTCTTCCGAAGCTTCCATGCAGATCTGTTCATGCAGATCCATGATTTGCATCATTGCCCTTTCCATCGTTTTTAATTTATGATTGAGGACGGCTCTGGACTTGTTGTTGCTTGCCAGTACGTCCTTAGCCGCACGAATTTCTCGATATAAATTTCGCATTTTAATGTTCTGTTGTTTCAATTGCTGGATCATTTTCGTGGGCTGATTTTGTTGACCTTTATTTTCTGATTCATCTCTTGTTGATTCGGATGATTGGCCAGTGGATTTTTCAAATGGTGGAACTTCATTGCCCTGGTCGTTCTTGTTTGACCCCTCAGACTTGTCGAAGTTAAATTTAAGACTTGATTCTGGAGTTGGTGTTGATGGCAAGGATGATTGATTGAGACGGTGCCGCATGTCATCAATATACTTTGTATAGGTGTCACATACTGCCTGTCTATCTTTGTAGTATTGGTGAGTTGCTTTTAATGGAGGTTTCAAATTTCTCACTTCGTTGTCACCGTCTACGTACTCATTGTACAACTTTTTTAGATTCGCTATTCTGGCCTCAAGGTACCTCTTCGTTTTTCGCTCTGCACTGTCTTTTTTATAGTTCGAGATAAATTGTGTTATCTCGGTTGCCTTTGCTAGTTGATTCTGCAATAGACCCTCCATTTTTGCTTAGCAGTGAAGATGGCGCGGGTCACGTTGGTGATGAACCCGAAACGAGTTTGTGTTGCGCTGTGCAGCTTGATGGTTGCCGGTTGTAGTTCGGCGTCGACTGTAGACTGTTTCTGCCTGTTGTTGATCGGCGTGGACTGTATTTTGTGCTAATAGTTTTAATGGCCTCGAAGGACCAATGTTAAATCCAGTTATTATTTGGATTTAATTATTGGAGAGTATTTGAGGTTACCACGGGTGAGGCCTCAAGTACTCTGAATGAAACTGAATGTTTAAGTAAACTGAACAGAATGAATTTATTTAGAAAAATTTCTTGATTTTATCCAAATTTTTGTCGTAGATTATACTAACAACAATTTACATTGATTACACTAATAACAAAATTTACTTAATTCTATTCACATAAAGTACAACGCTAGGAAAAAATATGTGTCTTATTACATTGTAGTGCGACATAGATAAAATAAAATTTTGTTTATTCATTTAAAATGTACAAATGCATTGCTAGCAAAATTAGTGTCGATTAGTTTTGAGTTATAAATTTAGTTTTTCGTGCGATGTAAAAAAAAATACCGGAAATGACTTTATACTGTTCAAACATGAGTTGAACAAATGGAAAACAGGAAAAACAATTTATATCATCGCAATATAGAACTAACATGGAAGTTATGACCATCTATTGCTACGGTCGTAATATTTTCATAATTTGGTCTTATGAGAATTTCAGATTTGCGTTCATTTACCTCTAATCCTATTGAGTGTAGTAGAGGGACAAGTTCTTCTATAATAGTAGACAAGATGTTTAAATCATTACTAACGAGTAACAAATCATCAGCATAGGCTAATATGTATTAATGGCAATTTAATTTCTTGATCTTGCGAAAGTTGTAAACCAGGAATGACTTCTGCGAGGGTTTGTAGAACGTAATCCCATATTAAATTGAATAAGGTAGGTGAAAAGGGACATCCTTGTTTGAACCTCATGCCACGTTGAAATGCCCAAGTTCTTTGTGTATACCATATGATTGATGTTAACTCATGCATACAAGTTCTTATTATTCTATTAAAAAGATGATGGGGAACTCCAAGATGAGAGAGAATAATAGTTGCTTGGTTAAGATCAACTTTATCGAAGGCCTGTTTTAGATCGCGTGATAGATTTAGGCACTTATATAACTGCCGTAATACATATGTATAAACAACTAGTAACTCCCATCATGACATATGGTTTACGAGTCGCTGTTTTGACTAAAACCTGTCGTTTACGATTAGCACGGTATGAGAAAAGCTTTTTAATACAATTATTGCAGTATTGTACTAATCGGCCTCTAAGAATTTGTGGTAGAAGAGTTTTGAAGGGAAAAACAATCAATCGGAAAGTTACTGCATATCGTATATCCATTGGAGCCATATTCTCAGAAGAACAAGAGACCATTTATTACATGCAGCAAAGAAATTTATAAGAAATTACAAAAGAAATCACTTGGCATGATTCACTAAAACAGGATATACAGAGAATATCAATTCCTGAAACTCGTTTAAAAATTGCCGCACAAACATGAAAGTCTGATTTAAAAAAGGAAGTTCATTTAATTTATGACTCAGATAACCCTTCCACAAATGAATCTGATGATTACATATACAGTTCGGACTCCAATTAAGTATTCATTATATAATTTGTTTGTTTACCAAACCTAAATTTCCAAACCCAAACTAACCAAACCCTCTCCTTTTCCTATCCTGGGAGTTGAAAATATGAATTATGCGTCATACATAGCCTCTTATCATCTAATCGGAGATCACCAGCCTACCTCCAATTATGAAGGCAACATCAGCAAATATAGCAAATGTTCACTTTAAATGTGATGAGGTAGTCCGCGGTCTTAAGACTCTCGGAATACAGGCAGAAGAACGAGATCCATGGTTAATTTATATAGCATTACAAAAGTTAGATGCGGCAACATAGCGAATATGGCGAACCGAAACTGCGGAAGTAGACTTTGCCACTCTTCAATGTTTCTTTGATTTTCTTCGTTAGCGAATGGACTCTCTGTAAGGTATTAAACACGAGACTACACCAGGAAATTTTGGTAAAAGGGTAGTTGAGGTGCACAATAGCACAGTGGCTACGTGCGTGGGTTTCAACATGACAGCCGAGCATCAGATGTATACGCTTGTCCAAAGTTCTTAACTCTGGAAATTTCACAACGCAGGCAGCTATTCAAAAAAGTGACATGTGTTTTAATTGTTTGAGCGCTAAGCACCAAGCTTATTAGTGTAGATCAAGGCAAACATATACAGAATAAAATATGAAGCACAACACGCTTTTTAATTTAAATTTGTTGAAGGAGCATGTGCCACCATTGCAGCTGATAAAGATGAAAATAATAGAGGTAGTACTCAAAATGGTTCTGAAACAGAAGAATCCAACTGTCACGCATATACGAAGAATAGTAATTTCGTAACAAAGGCATTATTACTAACAGAACAGTATAAGATATGTGAACTGTGGTTGACATGCCGCATTAGCGCCTAGAAATAATTGCCGCGTTTCTATAAAGGGTGTAAGTGACACAAATTCAGGAATCTCAAGGGGAATCACGGACCTAGCATTAGGTTTAAGAATCAAAAGCAGTTTCCATCTAAACACAAAGGCGTTGCTACTTCCTAAAATATTGAATTATATACCATCTCAAATATTAGGAGAGTCATATTTGAACTCTCCAGTCTACAAATGGCAGGTCCAGATTTCCTTCAAAGCGCAAGATACGAAATGGGTTGGGTGTTACTGAACCAAATGTGAATCAAATGTTGGTGAAGGAAGTCAAACACAAACCAGCTTATTAATAGATATCGATGCGAGTTTAAGACGGTTTTGGGAGATAGAGGAGACACAAGAGATTAGGGTATTAACACAAGAAGAAACTAAGTTCATTCAAAAATACAAAGAAACAGTGTCCAGAGCCGCAAACAACAAATATGTAGTTGGTTTACCATATCGAGAGGAGTTACAGCTGGGACAGTCAAGATATATGGAACTAAAACGATTTACCGCTTTACCAAATAAATTAAAGAAAAATAATGTCTTAAGTAAGGAATATACGATTTTTTTGAAAGAGTATGAAGCACTGAGACACATGACTCAAGGGTCGAACCCATCCACACCAGGCTACTATCTACCACACCACGCTGTTTTCGAGCCAGGAAGTACCACTACGAATTTAATGGTGGTTTTTGACGGTCCAGCAGTGACAATGGACGGACAACCATAGAACGATACACTCTTAGTCGGTCAAACTATTCAAGATTCTTTATTTAATATTTTATTACGTTTCAGAAAGCCCCAGATAGTTTTCATAGCGAACATAGAGAAAATGTTCCGTCAAATATAGGTTCGAGATAAAGACATTTCAAAGAATCTTATACCGATCAACTTCAACGGATGAACTAAAAACATATCGACTATGAACCGTAACCTATGGGACCACTACACCATTCTTAGCTACACACACACTCTATATAAACTAGCAGAAGATTACAAGAATCAATATCCTCAAGTGGCGGAAATAACTAAACGCGATTTCTATATGGATGACTTAATGTCGGTGGAGATGCTCTAGAAGAAACACAATTATTAATAAAACAGCTTTTTACGTTACTAGCCACTACGTGGTTTTCCCTTAAGAAAATGAGCATTGAATAATGATGAACTAATGAAGACGATTCCAGAAGACATTAAAGAAATAACAACTCGCAAATCGCAATATCAAAAAAAAAAAATGACGATGTCACTGTGAAGGTTCTGGGTTTAGAATTTAATCCATGCTTTGATTATTTCTAATAGGTAGAATTTTTATTATAAGGTTTTTCTAGATGATCGTACACAGCATACAAAACGAACACTATTGTCAGAAGCTTCAAAGCTGTTCGATCCAATGGGTTGGCTATCACCTACTACTATTGCAATCAAGATTCTCATAAGCATTCTAGATCCTTGGTTAAGGATTCCGACAGAAATGCAAATGCTGGAATTTATCAGGGTTAATCGCTGGCTAATTTAGCCAAACTCATAGATCAAATTTGAGCTCCGTGGTTTTCGGATGCCTCGGAAAGTGCTTATGGTGCCGCCATATATAGTAGAGTGAATGTTGGTGGAATGTACAAAACTAATATTGTGGTGGCAAAAACAAAGGTCGCTCCGATAAAGACTGTTAGTTTACCTAGGTTGGAATTAAATGGTGCACTGCTACTAGTTAAACTAATGAACACTGTAAAGATATCACTAGCAGTTAAGATTTTACCAAATACGTTTTATTGGACTGATTCACAAATAGTCCTCGATTGGCTATCCACTACACCAAGAATATGGAAGACATTTATCACTTTTCCTGAATGTGTACACAATTGTGTGGGTACGGCAAAAGAATCATGTTAAAAATTAATTTTTGTATGTGTTTTGAACCAACTTACACATTTGTGAATTACTTTTTAACTTATTTTCGTCCGAAAAAAAACACTTTAACTGTATACACAATTGTGTTGGTTGTACTTCAAATCAAGCGAATTTTTTTATAAAAGCGCCATTACATACTATTTTTTTACTCACACATTAATGTGTATAAAAAGGGATATAGCAAACCGAACTGCAAAAATTTTGGAACTTAGCAGTATAAATCAATGGTTTCGTGTGGAGTCGTCTAGTAATCCTGCAGATTGTGCCTCGAAAGACTTGATGCTATCAAACTTAACAACATCTGATTTGTGGTGGAATGAACCGGAATGGCTGAAAATATACCAAACTGCTTGGATTCAAATAGCTCCTATGCAAATCGACAACATTGGTGATAAAATGGATGAGCGGACAAAGGTGATCAGTACACATGTGCTTACAGATGAAAATGTCATTCGTACTTTATTGAATAAGTTCTCCAGCATCAGGAAAATTTTAAGAATTGTGGCTTAGATGTACCGCTTTTTCGATAAAGAAAGATCTATGAACAAAGGTGATGAGAAAAGGGATTCGCTAGTTCTTCATGCATTCAATTCAGATGAAATGGAAAGGGTTTTATTCTGTCTTATAAGAGTAGCGCAACAAGAAAACTACGGCAATGATATGCAAGCAATAGAAGAAGGTGGTGGAATAAGCACAAATTCACACTAATAAACGTTTCTCCATTTTTAAATAAGTCAAAGGTTGTAAGAGTTGATGGAATATTTTAACATGCAACCTTATCATTCAATGTTAGACATTTAATATTGCAGGGCCATTTTTAAAAATCACTAGGGCTTCCTAAATTATTGAAAAGTTTAATTTTGAAGTTTCGCCCCGATCAATCAATCGGTCTGAGTTGTAGAGAGGCCGATGTTTTGTGCATAAACAGTTTTTTATGTCAAAAATAGCCATTTCCCTTCCTTTACCTACGGAGCGTTTGTAAATAATTAAGGAGCTGCCGAGTTCATCAAGAACAAGTCAAACGTGAGATCAGAAGGCATGTAGCCTTTAAACGAGGACCTGTTAACCGTTGATGCTAGGGCGGAACAAAAAATTCAAGGAACAAAAGCAAAAAGTAGTGGCCTCAAGTCAAAGAAAATGGACACCAACGTCAGGTGGAAATCAAGCGGAAAATCCGCAGCAAAGCCACTATTTGGACTGCGGTCAAACGCAAGGTGACAGAAGAAGTCCCTCGTCTAGATCCGTTGAAGACCAGTAATACAGACAAGGCAGGTATGTGTTGAATCCAATAAACTTAAAAAGTATTCTGGAGCAGTCTACTTTTAGAGCTAGAAAGCACTCCTTGGTATAGAAATATTAGGTAATGAAGCCCAGGTAGAAACCCTAAATGAACTAGAAGAGATCCTCATGGAGATTAAAGATATTGATGAGGTCACCATTTTGTGATGAGAATGTTCTCCAAGAAAGAGAAATTCATTTAGCAATTTGTGACACAGGTAAAATTCGTATTGGATATGTGGAGCATAGATATGTCGAGAGCATGGCGTAGCACTACTTATCGTTCCAAACTCTGCTTTGAGTTAAGGAGAGTCATACATGAAGGAACTGCAATACCGACCCAGATTCTCTTCTTAAGAAAGATGCAAAACTATATGGGTGGAATTTTGAAGTAAATGTTAAGCATACCGAAGGGCTATGCTGGTTGCTCAGAAATAAATATAGTACGCTAATTAAATATATTTTATAAACTACAGATGGATACTGCTATCCACCTGTAAGCTGGATTACGGATTCATCCAATAGCAGAGATTTGGTCATGCTCCAACCAGCCTGCTCACGAGAGGCCAATACATTTCGAAGCTGAATTAACCAGGGTCAAAACAGATGGCATATAAATCTATATCTGCTGTGCATCTCCGAGTGCATTGACGGATGCATAAATAATAAATTTTAACACATGCACCATAGAATGAGGCAGCAGGGGCAAGGCGAATTCGATAATTGGCATAACCCTCGTCAGTAGCAACCTTATGAGGATCGGGATCACGTGTAAAGTCAGGGAATAGAAGCCTATGCCAAAACGATCAATTGAACTGGTTGTATGGACGGCTAAGAATTTTGACTAAGAAATATTTTTCACAATGTTGGATGGGTTTCACTGAAATGGATGTAGCAGAAATTAAGGCAGGCCAACTTTTGTAATGTGTGACCTTGGACATGTGACGCAGCAATGCGTAAGACCGAGAAATAATCTTCATCCACCAGTAGCAAGGTGAACGAAGAAAACGCCAAGCTGGGAATATCCATGGCCATATTACGATGGAGGAATTGATAAAAGCTAGTAGAAAAATTTGAAATTGCAAGGCGTGGTCCCAGATAATATCTCAAACATAGCATTATAAACAGTAGTTCTTGCTAAACCTGAAAAATTAATGAAGGAATATTTTCGATGAATATTCGATGCCGAACAATGGAAAAAGCAGAGGTTGTTCCACCTCCCAATGGGAATAAACCTTCAAAAGAGCCATCTTCATATCGACCAATCTGTATGATAGACACTGCTGGTAAGATATTAGAATGTTATATCTGAAACAGACTTGAGGAAGCCGTTGGGAGACTTGGAAACCTTACGAATCACCAATATGATTTCAGAAAACTTCCATTCAACGATCGATGCTATAAACTTTCAAATGACATTCAAATGTGGTTCCCTCCTCCAACTAATCGAAAGTTGCTTTTATTATAAGTCACATGGCTCGAACATCATCATGTAATTTAAACATTTGATCCCTTGACTTTTGTAGATAAGCAGTGCAATTTAATGCACCGTTGATAAACCGGCCAGCTACCTACAATTAACTCATGGCAATGGTGTGTTCTACTCTATCTCGACCCTCGCACAGCCATGTAATTCTTCCTATAGCCCGAATGTTTAAAATCCGATAGAACTTACGAAACTTCCGATTCACGAATAATTAACTTATGGAATATGAAATTTTGTAGAACTACCCTATGATCTCCCAATAGATTGATTCCTATTTAGATTATAACATTATTGAACCTATTTAGAGTATCATTAATTCAAAACTCTCACGTGGGATCAAATCAAAATTGATCTTATCGAGCGATTTAATTTATTTCGGTCTGATCATAATATTAAAAGAATCATAAACAATCGAAATCAGAAGTCCAACTGAAAAAATTGCAGAATTTCAGCATGTTTTTGTCAAAATAGCTCTTCAGGCTAGAAGTCCCAGCTTCAAATGTTTCTTACAAATGATGAGATTTGCGAAATCCACCAACTAGCATTCGAATATAAAAAAAGATAGATATTTGGGCAAGAATAGGCAAGAAAATACCAATCCTTAGAAAGAGGCCCGGACCGAGAGCTAATGTTCATGAAGTGTAGAATCTACGCCTAATTATTTACTTATTAACAATAAGAAGCCTTAAGAAAACCAAATGATCGCCTTTCGATAACATGTTGAAACTGTAAACAAGTCAGACATGCTTGTTGATATTGCCAGGGGAAGATTTGTAGAGTCGGGAAAATCCATACAGAGAGCCAATCCAACCACCACCAAGTCTGTCTCGAACACAGATCCGGAATTTTATCAAATAATTCGTGAAAAACCCAGAATCTATAAAAAGACATTCCGTTTCTAGTTCAAACACCATTCTTTCATTTAAATCTACATTTCTTTGTTTTTCCGTATTTAAAAAAAACTCGTAAATGTTTGTGTCGTATAATTTCTGATTCTGTGATTTCCGAAGTAAAACCGATGGGCGATCAATACCTAAACGTGTTACTAAACTATCAAGCTTTTCGAGGTTTTTCTGATTCACGAGGGAACGTGAATATGCTTGGAAAAAAACTATCAAGAATTCCTCAACGGCAACGATCATAAAAATTACACCATTTTTCATATAGTTAGAATCACGGCTGCAAACAGATCAAAGGAAAGGCTTTCTGCTTATCTCATTATTAATATCTCTTTTCTCGAATATCTTGCTCCAAATTTGGAGTAGCCACTTTATCTTGGGGTCGCGATGTTTTCAAATTATTTCATCTAAAAATTCAAATTAATGTAATCTCTACAATGTAGTTGAAGCCTCAAAAATCCATAGATCAAAAATCATCACCTGAAACCTACAATTTGACACTTCTTCAACGTCATCAATTCAACTCGATAGTTGCTCAGTTCTCATCTTCGGCGAAATTGGGTTTAGGTCGCATGCATCATTTGAGTCATATTTTCGAAACTCAAGATGCAAAACCTTCAGCATGTTCTTCCTCAGTCCAAAAACTTCTATTTACTGAACTCGACCGAATAATTGAGCTCGGGGTTATAAGAATAAAACGCGAAAGTTTAACAGTGTAACTGTTGGGGATTCCTTTACGTAAAGAAACAAAAAAATGTTTACTCAAAAAAATTAAAATATTTGGGTCATATATAGTTGGAGACAAATGTACACGAGTCGATCCTGAAAAGGTTCAAGTCATTGAACAATTTTCTTGACCTACCTTTTTTGAACAATTACCAATATTACCTAGAAATGTGGGGTTTAGTGCGATACAGAAGATTTGTTCCAAACTGCTTACTGCTGAATTGTTAAAATCAGAATAAACCATCCGATGGAACGATCTTACCTCTGCTCCAGTGTCGGTGCAGGCTATTTAATTCCTTTCTTCTCCAGGTGGATGCTTCCTCTGTGGGAGTGAAAGGGATGCCATTTCAGCGACCAGTGGATGTGGAGCATCCAATTACATTTCATGCAAAAAAATGGAACGGAGCCTATAGAGCAGTACTGGGAGTTAATCATTTTAGGCCATACATCGCAGGGTTCGCACAATAATAACCGACCATGCGAGTCTCCAATGCCTAATGTCGCAATCTAATTTATCTTGATATTTAAAATTGAACAAAGTAAAGGGTCGCCAAATGTCGTGCTGGATGGCTTGTCACGATCATTTTGCGAGGCTTGCAGTGCGGAACCTCCCGATATGTCCGTAGTTGCCGTATCAACTTTAAAGTGGAAAATAGGAAATTCTCATCAACCCAGGACATTGATGGAAGTATTATGAAGACAGTTACCGCATATTGGAAATTAGTCCATGGGAATTGTTAAAACTGTCAAGGAAGGTTTTTCTATGTGTTTGGTGGGATTGGAAGGTACTATGAGCTGCTGTTCAATGACCAAATGCTCAATTCGGATCTCTACTTTCAGCAATTGGAACGAGTGCGAGTGAAAGCATCAATCGACCAGATGCGGCCAGAATTAGCCAATAGGGAGACGTAATGTTTCACGAGGACCACGCCACTACTCGCACGTACATAATAACCCGCCAGAAGCTCCAGGTGCTTGGTTGGGAGGTTATTATGCATTGTCCGGACCTAGCCCAAAGCGAAATCATCTGTTTTTGTTCATGGCAAGTGCTTTTGGTGGTATTAAAATGACCTCAAGAGAGAGGCTTGTGTAAACTGGCTATTTCATTTTTTGTCTTCTAAATGGCAACGAGCTATCGAAAAAACATTGCATATTTGAACCAAAACGGAGAGGTCTTTGCCGATGTGTACGTGTGGTATAAATTTGCATAAGTGACAATTCCTAAATGCAGCTCTCATGTTTCACAAGGGCATCATCTTTCCCATACCCCAGATTAGTCGTAACCTGGCAAAACACTGCACTTGGTGACTCCCGAGAATTCTGTTAACGAGATGGTTGTAAGATGATGTTGTTAGAAATGTACATACTCGTTACAAATGATTGCAGAACGAAGAATTTTTGTTTAAAAAATTTCAAAATTTTATTTTTTTTACCATTTCAGGTCAAAATAATTTAAAATACTTTATTCGTTGGACACATTTTGAAGGGTAAGTATATAAGCTATCAAACGAATAGAATATTACACAATTCTAATCTTTAATTTAAGAGCATTAGCGGTTACTGCAGCCTTATAAAGTCTCCTTCGTTTTGATGAAGAAATCTAAGAGTACTTTCGTGACAGTCAGTTGCGTCACGCACTTTTCATATTCCTTTCCTATTTTACTAATCTCATTTCTGGCAAAATTATCTGACCTCGTCTCAAAAATTTGCAAAAACATTAATTTCATTATTCATTATAAATGTTGGTTATTAAACTAAATTTTGAAGTTTGTCTGATAAAAAGCTTTATTCCATGAGGTCCGTTCAATATATGAATATAATCCAAATAAATAAACCCAATCCCTTCATCACCATTTACACTATGCATTATTCACAACTAAATAAATCCAAAATCTCTTTAACTATTCGATTAAATATCAAAGAAAGAAATCTGCCCCGAAGGCAACGAACGAATTATAAAGAATCAAAAATCAAATCAAAAACATAAAATCTAATTACATAAAAATTGAGACGCGTAAATATCATCATAAAATGCATTAATAACCAATAATCGCTTCCATTCAAATATAATCTACAATCAATTTATAGCTACGCAGAGAGGCTGCCACACAACGAGATGAGAGATGAGTTTTCTTATTCCACTTCGTCGTTATATAATACGCAATCTTCCACGCATCCGAATTGAATTTGATTGATTTCATTTCTGTTTATACTTTTTATACATAAAATCGAATTTGGTTATCTTCATTTATTTAGGGAAATTGAGTTTTCCAAAATTTTCATCTATACTTATTTTTATTATTAGTTGCTAAAATTTTCGCTTCTCCGTTAATAATTTTTTATATGAGTTTTCTAATCAAGACGTATAATCACTCGGCTCGGCTCATAACTATAAAAATCGAATTTTGCCATCGACTCCTAAAATGCCTCATTCCACTAACGGTTATTATATTTAAATATTTTATATCGTGGCACAATATTAATTATATTCGGTTTATATATGAAATCGATTTTTTGTGCAAAAATAATTTTTTATTATGGTTATCGCCATCTACATCACAATAGCGTAACTAGAATATATTTTCATATACTCGAACCGAAGCTTTTCGTTGATTTTTGTAGTGCGACTTTCGGTAAGCAAAGATACATAATTTACGCTTTATACCGTAGATGGAGAAATTGTTTTAGTACGTATTAACGAATACATTAAATTATTTTATGATTTTATATTAAATAATCGTGTACAGAATTATAAATTTTTATTCTCGTTCCAGTGTACCGGAGATTGGATAATCCAAATGTTTATTGTACGCTGCGCGAAATTAATTCGATTTTAATTTATACGAAAGGATTAAAATGTATACTTCGCGATATTGGCAAGCACGCTTTTCTCGATGTGTACCTCTTTATCCATAGTTACGAAAAATTGCCTGAACCTTTTATTGTGTAATTCGTACCCGATTTTTAATCCACTTTGCATACAGCAAAAAAAAAAGATTTTTTATCTAACAAATTTCTTCGTACATTATGAATGCGGCATGGTAGAATCATCTATATATCGGATCATCTTCAATTCTCTAATTAAAATGTGATAAAATAATTAATTTTCTCGATAAAAGTTTTCCCATTTTTTGACATTTTACTCATTATGTATTTATAATTACGTATCATGATTAAAGCTTTTCACAAAACTTTTTCCTCTTCATTTTTGTTTTGTGTGCTGTTATTTTTTGTAGGTTGTTGTTTTCTGATAATATAACTTAATTATCTTTTTGTTTATAAGGAAGTTAAATACGATAACAACAACATCAAACCGTTCTTTAAAATCGATATTTTGATGAAAATTTAAAAAGTTCTGGAAATAGCTATCGGTTGTTGTTTTAGGTTGAACGTAATAATGGATGCAATTAGTTTTTGATTGTAAACTGTTTTGAATGCCACGATTCGAATTCCGGAGGAACAAGGTTAAAAAAAATTACTCTCCGCCAGGAGAAATATTACATTAACAAAATAAAATTTAACAAAATTTAATAAAATTGAGCTCGTATGCAGTGTTGTGCCTTGTTTAGTCAATTAGTATTTTACATACATGTGTGGACAATATATGTAGGAAATTAAAATAATTACGTCTACAATGTCGAAAATGTAGACAATATGTCGAAAATTGCAATCTCTGTTAGTAGTCAGCTCAATTCTAAGATTTTACTCCACATATTTGATAAAGTTTTAGCCTTTTCTGGATAATTTCGAAAAAATCGAAAAACAAGACGTACGTATGTTAAAAGTAGAACTTTATTCAGAGTTATGTTATTGGAGAGTTATACGATTGGTTTATCGCAGAGTTGTCAAACTGTTAATGTACTAAATGAACAAAACCGTCGACCACGTAATAATATTTTAAAACACAAAACAGTGTAAAATACTGTTATAGCTTGTTTGCTATAATTGAAACACACGTCTTATTCATTCGAGTGCCTTATTAGAAGTCAAGTACAACCAGACTGGAATTGAAAATGTAATCCCTTAAATAGGTAGGTTTATTGCGTATACGTTAAGATCTACGAACTACTTGCTATTGATTTCTTTGAGCACAAACGTAATATATTACAGACGAATTATTGCGAAAGAAAGTTTGGTCGAATACTGTGGCTCCACTTTTCATATTACATTATTTTTTGTAATCTAATCGAGGAACCCCATAACCCTGCCATCTATATATACATAGCAGAAACAGACTAGAAAAAACTTTCGTATTTTTTCGCACTTAAACTACATACACATAGTAATAAAACTTTATGAATGAACCCAGTTGTACGATTGAGCGCTTTGATAGCACTACTTAATCGATCACGGTGATCGCTCCATTTTACTTCACCGTGAGCATCATTTTACACCATATTTCGCGTAAACTTTACGAATAAAAGCCGATATTATGGTGAATTGGTATGATACTCACACAAATAGATAACCGAATACATTTGCTTTAAACTTATAAGTATACGTATACGGTCTATTTCAGCGTTTTTATGCATTTTCAAATAAAATTCGTCGGTCGCTCATGCAAAGTACAACTGGGAAGGAAACAATAACAAAACAACACGATGATCATACTGTCGGCTTATTAAAAACGAGCTGTCTTATTCGGTTTAGTTGTTTTGTGTGTATGGATAATGAATATTTATAAAAAATAAAATATGTATTATCACACACGGGCACACGGGTAGTTAAGCAGGTGGAGCTTGTCCATGTGCGCTATACATGTACAGATAAAAATCGATTTTAAATAAATTTCGTAGAATAGATACATAATTCTTTTTTGTTTTCTATATGTTGCTGCATGTAGTTTTTTTTCTATATGCGAGTATGGTTGTGTTGTATGTGGATATGTAGTTTTAATTTTTTATGAATTACTCAGACATATTTTATATAGTTTTTACTTTTCGTCCTTCGTTTCCTATTTTATATTTATGCGATCCATAGTTTACAGGAACAGTGTATTAAGATGTTAACTCGCACAATAACGAATATAAAGTATACATTATATTATTTATCATAGATCATCGTTTTTTATTTTTAACACGTTCGCGGACAAGTCGGCATATGCCGTCTCTATGTATAGGGACAAGACGGGATATACCGTCCAAATTTTGCCACTTGGTTTCCACTTGACAGCATTTCACATCATTGTCCTGGTCCATCAAAAAAATTATTGCAAGGTCAAGACGGCATTTGGCGTCGTGCCATTTTTTGGCCGTAAATGGTTCTAATGTTATAAGGTCTTTCATATTTTGTTTTATGGATGTTAAACACTTATGCATTTACAAAAAACGTTAGGTGTTTTTTGAGCCGTTCAATTTTGGCTACTGTCCGCGAACGTGTTAATACAATTTTTTCATTGTGAATTTTTCTTTTTCCAATGCGCTTCTATTATGTTTGTAAAAACGTGTAAAAATGAGCAATACCAAATATAGCAATACATATCATAATGCAGAAATGCTTTAGTCGGTCTCGGTAGTTATATTATTATGTAATATACATAAATGATAATCAAAAAATGTGTGTCGAACACATAACGATCCTACGGCACGAGACGATTCAATTCTATTCTACTGGAATTAATGATAAAGGTTTAGTTGGTTTCATCGAGGTTAATTATGATATTGGTCTTCAACAATTGCTTCATTAAATCAGCACCTAAGGAAAAACATTTATATTTTGGATGCATCTAGAGATTTTCTGAAATTGAATACTTTTCTTATTAATCATAAAGAGCAACAACATATTCATATTTGAGGCTTGTAATTGACTCCACTAATTTACATATAGATAAATTAAAGAAATACATTATACTATTGCGAAAAAAAAAACGCGAAACTATTTACCCAAACCAATCCTCAGTATGATCTACATATCATACATATATTCACATATAGTGTATTTAAACCCAATATGGAGTGGGCCAGCAGAATATTTGCTTAACAGCATCTTTGTGCTCCAAAAAAAGGTTATCAAATATGTAATAAATGTACCAATCAGAACACCTTCAAATGTATTATTTGATGGTTTTTTGTCATTAAAAACACTATAAATGATAGAGAATTGCTAATGGTTGCAAACAAAATAATTATAACTCTTATCAAACACAAATTCGTATTAGTTCAAATATCAGATATTCTTAAAAACCGAGCAAGGTGAGTGTCTCACTATAGAACAGAGCTTTTTAAAACAAAGATCTCTGATTTTGCATTTACGAATTAATTACAGCATATTTTTGACTGAAATTAATGAGATAATATGTAAAATATCTCAAATTAGTAGCCAAAATAATGAATTTGCAAATATTTAATAATTTTAATTCAAAAATATTATTTTTTCTATTTAGCCGGCTATAGAAACGGTTAAATAGAAAAATGATTATTTTTCAATTAAAATTATTAAATATGTAATTGCAAATTTATTATTTTGGCTATTAATTTTAGATATTTTACATATTATCTCATTAATTTATGTCCCAAAATACGCTGTAATTAATTCGTAAATGCAAAATCTGTTTTTAGAAGTCGTCTGTAGATTATACGTAAGTATGTGGCATCGCTCGACTGGCATCGGTCAACTGAAATTTTAAAAGTAATCTAAGCATTTAATTTGTTGTTGTTTTTTTGTAGTGGTGATTGTTATTCCCATTGCAAAATTATTGATTATTTATATTAAAATTGAAAATTAATTAAGCCAAAAAATTAGGATAAATCATAACTCAAATTATTATAATATGGATCCCATTTGAAACGCGATATTTTAAAACACGAATTATCAAAACGCGATATTTCAAAACGCGATAATTCAAAACGCGATATGGTACAAAACGCGATATTTCAAAATGCGACATTTCAATTGGTACAAAACGGGAGTTTAGGATCGGGTTATATCAGGCAGGTGAAGGGGAAATTTAATTTCAGTTTTTAGGAATTTAAAAATCGATAGGAGGGAGAGTATATAGGATCGGTGTAAATCGGGTCGCTACGCTCCCGTCGCTTCGCAATGCACATTCTGTACCATAACGCGTTTTGAAATATCGAGTTTTGACATATTGCATTTTGTACCATATCGCGTTTTGTATTATGTCGCATGTTGAAATATCGCATTTTAAAATATCGCGTTTTGAACCATATCGCGTTTTGTACCACATCGCGTTTTGAAATATCGCATTTTGAAATATCGCATTTTGAAATATCGCGTTTCGAGCGGATCCGTTATAATATGTATATAGTACTTTAACCACTTGAGTGATTTGCCCGAGCGTGAATCGGGCGCGTAGTTCGATTGTTTTTTGATTTGCCAGATTCTTTCTCAAGCAAAGCTTGTTTTGTGTCTTGGAAAAATAATTAAAAAAAAAAACATTGTATTCAGATTACTTGGTAATTATTTTCTAAAGAAATGTAAAAAAAACCTAACAATTTATGGGCACACTTTCTCACAAAAAGCCGTCACTTAAGTGGTTAAGTTCTCATGATTTGTTTATAATAATTTAATAAAAATGTATTTCTGTAAAATTTTAAATATCTGCGTATAGTTCGATGAACTCTGCAGTGAATCAATAAAAAAGAAAAAACTTTTAGCCTATTTTGAAATAAAACAAGATTATGGCTTAATGATTGGTTATTCAGTGTTTGGCTAGCGCATGGCAGAGAGATCGAATAATAAAAGTACATATTAAATTTTTTAGTTATACCAGTTCTCCTATACTTAAGTTTTTATCTAAAATAATTGGTGGAATACAAAACAATCAGTTACTTTCATCATAGAAAAATACGTATGAATAATATTTCTGTCTTGTTTAAAAGTGGTTTTCGGCTAATTGTTTGATTCGTATTTGCCTTTTTATGTGAAGCTGTTTGCAAACTTGCCAAGAGTTATGTTATTTGGAAATGGTGGTAAGCAAAAGTTATTTGACAACATAGTAGGGATTTAGCCGCCTTATTTCTAAGGTACACAATCAATTTAATTTCGGATTAATGAGCAAATGATTAGTCCATTGAAACCAAGTCAGATCCCAGGGCAGCTGAAAGAGGCATATTGCTACTGGATGAGGAATGCTGACATGCCGGAGGATGAATTTATTTCCTTCCATTGACTAACCCAAACAACGATTGTTTTACTTTGTTGGGGTACATTGTTAAATTGTTTTGCGCCAGCCAAACATTGAAGTTATTCTAAGGTTGGAGGATTTTACACATTCACTTGAAAGCTAAATTTTTGGTTGCGTCTTACTTAATGGACTACATTGACTAAACTAGATATCACTAAAATAAAATGTTTATTCTGTGTAGTTTATTTGTTAATTTACATGTACAGAAATTTCAAAATTATCCGGAGTACACCATAATAAAATTATGACAATTCTAATCTAATGAAATGTAATCAAAAAGTAGCCAAAGAGAGAAGAGCAAAAAATAATCGCTCAGAACATATTTTATCGATCGGCAAGTTCATACAAATACTTAAGAGAGAAAATTTTAATTTGCCATCTACATCATCATTAATACGATGGCAACCTGTTCAGTATCTCAGCCCTGGCTTCAACCATAATGCACTTATGAAAATAAAAGAAGAGCTTAGCATAATGAGCAGTGATTCGAAACAAGCGATTATCAGAGGATTATAAGCCAATTGGAAATTTGTTTTAAGTTATAATGTTTCCCAACATAGTGTTTCAGCAGATAAGTTATTTTTATTTATACAAGAAAATTTGGACAAATGTTATGAGTTGGGAGTAAATTTGAGAGGCGTAGTTTGTGATCAAGGACCAAATAACAGAAAGTGCATGAATATGTTTGGAATAACAATTGAAAGACCTCATTTCTTATATAATGATGCTAAAATAGCTTGTATATATGACGTGCCTCATTTAATAAAGTCAGTTAGGAACACGTTAATGAAATCCGATATAAATACGTCTGACGGTTTGGTAAGTTGGAATGTAATACTAGAACTGTACAACTTAGAGGTAAACTCAATTACCAAATGTTGCCCTAAAATCACGGCTAAACATATTTATCCAAACAATTTTGACAAAATGAGAGTCAAACTAGCCACACAAATATTTAGTAGAAGTGTTGTAGCGGGTATTAAAACAGCGATTCAATTGAATAAAATATCATCTCGTAATAAAGAAGTTGCATGCTCTACGTATAAATTTATTGAGAAAATTGACAAACTCTTCGATTGCAAAGCAAAATACGATAAAAATCCATTTAGATGTGCTTTTATTACAAATAATGAAGTGAATACATTTTTAGAATTCATGGTAAACTATATTTCAAACATTGCTTTAGTAAAAAAAACAACAGTTTAGTGTTTTAAGGGGTTGATTCAGAGCATACGAGCCATTCAAGCCCTTTCTAAAAATATATTGTCGTAAAATATTGGAATTGAGTAGATTTTAACGTCCAGATACAATCAAGATCTAGTTGAAAATTTATTTGCACAAATCAGAGCCGCTAACGGAAATAATCGCAACCCGTCGGTTCATGAATTTAATCATAATGTTGCAAAAATTACAACGGTTAAAATTTTATCGCCATTCTCAAAAATATCAAATTGCGAGAATGACACAGACGAAGTGCTTGAAATGACGGAAAATGTACAAACCGAATCAAATGAAAACGTCAATGCAAGTTCAATTGAAATTGACCATGATGATGACATATCAGATATATCTGAAAATTTTTGTCTTTAATTTGGATGTACCTTTACAAGAACCTTTACAAGAAGCTTCAATGCGGTATTTTGTGGGCTATGTAGCGTTCAAAATTTTGAAGAAAATTAAATGTTCCCGTTGCAAAAACATCTTTATCAAAACTGATGAAATTTTGGAGGCTCCGACAGAATATTTGATTAGCAATAAAAATTATGGCGATGAATATAAGAAGAATCTTAAAGCTCCGACTGCATATTATTTCAAAATTTGCAAAGAACAAATTTATTTATTTTCCCGGATGTTTTCAGAACGTGCAAATATGAAAGATTTAAAGAAGAAAATTGTCCAACTTTGTATTGTTAACACCAGCATTACCTGCAAAGATTTGTATGTAGAACAAAATCCGTGCCATGAGCATAACAAGGCAGCCTTAAACTTCATGATTTTAGTTTTAATCAGAAAACATTGTTGTTGGTTAGCTGAAAAACACATACAAAAAAATTATAAAAACGTGCGAAATCCTAATTGGCGAATACTATTGCAAAACAAATAATTATATAATGAAATGTACGGCACATGGATTTTTATTTTATTTTTAAATTTTATTAAAATTTATTTTAATATTTATAAAACTTTATTTTTGAAATTTTTGTTTTATTTGTTTTATTGTTATTGAATTTGATTAAATTGAATCATGAAATAAATTAATTATAATTTAACTGGTAAAATTGTTGGTTTCATTTTTGTTTCGCGCAGAATTTTTTTTTCTTCTCACATCTTCCTCTTTATCTAGTGGTATACCAAGTGAATTTTATTGTATATGGACGATTTATTGTATATGGAAACGTCCCCATACAGATGTTTGATGTACATTTTCTTCTATAGATATTAAAACTACAAATTTAATGTCACATAACCTCATTCTCTTGAATAACCTCATCGCAATTCATTTTCAATGCCCTACCTGTTTAACCCTTTGCCTGTCTAAGTGTCCACCATTAATATTTAAAATTATTAGTCAGACGTTCTATGCATATTGTTCATAATTTTTCTCGTTATCAATTAGCATCAAATCAAAATAGTTAAAATGTATGTAATAAGACTAAATACAAAATATATCAAAGCATATGTTGTTATTAATTCTGTACAAAATTTATAACTGTTTTTACAGTTAGTAAATATATATAAATTAATTATTTTTATCAGTTGAGTAATATTCTCAGTCTCAAACAAAATTTTGTAATAAAAAAAATAAGACAAAATGTATCATCACCACATATGATGCGCAGGACAGTCAAAGGGTTAACTAGTCGTATAGTTAATGGATTATAATAATGGTTGCTCGACAATTATTCTATATTAAACAAAAAATTGTTTGACATAAGAATTAAACCTAATTTCAAATAAAACAACGTGCGTATCATGTGTCAATCCTCATTTTTTGTGTGTACGTGTGTTGAACTAACTAACCGATATTATTTTGTTCGATTCATGGTTTTTATTTTTCGTATAGCTAATACGAATTGTAATTTTTTTTATCAATAAATTTTCTTATTGATCATGGTATGTAGGTATGAAAAAAAGCAATATGAATATAATTTAAAACAGCCAATGGAATAACGAAAATAAAAACAAATAAAAAATAATAATTTACAGTTTTTATTTATAAAATTGTTTTTCAATTTTTCGTGTGGTCTATACGTAAAAATTGTGATGTTTTCGACTATGTTGATGATAGTGCCATCTACTAGTAAGTAGATGTCAAATGCATATCAAAATAATTATGGGGTTCCTCGATGTAGTTTAAATTTTTCTCACCACACAATTGGCGCAATTATCAGTCAATTTGATAAAACCATGTCTTTATTCGCCAATAATTCGTCTGGATATATTGAGTTTGTGCTTTGAGGCTCATTAGGCTCTTGACTACTCGGCAATTCGGCTTCTTGATCACCGACTTAGGTTGATTTTGAGGGACTGTTGGTTCGAATTGGTGTTGACTATAGTCGTTGTTATTTTATGTAGACGTCATAGTTACAATATATGGAACAAAATTATGGTAGATTTTAATTGATCGATATGTCGTTTTAGTGTATAACCATCATCAAGTTGTACAAGATAATGAAGTTCTCTAAATCTTTGTAGAACAGTACCAATCTTTCATACTGTTTTATTGTGTTGTATAGCGCTCCTAAATAAGTAATATTGTAAAGCCCTGTATGAAATTATGTTTATTTTTATATTATATAACATTATATACTTCATTTACTTTATATACTTTTATTATTTATATATGTTGCTTTAAATGTTGTAGTAAACTATACTGAAATACCGAGCTGAAATTGGATATAAAAATACTACCGAAATTCAGTTCTGCTCCAACAATTGTTACTTATAAATAAATAAATAAATAATAAAATTGAGATTTAAAAACTATTATTATAAATTAAAATACTCTAATAAAAATACAAAAATATAAATATTAATAAATATTAATATAATAATAATTATATACATGTAGTGTTTGTTTTAAAAAAGTAACCATCTTTAGATTTACCCATAACAAATTTGGTGGCAGCGGAGGGATTTTTATATGGGATGTTAACACGATAAAAACTATTCGAACATCCATGAACATTCAATCCCGTTGTGGTTAAATCGATTTGTGAAAAACGTGTGGTGAACATTTTTAAAATTAACTAGTAGTTAAATTATAAGTGAAAAGACACGGTATTAAAATAAAAAATATGGCACCGTTATATAAAAGACGCCAACTCAAAAAACCATAAGGTTTTAGCGGGTATTATAGTGGTTGTCTTTCAAAGTGAAATTTAAATTACAAAAAGATGCTAAAGAATAATAATTAGCTACTAACAATGCTAAATATAATAACATATTGATAATATTCAATTCTAAAATCTACACAAAAATTATTTAATTAAAGTTCATATCTTATTTATTATAACTAATAATCCATATACAAAATTAGTGCATACATATAAAAGCATAATTTATTAATCAAAGTTCAGTTAATAAATATTCAAATTCATAATCAAAATTATTATTAAAATAACGTCGTAAAAAAAAATCAGAACGAAGGTCAATACTTGAAACGAAAATATTTTACGTTGTATTGATCGAATTCATTCTAATTGATACATCATCTGTTCTGCATTCAACGGTATATAAATACTAAGGTGTAATTAATACATCAGCTGTTAGGAACAGTAGTTCATGTACATCATAACAACGAATCTGGATAAGCTCCCTACTCAATTAAAAGTTCCTGCATCAAAATCGTAAATTTATTGGATTAACATCATTAAGAGATTCACAACTTACCTATGGAATAAATGGCAATCATAATCATTCATCAGCATAACGATGTCAACTGACGAGTAATGAATAATTCCCAGCTTCATTCACAATTTAATTTTGTAAGTTTTATGTTTTTAAGTATTATTATTGAAAATCAAATTTAGTTTAATTAATTACCTAATCTAGAAATAACATTTTACGCAAATAATATAATTTCTCTATTTAATCTGATATAAATTTAATATTTAAATATTTGTGTAATAATATGATTATACTTAATTAATTAATAATCTTCTTTATTATGTAATTTGTAATACCGAAATATTTATTATTATTAATTATTTTGTTATTAAATGTCGCGACAATCACTCGATTCTCTACAATTGCGTAATAGGAAAATCACAAAAAATATCGAAAAAGATAAATGTACTGATAATAAAGAAATTTTACCTTTAGTTATCGAATCATCAACATCACTTTTACCCTATTATAACATATAATTTCCATTAGTAATTGAAAAAGGTTTAATTCCTTCAAGTTTTCCAATTCATTCAGAAAATTCACAAAAAAATCTCACGTCTACCATGGAATTTAATTTCGATCGTGCTTTTAAACTAACTCCGGACTTTAATGGAGCTCATGATAAGCTTCATAGATTTCTTCATTGTTGCAATATAGTGTATAAAGATCTGAAAACCGATAACAATACTGCAGCATTCTTGGAGTTAGTTCAAGCCAAATTAGTAGATGATGCTTGTAATTAAACGGTATTAGCAAATACATATAAATCTTGGCAAGAATTCCAGCAAGACTTGAAATCCAAATTCTTCAACGCTAGAGCTTTTGAACATGTACAAGTAGAACTAGGAGTGTTTAATTACTTTAAATAAGACTAAAATTGCTAAATCCGAAGGCAATCCCAATTTGATTAATAACCCAAACAAACAAACTAGATGTCAAATTTGCTCAAAAATTGGGCATAGTGCAAAAACTTGTTACAGTCTTAATTTAACAAATCAACAGCCCAATTCATTTCGAACAAATCCATCGAATTTATTTTATAATAATTCCAATTCAAATCTCAATCGTCAAATTAAACCAAACTCCCATCTAATGAATAATGCTGCTCGAATTAATCAAATGTTTGTTTCGTGTGCTTACTGTAAAAAACGTGGACATCATATTAGTGTGTGCCGTTCCCGAATCAAAGTTAATGAACAAGCAGATAATCATCAATCAATTATTCCACAACATTCGGAAAACTCAAGCGAATCCAAACGGGAATCAAAGGATGTAGCGGTTCGGATTCAAGAGCTGTAAAGCTGCATCCTATTCAAAATACTAAGCCCGTCGACACAAAAATATCTGATTCACTATTACAACCAATAAATTCAAGTTTTAACTCTTCTGTAATTTTAACAACTAAAAATATGTTCTCATTTTCAATCAATTTTCATAATAATGACATGAAATTCATTAGTCTTCATTTAGATATTTTGGACCAACCTCAATTTTTCTTAGTAGATACCGAAGCAGATATTAGTATCATTAAAAAACATTTTATTAAACCTGATTCACTTTGTTACCCAAATATAAAGATTAATGTTATAGGTATTACTTCTGAATCAATAAAAACTTTGGCATTATGTCCTACAAATATAAAAATATCAAGTGATATTGAAATTCCGCACAACTTTCATGTCGTACAATCGGATTTTCCAATAAGTTGCGTGGGAATTATTGGTAATGACTTCCTTCGCGTAAACCAATGTAATATAGATTACCTTCTTAATAAGATTATTATAAATCCAGTATCAATTAAAGATCAACAAATTTCGCTAAATCTTTCGTCAAATAATCCACCAATAACTATCCCCAGTAGATCTGAGAAACATGTTAAGATGAGATTTAAAACGGATCATGACAGAGAATATCTGTGTCCGTCTCAAATGATTCTTCCTGGAGTTTATATCGCAAATACCCTTATCAAAGTATTTAATTCTTTTGCAACCATAAGTATTATAAATACGAATGATTTCTCTGTACAATTAGATAATGTATATATAGAGCCAGAAAATTTACACGAATATCATATCTTTAAATTAGGTAACTGGACCGACAAATTAGAAGAACGATTAAAAATTTTAAAAGATGAAATTATTGTTGAGCATATGAATTATGAAGAAAAATCTTCAATAATCAAAATTTGTCAAGAGTACAATGACATATTTTATTTACCGGGTGACCAACTTTCTATCACCAATGCAGGTTGTCATCATATTCCTCTGGTACCTAATTCGCGACCAGTAAATGTAAAACCATATAGACTACCTCAATCAATCAAAGCGGAAATTAACAAGCAAGTTAATGAAATGGTTATGAACCGTGTAGTACAAAATAGTAATAGTCCTTTCAACTCTCCCTTGCTAGTGGTCCCAAAAAAATCAAATGATACTAATAAACGGTGGCGTATAGTTGTAGATTTCCGTCGTCTGAACGAAATCACGGTGGATGACATTTTTCCTCTCCCTAACATTGTAGATATTTTGGATCAATTAGGGGACGCAGTGTATTTTACCACCCTAGATTTAGCGGATGGTTATCATCAAATTGCTCTTAGTGATGAAGACAAATATAAAACAGCTTTTAGTACTCAAATGGATCACTACCATTTCACAAGAATGCCTTTTGGACTGAAGGGTGCACCTGCTACCTTTCAGAGGATAATGAACAATGTTTTGTCTGGTTTACATGGCATTAAATGCTTTGTGTATCTTGATGATATTGTCGTTTATGGTTACAATCTTCAAGATCATAATAGAAAATTAAACGACGTATTCGAGTGTCTCAGAATAAGTAATCTAAAATTTCAACCAAAAAAGTGTCACTTTCTGCGAAAAGAAATTTGTTATCAAGGACATATCATAACTGATCATGGAATCAAGCTAGACCCTTCAAAGCTTGAAGCTATTCATAACTTCCCAGTTCCGACAATTTCAAAACAAGTTAAATCATTTCTTGGATTAATTGGATGTTATCGACGGTTTATCCAAAAATTCTCAGAACTCGCACATCCTATTAATTTACTATTAAAGAAAAATACACCTTATGTCTGGAATACCTTTTGTCAGAATAGTTTCGAAATCTTAAAACAAAAAATATTAAATCCTCCAATTTTACAGTACCCCAATTTTGAAAAACGATTCTATGTAACGACTGATGCAAGTGAGATTGCTCTTGGAGCTGTCCTTTCTCAATGAATAGGCGATGATGACTTGCTCGTGGCTTTTGCAAGCCGGGTCTTAAATAAAGCTGAGCGTAACTATTCTACAATTGAGAAAGAACTGCTGGCAATAGTATTTGCAGCCAAACGTTTTCGTCCCTATTTATATGGAGTCAAATTTACAATCATTACAGACCATAAATCTTTAATATGGTTAAATAAATCAAAAAGTCTATCTTCTCGCTTAATGCGATGGCGAATAGAATTGGATGAGTTTGATTATGATATTAATTACAAAGCTGGAAAGTATAACGCAAATGCAGATGCCTTGAGCCGAATTATAGTGGATTCTGTCAATAAAAGCAATGTAAATGTTATTACTCAATCGCAGTCTAAATCAGCCAATCAAATAAATTGTGAGCAAGTAATCAAATACCTCTTATATCAAATCAAGATTCTAATTCCAATCAGCAATCATCAAAGACCAATAAAAGGTCTCATTCGGGAAATCCTATTATTAAATTGGAATATGATTTGGATATTCAAAAAATTATACAAGAATTTCACATTTCACCTATAGGTGGCCATCAGGGCATTGAAAGAACCTTTAGAAGAATAAAATCATATTACTACTTTCCGAAAATGTGGAGTACCATAAGAAAATTTATAACTAAATGTGAATCTTGTCAAAAAAATAAAATTTCTAAAATTAATAAATGTCCTATCAGGTAATAACTACTACGTCAAAAAAACCATTTGATAAAATATTTCTCGATATAGTCGGCCCTTTAAATCCTTCGAGCAGTAACAATCGTTTCATTCTTACCATACAAGACGACTTGTCAAAGTTTTCGTTGGCTATACCGTTAGAAAATCAATTATCAGAAACAATAGCTCAAGCTATTGTAGAACACTTTATCTGTAGATTTGCTCCTTTGTGTGTATTAACAGATCAAGGAACCAACTTTTTAAGTATATTATTTAAAAGTTTATGTAAAATATTAAAAATAAAAAAAATTCAAACTACTGCTTATCATCCCCAAACAAATGGCGCATTAGAGCGGTCACATCGCACATTAGTGGAATATTTACGAAACTATACCGGCAAAGATCCAAATGACTGGGATAACTGGTTACCTTTTGCGATGTTTACGTACAATTCTACCCCCCATACATCTACTAATTTAATGCCATTTGAAATTATTCATGGGCTTAAACCTAATATTCCTACAAGTCTTAAACATTCAACCAGATTTTTTTACGATCCAGAGGATTATATACAAAATTTACGAACGAAACTTGGAAATTCTTATGAAATAGCTCGTGAAAATTTAATAAAACGAAAAAAAAAATCTAAATTATATTATGATCGAATTAGTAACAACGTTGAATTTAAAGTAGGCGATAAAGTACTGTTGAAAAACGAGCAAACTAAAGGTAAATTTGATTGCATATGGAATGGACCTTTCGAAGTATTAAAAATTAATTCTAATGAAAATACTACTATTCGTATTGGACGAGGTACTCGAGTGGTTCATAATAATCGTCTCAAGTTGTTTATCGAATAATTAGCATCGAATATCGGAAAAATATTTAATAATTAAATAAAGAAAAACAAAAACTGTCAAATAAAATAAACACTGATAATCTGTAAATGCTTATTTTATTATAATAATAACATTAATATTAGTGCCTGTTTGTAAATATTCATACAATTATAATATTAAATTCACTTTAACAAACAAATTTTTGTATTGAATTTATTAATGCTCAATAATTCTAGTAATAAATTTAACATAAAATATAGTTAAGTTTTCTTTGTAAACTAGTTAAGTACTTAAAGAAAATCTTGTCTCAAGATTTTCTTTCTCTTATGGGATGAGGTGTTGTATAGCGCTCCTAAATAAGTAATATTGTAAAGCCCTGTATGAAATTATGTTTATTTTTATATTATATAACATTATATACTTCATTTACTTTATATACTTTTATTATTTATATATGTTGCTTTAAATGTTGTAGTAAACTATACTGAAATACCGAGCTGAAATTGGATATAAAAATACTACCGAAATTCAGTTCTGCTCCAACATTTGAATTGTTACTTATAAATAAATAAATAAATAATAAAATTGAGATTTAAAAACTATTATTATAAATTAAAATACTCTAATAAAAATACAAAAATATAAATATTAATAATATGATAATAATTATATACATGTAGTGTTTGTTTTAAAAAAGTAACCATCTTTAGATTTACTCATAACAATTGTTTCGAGTGTACACAACTTGTATTGGTCACTAGTAAAGATGGTTGCATTATCGGATACAATTATTACCGGAAAACCATGAGTAGCAAAAATGCCAGAGAGATGATTTATTGAAGTTTGTGTCGTAGGAGCATCTCGTATAACTCGTACTTCTGCCCATCTGGATTTTGAGTCAACGACGATTAGAAAAAAAAAATGATTTTGAAAAGGTCCTGCAAAGTCGATGTGTATTCTTTCCCAGTTTTCAGCTGGTTTCTCCCACTGGTGAAGTGGAACCTTTGCAGGTTTTGATTGAAATTGGACACATGCTTCACACGACCTCACCATTCTCTCAATATCCCGATATATCCCTTTCCAAAAACAATATCTTCTGGCGAGTTTTTTCATTCTTGTAATTCCAGGATGAGTATGATGAAGTTCTTGAAAAATTTGAGGTTAAACCATTTTCGGAATCAACACTCGTTGACCCTTGAAGATTTTGCCATTATTGCGTGTATAGAAATCTTCACTTTCATCGGAGTTGGGTAAATTTGACAAAATTTTAGAAAGATCGCGATCTTTAGCCGTTTCTGATGCTAATGCTTCCGCATTTACGTATTCGTTTTAAATTTCTAAAATTAATAGATAACATAATTCATTTACCTCTCCGTTTATGATTTTTTCTGTAGACGGTTCTTTTTCTAGGTATATGTTGCACGAGATAAACAATCGATTTTAGTGTGTTCCGAACCCTTTGTGTAGACTATTAAAACGCAGTTAAAACTCGACAAGAATTCGGCATAACGCAGTAATCTCGATGATGTCATTGCAGGCATCTTGTTGTGCTGATGAAAAATACGAGTTAATGGACGATTGTCTGTGACCAGTTGAAATTTTCTACCGTAAAGGTACCTAAAAAAATGATTAATCGTAAATATAATTGCTAGAGCTTTTCGATCTAATTGACTGTAATTCCTTTCAACTGATGTTAACGATCTAGATGCGAATGCGACAGGATGTTCCATATTATTAACCATATGCGAGAGTACCACTGTGAATAAAAGTTTAACAAATTATGGTATGGGTTTAATTGAGGTGGGCTAATTAGGTCGGTGCAGGTTTAAAGCACTGAAATTTACTATATTTGGTCATAATAGAAAATTCTATAAATAGTGGTCACTCCTGGATGGCGAGCCTAAATATTTTTTCCTAATTCACCTTGATATTCAAAACAGTCTAACATAGCCCAAGCTTCAATGCACTAGGCGTAACTTTCTCAATTAACTCTAAATTGATGTGTGTTCTATGTCTATATAGATTCGGTTATCTGAGTTTTTCAATATTCCTTGACGATTTTACGAATCTTCTAAGGAACTTATTGCATACAAACCTCTTAATTATGGGTGTTTTAAATATCGACTTTTTACATTCTAATTCCGAGCTTGATAGTTTTCTAGTTTTATTGTCCAATTATGGTCTTGACATATTAATCACCGAACCTACACGTATTACAAATAGCTCTGCTACGTGTATTGATAATGTTTTTTACCGACTTGACCAGAGACATTTTCAAAAAGTTACGTGTACGGTATTAGAATTGCGAGTTTCAGACCACTGTCTTCTAGATGTTGAACTATCAGCCAGATTTGCTCCCAGTCCCCCCAAAAAGAACAAAAAGCATATACTTTCCCTAACTGTGTTACAGTAAACTAAAAAATTTACACACATTTGAAGAATGGGGCGCGGTTCTTAGTTGTAAAGATGCATCAGTAGCGTTTGACAATTTCATAGAAATTTTCTCTAACTATCTTAGTAGCTGCACAAGTCAAGTAACTAGATCAAAATCATACAAATTGAATGTATGGATATCCAATTATCTACTAAATCTCCTACGCAAACGAAATAAGTTTTGTCAATTAGTTAAAAAACATCCTACTAATGCTAGATTACGAAACTATAGCCAGCAGTTGTGTGAGTTAGTACACCGAAATATAGATTTGTCCAAAAACCAATATTACAAAAATCAATTTCGTCTTAATGGTAAAAGTGCTCGCAAGAACTGGAAAACCGTTAACGAAATTATAACCGGGCATCCAGAGCCAAATGATATTAAAGAAATAAATTCTCAGTCAGGATACAATGTACCAGATCCAGCTGCAATTGCCAATGAATTTAATGTATTTTTTACGAGTGTAGGTTCAAATAACATCTCAACAGTTGATTTAGCAACCACTGACAAGGAACGACTAATTATGCACAGTAACAACACAGTAAACAGTTTTTATTTGACGCCCATCACGCATTGCGAATTATATTATGTGATCAATTCCATGCATAAGAAGTTGGCCCGAAATTTCCATCCCGAAAAGACCTTTTTCCATATAGTGTGTGTCTTTGCTAAATCACATAAAAATAATTCCATCCCGAAAATTTTATTGTTAAATTAAAGGAAAAAAAAATAAATACTTAGCCCGAATAAATTGTAAAATATATTACTGTTTGCAGAAAAAAGCTTCACAATCTATTAATAAATTACATCTACTTTCTTGATCATCCCGAAAACTATTCTATACATTCTGCAGATGAAAATATGTTCATTACCAAATTGACTTGTGCCGTACACAGAGATGACCCCCTCCCTTGGCATATAGAGTTAGATGTGCCAATGTGCATAGAACTTATACTCAGACGCCCATTTGAAAATCATATGATATTGATCATTACAAAAACCACTTTCTATACATTTTTCAGTTGAAAATATGTTCCTTGCCTCAAATTGTATGTGTTCAGCACCAGGAAATTTGGTAATGAACATATTTTCAACTGAAGAATGTATAGAAAGTGATTTTTGGGATGATCAATATTCACCATCAATCCTCGTGATTTTCAAATGGGCGCCTGAATATAAGTTCGATGCACATTGGCACACCTAACTCCATATGCCAAGGGAGGGGGTCATCTCTGTGTTCGGCACCAGGAAATTTGGTAATGAACATATTTTCAACTGAAGAATGTATAGTAAGTGGTTTTTGGGATGATCAATATTCACCATCAATCCTCGTGATTTTCAAATGGGCGCCTGAATATAAGTTCGATGCACATTGGCACACCTAACTCCAAATGCCAAAGGAGGGGGTCATCTCTGTGTTCGGCACCAGGAAATTTGAAAATGAACATATTTTCAACTGAAGAATGTATAGTAAGTGGTTTTTGGGATGATCAATATTCACCATCAATCCTCGTGATTTTCAAATGGGCGCCTGAATGTAAGTTCTATGCACATTGGCACACCTAACTCCATATGCCAAGGGAGGGGGTCATCTCTGTGTTCGGCACCAGGAAATTTGGTAATGAACATATTTTCAACTGAAGAATGTATAGTAAGTGGTTTTTGGGATGATCAATATTCACCATCAATCCTCGTGATTTTCAAATGGGCGCCTGAATATAAGTTCGATGCACATTGGCACACCTAACTCCAAATGCCAAAGGAGGGGGTCATCTCTGTGTTCGGCACCAGGAAATTTGAAAATGAACATATTTTCAACTGAAGAATGTATAGAAAGTGATTTTTGGGATGATCAATATTCACCATCAATCCTCGTGATTTTCAAATGGGCGCCTGAATATAAGTTTTATGCACATTGGCACACCTAACTCCATATGCCAAGGGAGGGGGTCATCTCTGTGTTTTGCACCAGGAAATTTGAAAATGAACATATTTTTACTGAAGAATGTATAGAAAATGATTTTTGGGATGATCAATATTCACCATCAATCCTCGTGATTTTCAAATGGGCGCCTGAATATAAGTTCTATGCACATTGGCACACCTAACTCCATATGCCAAGGGAGGGGGGGGGGGGGGGTCATCTCTGTGTTCGGCACCAGGAAATTTGAAAATGAACATATTTTCAACTGAAGAATGTATAGAAAGTGATTTTTGGGATGATCAATATTCACCATCAATCACATTGGCACACCTAACTCCATATGCCAAGGGAGGGGGTCATCTCTGTGGTCGGCACCAGGAAATTTGAAAATGAACATATTTTCAACTGAAGAATGTATAGTAAGTGGTTTTTGGGATGATCAATATTCACCATCAATCCTCGTGATTTTCAAATGGGCGCCTGAATATAAGTTCTATGCACATTGGCACACCTAACTCCATATGCCAAGGGAGGGGGTCATCTCTGTGTTCGGCACCAGGAAATTTGGTAATGAACATATTTTCAACTGAAGAATGTATAGTAAGTGGTTTTTGGGATGATCAATATTCACCATCAATCCTCGTGATTTTCAAATGGGCGCCTGAATATAAGTTCTATGCACATTGGCACACCTAACTCCAAATGCCAAAGGAGGGGGTCATCTCTGTGTTCGGCACCAGGAAATTTGAAAATGAACATATTTTCAACTGAAGAATGTATAGAAAGTGATTTTTGGGATGATCAATATTCACCATCAACCCTCGTGATTTTCAAATGGGCGCCTGAATATAAGTTTTATGCACATTGGCACACCTAACTCCAAATGCCAAAGGAGGGGGTCATCTCTGTGTTCGGCACCAGGAAATTTGAAAATGAACATATTTTCAACTGAAGAATGTATAGAAAGTGATTTTTGGGATGATCAATATTCACCATCAATCCTCGTGATTTTCAAATGGGCGCCTGAATATAAGTTCTATGCACATTGGCACACCTAACTCCATATGCCAAGGGAGAGGGGGGGGGGGGGGGGGTCATCTCTGTGTTCGGCACCAGGAAATTTGAAAATGAACATATTTTCAACCGAAGAATGTATAGTAAGTGGTTTTTGGGATGATCAATATTCACCATCAATCCTCGTGATTTTCAAATGGGCGCCTGAATATAAGTTCTATGCAAATTGGCACACCTAACTCCATATGCCAAGGGAGGGGGTCATCTCTGTGTTCGGCACCAGGAAATTTGAAAATGAACATATTTTCAACTGAAGAATGTATAGAAAGTGATTTTTGGGATGATCAATATTCACCATCAATCCTCGTGATTTTCAAATGGGCGCCTGCATATAAGTTCTATGCACATTGGCACACCTAACTCCATATGCCAAGGGAGGGGGGGGGGGGGTCATCTCTGTGTTCGGCACCAGGAAATTTGAAAATGAACATATTTTCAACTGAAGAATGTATAGTAAGTGGTTTTTGGGATGATCAATATTCACCATCAATCCTCGTGATTTTCAAATGGGCGCCTGAATATAAATTCTATGCACATTGGCAGACCTAACTCCATATGCCAAAGGAGGGGGTCATCTCTGTGTTCGGCACCAGGAAATTTGAAAATGAACATATTTTCAACTGAAGAATGTATAGAAAGTGATTTTTGGGATGATCAATATTCACCATCAATCCTCGTGATTTTCAAATGGGCGCCTGAATATAAGTTTTATGCACATTGGCACACCTAACTCCATATGCCAAGAGAGGGGGTCATCTCTGTGTTCGGCACCAGGAAATTTGAAAATGAACATATTTTCAACTGAAGAATGTATAGAAAGTGATTTTTGGGATGATCAATATTCACCATCAACCCTCGTGATTTTCAAATGGGCGCCTGAATATAAGTTTTATGCACATTGGCACACCTAACTCCAAATGCCAAAGGAGGGGGTCATCTCTGTGTTCGGCACCAGGAAATTTGAAAATGAACATATTTTCAACTGAAGAATGTATAGAAAGTGATTTTTGGGATGATCAATATTCACCATCAATCCTCGTGATTTTCAAATAAACACCTAAATATAAGTTCTATGCACATTGGCACACCTAACTCCATATGCCAAGGGAGAGGGGGGGGGGGGGTCATCTCTGTGTTCGGCACCAGGAAATTTGAAAATGAACATATTTTCAACCGAAGAATGTATAGTAAGTGGTTTTTGGGATGATCAATATTCACCATCAATCCTCGTGATTTTCAAATGGGCGCCTGAATATAAGTTCTATGCAAATTGGCACACCTAACTCCATATGCCAAGGGAGGGGGTCATCTCTGTGTTCGGCACCAGGAAATTTGAAAATGAACATATTTTCAACTGAAGAATGTATAGAAAGTGATTTTTGGGATGATCAATATTCACCATCAATCCTCGTGATTTTCAAATGGGCGCCTGCATATAAGTTCTATGCACATTGGCACACCTAACTCCATATGCCAAGGGAGGGGGGGGGGGTCATCTCTGTGTTCGGCACCAGGAAATTTGAAAATGAACATATTTTCAACTGAAGAATGTATAGTAAGTGGTTTTTGGGATGATCAATATTCACCATCAATCCTCGTGATTTTCAAATGGGCGCCTGCATATAAGTTCTATGCACATTGGCACACCTAACTCCATATGCCAAGGGAGGGGGGGGGGGGGGGGGTCATCTCTGTGTTCGGCACCAGGAAATTTGAAAATGAACATATTTTCAACTGAAGAATGTATAGTAAGTGGTTTTTGGGATGATCAATATTCACCATCAATCCTCGTGATTTTCAAATGGGCGCCTGAATATAAATTCTATGCACATTGGCAGACCTAACTCCATATGCCAAAGGAGGGGGTCATCTCTGTGTTCGGCACCAGGAAATTTGAAAATGAACATATTTTTAACTGAAGAATGTATAGAAAATGATTTTTGGGATGATCAATATTCACCATCAATCCTCGTGATTTTCAAATGGGCGCCTGAATATAAGTTCTATGCACATTGGCACACCTAACTCCATATGCCAAGGGAGGGGGGGGGGGGGGGGTCATCTCTGTGTTCGGCACCAGGAAATTTGAAAATGAACATATTTTCAACTGAAGAATGTATAGAAAGTGATTTTTGGGATGATCAATATTCACCATCAATCCTCGTGATTTTCAAATGGGCGCCTGAATATAAGTTTTATGCACATTGGCACACCTAACTCCATATGCCAAGGGAGGGGGTCATCTCTGTGTTTTGCACCAGGAAATTTGAAAATGAACATATTTTTACTGAAGAATGTATAGAAAATGATTTTTGGGATGATCAATATTCACCATCAATCCTCGTGATTTTCAAATGGGCGCTTGAATATATGTTCTATGCACATTGGCACACCTAACTCCATATGCCAAAGGAGGGGGTCATCTCTGTGTTCGGCACCAGGAAATTTGAAAATGAACATATTTTCAACTGAAGAATGTATAGAAAGTGATTTTTGGGATGATCAATATTCACCATCAATCCTCGTGATTTTCAAATGGGCGTCTGATTATTAGTTCTATGCACAATGGCACACATAACTCCATATGCCAAGGGAGGGGGTCATCTCTGTGTTCGGCACAAGTCAATTTGGTAATGAACATATTTTCATCTGAAGAATGTATAGAATAGTTTTCGGGATGATCAAGAAAGTAGATGTAATTTATTAATAGATTGTGAAGCTTTTTTTCTGCAAACAGTAATATAATTTTACAATTTATTCGGGCTAAGTATTTATATTTTTTTCTTTAATTTAACAATAAAATTTTCGGAATGGAATTATTTTTATGTGATTTAGGAAAGACACACATTATATGGAAAAAATGCCTTTTCGGGATGGAAATTTCGGGCCAACTTCTTAAACATATAAATTCCATGAAAAAAAAATCTTCTCCTGGACTAGATGGTATAACCAATAGTGTCAGAAAGCCACTCGCCTGTTTTTTAGTGGATGTCCTAGCCTTTATTTTTAATTTAAGCGTGGAAACAGGAACGTTTCCGTTATATCTCAAAAAAGCTGTAGTTATCCCAATTTTTAAAAAAGGTGATAAATCGTGTATTAACAATTATCGCCCGATTTCACTCCGGTCTGTATTTTCGAAAATATTGGAAAAGATTATGAAAAAAAGAACTTTAAGTTTTTTAAATGTCAATAACTTACTCTCCGGATTGCAATACGGGTTCAGACAAAACAAGAACACCGAAAAGGCACTTTTATCTTTTCTGGATCAAATAACTGACCATATGGATAATGGCCAAACTGTCTCAGCTTTATTCATTGATATGACAAAGGCTTTTTATAGAGTTGATCATACCATCTTATTAAAGAAATTGTCCTGCTGGGGGTTGGTTCCGCGAGATGATTCAGAAGTGGTTTAGCTCGTACTTAAGTGGTCGAACTCAATGTGTTAGAGTAAACGGACAGTTGAGTAATGAACTGGAAATCACGATTGGGGTTCCACAGGGTTCGGTGTTAGGACCTTTGCTATTTTTAGTCTACATTAATGGAATATTTTCACAGAATTTCAATGGGTCCCCTACTGCTTTTGCTGACGATGTATCTTTTACATACTCGGGTCCCGATATTTCATACAATATTAATTGCATCGAGTAAGATTTAGTATCATTATCGATTTGGCTGAAAGCACATAACTTTCTGTTAAGTGATAAAACTAAATTCATGCATTTCAAACAAAGAAACTCAACAGAATGTCCTGTTACGAGCTATCATGAATTCGGTTGTAATAGTAATATTCCATGCACCTCATCTGGTTGCTTTCAGGTTAACCAAGTAACTAGATTTAGATATTTGGGTATTTTAATAGATGAAAAGCTGAACTGGAAGTCTCAAGTCGAAAGCTTGAAAAATAGACTTTTATTTTATTGTGCTTTGGCTGACTAAATCCTCCAATATGGTTTATCTTGTTGAGGTGGGGCATGCCAGACTATTTTACACCCGGTGTATGTGCGACAGAAGCATATAATTCGTATTATGGGTTTTAAAGCTACTCAAGAACCTTCTTGGCCTATATTTCGAACGTTAGAATTATTGCCGTTACAACATTTATATATTTTTAAGGTATTAAAACTATTTTACATTATTAGTGGAAGTGATTTCGCAAACTACGCGGATTATAACCTTCGATCTAACTTCCAGTTCAAAAAAAAATGTTCCGAAATTCAAATCAAACCTCCGTAGGTCCTTTTTCAGTGTGATCTCTCCAATATTATTTAACAATTTGCCTACTCATTTAAGAATGTGTAGTGGTCTGTCTCTGTTTTCCAAAACTCTTCTTATTTGGCTTAAGCAAAATAAAAATATTCAACATCTCTTCCCGTAAATATGTCGATTCAGACTTTGTATACAAACTTTATATTCCTTCAATTGATTTCGTATTGATATAGCAAAAAACAGTAATAAATAAGTTTTGCAACAAATCCTTTGTTTTGTATTCTTATGTAAACTGACATCAAAATTGAAATTGTAAATAGCAGTACAACAGATATTTAATAATCACATAGAATAGATTACGTGTATTGATAGAATCCGTGCCCCTGAAACGAGCTCAATTAGAACCAAAGAGACACCTATCTTATCAACTTAAAATTAAAATTTATAACATGTGTATATATAAAGGGTTATCCAATTCAAGCTTGATAAAGTAAACTTAAAAAAAACACACAAAACATTCGGAATGTATTGTAATTTTTATTTCATTTTACAGATTGATCCTTGCCATTTTTAGTTAAACAAGATATCATTCAAATGTCCTCCACGGGACTTCTTACAGACCTTGATTCTTTTGAGGTAATTTTCAATGACTTTTCGGCACGTTTCGGGTGGTATCTCGGCCATTACCTTACGAATATTAGTTTTCAATTCGTCAAGAGTTTGAGGATTGTTTGCGTAAACACGATCTTTCGCGTAGCCCCACAAAAAGAAATCCAAAGGCGTTAAATCACAGGATCTTGGAGGCCAATTGACATCAGCCAATCGCGAAATCAAACGTCCAGGAAATTTCTCTTGCAAAAGATCTCGATTTGCTCGTGTTACGTGACTGGTTGCTCCATCCTGCTGGAACCACATATCATCAAGATCATAATCTTCGATTTTCGTAAAAAAATAATCGGTTAACATGCGGCCATAGCGCTCAGAATTGACGGTAACGGTTCGTCCATGGTTGTTCTCAAAAAAATACGGCCCAATCACACCACCAGACCACAATGCGCACCAAACAGTGACTTTTTCCGGGTGTAATGGCTTTTCTACAATCAATTGTGGATTTTCTGAGCCCCAAATTCTACAGTTTTGCTTATTAACGTATCCACCAAGCGAAAAATGAGCTTCATCACTGAAGAAAATTTTGTTCGAAAAATCAGCTTTAACCAGATTTAATAATTTTAACGCGTTGGTAGATTGTTAAATGCTCCATATTCTTAAATGGCAGAATGTCAACTAAATAAATGACAGCGTACTTGACACTCCGCGTTTAAACGAATGTCTCTACAAATACGCTAGAAGATTTTTTGTTTTATTTTGTATATTTCGCCGAACTGTTATTTTGTTCTTAGTGCAGGCAAATTCCCGTTAGACAAACAATAAACTATAATAAAAAAAAAATTGATCGAGAAAGATCAGCGAAGAAATCAATGGTTAAAGGGAAAAAATTAGTGCGTTTATACGAATGTCTATCACTGTAGGAGACTTCCGGAGAGACTCAGAAAATTATACGTTCTATACGTCCTATCGAAAATTATACGTTCTATTTTTCTATTTTATTTTTTTCTATTCTAAATTATACGTTTCTATTTAGTACTCCAAGGTACTAATTTTAATTTTTGTCGCCATTTTTTAGGTTAATTTTTGTGGCCATTTTCCATGTGTTTCTCAGAATAATAGGTAATATAAAATTTGAAGCAAGTTCAATCTACTAAGAAAACAACTCAATCAATGGCTTAAACGGTTTATACAAATTTAGTAATTTATACTAACTACCACATTTAAATGTTTTTAGGATTTAGTAAAAACTTCACTATTTTGTACAGTGTAGTGACATTTGTCCTAAAAACATTATATTTTTTTTTTTTTTAGGGACAAACTTCACGCCAATTATTACAATCGCTTTACTTTTATATAAACAAAGTTTTATTACGACCATTTCACCATATAAACGAACTTTCGTCTCAAGTGGTTGAGAAAAGATTAAGACCTATCTAACTAATCGTTAAGCACTTTGTTAGTGAACACCTTTTTAAAACCACTTAAATTAATAAAACAAAAAGTTTACATTAAATTAATTTATTTACAAAGATGACCACTAAGTGGTCGAAAACGTTCATTCTTTGTAAATAAATTAATTTAATGTAAACTTTTTGTTTTATTAATTTAAGTGGTTTTAAAAAGGTGTTCACTAACAAAGTGCTTAACGATTACAAATGGAAACCACGGCGGCTTCGCAATACAATAATATCTATCTAACTAAACTGGCCTTTTTCTCATAAACATCACCAAAGTCATAAAACAATGTAGAACCAAAAAAGAAACAAAAAGGCAAATTCCAGAAATTCCTCAACTCCTCAACACAATGAAAAACATGAACTTGTTTCATCAATACTAGATTAAAAAGAAAACATCCCAAACACATTCCATAGTGAAACGACGGAAAAACAAATTTACCAACAAAAGCACAAAACCCCCCAAAAAAAATCCGCAGAAGCCAAAACCAACAAAATTACATAACGAAAAAAGCTTTTTAAATCGAGGATAAAGGAAAAATCGCAAGTTGGTAACATGAATGAGAAATCAATTTATATTCAAAGCCATTTAAAATACCAGAAAAAATATTTTATTTTTTTTTTTATTTGTATCAAACTATTAAAGTTAAATTTAAAAGAGCACAAAAAATTCTTGTTATCGTTAAAAACCAATTTTTGTTATTAATTTGCTTTCAAGAATTCAGCGACCTAAATTTTTTAACTTTGTTCTTATTCATGAGAATTCTGCGAACTGTGTTCAATCAATATCGGTTTTGTACGCCGCCAGAATATAATCGCTAGAAGTATTTTATTAAAAGTTTTCTAACAATATTTAGTCACATACTAAACGTTTAATTAGAAATACTCGGAAAATTTCTTAAGGAGTGAGTGAGGTACAAGGACAATCTCAAGTTTTATTATCTTTGGTAGAGTTCACAAACAAGTTTCGATTGATTAAATTTCATAATGTGTTACATGGAAACCATAATTGAATCGCTATATTTAACACAACTAATAAAACAAGTTGCAAACAAATATTTATGGGGTGCACCCCTAACACATTTTTTATGTATTTATATATAGAATTAAGAAGTATTATGTCGAAACGATTTAATAAATTTGTATATGTGGTAGCAGAATTATATAGAGCTTATAGGTTTTGGGCGTAAGCACTGATAATTGTTTTATTATCAACGATATATCGAGTTCACCAACAAGTATGTTTTATTTCGATAAGCTTACACAAATACTGATACAACGTTTTGCAGCAGATTACTTCAGATTATTATCGAAAAACGAAAATATGTAAGCGCATGTCGACAATTTGTGATTTGAAAATTAAGGGCTGAAAAACATCGTTAGGTAGAACAAATAGACGATTGCTAAGAGCTTTTTGATATAAATCGACTTGATAGTTATGTCAATATTTTAGTTTTGTGCAGATTTCGATTTTTTAAAATACTGGATAACGTTTAAAATCCTTTTCGATAACGATTTCTAAATGCTAAGAAAATAGTAATTTACATCTTATTCTTGGCTGCTAAACATAAGGTTTATATACCGTAGTTTCGTGTGGCACTACATATATCCATTGAGTAGGTGGTTGAGTTCATCGTCTTGATACGACACACTGCGTGTGGAGATTTTTGTTTCGTTGTAGTATGGGTAATTCCCATAGCTTTAGGTGAAATTTAGGCCATTGTTGCGAAATGTTCCCTGCGATCATCTATGGCGAGATATTCGGTTGAGGTGATAATTTGTGATTGAGTAGTACGTTGAGGTAAATCTGGTACAGGAACTAACTACATAACAACGTATAGATTTGGAGCAAATATTGGGGGGTGTATTACCCCGATGTGCATCGTAGACCAAGTATGCTGTGTTCTGCATCCTTTAAGTTCTGACTCGTTATTAAGTTATTTATTGATGTGATCGTGAGGTTTTTAAAGGGTTTTCCAATAAGAGGTCTAATTTTGAATAGCCTGCTATTTAAGTAGCTGTCAATTTTTAAGCTGTCATCTTTTGACATTTGACGAGTAAAAACTACGCCATTACAAAAATGGTACGATACACAGTTCGCAAAACTAAATTATATTTAGGTCGTCGTGAAGCACCTGCTCGGCCAGCAATAGTGGACAAATTTGAGCTGTTGGGACAAATTAGTGATGTTAATAATCGAAATCGTGTGCGTCGCTCAAGAACAATTGAGAATATTGCTGATGTAGCCCGTATTGTTGACGAAAACCCAGATTTGTCGATTTCTCGTCGATCTTTGGAATTAGATATTCCACAAACGACATTACACCGCATTTTGCATAAAGACTTAGGTCTTAAGGCTTTTAAAGTTCAGTTAACACAAGAACTAAAGCCGGTCGATCACTATAAACGTCGTATCTTTGCTGAAAATTGTTCATCGAAAAATCATTTTCAGTGATAAGGCCCATTTTTACCTCGGAGGCTACATTAAAAATAAGCAGAGTTGTCGCATTTGGGGCTCAGAAAATCCAAGAACGATTGGTGCGGTTTTTAGGCTGGCGGTGTGATTGGACCTTACTTATTCGAAAATAAGGCTGGTGCAACTGTTACGGTGAATGGATTGCGCTACCGAGCAATGATTAATGATTTATTATGGCCGGAATTAGAAAAAATTGATGTGGATGAAATATTACAGTTTAAGCCTCTCAACTCCTTATTGGCTGCTTGTAATTCACTGCGAGCTCTGTTGTAGTTTTTGATTTCTTCCCAATAGAGCTGCTCATGTTGTATTGAATTGCCAGAGTTCATTTCAGAGCGACAATTTTTAACTTGCCTAGCTTCTCGAAGTAAATGTCTGTAGACTGGTAGAAAGGTTTAATTTTAACGTTGACCTTGGACAAATACATCAGATTAATAATTAATCGTAGCAGAACAATCATCCTAGAAAAGTTCCGAAAACAACATATTGCAACCACATTTATAATAGGAAAATTCCCAAAACTACGGCGTATTATGGTAAATTAGGTAAAACCATTTTAAAAATAGAATATACATAAGTGCATTATCTTTACCTTCAAAAAAAAAAAAAAAAAAAAAAAAAAAAAAAAATTCATTTATCATTTCATCATAATAACTATTTTTTGGTCCTTCGTAGCCGAATAAAAAAAAAAAAAAAAAATAGTGTACTATCATACTAAAAATAAAGTGTTAAAACAAAGTGTTAATAAAAGATGGGTTCATTATCAGAGCAAAATAAAAACAGAAGTGTTTGGAAAGCACAAATAACAAAAGCCAGTAAAAAAGTGGAAGATATTCAAATGCCTTTCGATGCATCCATAACAGCGACACTAAAAACAATTCAAAATTCGTTAACATTGAACATTGAACGTTTTAGAGAAAGCCAGCAGGCAGTATAGAATGTGCAGTTAGAAATTAACTCAGATAATTTGGAAGAAATTGTAGCGGAAAATGCAGACTATGTATACGACATTGATATCATGTACACTAGCAGTATGAATAAAATAGAAATGATGCTAGAAGAAATACTTCTATCTATCCAGTTAGCAACAATATACAGCAATGTTAACATCATTAAGAATTCAATAGATACGTATGATCAATCTACCAGTGGAATTCATAGTGAAGCAGATTTTTCAACCAATTGTGACCGTCGCAAAGTTATAAATACGACAAAGGAGGATTTATCAAAAAAGCAGGAGGCCTTTGAAAAGGATTACTTAAATTATAAAGCAAAACTGGCCAAATTAGAAGAAGAATCAACGTCAATTGACAAAAAACCAGCAATAAGTCCCATATTATCAAACAATCAACAGCGTTATATAAAACTTCCCGAACTAAAACTACCCATGTTCGATGGAACCTACACGCAGTGGATGAGTTTTAAGGCACAGTTCGAATCACGAGTATTGCAGCATGTGACCAATAATAGCGATAGGCTGGAGTACTTGAAGGGATCGCTAACAGGCAAAGCAGCACTAACTATAAAGGGATTGGAAGGCCGGGACGAAGACTTCACCATTGCCTGGAGGTTTTATTAAAGGAAACATATCAAAATGAAAAAATCATAATCAACAGTTACCAAATTGATAATTTAAAAATGCCAGAATCTGAATCCGCATCATCACTGCAACAATTTATCGACACATTTCTCTGTCATTACGAAGCTTTAAAGGTCATGGATACTCCAGTCAAACATTGGGACATCATCTTGATATACATCTTATCAAAAAAATTGGATTTTGTAACACGAAAAGAAATTGAAAATAAAAAGTCCACAAAATCGTGTACTGACTTTGGACGAATTTATCAACATTCTCAAAGTTCGAAGAAGTATACTAGAGACATTGGCAAATAGATCGTCAAAAATAAAACCAAAATCATTTTCCGGAAATCATCCAGCATCATTATCATCAGTTGCCTTATCAAGCAATACGAGTCCATCGTGCAATATGCTACATGCAATATACCAGTGCCCGATTTTTCAAAAATTAATTCTGGAAGAAAGATGCAACCTTGTGAAACCTTGTGAAAAACACAAAAATGTGCTATAACTGTTTACGAACGAATCATCAAATTAGAGATTGTTTAGCTGCTGGATGTAAAATATGCAATCGAAAGCATAATACTCTGCTGCATATTAGTAAAACCAAAGAACCTATAACTTGCAGTTCAACATCATCAACATCAGCACCGGAAGTTCAACAAGTGTCGCAAATTACTGAATCGAAATCAACGTCTTGTTCGAGTTCTTTAGTTAGTCTAAAACAGAATAATGATATTTGGTTAGCAACCGCATTGGTGAATATAGAAGACCAATTTGGAAACTTTCAAACCTACAGATGTCTCTTCGATTCCGATAGCCAGACCAACTTCCTAACGACAAAAGCCAGGCAACAATTAGGAGTCAAAACAATCAAAATCAACACAACAGTTTCGGGAATTCATGAATCAAACACAAATATTCGTCAAAAGGCTTGTGTAAAAATCAAGTCAAAATCAAAGATAGCCCCGGTAAAGTCAGAAACAATTCCACGAATAGAATTTTGTGGAGCGCTTCTGCTGGCCAATTTAGTAGATATAGTAAAATCTTAAATGGAGCTTAAATTTAATAGTATGTACATGTGGACTGATTCCACAATTGTGTTATGCTAGCTAAAAATGGAATCATCCAACCTTAAACAATTTGTGGCAAATAGAATAGCAAAATTGCAAAGTTTAACGAAAGATGAAGAATGGCGGCATGTGGGTTCGAAGGCCAATCCGGCAGATTTAGTATCACGCGGCTTATTACCAAACGACCTTAGAGAAAACCAATTATGGTGGAACGGACCTGATTTCTTAAATAGAGAAAAGGAATTTTGGCCAAAAGACCCAATGAATATACATTTGCCAGATCAAAAGGAGATAAAGCAGAAGACAATTACTATGCCAACCACATGCGACTCACCAGAAGCTGATAATATAATCGAACGATTTAGTTGTCTTACTAAACTTCAACGAACAACAGCATTCATGCTTCGGTTTATTGATAAACTAAAACGTAGACGTAGAGAACCTAGAAGCAAAACAAATTTTCGTGTCGCAGAAATACCACCTTTGAACGTGTATGCAATTAAACGTGCAATTAAAAAGGCGAATTCATGCTTGATTAAACTGATTCAGTCTGCATGTTTTCACAGGGAGACTCAACAGTTATCAAGCACAGCAACACACCGACCTACGGTTGATCGAAAAAGCGTTCTATTTCTATTACATCCATACCGGGATGAAGAAAAAATACTTCGTGTTGGTGGTCGTCTGGAAAAAGCTCAGTTTCCATATGACAAGAAACATCAAATAATATTGCCTGCAAAGCATCATTTCACACTCCTGGTATTCGAATATTACCAATCCATAAATCTCCATGTGGGGCCACAAGGGCTACTAGCAGCAGTGAGACAACAATACTGGCCTATACGAGAAATAGACATGGCTAAATCAGTATATCAACATTGTATAACCTGTTTCCGCAACAAACCTAAAGGAATCTCTAATTTAATGGGAAACTTACCATCTGCGAGATTAAAATTTGAGCGTCCGTTCTTAGTAACAGGTGTATAGATTATGCAGGTCCGATAATGGTAAACAGGATATACGGTCGCTTGCCTATATTGGACAAAGCATACATAGCGCTCTTCATTTGCATGTCAACGAAAGCGGTTCATCTTGAATTGGTTAGCAGCCTAAATACAGCAGGATTTATAGCAGCATTTCAACAATTCATTGGACGTCGTGGGAAACCATCAGATGTATTTAGCGATAACGGTTCAAATTTTAAAGGCGCAAACCATCATCTAAATGAGCTTCATAAGATGTTGTATGATCAACGAAATCGCAGACACAAATAATTGATAATACCTCCCATAAGGGAATAAAATGGCATTTTATTCCTGCTTATTCGCCAAATTTTGGAACATTGAGGGAATCTTCTGTAAAAAGTGTTAAATGGCATCTTTATAGAATTTTAGGAAAATCACATCTCACTTTTGAGAAACTTTCAACAATATTAGTACAGATTGAGGCTGTAATCAACTCAAGACCTCTTACTCCAATTAGTAATAGCCCAGATGATATGGGGGTAATAACAGCAGGACACTTCCTAATTGGAACATCACTCAATGATATACCAGAACCAGATGTTACTCAACAAAATTACAACAGGTTGTCTCGTTTGAATCGAGCTACACAACTAAAACAACATTTTGGGAAAAGATTTTCTGATGAGTATTTAACTTCTCTCCAAAAACGTTATAAATGGAATAAACAAAACAACAATATCGCTATCGGCACACTAGTATTACTTAGAGATGAGAAATTACCACCGCTTCATTGGTCAAGAGGAAAAATAACTCAATTGTATCCCGGTGGAGATGGTATCGTTAGAGTATGTGATATAAAAACATCACATGGAACAGTACGTCGTGCCATATCAAAAATCTATCCTTTGCCATTGGAAAAAATTGAAGATAAATCTACAACCCCGGGAGTTATGGACAAATAGATCAGATTAATAATTAATCATAGCAGAACAATCATCCTAGAAAAGTTCCGAAAACAACATATTGCAACCACATTTATAATAGGAAAATTCCCAAAACTACGGCGTATTATGGTAAATTAGGTAAAACCATTTTAAAAATAGAATATACATAAGTGTATTATCTTTACCTTCATCTCTATCTTTTTATTGGTTAAATGTATATATATATATATATATATATATATATATATATATATATATATATATATATATATATATATATATATATATATATATATATATATATATATATATACCCAAGCAACAAAATAAAACCTAGATTTCTAAAAAACCATTTGGTCATTTTAAAACGTTTTCGGGACGTTATTTAAATGTGTTAGAAAAACTTTACTTAATAAATAAAAATATAATGTGATCGATTTATTTAAAACGGTTGTGAAACTGAATATTTGCGCATGTAAAAATTCTAATTTTCCAGTCATTTTGTTACGTTTTAGGTCCGGTTTTTATTGGCTCGAACAACACTTTTAAGTTTTCTTTACGTTTTAAAATATTTTAAAAATACTCATCAGAAACCGCAATGTAGAATAAATTTTAAAACGTATTTCAAACGCTTCAGAACCCATTTTCAAAAACCAACTTGAAACCATTCTTAGAAAAAACAAAATAAAAATCGTAAACCAAATTTGGTAATTTTGAAACGTTGGCGAGTTGTCATTTAAGTTTTGATAAATCTAAACTACATAAATTAAAAAAGTGCGAGTTGACCTTAAAATTATGAAACTACATCTAAATATTTGTTCATTAAAAGTTTTAACTTTCCTATAATTTTGTAAGGTTTTCGTATTCATTTGTTTCCATTCCGGTTTTTTAACGTTTCAAAACGCTTTGAAAATACTTATTTGAAACCGTAAGTATTAAATCGGCGTCAAAACGTAATAGAAACGTTTTAAAATCGGTTTTAGAAACCATTCTGAAACGATACGACACAAAACTATAGAAAACACCAACAAAATAATATAGTACTACTTTTTTTATATTCCACTCGCTTGTATTATATACACCTCTTACTCAAAAATCGGATTACCGAAAGAGCCGCAGTGGAACCAAGACAATTCCGATTATTATTTGAAATCGTTTTCTTTTCCTGACTGAATTCTAGACAAGGAAGATACATTTCTGCTTTCTCTATTGCACATTAGGTACGATTTTTTTTATACTACAATTTTTTATGTATTCCGTATCCATGGAAACCATCATGAAAAGAGATGAAGGAAACAATTTTGGTTAATAAAGAATTTAATTTAGTTATCCCCTAAAATTCGTGCGTGCCGTATTACTGGATAGATGCAATAAAAATAATAAATTAAAATAATATTTAATACATAATTTAATTTAATTGTAAAATCGTAATACATACGTGTTATCAGTGAAAAGTATTAAATTTCTATAGTGTGCATTTCTGCCAAACAATTATAATCAATTTCCAAACAATTATAATAAAAACGTAAGTTTATTATCTGTTTACCAAAAAATGCTCACAATGGCGGAAGCATTTTTTTGTGCATTTGCAAGTCAAACAATTTCTAATTGATATTGTTAATTTTGAAATTACAGTAGTTCTATTTTTGATTAAAAATAAGACTACTGTAATTCCCTAATTAAAAATATCAAATAGAAATAATATTTGTGCAATGAAAACTTATTTTTTTTAGAAACCGTGCTAGATTAATGTACTTAGGTATCAAAAGAAACTTTTAGAAAACCAAATTGAAACCATTTAAAAATGGTGGATTGCATAAAATAATTTTTAGCTGCGCGGGCTCTAAATTCACCTACATGGTTATCTTATATACATTTTATATATATATATATATATATATAATCTGATTTTTGTTTTTTCTACTAGATTGCATACATGTCCACATTTGGGGGGCCAAGTATAAATGGTTGTGCTCGAAATATAATGAAACAACTAATTAAAGACGAGGTGCTCATTTTATATTCTTGGGGTGGTACAACAACAAAAAAACCATTTTTATCATTTGTCGAAATATTCAAAGTCATAATGACAGCTGTAAAATATAAATACAATTTTTATACCGACCACGACAATAAAATTTTTATGAAGGATTATTTAAAGTCCGCCAGTACCAGAATAACTCGGGCCTTAAATATATCGAACAAATAAAAAAAAGTTAAACGATTTTAAATGTGATTATAATTGCTAGGGCAACAAATGAATTAAATAAATTTTTGATTTTGAAAAATGAAACTAAACTTTGTTTTTTAAATTATTATTTCGAGGAATCGTTAATTACTAGTGATGAAATTAGGTAAGTAATAGATGTAAAGGATATTTGTTCTTGTTATGTGCTTATATGCATATCAACAAATCATTAAAGCGAAATACTCAAGATTGTTGTATTCACCTTGCATTTATGATAATCAAATTAAAATGAAACTTAAATCTATCTGTTATCTAGTATTATAATTAAAAATGAAATAATACAACTTTATCTAGTATTATAATTAATTTAATAATCGTACTAAACGATACTAAATCAAATTTTCACAAATTTGCATATAAATTTTATGCAAAACCAACCAACCTTTTCTTGGAAAATATAGTTTCTTACAAACCAATGCATTACGGTTTAAGAAAACTTTATAAAAACCCTAGTTTTTGAAACTGATTTCAGAAGTGCTTAAACCGGCACAAAAAAAACGTCTCAGTTATCTGTACCTAATCAAGTACGTTTCCTAACGGATTCTATAAAACCAGAAAGTTTCCAAAAACCGAATAAGAACCGCATTTGAACCGTCCTTTGAAACCTAAAACTTCTTGTAAAACGTTTAAATCATGTTCCAGGAAAGATTCAAAAAAACTTTCGTTTCCCTGTAACGGTTTGAGAACGTATGGTAAGCGTTTATAATATTCTTTTCGATTCTTTTGCAACTAAATTTAATAGGTTTATGAATGGTCTTCATAAAACTTAAAAGTTTCAAAAAAAGCGATCAAATTGGGTTGGCACTAGCGTTTCGTAAGGTATCAGTAAAGTTTTCGCAACTGTTGTTGAAACTTTCAAGTTTTGATACCTAAGTTGTTAGCCAGAGTTGAAACCGTTTTGAACCCAAAAAATGCTACTTGGGTATATATATATATATATATATATATATATATATATATATATATATATATATATATATATATATATATAAGCGCATATACATAGTATATTTAGGTTAAGAATCCTTTTTGTTTAAAACAGATAGTGGGGAATCTCAGTATAAAATAAATAAAAATTTAGAGTATAAGCATTAGTATAGAAAAAACGTGTAAATAAAATAAGCAAAAAATAAAATCGAATCATAAAACAAAAAAAATTCATTTATCATTTCAACAGACACTATAACGAGTCAGAACTGACAGCACGCTGAGAGAACGGTTGACATTATAGGTAGTTCATCCTTGTACTGGCATCCTTGGTTGCTACGTCCTGCATCGGTGAGACTGGTTTTATAGGTAATGTGTCCTTTGGATCACCATCAATGGACAGCTTACATATAGTTTTGTTATTGTGCGTGAAGAACCCGTCCCAATTTCAATCGTGAGACCGGTAGTTGATCGTCTTTTAGTAGAATCAGTATAGGAACCAAGCGCACATTTTAGTGGAAAAAATATTCGATATAATTTCTTGTAAATGCTAGAAAAACGTACGTTTAATTTTAATATTTTTTTAATCATAGCAGACGTATGTGCAACTTTGATTTATTTTATTATGTTTACAAACAACTGGACATTTCGCATTGGTATTTGACGTTTCGAAATGTGTTAATTTGTCGCCTTTTGTGTTCTAAATTTGAATGAAATATTTAATTTTGAGTTCAACAAACAAAAATGTTTATTTTAAAGATGATCAAAAATCTACATATATGTTCATAATTATAGCTGGTTCCGACTACTGACTTATTTAATTCCAAATAAAAATACTTAAATAATTGGATCATCTATACATGTATTATAAGTTAAATATAGTCAAATTATATATCTAAGTCAAAGCATCCATTCATTTTTTCAATAAAAATATAAATATGTATAAAAGAATTTAATTGTATCTTTCTAAATAAAAAAAAATTCGCTTTGAAAATAACAAAACACATTTTATCTGTACCTCCATATGTACTGATAAAATTTTGTCTAAATTTAGTTAGTTTTTATGTGGGTTGCATGCGCAAAATTTGTATAGCAGTTTGGCTGCATACATGCATTTTGATTTAAACGGAAAAAATTATATCGAATATTTTTTTCCACTAAAATGTACGCTTGGTTTCTATACAGGTCGTTTACTGCTAGATTTGGTTGTACAGTTCTCCATTTGATCCGTAGTTAAATTTGGTGAAGATATTCTGTAACAATGTGCTATTATGGTTATAATCCCATGTTGCTTGTAGTTGCGTCTGGTATTGTCTTGAGAGAATCGCCAATCAAAAAGTGTTCTAGTGTTGGCGCTGTTGTACCCGAGGCGGCATTGGTAAATGGAGTTAGTGGCCGAGAATTGAGAACTGGTTCGATTTAAGTGGTGGGAGTATATAACTCTTCGAACATAAGAGTTGATTATCCTATCACTCTCTTGAGGTAGAGTTTTTCGGACTACATTACTGCTTCTCACATTTCACCAAAGTGTAGAATGTCAAGAGGTATACAATTCCAGTTTATTTGTTACGATATTTCCTCCATAGGAGGTTCCATTCTCCTAAAACACAAGGGTCTGCGCTCAAAATATTACCAACTTCACGCTGCTGTAGCAACCAAATGGATAATGACGCTGGCTATACGGAAGCACATCGTTTTACGTTGCGGTTAAAAAGGTTATCGAAATGGAATTCAAACACAACAGTGTTTTTGTTTTGTGTTTGGCTCAAGAATCGCAACCAGGCATTGTCAATGAGTTACGACATTTACACGTGAATAAAATGTTTGTGTATCGAACCATTATACGTTACAATGATGCTGGTATAGTATCGAAAAACGCTAAGCAGGCGAACATCCAAAAACAGCAACATAGCCAGAAATGATTCGAAAGGTGAAGGCCAAAATTCATCGTAATCCACGACAAAGCGCTCCTAGCATGGGACGCATATTAAAAATATGAACGAAGTTTGAAGCCCTACAAAATACAAAAAGTAGAAAATTTAACATTTGCACAAAGGGCAATTCGCCTATTAAGAGAAAAGTTGTTAAAACACTTGCACGTTGGTGACGAGCTTGAGGATTTTGTCTTTTCTGATGAACAAATTTTTACGGTTCAGCAATATGTAAACAAGCAAATCTACCGTAAACTGATTTTAAACGATGCTCTCGGTAGAAACCATTGGACGTTTCAACAAGACTCGATACCATCCCATAAAGCCTGTGAAACACAACATTTTATTCAATAAAAAGTTCCCAGCTTCATTTTTTCACAACAATTGCTACTATATATTCCATCGGACTCCAACTCAATGTATTTTTCCATATGGTTCTTTCTGGAGAAAATTTTAACTAAAAAATATAGGACGGTCGACGCCTTAAAGATTACTCTTCGCAGAGAATGGGTCAAAATACAATCAGACCACATTCATGCAGCGTGTGAAAGCTTCTCGGATAGACGCAATGCTATTATCCGCGCTCAAGGTGGCTACATCGAGCAATAACATAATTTTTGTTAAATTTGAAATATTTTTACGATATACCGAAGTTTTAGAGATCGGCTAATGATTTTTACAACGATAATTTATACCGTTGAGTATTATCAAATCACTGAGGAAATCGTATTATAAGAACGCTGGATTGCTTAGCTGGATGGTTAGAGATGATAGTGCTTAACATTATCCTGAAAAGATGACCAGAAATGCTGAAGTGAGTGCGGGTTCTGGTTTAAATATTAAAAAGTCTAAATTAGAGTAGACTAACTGGCATCTATAAAGAAACTAATAGCAGCATTAAATAAGCTTGACAGTTCTATGTTAATTCCCATTAAAGCACCAATGAGAAGTCATAGTTCTCTAAATAGAACATGAATCTTGCAATTGAATAATGAACTCAGTTCCATTAAGTTCATCATGGTACAAAAGAAAGATTTGTTTTCGGATTGGGCTTATATGTATACGTGACTAATTCTAATTTTGAACGCTATGCTGTTCGTAAATTATATTTACTAACATTGGAATGACACTCTCAGGATATATTACAGCTGTGTAAAGTTTAAATGATATCATTTTTCTGTTTATCGATTGTTCTTGGTGTTTTCGTAACAGATAATCCTTAAACGCCACAGACGTACGCCTACTGCTATAACAATATCATCCCAAAACCAAAATGTTTGTTATTATTACAACCTTGAGAATATGAATTTGTAATTATTTTTTTGGAATGCGAAAATATTTTCAATTTTTAAACTCCCACTATGACACATACATACAGCCGCATCTATAACCACTAAAATATTCCGCATCCTCCAAAAAAATGTGTGTGAGAGAATTTGTTCTTTTTTCCATCTGTGGGTTATACATTTGTATCGTGTCGATATATTATGGCAATTTTTGTAATATTTTTATCAGGTTTTTCGTATTTTTTTTTACCTTTACAGAGATGGGGGAAATTATATGATGATGAAATTTTTGGGGTCATAAAATTTTATTTGTGCGTCATCCCCGTTTTCGCTTATTTTATTTAAATTCATCCATAGAGCTTTAAATATCAATATTCAATATAATGCAATCAATAAAAACAGTTTAATTGTTTTTTTATCGTTTTCGGTTTAACATATAAAAGCTCAAAACTAACGTAAAACAGTTTTTTTTTTATATCGGTACAATTGTGTGCAGCTTTATTTTTTAATTGATTGTGGGGGCACTTTATGGTAAATCGAAAATAATAATAAAAATTTCCGGTGTCAATTAACTGAATGGCCGGAAATGCGTTTTTAAATTAAAGTAAATTAAAATGATTACCATATTATATTAATGTATTGACAAACCGCTAATAGAAAGGGGTTGCGCTTGAAACGCGATATTTCAAAACGCGATATTTCAAAACGCGATATTTCGAAACGCGATATGGTACAAAACGCGATTTATTACAGACTGTGCATTGCGAAGCGATGGGTACGCAGCGACCCGCCTCATATAACCAGATCCTATACTACTGCTCCTATCGATTTTTAAATTTAAAATTATTAAAATATCGCGTTTTTTTACCATATCGCGCGTTTTGTACCAAATCGCATTTTAAAATTTCGCGTTTCAAATGGGACCCAGTAGAAAGAGTTGAATTTTGTCAAAATAATTACTACTACTACCATTTTAGAAGAATCAAAATGTAAACAAGAAATGTAATAAAGTATGGCTTAAAGGCCACACACGTCTAAACTGAGACTACTGTTGTCCGTTGGGGCATTTCAGTGGTTAAAGCTTCGGCGTTTGGAATGGGAGGTACTGGGATCGAATAAGGGCAGGGTGCAAAAGAGATTTTTCATCATCAGATTAGTATCTGTGATGAAAATGAACACAACTATGATCCCCTATCGGAGTGCAGAACTTATGGGGTCATATAGATTTTCTCCTCGAGAAAACGTCATAATTGTATGTTCTCGAAATCTCGAGAAAATTTATTTTGTAATTTTCGAGATTACCATTTCTCGAGAAAATTTTGTCGAGATTTTTGAGAATTTGAGGACTAATGTTTGAAAGTAAATGATGTCACCGCTCACTGCTAAAATGATATTCTGCATAAATAATAAGAAAAATTAACCTAACATTTTATAATAATCTAGCAGCTGTCAGTGATGTTGTATTATTTGAATTGAAGATTTATAGTGAAGAGCTAAATCGAAATACAACAATATAAAACAATATAAGACATATATGTACATATTACAATACATCCAACAACAACAACAATAAACCTAAAAAATAAAAAAGTTACTAGTTTGTTTACTACAACAAAGGAGATAATTATTTACGTGACGTCAAACAACTTCGAGAAGGGCTTATTCCATGCGCGATAAAAGCGAAAATTTTAGAGAATTGGGAACAAGTTTAAACGAATATGTATTGTATTATTTAATTGATGTATAGGTTTACACGATCGATTTTGCACTTCAAATTCACGATTTTGCAAAACATATTCAATTTTTTTTATTTCAATCTTAACTTTTTATACTTCATTGTCAATTTTTTGCAAAGCAAATTCGTGTTTTTACAAACCAATTTCAATTAAATGCAGAGCAAATTCAAGTTTTAATATTTCAAATTCGTAAATTTTTTGCAACTTTTTGCAAAACATATTAAGTGCTCCCAATTCTTAACCGATTATGTTGGGATTGGGTATGTTGGATGGAAATGGGATTCTTAAAGAATTTTTGGAGGAAATTCTGGAATATGGCCACCTGGGACGGAACGCGATCAATTCTTAACGGATTTTCATAAGATTGGGTATGCTGCATGGAAATGGGATTTTTAACTGATTTTTGGAAGAAATTCTGGAATATGGCCACCTGGGACGGAACTTGCTTATTTTTTAACGGATTTTGATGGGATTAAGTATGTTGGATGGAAATGGGATTTTCAAAATTTTTTTGGAGAAAATTCTGGAATATGGCCACCCGGGAAGGAAGGCAATCAATTCTTAACCAATTATAATGGGGTTGGGTATGTTGGATGGAAATGAGATTATTGAATGATATTTGGAAGAAATTCTGGAATATGGCCATCTGGCACGGAACTCAATCAATTCTTAACCAATTATGATGGGATTGGGTATGCTGGATGGAAATGGGATTCCTAACTGATTTTTGGAAGAAGTTCTGGAATATGACCACCTAGGACAGAACTCTGTCATTTCATAACCGATTATGATGAAATTGTACATTGTGGATGAAACTGATTAATGATTATTAAATAATTTTAAGAAAGGTTCTAGAATATGGTCATCTGTGGCTGAATTCGGTCCATTTCTATTCGGACTCGACAATTGATTTCCCCTCATTGTAAAACTTAAGTAATATTTTTTTGGACTCTAAACTTGTCCTTTTATAATGCTGGCCGTGTCTCGTTTGACGAATTGTACGTGACTCATGCTCGTCTGACCTTTGCGAATCACTCATACCACTTTCATTTTCTGGATTTTTTTTTTCTGATGTTGGCATTTTTCTAATATGGGAGTAGCGCGCTTAAATTAAAATACAGAACGGCTGAAAAAAATTTAAATATTTATATCAATCTAGATATGGTTCCGACCAATTATCCAAGTACATTAGGAAATACATAGATTTGTCATTCACTAGAAAAATAACTCCAGAACTTCGTTCATCGTTTTGTTACTTTTCGTATCATAGACTAATTCTTCATAAAATTGTGATGTAAAATAATAAAATGTTTTAAAAATGTAATCTAACGCCCCCTGCGGCTATGTCACCGAACAGAGTTTACCGCATTTTTTGTGAAGAGCACTGAATTTGTTTTGCAAAAAGTTCATTTTGAATTGTAAAAATATACGAACTTGAAATAATAAAACTTGAATTTGTTTTAAAATATTTCAATTTACTTTACATTTAATTGAAGTTACTTTGAAAAAACATAAATTTGCTTTGCAAAAAATTGAGGTTGCGTCAGAAAAAATTGACAATGAAATATAAAAAATTGATGTTGACTTGTAAAAGTTGTAAATAAACAAAAAAAAAATTGAAAATAATTGCAAAATTGTGAATTTGAAGTGCAAAACCTATATTTATCCGACTTGTCGAATTCCATCATTATCGGTTAAGTAATAGCCGTGTCCGTTATATATGGCCATATTAAACAATTTCGTCTAGAAATCATTAATGAATCTCATTTCCATTAAATAATGTAAACCCATGATCGTAATCGGTTAAATTACCTGAGTTTCGTTCAAGGTGGCAATATTCCAAAATTTCTTCCATAAATCATTTAAGAATACCATTTTCATACAATAAGCCCAATTACATACATTACAATTGGTTAAAAATGGCTGAGTTCGAGGTGGCCTCTTTCAAAACTTCTTCCCATAACATTTTCGATCGCCATTTCAATCAAACATATCCAATTCCATTATAAACGGTTAAAATGGATCGAATTCAGCCACAGATGACCATATTCTAGAACTTTTCTTAAATGATTTAATAATCATTAATCAGTTTCATCCACAATGTACAATTTCATCATAATCGGTTATGAAATGACAGAGTTCTGTCCTAGGTGGTCATATTCCAGAACTTCTTCCAAAAATCCCAATCCCATCATAATCGGTTAAGAATTGATTGAGTTCCGTGCCAGATGGCCATATTCCAGAATTTCTTCCAAATATCATTCAATAATCCCATTTCCATCCAACATACCCAATCCCATCCAAATCCGCTAAAAAATAAGCGAGTTCCGTCACCGGGGGCCATATTCCAGAATTTCTTCCAAAAATCATTCAGTAATCCCATTTCCATCCAGCATACCCAATCCCATCAAAATCCTTTAAGAATTGATCGAGTTCCGTCCCAGGTGGCCATATTCCAGAATTTACTCCAAAAATTCTTCAAGAATCCCATTTCCATCCAACATACCCAATCCCAACATAATCGGTTAAGAATTGGGAGCACTTAATTTGTTTTGCAAAAAGTTGCAAAAAATTTACGAATTTGAAATATTAAAACTTGCATTTGCTCTGCATTTAATTGAAATTGGTTTGTAAAAACACGAATTTGCTTTGCAAAAAATTGACAGTGAAGTATAAAAAATTGAGATTGAATTGTAAAAAATTGATGTTGACTTGTAAAAAGTTGAGATTGAAATAAAGAAAATTGAATATGTTTTGCAAAATCGTGAATTTGAAGTGCAAAATCGTGTATTTGAATTGCAAAATCGTGTATTTGAAGTGCGAAATCGTGAATTTGAAGTGCAAAACCTATATTCAAGAATAAAGCCAAGGGAAGGATTCAAGAATAAAACCATTTTAGCCGTTGCGAGAAATGACTGAATATGAAAGCCACAAGGTGTGGAATTGCTATATTTCAAAAGAACAGAGACAAAAAGAAATCAAGCCATATGAAACCTCTGTGCAAAAATTCTTGCTTGTAAAGCGTCATCAACCAGTGGCCTGCATCGTCATCTCACCAGCTTACATAATATGATTATGAAGCGGAAATATGAAAATGATTCTTCCACAAGTGGATTGGCAATGCATGAAAGTAAAAGAATTAAACAAATTGACCGTTATTTCAAAAATAGCAAACAAGACTGCAATTTTGAACGAATTAAATCGAAACTCGCAGCATTCGATGGAATTTTAATAAACGCTATTTGTAAAAATTCGTTTATTAGACATAGTTTCGAAATGCAAGGTTTTATGTTACCGAAAAATCCCTCAGATATAATGAACCTAATTAATAAATTCTACGACAGTGTCAAAAGCGAGGTACTAGCGAAGATTACTTATATATGAAGGCAAAAAAGCAAAAAGTAGCTCTGTTTATAGACGAGTGGACTAGTAATTGAAATCGCAATTATGCTACACTCCCGCGATACTCTTAGCTATAGCTATCTGTGCCATTTTCTATGAGGAAAAAGGAAGTTCTATAACTATACATAGCAGCGAGATCTACGAGAGTTACTCAAACAGTGACTCTAACACTGACTCAGATTCAGCTGGTGGTAGCGAGTTTTTTACTGACACAACCACTGAAATAAATTCAAACATAAGAATACATGAACCAATCTCAAAAATAAGAACAATTGTCAAAATTGTAAACTAAGATTAAATATAAAAGAAGTGGAAGGCGAATGTGGCGAGCTCCAATTGTAAGCTGATTGTAAGACAAGGTGGAATACCATTGAAACCATGATAGACCATTTTGTTAGAGTAAAACCAGCAATTTTAAAAACGTTACGTGATTTAAACCTCAGCACCTTATGGAATCCGGAACTTGACATAGTTGCTTCTAATATAATGCGCGCTTTACAACCAGTTGAAAAATTAATAGACGCTCTAAGCCGCAAAGATGCAGTATTGTTAACTGCAGACGGCATTCTAAAATTTTTATTTAAATATCTTTGGGCAATAATTCGAAAATAAGCACCGATATTTTAAATGAAATAAAAAATCAAATCGCCAAACGTAGGGATAAATAAATTATTTCATTAATTAAATTTTTACAAAATCCTGTAGTAAAAGTCGATAATTTTTTTCTACTTTTTCTTTTCTGATACAGTAGCCTCTGATAAGGGTATGCTATGGATGAATCTTTTACACCAACACCAGTATCAATATTAGAACCCAAAGTAGAAGAAACTGTATGTAATTCTGTTGAACTGGATAACTCCATACGCGATAGCTTAAAAGAGCCAGTGACCGACGACGACTTCCGAACGGTGTCCAAGGAATTCAATATACACGAAGCGACTGGCAGAATTAAAATGGCATTATTAATGATAAAACCGACATCTACTCAAAACGAGAAGGACTTTTGTTGTGAGACAGCTTTTCGAATTTTTTTCGAACTTGTACTAAAACAGCTAACTTCATTCTTACAGAAAAAAAAATTGGAACTCGATTTTACAAGGCAAGAAATACAGTCAAACCTGTTTGTGTGGGGCCTGTTTTGTGCGATTTTTTTTAGGCTGTATGAAAAAAAAATTATTCAGTACAATCTACTTAAGTTCTTTCAAAATTTCAATCAAACTAGAATATAATTGAATGTGAATTATCTAAAAAGTTAGTTAACGTTAGCCATTTTGTATTTTCGATTTTTGATATTAATTCACATTGCGTAAGTATTGCGTTCGGTTGTGTAATGTTTTGAGTTTTGACTGTACTTTGGTATTTGTTTTGGGTGACGGTCTCTTTATCGTAAACAATTCATCGTGTTTCAATTTAACGTGAACAATTAACCGTAGAACAGATTATCGTAGACACAATTTACCGTGGACACAAATTATCGTGTGGACAATTTATCGTATGTCAGTTTATCGTAGTTTCTAAAATTGACGGTATAATAAAATGATACAAATAGAAGTGTCTTCGATTTATAAAATTTTTTTGAATTCGGCTATTCCCATTTTAATTGATTAAATAAATTAAAACGGGATTTTGTTATAGATATGGATTTTGTCTCGTTAGACGGGAAATGGGATTCTTAAATGATTTTTGAAAGAAGTTCTGGAATATGTTCACCTGGGATGGAACTTGGTCGTCCCGTAGAAATGGGATTATTGAATGATTTTTGTAAGAATTTCTGGTAACATGGCCACTTGGAAATTATCTCGGCTATTGCGAGGCCGCATCTTGATTGGACAATAGTCAATGATAAATTGCTGTACTCGCTTTTGGACGAAATTTTTTATTTCTATTGTTTCTAATAAATTTTCTAGTAAAATGTGTAACCATCGGTAGAGTTACGTATCCCACTTCTAGACCATCTAAGCGCTAGTAAAATAAGTACGCCCAGTGTGCAAATTTACACTTGTTTCGCAAGGTTCTGGAGATCTCAAGTCTTAAAACGATTAGTATGTTCCATATTCTTGTATTCATTTTATGAGTCAGAGGTCGCTCTTATTGTGAAAAAGATTATCTTATCCGGTGCCTTCAGGTATATTTTATAATCAGATTTTTCTGAGAGCGGGTAGTTGGCTTGCCACTCAACCTACTTATTGGTTTGACACTTGTGTGCATTACAGACTAGTGATATACATGTACATAGCAAGCTCCTTGCTATAAGACAAGCGTCCTCTTCCTTCTTCCCTAGCCTGTAGAACATATGCTGTTGTGGATTGTTTGCGCTCATAACTCGCCCTGACCTGGCATGTAGTGTTAAAGGCCATAAGCAGAATTCCTCCTGCATCGCTATTTCTCGACTTCCATATTCGTTTAAAGTTACCCAGCCAGCACCGCAAAGAGGTAAAAATCTACATCTGTACTCCCACATTTAATCGTCATACATAATATAAAAGAAAATGACGATATACGAGGGCAAATCAATATATTCGTAGCATCGATACAAAAGAGCTATATATTTAGAGAAATTATATTTTTATTTTTCCACGTTATCTCCTCCAACATTAATGCATTTATCACATCTTTCAAATAATTTATTTAAACCGTCGAAAAAAAAAGTTTTGTTTTGGTCTTCAAAATAACCTTCAGTGCACATGACTTATTCATCATTATTTGGTAATTTTCGGCCCCTTAATTGTTTTTTTAAATTTGGAAGCAGAAAAAAATCACTAGGGGCCAAATCTGGACTATAGGATGTGTGAGGGATGTCTTCAAAGCCGCATTCACACAGAGCAGTTTGCGCAATTTTAGCCTTATGAACAGGCGCGTTGACGTGGAGAAGTAAAATCTTACTTCGAATTTTACCATGCCGTTTCTCCCGGATGGTACAATACAATTAGTACAAAATTTCCGCATAATAGTTGCCTGTGATAGTGGTCTTTTGTGGCATATAATCAATTAACAAAATTCCTTCTGCGTCCCAGAAAACTGTGGCCATAACCTTCCCAGCTGACTGTTGAGTCTTAAACTTCTTAGGGGGAGGTTCATCACATTTTCTCCATTGCATAGATTCTTGTTTGGATTCCGGATCCCAATGATGAATCCACGTTTCATCGCCCGTCGCGATACTATTTATGAAATTATTAGGATCATTTTCTTTCATATTTAGAATATTGCTTGAAGTTTCGACACGAATTTTTTTCTGTTCCGGGGTTAGCAAACGGGGAACCCATCTTGCACTAACATTTGAAAGATGAAGATGATCATTCAGAATTATAAATGTGGTACCAAAAGAAAGCCTGAGATTTCCCGATAATTCTGCAATATTTACACGGTGGTCCTCTAATACAGAGGTCCTGTGGTCTTCCCTGGCGCTCATCATCTTCTAGCGATTCTCTACCACTTTTGAACAATTTAACACACTTCGTTACTGTAGAATAAACTTTTGACATATAATCAAAAATAAATTTAGCGTTTTTTTCATCTTTATAAAAAAATTTAATTACCGCACGATATTCAATTTTACTCATTTTCTATTTTTATCTAAACACGTATTGGAAAATTGACATCCAGAAATAAATTAAACAAAATAAAACAAAAATTGTTTCTAGATGTTTCTGGTAGTTGAAAAATAAACAAAAAAAATATGGTTTTCTCTTTCACTCCACAATTACATACCAATACTACGAATATATTGATTTGCTCTCGTAGCAGAGAAACTCAAAATTTTACCAAAAATAAAGAATTTGCGAAATGCAATGCTATTGACGTCAAACATTCTCATTTTCAATAAAGTGCGAAAACTTAATAACGAATAAAAAGTGTATTAGTTTATTGAACAGAATACTAAATTCTGAATAATATGTGCAAAATGAATATACATATTCTAAACTGAAACAAACGAAATTGAACCAAATACTATTCTCTCTACTCAACTTCAATCGCACGCAAAGCATCCACCAACTCTTTGAACAAGCACTTTAATACAAATTAGATATTTAAACGATACAGGAAAAAATGTTAATTGAAAATAACATCAGCTAATAGCATCACAATTAGTGATTATCTTCTTCATACATATAAAAATCCGTATTTGCTCATTCGGTTTAATGGACTTTTCCATTTCCATCCAACATACCCAATCACATCATAATCGGTTAAGAAACTACAGAGTTCCGTCCCAGGTGGCAATATTCCAGAACTTCTTCCAAAAAACATTTAACAATCCCACTAATTGTGATATAAAATAAACAGTCCACGCACGATAAACTGTTTTACGATAAATTATTCCACGATAAATTGTTTCCACGATAAATTGTTCTACGATAAATTGTTCTACGATAAATTGCTCACGATAAATTGTTCACGATAAACTGACAGTAAATCATTTGTGCTTTACTTTTCTGTTGTTAAATTTAATTGTCACTATTTTCCTGAAGTTTAAGTGGCGACTGGCGACTGAACTGCAACTTTTTCTGAGTACGTTCAGACACTACGGTAGTTGTTTCTACATCAAAAAAACTGTGTTCACGTATAGTTTTCGTAAAAATGACATTGTCTCAACTGACCTGCTGTTACGTTTGTACCCATCTTCCCCTATTATAGGACCTAGGGATAATAGGAATAATAGGACCATTTCATAAAGAAATAATTTTCTTAATCTCAAATTGTTTAGCGGTAATCCCATAGCAACCTAGATATAGAGCAGTAAGATTCCGAAAAATTTTTATCGTTAGCTTTAAATGGAACGGAACCTTTTGTTCTTAAATAAAGGAAGTAGCTATTTGGGAAGCGCAGTTGTTGTTTAACAATCGTTTGAGTGAGTTGGTGTGAGTGTTTTTGTGCAAATGAAAAAAAAAAACGAGAATTGACCTGTCATTAAAAATTTATTTTTGAAAGGCAATACTCCTACGCAAATCAAACACGAATTGGACGCTGTGTGCCGGGACTCTGCACCATCATTTACCACCACGACATCCTTTTTAGCATCTGAATTTAAACATGGCCGTACCGGCTTGGGTAACGATGTACGTTCTGGACGTCCAAATAGAGAAATAAAAATAAATTTGAAGGAAAAATGTGTTGTACTTTTGTTAGGTCGGAAACCTTTCACACAACCAGCCCTCTTATATATCAATTATAATTTTCACCTTTCAAAGTAGAACATATAGAATCTTAATGTTGCTTATTTTAAAGCAAATTATCAACAACTTTAATGTTTTTAATGTTCAACAACATAATATCCAATCTGCTGTATTCATTATAAAATAATTATGTAAATATTTAAATGAACGGGTGGAATAAGTGCTATACCAACCAGTACATCGCTTTATAGAGTTGCCACCTTTATATTGTAGATGTAGGATAAAAAGATGTTTACCATTTAAAACTCGTTGACCGTAAAAAGGTCAAGCTGTTTGCAAAATTTTCAAATTTTATATTTCTGTTATCGATAATCAAAATCTCCTTTCTCACATACGCATTTCCATACAAAGTTAATGTACTAAATGTGACAGCCATTATGGTTTATATGTCGTGGGTAATATAAAGTTTTATATTTACGATGCCCGAAAAGATGTTTATTTAAATGTGATGCGGTGATTGATGGTTGATGCGGACGATATCGCGGACCACACGATATAATAAATATTTTTATGTCATTTTGGTGACGTTTTGATTTGTCGCCGTGGCGTTAATTAAAATATTCAAATTTTCGAGAGACGCCCGTTTCCTTTTCAAATTGTTCTGCTTTAGCCATGGAATTTATTATAATTGTTGTATTGTTTCGAAAGAATTTCCAGATTTTGCTTATCAAACGTAAAATAAATTTTAATTTTAATGTACCAGAAACCAGAATATTTTTTTTAATTACACAACAGCAAAAGTTTTTTCTCCGGCACGCAAACACAAACAAAAAGAGAAAGTCGATTGCCTAAAGCTCACATCATAAATTACATGAAACAAAACAAGAGAAAAGCTTTAAGGTTTATTTTATTGACTGCTAACTTTTTGTTTTGTTTATTTTTCCAACGTAGCGGAAACTTTTTTGTTTTGTTTTAGATTTTCATCATTTTGATCGATATACGACAAGTGGCTGATTAAAGGCGATGATGGTGTTTGTTTGCCTATATATCGAGATTAAGTTTTAGATAGTAGATAAATATTTGTCCCAAACAAATGTCAATCGTTTATCGAATGTGTGCACGTATGCTACCAATGTTGACCGAATGATGGGTGAAATAAACACTTGTTTAATCAACAGACACAGAAACTGGCTGAAAAAAGTTTTGATCAATATATGTACCATATTTACAAAGATAGCGTACATTTTTAGTTATTTCTCTAAAATACAAGGTCAAGGATTCTCGTTGTTAGACTGTACACAAAAAATACAAACCGCATTATGAAATATGTAGTATCCTCCATCGATCAGTGTCCGAATAAATTTATCATATAGAATAATTATGAGCGCCACACTGGCGCTGTAGTGTTTTAGTAATACTGCTCACACACATGCTCAAACCTCACTAGAAACACAGATCATTTATAATGAAATTCACAAAAATAAAAAAAAAATTAATCACGAGATTTTCCTTATATTATGACAGAAACTCGATTGAGTTGAATTTCGATTATTATAATACATGATGGGAAATAAGATTTTCGTGGCGAGATAAAAATACAAACAACATTCGTTTATCCGTTCATCATTTATCATGTAGTATACAAGAAGTTTTTCTGGCCGGTCATACTTTCCAAAATTACGGTACACAATTTACATAGAATAGAGCGTTATTCAAGATACATACTGTTCCTATTCGTAAATATTTACGAATTTAAGTGTTAGGGGATAATGGATTGTGTCAAGCAAAAGGATCTGGAAAATATTTTTTTTTGACCTTTGCGGAATGTCTCGGCTTTGTGTGAATGAACAAGCTTGGAAATCCTAATTAGGATCCCTTAATAAATTAAAATAAATTAAATTTTAAGCTTGTCACGTAAATTGGGAGAAACAAAAGTTCCAGAGATTCTTTAAAAATCCAAACTTTGATTAGTTCGAAATCAAACTTCTAAACGGCTTGGTAATCTCACTTCGATTCAAAATTCATCTCTTCTCGATCTGAGAAACAATGACAATATCTCCATAATTTCTAGCTAGATTGATGAACTATGTTAATGGGCATTAATTTATCAAAATCTTTTAACCTCTAGGAAGTTAGCGCGAAAAATTATCCCGAAAAACCATTATAGTTAAATATGGCAAGACTATTATATATTCACAGAATATTTTAATACTATCCTGATAGTCAAGTATGTATATACATATAATTAATATTGCTGCATATAAATCAAATATATCACGAGATTAGCTATAATACGAGGGCAAATCAAAAAGTCTTGCAATATCATATGAAAAAAAAGAGTGAGTGAGACAGCCATATTTTTATTTTTCGACATCATCTCTTTTAAGGTTTATACATTTGTCATATCGATCAATTAACTTGCCTAAACCCTCTAAAAAAAAAGATTTCTTTTGCTCCATAAAATATTAATTTACAACAGACTGTACTTCATAGTCACTGGAAAATTTCCGGCCCCCTAGTATTTTTTTCAAATTGGGAAACAGAAACTAGTCACTGGGTGCCAAGTCTAGATTGTACGGTGGATGCGGAATTTCCACGAAGCCGCAGTCTTTTAATGCAGCTTGAGCAATATTAACCTTGTGCACTGGTGCATTGTCGTGAAGAAGCAAGATTTTTTTCCTAACTTTCCTTGGCCGTTTTTCCCGGATCGCTTTTTTCAATTTTCGGAAAACCTCTGCGTAATATATGCCTATGATTGTGGTTTTCGGTGGCATATAATCGATTATCAAAATTCCTTCAGAATCCCAAAAAATTGTTGCCAAAACCTTAACAGCAGACGGTTGAGTTCTGAATTTCTTTGGTGGTGGTTCACTACGTTTAATCCATTGCATCGATTCTTGTTTGGATTCCGGATCCCAGTGATGAAGCCATGTTTCATCGCCTGTTATTATGTTATCCAAGAAATTTTCTGGATCTTCTTTGTACATATCTAAAATCGCCTTTGAAGTTTGAACACGCATTTTTTTTTGTTCTGCATTCAACAAACGGGGAACCCATCGCGCACTTACTTTCGACATGTGAAGGTGGTCATGTAATATAGTATATGTGGTACCGTTTGAAAGGGAAAGTCTCCACGCTAACCCTGGAACAGAAATACGCCGGTCCTCCAATACAATAGATTCGGCCAAAATTACGTTTTCATGGCTAATAGCATCTGCTGGCCGACCCGAGGGGTTGTCGTCTACTAATGACTCCCGACCACTTTTGAATAATTTTACCCACCTTGTTACTGTGGCATATGATGGTGCAGATTCGCCGTAAACTTTTGATATATAGTTGAATATATAAATTGCATTTCGTCCATCTTTACAGAAAAATTTAATAATGGCGCGATATTCAATTTCATTCATTTTAAGAAAAATTCAAAACACGTGTTACTAAATTGACAAAAACAAACGAACTGTAAAATTTACATCGAAATGTTCTTCTAGAAGTTTCATCGCGACAAAAAATGGTTTTGAAAAATATATTGTTGTCTCACTCACTCTTTTTTTTCATATGATATTGCAAGACTTTTTGATATACCCTCGTATATAGTAAATTATTATATAGTTTTGTAATATTAAATTAGTATCACGAAATTTTCAATTACAATTATAGGTACAAAACATTTTATTATTATTTAACATTTCGTGATAAATTTTTATATCACCTCGAAAAAATTACACTATAATAATCTACATCAATATAATCAAAATTAATAAAATATAAAAAAAAATTAATTCAAATATTTAATATTCGAAAAACAACAATTCTCTGAACTAAAATAGAATTATTTTATTTTTTTAAAATGGTAAGAAGATATAACCAGTTAAACTTTAGATATAGCTGTGTGAAGTCGTAGTAGATATCAATAAACAGAGCAAGGTTGGTATGGAGTTTGTAGAGGAATGATCCACCTTTCAAATGCCCAAAAAATAAATCAAGTCTATTAGTCAAATTTTAGATATAGTCGATTAAATTCGTAGTAGATATCAATTAACAGAGCAAGGTTGGTATGGAGTTTGTAGAGGAAGGATCCACCTTTCAAATGCTCAAAAATTTAAATCAAGTCTATTAGTCAAATTTTAGATATAGTCGACTGAAGTCGTAGTAGATATCAATTAACAGAGAAAGGTTGGTATGGAATTTGTAGAGGAAGGATCCACCTTTCAAATGCTCAAAAATTTAAATCAAGTCTATTAGTCAAATTTTAGATATAGTCGTGTGAAGTCGTAGTAGATATCAATTAACAGAGCAAGGTTGGTATGGAATTTGTAGAGGAAGCATCCACCTATCAAATGCCTAAATAATGAATCAAGTCTATGAGACAAATTTTAGATATTTTAATTTAAATTTTAAAACTTTATTTAAATTTTTGGGCATTTGAAAGGTGGATCCTTCCTCTACAAACTCCATACCAACCTTGCTCTGTTAATTGATATCTACTACGACTTCACACGACTATATCTAAAATTTGACTAATAGACTTGATTTAAATTTTTGAGCATTTGAAAGGTGGATTCTTCCTTTACAAATTCCATACCAACCTTGCTCTGTTAATTGATATCTACTACGACTTCACACGACTATATCTAAAATTTGACTAATAGACTTGATTTAAATTTTTGGGCATTTGAAAGGTGGATCCTTCCTCTACAAACTCCATACCAACCTTGCTCTGTTAATTGATATCTACTACGACTTCACACGACTATATCTAAAATTTGACTAATAGACTTGATTTAAATTTTTGGGCATTTGAAAGGTGGATCCTTCCTCTACAAACTCCATTCCAACCTTGCTCTGTTAATTGATATCTACTATGACTTCAGTCGACTATATCTAAAATTTGACTAATAGACTTGATTTAAATTTTTGAGCATTTGAAAGGTGGATTCTTCCTTTACAAATTCCATACCAACCTTGCTCTGTTAATTGATATCTACTACGACTTCACACGACTATATCTAAAATTTGACTAATAGACTTGATTTAAATTTTTGGGCATTTGAAAGGTGGATCCTTCCTCTACAAACTCCATACCAACCTTGCTCTGTTAATTGATATCTACTACGACTTCACACGACTATATCTAAAATTTGACTAATAGACTTGATTTAAATTTTTGGGCATTTGAAAGGTGGATCCTTCCTCTACAAACTCCATTCCAACCTTGCTCTGTTAATTGATATCTACTACGACTTCACACGACTATATCTAAAATTTGACTAATAGACTTGATTTAAATTTTTCGGCATTTGAAAGGTGGATCCTTCCTCTACAAATTCCATACCAACCTTGCTCTGTTAATTGATATCTACTACGACTTCAAACGACTATATCTAAAATTTGACTAATAGACTTGAACCACAATATTTGTTTTCTTACTAATAACCAAAGTGTGATTTGTTTTGCGTTTTTGGATTAACAACGCTAGTAAATTGTTGGTTATTGAATTAATTTCTCGTGATATAAATTTCTACGCTTCAATATTTTTTTTGGTTTCGGGATGGTTCGAACACCTGTCGCTATTTGTTTACTGAAATTTTCTGTATAGGAATTCTTTTCGGGATAACAACAAAAAAAAAAAAAATATTATGATAGTAAAAATGTCATGATAGTAAAAAAAAATTCGGGATGACATTCAAAACTAGCGTGATATAGAAAATTTTTCGGGATGACACTGAAAAATGTCGTGATATTTGTTTTATAGTGTTGCCATCGCATTTCTTCGGGATATTTTTCGGGCTAACTTCACAGACATAATCTTTTAGGTGTCTGTTATAAACTTACGGACAGTAATTTGGAAATCAGAAAAATACCGCAAACATACTACAACTGATGCTCTATAAGACATTTGGTAGAGATAATGTATTTTGTTGAAGGTTTTTTTTCATTTTTGTCTCTTCACAAAAGAAAACCTTCCATCGGAAAAAAATCGTTAAAGTTTCCCTTAAATTGACAAACTTTTTAATCTCCGCAGTAAAAAAGCTCCGTATATGGAATTTTGAAATTTTATAATGTACCACCGATCTACGCCATTTCTTAACGAATCATGATGAAATTTGGTTAGTAGAAGGCGACAAGTAGATCTCTAAAGTAAGTTTTTATCCAATTATAGGATCTGTTCATGCGGGACAAAATTCCGCCATTTCACAACCAATCATTATGAAATTTAATTTGTAGGATTGATTTCGGGTCGAAACATAAATTTTAGATGAAGTTGTATCTCTCCTGTCTCTTAATCAATAATTATGTAATTTGTGTCGTAGGTCGGTACTCTAATTCATATGTATTATGAATAAGGTTCTGAAATGAGTTAATGATAGGGGCTGCTCATACACTTCCTTACAAGTAAATATAACAAGGGCATTTGAATTTCGGTCTGGTCAAAATTACTAGTGAAGTCTCAATACAACCTTCACTATTTGATATTACTCACCTATGTGTGGAAGTTTTTGATATATTGGCCAGAAAATTCTGAACAATAAAGCTTGCCCTCATTTTCTCATGTGTCAGTATTAGAAAATAGCTATTAATAAAATAGTATTTTTGAGATACTGGTCAGAAACTAAAAAGAACTAATATGGCCGCAGTAACACAAAAAGTTATAGTAAAATTCTACGATAAATGATAAATGTTCCCGAAATTCCTCATGTAGAAAAGGTGTGCCTTTTGATATAAGAAAAATAAGAAGAATTGGTTGCCTGTTAAAGCTTTCGAGTAATTGGCCCGAACCGGCAAGGAACTTATAAGGCCGCGTAGACCCCACCCCATACCTTAAATGTAAAAGCTAAACAAAAAAATTTCACAAAATTTCTCATGTAGTTTCAAAATTTCCTTAACTATTAGAAAAATAACCGTACATATTAGTTACCTTTGGAAGTTTTTGAGATAATTGCAAGAAACTGAAAAGAATTTATATGGCCTCAAAATTTCTAAACACGATAGTGAAAATTCTAAATGATAAATTTCCCAAAATTTCTCATGTTGCCTAGGTATGACTTTAGCACATGATTTTTGATAGAAACTGTCTTGTATAATCAAAAATCATTATTCCCGATATATTTCAGAAATATAAACAATATCAACACTTGTTGCTTGACAATTATTTTTTTAATTTATTTGAATCTTTTAATTCTGTTTCGTTTTTTTAAATGTTCTGCTTTTCAAGATCATTGCTAAAATTAAAAATCTCTTACGCAAGCTGTTACTTGCGGTACAAAGGTTTCTGAGTTCAAACCTTTCGCTTGAGATTGAATAGTTCTATGCAGAACGCAACCACTTAAACGAAGCAACTTTCAACAAATTTCCAATTTCCTGATAATCCAAAATATATCTCTCAAAGTTTTTCATTAAATCGCTTGAGCTGTTTAAATACGTACCCGGATGCCATTTGTGAAGCCCCTAAACAAATTTTCCCCAATTTAGAACTCATCACAAGAAAACCAATCACACTCATGAGCCCCTAAACGAATTGTTCCGAACTCAAACTCATTTAAATTGACTCCCGGCATTTAATTCCTTGGCTATCCCTTCAACAATTTTCACCAACATCGTGCTAGCCGAAAAAATTAAATAAAGTTACCCGGACTGCACCAGACGACATAAAAATCGTTTGAGGCATACAAAATGTTATGAGACCGATGCCAAAACGCAATTTAACATACATTAATTAGATGGCGAATGGTACAAATACATATTGATGCTCATAATGAATCATAATCCGCATGCAGCATAACGTTCGTTTGAAAAACTTTCAAGGAAAAAAAAGGTTAAATGAAGACACAAAAGAAGTTTTTATAAATTTGTTTGTCACGTGAAAACTTGACAAAAATAACTGGAACCTCCAACTAAACTTTAGGCCCGTGTATTTCGAACGGAGCCAGATAATCATTAATTACAATTATCAGTTTTAAATGATAACCCTTGATTTATTAATGTCCGTATTATAGGCGGAGTATTAACTGATTATTCACAATATTTAAGAAACAACCTTGCACGTGAGTTTTGTCGAACATGAATTGATACCGTAGCACAATAAAAATATATGTATAATAGTCCTCGAACGTTTAATTTTAAAGTTATATAATGCTGTCACTTAATTATAATTTTCAACATGCAAGCATGTTAAAGTTTCGTTTTGGAAGAAGTAAGGAGCGATGATTCCGCCAGACAAAATCCGTTACAAACGGTGAATTTACTGGTGAATTTTGTGTGGATTGGTATCGTCCCAAATCAGACAATTTTATTTGTTGACATATCATCCAAAAATGGGCATTGTCGTAAAACATGATTTTTTGGCGAAATTTGAGGAACTTGCAGCTGCTCCAATCAGCGATTACAAGGCGTTTGTATGGCCGCTAACCACAAGTTCATGGATCAGTTAGATTTTATACGGGTGCACACCCAAGTCCCAAAGACAGAGTGCAGAGAATTTGCAAACGTCATTTACTGACTGGGGCCCTACCAAAGGAAAACAGGGGTGGTGATAAGATAAAAAGTAAGTTTATCGAAAAGCACGACTCAGTAATAAATTTTATTCAAACCCTTACTACTGTGGATAGCCATTATTGCAGGGAGAAAAATAAAACGCGGCAGTATGTTTCCTCGGATTTAAATATTACGAAAATATGGAAGCTCTATAACACCTCTGTTGAGGATGAAAAGCTAAAAGTGAAACAATCATATTTTCGGAAAATATTTAACTTCAATTTTAATGTTGGTTTCGGAACACCTGCAACAGATGCTTGTTCGCTTTGTATTAAATTGAAAGAACAGATAAAACACTCGAATGGTACCGAGAAAGTAAAATTTATTACCGAGAAGCGCATTCATAATTTGAGAGCATCAGCGTTTTACGATATCCTACGTAACAATGATCCTACAATACTGAAATTATCGTACGACTGCCAAAAAACTTGCCACTTCCAAAAGTTCCCGACCAGGCAGCGTATTACTCGCGTCAATTATATATATATAATTTTACAGTATGTTTAGGAGCATCGAAAGACCACCAGACACAAGATAATACATTTATATACTATTGGAAGGAGAGTGATTCTCCTAAGGGGGCGAATCAAATTTCATCAGCTGTCTATGATTGTTTGACAAACAAAATAACATTGTCTCAGGAAATTAAAGAGATTCAATTGATCGCTGATGGTTGTGGAGGTCAGAATAAAAATTCTGGATTAATCGCAATGGCAACATACTGGCTAAAACATAATGCTCCGGAACATGTGAAACAAGTTGTACTTGTGTTTCCGGTGGTTGGGCATTCGTATCTACCTTCAGATTGAATTTTCGGCAGAATTGAAAAGATTCTTAAAAAAATGGATACTATCATACTGCCAGAAGAATATATAGATGTATTCAAGCAGCACGGGACGGTAACAAAACTTGGGCAAAACGAGACCAATATTTATGATTGGATGAGTATGGCAAGAACGAATTTTAAAGCTTTATCTGGTTGGCATTTCAAAATTAATACGTCTAAGAGGATTATAATGCGACGAACTTCTCGGAAAAATGGTGTGGTGGTTAAAGGAGAGCCAAATTACCGAGCAGACATTGGAGTATTTAAAGGAATCTGCATGAAAACGATATCTACTACTGGGATAATAGAAATTGAACCAAAGGCTAATCTAAAGAGGGAAAAGTTGAATGATGTCGATAAGTTGTTGAAAAAACATTTTGGCGAAAGTTGGCGACTTCAAGATAACTTACAATATTACAAAGATGTTATTGACCATTTTGATGGCACTGAATTTGTGGATCAAATTAGTGATATTGAGGAGTTACACGAAGAACTCGAAATTACTGTCTAAACATAAAGTTTTTGTTATTAGTATTTGTACCTGAATTGATATTAAAAGGCTTTTATTTGTGATTTATATTTTAAGTTAAAATATGTTATATTGTATGAATTATTATTAATAAAAAGATTTTATTTTTGAATACCAAATCTATATTGTTTTGTTTTCAAAACGCGCCATAATAATTTTGATGTATATCAAAACAAGCCATAATCGAAATTTATTATCAAAACTGGCCATACGAAAAATTGCATTGCTTTTATTAGGCTTAGTTTATATTTTGTATCCAATATAATCGCTTGATGTCAATTTATATGGCGTGGCCAATCTAATTCAGATAATAAAATTTATTTTTGCCTGCAGCAGTTTAAATTAAACGTTTTTTACGTTTTACTCGAAATGTAAAAACATGCCAATGGCCAGTTTTGATAATAAGGTCCTCATATTATATATGTATTTCTCAATATTTTAATGGAACTGGATTGCATTTTTTTTTAATTTAAGCGACAAACAAATATTTAATCCTTTTTTTCGGAGGATCAGATCGTAAACTGTTTCATTTTTAATATTGTCTCAAATAATCCTCTGAATGTAAAGTTTTTCATTATGTAATTTTGTTTATATTGTAAATACAAATAAAATTTAAACTTAGCTGCACAATGCCAGTTTTTTAATTAAAATCGTGAATTGTAAATTTGTAAATATGGTCATTTGTAAACATGGCTAATATAGGGTTAACGTAAATAATTATTCCATGCAAAGTCCTACAGTTATAAAACGCTTAGCACACAGCAAATGCTTTATGATTACTAATTTCCTCATCTAAAAGCTGATTAGTTATTTAAAACGTTTACTATATTTAGACAGCTTTTTCGTAAATCCTTATTACACTTTAGCTGTGATAATATTAAATTTACCATAAATAATTAAACTCGTTATCTGAAAAGTTATTTAGCTGTTACAGATAGTAAAGCCATCTTTTAATTTTGTATTTCTGTGCACAAAAATGGCTGCATCATTTATCTAGTAGAAAAACTTCCACAAAACCCAGTTTATCACATGAAAATATTGTAAAAAACACTAATTTCGTGCTTTTGGTTAGTAACCAGATGCTTTCTAACAGATTTGAACTTTTTTCAGAAAAAATAAATTTTTCAAAATAATTTTTGATTTTGATTTTATTTTTAATATCAAATAATTTTAGGTCGCGTTTTTCTTTTCTGAGCTACTTTTACAAACTGATCGACAAAACTTGTTGGCCACATAGTTTTACGATAAGAAATAATGAGACAAATCATATTATCCCTGTCATTATTTCATAAATATATAATGACATTTATTATTGAAGTATGAATATGGAAAACATATAAATAAAATGACAATTATTATTGTTACAATAATGTTCAAAATAATAGCTCGTTAGTTATTTCTGCCTTTTTGTGTTATTTTGAAACTAATACCCTTAACTAACTATATTGCTTTTTAACCAGAGGAATTGCATCTAAAACATGTTTGCTATTATTGCATTACTTTTTCTCATGTAACTACTTTGTGTTAAGTACAGCAAAACTGCAAATATGACGTTTTTGCTATTTGGGAACCGAAGTCACTAAATTAATCAAAATGATGCCTTGGAAGTAATTTACCATTTATAACGAGTTTACTCTCTGACGTTTGACATATTGCCAGGCAAATGACAATTACCATTTTTGCTGGCATAACGTTGACAAACCAACAAATTCATGTTGTTTGTTATTATTTTAAGAGTTATTATAACTTAAGTGCTGTAAATTTTAGATGGTACAACGTTTTGACAACTCCAAATTGTTACTTGGGAACCATCCTATTGGATCGAATCGACGCTTCAAGTAACACGTTACTCTTGGTAGATTTGATGGGCATTGGCAGGACGACCTTAAACGAAAACCAATCTCCTTGTGGGTCAAATTTAATACCTAGCACTGAGATTAATTTAGTTTCTTCGGTAATTTCACGAATAGAGATTTCTCGATCTTCTACGACTATGGTTTATAGAACTTTCACATCACATTGGATGCCCATTTTCTAAGGTGGTACCCGCCAAGCTTCATTAGGGAAATTTACTCGGTTTGGTTGGCTATAGCGTCATCAATTTCGCTCGCTCCAGACATTAAGTCATCCATGTAAAAAATCCTTGATTAGTGTGTTCGCGGCGTTTCGGTGAGTATCTCGGTGCAGCTCTGCTAATTTACTAAGAGCTTGCGTTGCCAAAAACGAAGCTGATGCCGTGCCGTAGGTATTGGTCAGGAAGCGGTAATGTTTTATATTTGCTGCAGAAGAATCGCGCCAGATAATGTGTTGATAGTCTGGGACGGAACATTTTCTCGATGTCTGTCGTGTAGATGTTGCGATGTTTCCGGAATCATATTAAAATTATTAATTGTCATACAATGGTCGGCTTGGGAATCCACCCCCAAATTATCATCCAGGAAAGAAAACTCCGTTATTTACCCAATAGAAGTAAGAGAACTAGTGCAGAAAAAACGAAGAGCCCGAAAGAAATGGCAGACTACGCGTGCGCCGCAAGATAAAACCACCTTAAACAACTCGTGCATCGAACTTAAGGCACTCATAAAAAAAGTGAAAAATGAAACAATTGGAAAATACCTTTGTTCTCTAGCTCCAACTAAAGATACCGACTATTCCCTCTGGAAAGCAACAATAGGGTTAAAACGACCAAAAACGCAGATCCCCCCAATCAAAACAAACGATGGGAAATGGGCTAGAAGTGCGAAAGATAAAGCTGACCTATTTGCTGAACATCTTGAAGAAACATTTCAACCTCTAGGTCAGCAGACCAATGACGAAAACACTGCTGATATGCCCAGAATAACTGATTTTGAAGAGATCAGGCCTGTAACATTAAAAGAACTAAAAGCTGAACTTAAGAATATAAAAGTAAAAAAAGCTCCTGGTTATGATCTGATAACAGGGCAAATAATAAAGGAGCTGCCTGAAAAAGGTACCCGTAAATTACTGCACATAATCAATGCGATTCTCAGGAAAAAGCATGTGCCATTGCAGTGGAAAGTAGCAGAAGTAATAATGATTCCGAAACCGGGCAAGCCACCGAATGATAGAAAATCCTACCGGCCAATTTCACTTCTACCAACACTAGCGAAATTGTTTGAGAGACTGTTGCTCAAAAGATTGAAAAGAACCATAGAACAAAGAAACCTTATCCCAGAATATCAGTTTGGATTCAGAGAGAAACACTCAACTATTGAGCAGGTTCATAGGCTTACAGATGTCATTGAGAATACATTAGAAAGGAAAAAGGTTTGTTCTAGTATCTTCTTAGATGTGGCGCAGGCCTTCGATATGGTGTGGCACAGAGGTTTACTATTCAAACTACATAGAGATTTACCAAAACAATATTTTATGATTTTAAAATCATACATAGAGAATCGCCACTTTAGGGTGAAATATGAAGATGAATATTCCGAGCTTAAAAAGATTTCGGCAGGAGTCCCGCAGGGTAGTGTTTTGGGACCTATTCTTTACCTGCTATACACCAGAGATTTACCTCAATTAAACGATGTTACCATTGCAACATTTGCTGATGACACTGCAGTTCTCTTAGTAGGAGACACTATCGAGGAATCGACAACGAAACTCCAAGAAGCATGTGACAAAATCATAAAATGGACAAAAATGTGGCGTATCGGGCTCAATGAATCGAAATCCACGCATATGAATTTCACCAATCTAAAAGTCAGTTACAAACCTGTAATCATTAACGGTCTGCAGATTCCGTATGCAAATAATGCTAAATATCTAGGGATGACCTTAGATACCAGGCTCAGATGGAAAGAGCAGGTTAAAAAGAAGAAAGATGAGCTTAATATCAAATATCGCAAAATGTATTGGCTTCTCGGGAAAAATTCGGAATTGTCAACCGAAAATAAATTGCTATTGTATCAACAGGTGCTAAAGCCTGTATGGACTTACGGAATACAGCTCTGGGGCTGTACAAAGAAAACCAACACCAAAATAATACAAACTTTTCAAAACAAAGTGCTACGTGGTATAGTTAACGCTCCGTGGTACATTAGGAATGATGACCTTCATAGGGACCTAAATATCCCGACGGTCCAAGAAGAAATAAAAAAATGTGCAGTAATTCATGGACAACGTATCTGTCAACACGCAAATGAAGAGTTTCGTGGTATGTTGGACACTTCACATGTAGTAAGACGATTGCAGAGAACGAAACCAATTGATTTAATGGATTAAGGACACCATGAGCAAAGACTACTTCAGTAAATAACCTATAAATGGAGCTGGCCAATGGGCCTCTTCTCATTCACAAGTGACTAAATTAAGAAAGAAAAATTACTAGATGAATTGTATTCAGTTGTAATAATTTAAATAAAAAAAAAAAAATAAAAAAAAAAAAAAAATTTAAATTGAAGCGTCGAATGCGACACGGAGCTTGGTCGTTAAACTAGTTTCTTTCGTCACAGGATGATGCGGTAATAAAATTTAAAAATGATGTAAACTAATTTTGTATGAAATTAATTTTTGCAATCTTTTTGATTTTAATCATTTTTCGTATTTCAGCAAAAAATCACTCGGATTTTTAGCTTTATGTTAAATATTTAACGGCTGCACGGAAGTTTATTTTTTTAAAACAGATTTTTGTCAAAAATCATTACTTCCGCTTAAATTTTGAAAATTAAATTTAATTTAAGGAATTCGGCATCTAAAGGAAATAGCTTGGGTAGGTTATAAAACTGTGCAAAACTGTGCTATCTTGTGTTTATAATTGTTGGTATATGTATTTAAAAATTAATTTTTAGTTTATCGACCTGCCTTCTTCCGGCGGCCATGCTTAATGCAATTATCCCATTATATTTGTTGTTGTTCTTTGATTAGTTAATTCAAGATTTATTCATATTGAAACAACAAATTTCAATAAAGTTTTCACAGCTGCTACAGGCAAGCTCAAGTTGTACTATTTCGATGATGCACGACGTTCTGAAAGCTTATAATAATATACAAGGTTTGAACACGTCTCGCTTCATTGAAAAATCACTTTCAACATCTAAATTTAAGTGATGTTTACTCTAACATCATACTAAATGCCACACCGTACACGATATTCAATATGTCCCCTACCCTATATAGGGTCGATATTCGTTTGAAACAGAAGAACCAACAACACTGAAAGTACGTCTTATCATTTTTAATGTATTTTCCAAATTTTTATATTTTGTTGTTGCTGATGTTGATGCTATTAAATGTTCATGCCCTGGCGGAAATTTCTTTTTTCTTATATTTTCTTTGGAACACAAAAATAGATACAATATTTTGTGCTGTTTTTTGAATGCTTCTCCTGTTTTTTAAAGTTATCGATATGGTAGATGATGCAGAACAAAAACAAAACTGTTTATTTTGTTGTTGTATATGTCTCTGGGATATTTTTCTTTTGTGCTTCGTAGAAACAACAAGATCTGCAAAAAAAATCTAACGATATTATATTTATGTGTATTTATGTGTTTAGTTAGGCTCCCTAGTAGAATTCAACTCTCAAAAGGAAATGAATTTTCGCACAGTTCGTCTTGTACAATAAAATATATACCTTCTGTAAATTTGAATTAAATTAATGACGATGCTGAAGAAAGCTCTAAGCTATATATTATTACTCACTTTTGTCTTGTGAATTGTAATAATGGCTTAAAAGCCAAACTCAAAATTTTATTTATATACCGGGTGATTTTTTTAAACTGAAACTTTCAAATATCTCTGGAAGTATCGGAAATTGCATAAATCACATTCGGCATCAGGTTCTTCACACAAAACGTGTCTTGTTCCAAAACTTCATAGGATATAAATTAAGGAGGAGTATTATTGGTGGCCCCTGCAGACCGGGGAGTTGCGATTGAATTTCATTATTTATTTTTTTGACGCCGTTATACCTGGGAGTTAAGATTGCTTGGCTGCATTTGATAATTGGATTTTCCCCTTTATCCATATCTAAAGGCAAATGTTTGTGGCAACCGTGATTTTTGTAACATGTTTCCAAAGATGAGACCATTCCATGGTACGATCAAACAATCAATTGCTTTTTATGTGCCATGTTTCATTCAGCCCAAATAACAATTTTACCTGTTTTTAATACTGGGGCAAGTTCTGAATTCGAGCTATGTTTCAAGAGAAATTATCTGCTTAATCCAAATTCGTAAAATTGCCGTAATCAAGCGGGTGCTACACCGAGTACGACTTCGTTCTGCTGTTTAATTTTAGCGAGTATTAATTTAAGAAAAAAATGTTTTTACAGTGTCTTCGAGTGTATCACCGTTCCACTGTTATCGTTTGTTATGAATTGCATCACTTTAGTGTATGCAAAGTTTTGGACATTCAATAGTAGATTTTTTTCGTCCTCAGCGAAAACTCGTAACACATATTTATAAAGATAAATCATTTTATCCACTCTCCTTGTTAACATTTTTGCATATACAATACTTTCTCGTTTATATGGGCTTCGTATATTTTAGATTGAAGTGGAGTAATGAATAATCAAATAATTATAAAATATTATTAAATACAAATTTGAATCTGTTGGATAAAAATTGTGAAACTTAATAAGGAAGATTCTATTGATCCAGGAACCGGATCGCTTGGATTTGAACATGTCGCTAATTTCATATAAACCCTTTCCGAAACACATTTCATTCAAATTTTTTTAAAAAATTGTAATTTTAGAAAAAATAGGTACCAAGGCTTGTGGACTCCGGGCTCATCTCCTTCAAAAATAATGTAAGATTGGTTCTGGCAACTTATACATGGTGAAAATTCTATGATGATCGGATGAGCGGCTGAATAACACTGGTAAACTCAGGGGCTGAATAAAAAGTAATGGTTTCGTGGACAGTGGGCACAGTTACAAAATTTGATGAGATTCAAACCGAAATAGAAACAATCTTCGGCTATGAAAATGATTCAAACATTTTTATATAGACTCGAACTTGAAGATTCCAAAGAAAAAAGAGATTTTGCTGTGCCTGTTTCTCATTCGACATGTAAAATCTTAATACTGTATCTGCTCCTTGTATTACCCCTTCGATATAAATTTCGTGCTGACAAGGCGATCAATCGAGACTGCGCTGTTAAATCTGGCACTCGAGTACGTAATAAGGAAAAGAAAGATCGACACTTCAAGCAGTATATTTAATAAGCCAGGCAAAAATCTTTGATTTGCAGATGATATCATGCTTTTTTCCGAAGACCTAAAAATATTTAAGGACATGTTCATACCGCTTATAACCATTACGCAAATAAACTTAGTGGCACTATTCTGGTTTTCCTTGGAAATAGAGAATTGGGAAAAATATTTTCATAGCATTTTTGTCTAAATTCTATTTTATGGCCTGGAAATAAGTTTGGTGTAAATATTGTCAAAACCAAGTTAAATGGGAAAATATTTTTCCCTATAAAAATTTTCTGGAACAAAAGTTTTCCAATTAACTTTGATTTGAAAATATTTACACCAAACTAATTTCATCAGTAGGCAGAAAAACACATTTAGCCAAAAATGTTATCAAAATGGCCCTGACGCCTGTTTACATATCATTTTAAGATGTCAGCAACAAAGTGTTAGAGAAACAACCAGACGGAGTAAGTCGTTAGGAAGATCAGGGTTTCGCTAGCGTGTCCGTATTCTTCATCTTGGACGTTGGATGGAAAAATGGAACTCGGAAATTTCTTAAAAATTGTTATGGATTTGGGTATGTTGGATGGAAGTAGGATTCTACAATGATTTTTGGGAAATGTTCTTAGGCGATTACGATGGGATTAGATATGCTGAATGAACATTTGATTGTAAAATGATTTTTGGAAACATTCCTGAAATACGGCCACCTTGGCTGAAACTCGACCTTTCTTAGTCGATTATTATTGGATTGAGTATAGTGGATGTAAATGAGATTCTAAACTGATTTTTGGAATAAGTTCTGGAAAATGGCTATCTGGAACGGAACTGGGCCATTTTTTAACCAGATGTTGAATGGACGGAATGTGATTATAAATTACTACACTCGATATACATGAGTAATAAGAATTCAAATTCTCCTCTTTTCTGATGGCCGCTGTAGTATAGAGAGTGTAACCTTTGGTGATAATAAGGACCCAGCTCCCAAGCCATCTAATCTCTTGTAGTGCAAGCACCCGTTCAAAAGAACATAATTTTATTAGTTTTAAGCTATATTTTTTTAAATCAGTCAGTCCAAAGCGTAAATTTCCGCTTGGTTCCATAGCTTCTTAGAGATGTCCAGGTCTTAAAAAAAAAACTTAGAATGTTCTTTGAATGATCCGAAACTCAAATATGCCGTGCTGTTTAATAAAAGTAAAGGAGAACTATTTTAAGGCAAATTGTATTGCAGCCTGGGTTTCTATTATGAATATTCAATCCGACACGGATTTACCCTATTTTGAAACTTGCATTATAGAATTTGTAATATGATAACAAATTCACATAAAGTTAAGAATTTATTTATTCAAAATTTCTTATAATAAAATCCAACATTGTAAATGTTTGGTTTTTAATTATTTAGAATTACTAAAATGTTATTAATTTATTTATTTTATTAAAATATAAATCACTTTTATCTATATTTTAATGGAACATCAAAATACGATCCATCGAATACAAAATACGTCAACTAAATAGCAGTCGGATTTTTTCTAGTGTGCTCGGAAAAATCCGATTCGATTTTGCGTTTTAAGCCGAATTTATTTGACTCTGTAGCAAAATTTTCTGCAGAAAAATTTGTTAGGTGCCAGTTAGTTAGGAATTTATTTTTGTTAAGGTGCCTGCCTTCAGCAAATTTAACTACCAAATAAATAATTTTTATTCCGAAGGGGCAATAAGTTTTACAAAATGAAATATAGGGGAAATTTGTTTACAAAAATATAACCAATTTAGCTAATTTGATTGGTTGTTTTTGCTCTCTCTCTCTTCGATTTTTATTCTCCAGCAAATTTTTCTGTAGAAAATTTTGCTATAGAGGCAAATAAATTCGGCTTTAGGTTCATAACTACCTCACATAAAATACCCCACCAATGGTTACATTCACCACTACAGCGGTCATCAGAAAAAAAAATGTCATTTCCTCATCCAGCGGCAGGTATAGCAATTTATCATCGACTACCGTTCATTTTTCAAAATTTCTTCCAAAAAACAGTTAAGAATCTTATTTCAATCCAATCATAATAAGTGGAGAAATGGTCGAGTTTCGTCCCAGGTGGTCCATATTCCCGAACTTCATACAATATACCCAGCTCGAACATGACCGGTTAAGGAAAAGGCCGGGTTCCGTGTAAGATATTTATATTCCAGAACTTCTTTCAAATACCGTTCCACGGAGTTCCATCCCTGGTACCCATATTCAAGAACTTTTTCTAATTTTATGTTTCAATCTCATTTTCGTCAAGCACAATAACTTAAGAAATTTTTTCTCTGCATTATCTTCTCGAAAAGCGAATACAAAAAATGTTTGTATTTTAAGATACATCCAATCCAATACATTAAATTTATTTTACGAAAAATTATTCATGATAAACTGACACTAAATTACGTATGTATTACAGTCACATGTGCATTTTTAATATCATATGCTTGGTCAAAACTGTATGATATAAAATCTACTGATTATTTTTTTTTACCCAAAGAAAGCAATCGTATAGTATGAGGCGTTAAATAAATATTTTATAAAGCCTCACGAAAATATGTATATAGTTTGGTTGTTTTTATGTAGAATCAATGTTGATAATTAATTAGGAGATACCCATTGCAAGACATTGTTCCAGAGACGGCCGAAACCTGGAACAGTGCTTTACAATGCGCACCGCCTAATCTTAAAATGTAAATAATTTATAATTTAAATAATAAATTAGTAAATAATATACGTTATAATATACTGATTAGCTAGAATAAATAGTACTTGACTCACCGACCAACACACCCATAAATATTCTTTAATCCCCCAATTTTCGAATTAGCAATATCATTATCATAAATCACCACTGCCGCTTCTAATAAACGACGAAAAAGGTCAACAGTTATTTTATACCACGAATCCGATTACAAAATATTACAATTTAGTTTACCAAATAATAATGTCCCCCATTCCAGTAAACCCTCCCGGATTTTGATTTTGGTGCATTTTTTCTTTATAATATAGTATTTGTGATGTGCGTGCGCGTTGTTGTGTAGAAAAACGTTTTGTGTACGAAAATGCTTCGAGAATTTAGTGGGTAATAAATTTTATTTTTAATCCACTCTACACCCCGAACTCCTCGAACTCTTCGAACTTATACATATCGGTAGACGAAATCCGGCCGGCAAACAAACAAAACACAAACATAGAATTCCAATGAATTAAATTTTTTATTATTTTTATACTTTTCTCATTTTCATTCGATTGTAATTAAATGAAAATTTATTTTTAACTGTACATTATATAGGGCCTAGAGTAATTATAACATAAAGAGAGTCATAAAAATAATTTTATATATAAGTTGCGCGAGTAACGTGATCAATCACCGCAAATTAATTTGAATTTTCCTCTCACTTCACATGATTTAGGTTCTGTTTTTCAAGAATCATCGAATTACACGATGACATGTACGTAATAATTACGTATACATTAATAATCTAATCACAATTATATAGACTAAATTGTATAAGTGTAATTCAAGCCCTATATATACTTCACACGTTTTTATTCGCCTTAAAGGGCTGTTCTTGGTATAATCAGATGAAAATGCTCGTTATTTGATATCATGATTTTAGTTGTGTTCTTCGATGTTGATTTAAACGTACATACTCATGTATTGTGTTATTTTTACTTATGTATGCGTGATAAAATCGTATGTTTACGACTGTGAATATTATATAACCAATCCAAAGTTGCACTTCCAAAAGCTTTTGGGTTTTGAAAGGAATGGGCTACATATATGATAGTGAAGTTTGTGCTAAACAAATTATTAAAAAATTACTGTTAAATATATTATTTTCCTATTGGAATTCGAAAGAAAATTATAAAATTGGACTAATTCTAAATGTTGTGGCGTTGAATTTAGAAATATTTACACATTCTAGCTGATATTTTTTTTTTGTATAGGTAATAAAGCATAGACCTATTCCTAAGAACTAAGTAAAGTAGATTTTGAGATTCGATTAATTAAAAATTATAAATAGAAATTGAGCATTTGTGACGCGTTTCAAATAATATTCAAGACAATTCTGGAGATGTCCATGGGGTTTCGCTAACATTTTCAAAGAGATCATCTAATCTTATGAGTCTATAGTGAACGGGCTAAAATTATGATGGGTTTAACTATGTTTTAAAGATTTTAGAAACTTCTCAGTTTTGACAAATATTTCTAGTTTAATAAAGAGCGAACTAAATATATTTACTTTTTACGCTATTTGCCGTAGGCACTTGGCGAAACACACTTATACTTAATAAACACATTTTTTATTAATCACTTGTTTTTTGTTTCGCAGTTATTTTGAATAATTTTCAAAAAGTTTAAAAAATTACTCGATCGATTTCGACTTGTTAGGTCATAATAGAGTAGATACTCCTGATGATGACCTAACAAGTCCAAATCGATCGAGTGATTTTTTAAACTTTTTGAAAATTATTCAAAATAACTGCGAAACAAAAAACAAGTGATTAATAAAAAATGTGTTTATTAATTATAAATATATTTACAGGTCCTGGATAAAAAAATTTCTTTTTTTAAACCACCGATCGTAAGGATGTAAACAGGTTCCCACCATATTTTCGAATAGATTACACAATATTATAACGTTATAGTGATTGGCATCCGATTCTAATGGGTTTTGCTATTCCTGTAATAGAATTCATGTTTCCATTTGTACTGCCATTATCAGAGATGCCCACGAAAATTCGGCTACATTTTTCGACAGCTTAGAATATTTTCTGTCTACGAAGAGAAAATGGGTCAATTGTAATGAGTCTAACAATAATTTTAAAACATTTTTAACATATGAACTGTTATTTTTGAAAGTGGTATAAGTCCATTTTTTCATGTATCGAGATATTTAAGGGTTTGCATTTGAATTAATTTAAAAATATTGGCAAACGTTAATCAATTCGTAATGTTTTTAACTTTTTTACATTTTTTTAAATTTTATTATGAAATAATAATTATTGAAAATATTTAAAAAATAAACGTGTTTTTTAGGTCCAAATGGACTTATACCACTTTCAAAAATAACATATTATAAGAAATAAAAACAAGAAGAAATTTATGTCCATATTTTTATAGACATTAGCTTCACTAAAATGAATTTTTTAATGTAAAAAAATATCTTAAATAATTAAAATGAGAAGTAGTATTAAACGTAAATAGTAAATCAGTAATAAACGAATAGTGAGCGAATAAAAAAAAAATAAAAGGATTGCTGATTTTTTGTTTGTGCGAGCGAACGGGATTTACTACAGAAAAACGTCGATTTAACGGACTAATTGGGCAGTCCATAAAATACGAATGTTCGTTAAATCCGAATGATTTTAAATTTAATCGACTATAGATTTTACACTTGTTCTGGAATATGGCAACCTAGGGCAGAACTCGTTTATCTCAACCGATTATCAATGAATCTTGTTTGTTGGATGGAAATGAGATGCACAAACAGTTTTTAGAAGAAGTTCTGGAATATGGCCATCTGGGAAGGGAACTGATACATTTCTTAGCCGATTATGATCTGATTGGGTTTGCTGGATGGAAATGGGATTCTTAAATGATTTTTGGAAAAAGTTCTGGAATATGATTACCTGCGACGGAACCCGTTCAATTCTAACCGATTATGATAGGATTGGGTATGTTGGATTGAAATGGAATTTTTAAACGATTATTGGAAGAAGTTCTGGAATATGACTTCCTAGGACAGAAATTGGGCATTGTGGGTGAAATGAGATTATCAAATAATTTTTGGAAAAAGTTCTGGAATATGGCCATACGGATTATGCGCTCTTGTATTACAAGCACCTCAAAAGTGTAAATTTTTGCTTGGTTGGTTCTGAAGATCTTATGATCTTAGAAGGCAATATATTCCATGTTCCCGTGAACAGTTTTCGAGGTCGTTGTTGATAAGAATAATACAAATTTATCCGAGCCCTTTGTGTAGGGTTCATAACATGATTTTTGGTGAGCATAAGTAGTTGATCTGCCGCTCATGGGTGGGTTACGTACTGGCAATAGATGTTAAAGCATCCAGCCTTACCGGAAACATGTTAGCATCATTAGCCGCTTGCTTTAAGAAAAACGGCTGCTTATTATCGAGTTCCGCCGTAGTTTAAATTATCGAGTTTCATGGCGATATTCCAGAATTTCTTAAACAAATCATTTAAGAGTTCTTTTTCCATTCGACATACCCAACCCCCATCATAATCGGTTAAGAATTGATCGAGTTCCGTCCCAGATGGCCATATTCCAGAATTTCTTCCCAAAATCATTTAAGAATCTCATTTCCATTCAACATACCCAATCCCATCATAATCGATAACCAAAAAATGGAAAATAAAAAAATTGTCCGTTAAATCTCTCTCTCTCTCTCTCTCTCTCTGGCATTATATCCCATCAAGGGATTTGGCCGCCTCACATGAGTTTTCATAATCATATTTTCATTTCGGATAATGAGTGATTAATTCATTGATCCCAAACCAGCCATGAAATTTTTACCTTGTCACCACCGGGAATCGAACCCAGGACCTCCGGTCCCTGGAGCAAGCATGCAACCACTTTGCCACCGGGGCGTCCGTTAAATCGAGGTCCGTTAATTCGAGCGTCCGTTAAATCGAAGTCCGTTAAGCCGATGGTTTACTGTACTCTTTTGCTTTAACAATCAATAAAGCGAACATTCATTGTACGAGTAGTAGTGAATAGATAAAATATTTATATTATTTTCTTCATTGATCGATCGAATAGTGAATATAACTTCTTTCTACATTATTCTTCATAAGTGAATAGTAAAACAAAATATTTTTTGTTGCTTTTCATTTTTCTTACTGATCAATATTACAAATAATACTGTTTGATCACTAAAAAATGAATTATTCATTTTAACGAGCGAATTTTTGCCCATTATAATTATTAGGAATGGACTTATTCCACTTTCAAAAAAAAAGTTTTTGCGATAACATTTTATAGCCAAAATTCTTTTGCTTACTTTATAAGAAAACCGTACTCTATTGAATGTATGATTATAAATATGGAGAGAAGGTGTCTATATCTTCCTAAAATTACCGTTAACTCAATTTTTTTGAAAAGAGGACTTATACCACTTTCAAATAAAACAGTTCATATATTCAAATGGTCTTGATTCGTTGCACGAAATTTCAATAAACAATTTTGTTCCACAGAAGTCGAAAGTCCCATATATAGACATGGTTTTTTATGATGGCCTTGGTATGTTCTTTAATACAAAAATGCCAAATGGTCGGTACTTGGGTTCGTTCATATAAATAACAAGCAATAACTGCAACCGTTGTTGCACGAAACTTCAAAGAAAATCTTTGTTTTTTATAATGATGGACTATTTGAATATTAATGATGCTTCGAAAAGTGTAATTCTTATAGATGTTACGACGAATGTCATGCATTTTTGGACATTTTTAATCCCAGAGAGTGTCAGGGTTAATTTAACTTGTAACTCTTCAAAAACGAGGTTTTGAACTCTCCCAATAAATTTAATTTTTTTATATGGGACGGGGGGGGGGGGGGGGGGGGGGGGTTTACAGGTGGTGAATAGTAGACGGCCAGTCGATAGGTAGGTTAGCGGTGAATTAAATAACCCGCCATCCAACCGCAGCTGTGCTTTGAGGGGAGTCTCAGGGAACTGGGGAGTGGTTAATCTCAGTTCACAAAATTCTGAGTACCTATGATACCCAGCATGGAAGTGCGAACTGATGGCGCCATAAAACCATCGAAAACCAACGACGGCAAACTGAGCGTCACGTCTTCGTGCGCTCCCAGGTCTCCAAGGAGTGAGTTGGGAACCCCTATAAACGGGTATCCATTGAATGAAATGGGTCCCATTGGTTTGAGGTATCCATATGAATGGCTGAATGGGTGGGTGAAAGTTCGAAGAGAACGGGGGCGCTTGGGTAAGAATGCTCTGAGAGCTAGTAAGCTGGATTAGGGTGTTATGCGATCCGTGTTGGCAGTTGACTAGGCTGGTGGCTCAGTTAACAAAATACAGTCGTGAACGGAGCCCTCTGGATACTTGGCGACCTCCAGTTGTATCTAGCCTTACCCGTATATACGGATCTCTGCACGGGTGCCCTATCATTTTCTCCGATATTCCTGGGAACATAATATGGAATCAAAAAACAAAAAGAAGGAAAACGTCCAGCCTGCTGAGGGAAGCGCGAGAAGTGATATCTGTCTACGGGAGACACTGCAGCTAGTAGCGAACCAGAGTGAGAAATTGACTAGCGACCTTAGGGACCAACTTTTCCTTGACAGTGGGATACATCGGACTCCGAGGGGGGATATGTGGACCTCCCTAGCTTTATGGACTGTGGGACGGGGGATACCGTCAACTCCGTTGGGTCCAATTAACCGACGCAGCACTGCTGCCGCAATTAAGGTAAGCGAAGACTGTTATCAATGATTAATTTTGTGCAGATAAACTTACATCATACAGCGGCTGCTACGACGGCGCTACTTCTCAGATTTGCTAAGTCAGGTGAGGAAAAAGTTCTGATCCAAGGACCTTGAATCAAGACTAACAAGATATGCGGTCTGTGAGCGAAGTGTTACAGCCTTTTTGCGCTTGTGGGACTGAAAAGAGCAGATCGTGTATATTGGTGGGGAACAATATAAATATTTGTATACTTCCACAGTATAGCAATGGGGACATTACTGCGGTCTGTTAGAGATGGAGGAAGGACAGAAAGGAGGAAGGTGGGAGTTCTCCTGGGGTGCGACGACAACGCGCACCATACCATCTGGGGCAGCTCGGATATAAACGATCGAGGTGATTACTTTTTGATTTTCTCTTAAGAACTCATCATTAGTAATATAGGCCAGGAACCCACCTTTATTATTAGTAATAGACAGGAGTCTCAGGAATGAAGGGTAGCGGAGAAGCATTCCCTCTCCGACCATCGTTTTTAAACGTTTAAACTTAATCTCAATATTACAAAACAGTACGAGATCAGAAATACCAGAAGGACAGTATGGCATGTATATAGGGAGGTATTGGTGGGCATCATTCTATCTAGAGTTCTAGGACTCCCCGACACGGGTGGTGAACTGGATTCAATGGTGGACACTCTGACTAGGGTTTGCAATACCTCTATGAGGGTAGGCTGCCCTTTAACAAAGTTTAGGGGGAAGCGAAAACCTGTTTGGTGGCACCAGGCACTTGCGGAGTGCCGGAAAGTCTGTGGGTCTGCCTTTAATAGAGCGAACAGATCTAGAGATAGTCAAGACTGGGAATTCTATAAGGAATGCCTCAGAGTATACAAAAGAGAATTTAGGACGGCGCAAAGAAATTCGTGGGGGCGCTTCTGTGATAGAATGGAAGGGGTCTCGGAAACCTCGTGCTTAAGGAAAATTCTCTCTACCAATCCAGCTGTTCCAGGCTACCTGTTAAAATCGAATGGCGAGTGGACGGTTTCTAGTGAAGAGATCTCTTGATGAAAACTCACTTCCCGGGAAGTGAAGATATGTCGACTGTGGAGCCTTTGGATGGTTGTGAGTCTAGGAATGACTGCAGGGTCCAAATGTTGTGTACAGAGGACATTCTGAATACGCGTATAATAAAATGGTCTATTAAAGGGTTCAATATTTCTAGGTCAGCTAGTCCGGATGGGATTGTACCAGCAGAAATTCAGGTTTCCCTGGCTGCAAGTTATCCTCAAAGGGTGTCTGAAGCTGGGCAAACACTGAATTTTCAGGAGTTCTCGTTGGTGGCGTTTCTTGATATTGAGGGCGCTAATAATAACGTGAAGTTGGAAGCAATTATGGAAGGATTGCTGCGTTTTGAGATCGAAGACCCAGTAACCAGACTAATTATTCATTTGCTAGGTAGCAGAAGGGTCATGAGACGGGTTGTTCGGGGATCTATTCAGGCAGGCTCTGTCCCTTTCTATAGAATGTAGTAATCAATGGACTACTATTGGAACTGGAGGAGAAGGAATTACTGTGGTTGTTTATGCCAGGGGTGTGATGCAAAATGCATTATAAATAACTGCGGGGTGGGCCAGCAGATGAAGATTGGGGATTAACCCATCTTATACAGAACTGGTCCTTGTCACTAAGAGGTATAAAATTCCGGCAATGGTTTTACCAAGAATGAATGGTACTATGCTGGTTCCTAATGATAAGGCAAGATTCCTAGGGATTCTTCTCGACACTAAATAGCTCAGTTGGAAACTTAACACAATACAAATCGTAAAAAAGGCCACTGTGGCACTCTACTCTTGTAAAAATGCCATTGGCAGGAAATGGGGCTTGAAACCGGATCTGGTGCACTGGCTTTACACAGCAGCTGCTATATGGCGTGAGTGTATGGTGGCCAGCTCTGAAGAAAGTATTATATAGCAACATAATGGCGAAAGTGCAGAGGGCAGCCTGTTTGCTCATTAATGGGGCTCTGAAAATGACCCTCACTAGTGCCCTAGAGGTTTTGCTGTACCTTCTCCCGTTGGATATTATCGGCAAGCAAATGGCGGTTAAGATGGTCACTCAGCTGTCAGCGACTTCGGGTTGGAAGTGCCTGAAAAAAGAGCACTCAACTATAGTTAATTCAGTGAGGCATGCACTGGTGAAATTTTACTACAAAACACCCCATTTGTGCTTCGACAAGCTTTTCAAGGTGATTCTCTCCTTTCGGGAGGAATGGAATAGTGGTCTCCTTATCAGGGCCGGGACCGTTCATTTCTACACCGACGGCTCCAAGCTCGATGGTAAAGTGGGAGTTGGTGTGTTCTAGGGCGAAGTAAATGTAAATTTATCTTTTTGTCTACCTGATTACTGCACCATGTACCAGGCTGAAGTTATGGCGATTGAAGAGGTCAGGAACTGGTTGAAGGAAAACAAGATATCGTCGACTGATATCACCATCTATGTGGACAGTCAGGCGGCCATTCTTTTACTGGATTCAGTTTCCCTGGCGTCAATGGTGGCGTTGGATTGTCACACATCTCTTAACAAGATGAGTGAACATTTCAATATCCAGTTGGTCTGGGTTCCAGGCCATTCTGACGTTGAGGGAAATTGCAGGGCAAATAAATTTGCAAGGTACGGTACGACTCTCCAAATGGAACCAGGAAGAGAATGTTTAGGAAGATCTATGTCTATGTTGAAAGCGGCAAGCCATAAGAAAGCAGTTGCTTTAGCAAATGCTACATGGCTTGCCAGTCCAATTGTGCTAGGGTAGCAAAGCATGTATGGCTTGTGCTGAACTTGAAGCGCTTCAAAATTTTAATCACACTAATGAAGCATGATTAAGGTAGAATCGTAAGGGTACTTACCGCACACTGCATTCTTGAAGATAATGCGAGAAGGTTGGGTCCTCAATGCAAATGGCTTCTGCAGAAGGTGCAGGGCCGAGGAGGAGGAGACTCTTTTTCACTTCCTATGCTCATGTCCTACGCTAGCAGGTAGAAGACATGATTACTTGGGCAAATAAACTATGGACAGGCTGTCCATAGCCTCTCTGACCTCGAAAGCTGTAATTTTCGAGATCTTTTACGCTATATAAATAGCAATAAATGGGTGTAAGAGGAGTTTATGATGCCGGATCCTGTTGTATCACAATAAGCCATATTTGACCTAAGTGTGCGATAGCAGCCACTGAAACCTAACCTAACCTAGCATACTGGTGTTTAGGAGTGTCATTTAAAATTAAAAAATTGTACGTTGGAATTATAGCACTCCATGGCAAGTTTGGCAGTATATTGTTGAACACATTTGTTTCTTTTGTAAAGACTACTTTCGTTTAAGGTGTAAAACACGACATTTTTTGATATTCAATTCCGGTCTCTCTCACACAATTCAAAAATTCCGCGTTAACCCTCATGTGAGTGAAGAAAAAATATCTAATTTCAGTGATTAGTACCTACATGCATTTTGTATGGAAACTTATTTTGTCCACGTTCGTCCAAATTGTAACATTTCTCATTTTTAGGTATGATAGTAATCTACCAATTGAAATAGAAGTTCTCGTAAAATTTAAAGTTTTTATTGGTTAAAACCTACAAAAATAGACATCAAAAAGGGCAAAAGGTACCCGGGCACCCACGTCACTCACATTAGGGTTAAAACCTGGAAATTCGAGAATTTCCACCTCAACACTTCCACATTCATCAATACATACATCAATAATCATACATTGCACTTGTAATAATTAGGTTATTTTCCACATTTCCTAGACATAAGGGTTTGGGAAAAAGCTAAATGAGCAATTTTATTTATTTTTGTCACCCGTGATCATTGGAATGTCGCTTTTCGAATGAAAATCATTTCATTTGATACAATTAAAACATTGCCAAATGATTATATTGGAACAAATGAAAATGGTTTATCTCGAGCGCCACAGGTTGCACCCCAAACCTATAATCAAAATCTACCTATGGTCATGAACTTTCGAATTGGAAAAGTCAGATTGGTGTCTTCTGGCAAAACCGCGAATGAAAAAATATTTTTCGACAAAACATATGGATAAAATTAAAATGCCCCCATAACCTCATCAACCCCCTACCCCCCGCAAATTTATAATCAATAACTACCTACGGTCATGGTGATAATTTTATCGATAAAGAATAGAGAAAATCAAAATTTCGCCGCTATACCCTAATCAAATTTTTCTCCGTAGCTAAAAAGTAAATCTATCTACGGTCATGAAACTCCCCAAGCGAATAACCAAAATTTTTCTACATTTATGGTTCTTCATGAGAACAGCCAGTGTCCTTGGTATGCCGAACCACCTGAAAAATCACATACACAATTATTATTAAAATATATTATAACAATTTTGTACTGCTGGTAGTTTGTACCCATTGTTTGTTGACATATGGTATTTTGACGTTCATATACAGGTCAAGTCACAATATGTAGTAATGTGTAGAGTTTGGCCATCTGCTAAAAACTATGGTAACCTTTAGTATAGAGACATCTATCTTGTAATAGATTCATGACAATAAAAACATATTACTAAGCATGCTTGAATATCACACGGGAGATGTCACTATAACAGAATTGTTGTAAATTCGTAAAATGTTTTGTCATTCTAAAAGTACCTTCAGCGCATAAAAACCGATGACAACGATATACATATGCAACACGGATTGTTATACAATGGTATATCTGGAAAAGTTTACAGACTTTTAGGATGATATGCCAAATTAGATCATTTCAATCGGTATTATCGATATTTTTCGGCTGCTGCAATCGAATCTACATCACTAACATGTTCGGTTGAACACTGTCGGCTAAGTGTAACAGTATAAAACTGACAGACACATCATTTAATATCGAATTTGTATTCAATTTTAAAAACTTCATCTGACTTACCCAAAGTAGATCGATCCAAAGATGTCGATCCGAGGAACTGTCAAACACTTTACCCCAGTCGCTGAGCAAAAGCCATTGTAGTAAACTTTGTACCGGTTCATAATTTTTCATAATTTTGTGGTTGGATTTCGTACAAAATTAGCGATGGTGCATTGATGGTGCTGTACTACTTTTCCTCATATATGTCTTCGTATGCTGACCACAGTGATCGTTTGTCTGCGGGCAAGGTAAATACGTATATACGTGTGTTTAAATCTTTATAGAGACGAATATTTTTACTTGTCGTTGTCTGGATATGGATATATTCGAGGTGCTAGAACGCGTTCTGGCTAATTTTGGTCCACTTTTGTTTCTACGAGTAGTTGAGAAAGAATCCGTACCTGTTCTGGAAAACGAGTTCCTCTAGTTATTAAATCCTCATGATATGTTATGTGAAAATCCAGCATATTAAATCTGGTTGTTTTCCTGCGTTCGAAATCTAATAGTTTAGAGAATTCCAAGAATAACTCAGCTTTGAACTGGATTCCACATTTATTACTATGATCGTTGGTTGTCTGCTGCTATGGATGCAGTTTCAGCTCTCACATCTGAAACAGGTGTTGTTTCTGTCCATCTTGCAAAGGTGTGCCCAATTATGTCTAGGTGTTTCGCTAACTCTTACAACTAAATTGTTCTGGCTTGGCAACTTGCACAAATCCAGTGGTATATATGGGATATATATTATAAGGTCAGTCTTTCACAATCGAAACTTCGATTAGACATTCAAATTGGTCCTGGAAGCTAATGGAATTTTCACTTTGATTGATTGCGAAATAAGCGAAAAGTAGTTCTCGATATAGCGACTTCATCCGCAGTCATTCCTTGGTGAGCTCGAATTAAGCGAGAACTTCATCGATCGAATCGATAATTCAGGAATAGTTATTCTTACTCACTTTTCGGCAATATGAGAGAATTGCACTGGTTACCAGCATTCGATGTGAATATGCGATAGAATTTCAACATTCCCAAAAATTGTCTAAATTTATCAATGCTTTGCGGTTTAATTGTCCTCTTTAAAATTATATGCTTTAAAGATCGAAAGTATGAATCTAATTTAATGTTTTCTAAGGCTTAGATCTAAACCTTTTTCATGGAAACAACAGTTTCGGATTAAGAAATTAAGGATATATCAGGGCCTATAAGGTCTGCTTAAAAGCCTAGTGTTTGATGATCAAAATTTTGGCAGCCACAATTCAATACTTTCACTTACATGCCATCATAATTCACTGTTTGTGAGGATTTTTTCAGTTTTCTCACTCCAGTGAGAGGTTGGTTTACAATTTTTTGCAGTTTTCTTGGTTCGTTTGTGAAAATAATATACTAGTTGTTGTGGAACTCTTAAAGTAGCGGATTGTTTACTGGAAGATATACTCTGCATGAGCGAGTTTAAAGATCAGAAGCATGTTGAGCTACTATGATAAACCGACCAACGAATAATTTCTGAGTTTGAGAGACTTAACAATAATGATATAATCTTATATCTCAATCCATCCCTAGATAAATCATGAAACAATCACAGACATTTCTTTAAATCTTCCTTCTGAAATCACCGGCCATAGGTACGAGTACATCCGATAAAAATTTTGCGAAAAACAAATTCGCAGGTTTTAAAATAAATAATTTTATTTTTGTCCCAGCTCCGAAAACTTGTGTGTCGTGATAGTTTTAAAGTATCATCATTTCGAAATATTTAAAATTAGTATTAGGGTTGAAAATTGGGCTATCTTGGTTCCTAGATTTAAACCTTTCATTAAATATTATTTTTAAAAATTGATGTTGGTATGTATTACCGATTGTCTCTTCATTCTATTAGAATTTTTTCCACCACGTCATTTGTTCTAGTTTTCCTAAATTGGGAAAGAGAAAAAAGCCGCATATATATAGAAGATTTTGTTCTTCGGAAAATGCAACCGATCCTGTCTTTTGTCAGGCATTTAATAACGATTTTTCCACTTGAATAACTGGAAACTGTTGCCATAATTTATCCGGTTGAAAGAATGCGTATGCCGTTTTTGTATTTTTTTCCACACGTGTACGTATACAAATCCTATTGGAATATTTATTTTCCTATGAGATTCTGATTGAATTTGCTTGTGTTAGTAAATGGAGTACACTGTTATGAATTTAGGAATTACATAATAGTACAAAATCTTACCATTTCATCATTTTCATATAATTTTAATGAACTAAATATTTTAATAAGAAATATAAATTAATAAAACTTGTATTGATAAAGTATAAGAATTATTTTACATACATAAGTTACCAAAGTTGCAAACCTTTTAATAGACAGTCTAAACTACAACCATTTTAGTACAATAAATAATTAATATTGTCATGAGAATTCTGATTAGATTTATTATTTCTTTTTTATTTTAACATTTTCGTCCAAACTCAAATTATGAATGAAAAAATTCGTTGCAAATTTCCTGATCTGGTTAGGAAGTGGCAATCAGGCTGGCTAAATGATCAATTTAGCAGTCTATAAGTGCTTACGGAACCTGAGTCCAAATCTCTCCAATATATAACAATCGGATATTTAATTGTACAATCAACATTTTTATTGTATTTTAAGTACAAATTCGTATTCCCAGCTGGATTCTGATAAGAAATTAAAATAAATAATGTACGCAGAAACCAATCGAAATATTTTATTACATTACAATATTTAGTACGAAGCGTTGATCTTTCATCCGCTAGGTGTGACTAGAATGCGGTTTTATAATTTTAAAATTTAGTGTTGTAACAGTATATGTATATGACCAAATCAAAAACTATTAAATTGGTGTGTATGAAGGTTTATAAAATGTAAACACATCATTTAAATATTGACGGCAAAATAAATTTTATTATTATGAACGGGAAATTTGTTTATTTATCTTCACTTTTAATCAATTTCTTTTTCACTTTTAGGTAGCGATCATTGGTTCATTCGCAATGGTTATTTTTGATCAAAAATCACAATCCAGTAAAAGTTGTTGAAATGATTAATTATAGGTATTCAACCTATTTATTTGAGCAAACATTAAAGGATAATGTTTAGATAAGTTGATTCAATATTTTTATAAGATTGCATAAAAATTGAATAGAATCAACGACATAATATGACTTTATATAGATACTTGGATGTGTCAAACATGTTTATTGTTTTCAGTGAAGCTTTTGCTCAGTTTTTACAGCACCCTTGCGCAAAATGAATTCACATTACCTTTATGTACCAAAATACATTGAAGAATACGAGCGCACTTACTTTAACACTAGAACTACGAACCTGTCAAAATGACCAGTTGCATCATTTATTTATAACATTTCCTCTTTAATAAAAATCATGACATTATCATAAAATATTAAATAAGACAAAGAGGAAATGTTATAAATAAATGATGCAACCGGTCATTTTGACCGGTTCGTAGTTCTAGTGTTAAAAACTTTTTCTTCATCTTACGTGTAAAGTTGGGCTGCGTAAAAACATTGTGATTAGCATGCTAATAATCTTTTTATAATTTGATAATTTACACAAAAAACTTTTATTCCACAATGAAACATATTTTTCAGTAAAAAAGAGTGATATAGAAATAAAATTTTGCCACATATCAAAATGAAACATAAAAAAAAATCTGAAAAATTCTACTCTATCAAATCCCTTTATATGTATTGGAGTGTTGTCATAATAAAATGCAAAACATACTAATCTAAGTATTTTTTTATAGAAACATTCTAACTAAACGTACATGAAACAGGATTTGACAATAAATATTTCTCGCACATTAAGATCTTTTATATTTGGCCTCGATGTACCCAATTGGCTTCGATGTACAAGCTGGAAAATGTAAATATGAGTAAAAATTAAATTTTTTGCTCAATACATTTTGAAAATAAATATTTTATGCCGCAGGCAAAATAGAATTGGTGAATATGTTTAAGAAACGAGTCATTCTCTTGTTGGTTAAATATCCAGCGACAAAATTTGACGGCAATGAAAATAAAGTTAAGTTAAATAGGACCAATAACTATTTACATACACATGCGTTTAAATATACAATACATTGTACTTAAAGAAAAAAAATAAATATTTTTTTTACATTGGATGAATAAAAATATAATTCAATAGACTTCGGTGCATTCGGTGGAAAAAAATTCTAAATAGGGCCCTGTTGATTTATTCGCTTTCTCTTTTACCCTCCGAATTTGCGACGCTTGACAGCTGCTTTCATTCTATATAATCTATTTCTATGAATCTTTACCACCGTTGTTGCAATCTGGTGGATGACAATAAGTATAAAAACCATATTTCCGGTTTTGATGTCCCACCCCATTTCGTACACAAATAAAAAATAATGAAATTTGGTGAGTTTTACATTTATTTGTATCCACATTTTTGTGGATTTTTGTTCACATTTTTTTGTTGCCCCATGCACATTTGCATGAGGCATGCTGTTCTTCCGATAAAAATGAAAGTGTAAAGTTATAAGGTTAAAGATTTGTTTATTGGGAAGTCGGCTGCTAATTAGCCGATTTGGGGCAAGAAACTCAGTTTCGACAGCTCAACTTAAATAATTTTGTTATTTTTAATGTTTATCGTTGCTATTTGCACATTTTCAACAAATGAAATAAAATGCACCTGTTTTAATTATGGGAGTAAACATTTATTAAATATACATAGCATTGGTATTCCTAAACAGAGTAGATATTTGTTTTTAATTATATTAATTTACTAATTTAATTATTTTATCCCAGTATGCAATTTTTCCAATGCGTAAGAAAACAGCTCCAATTCCACACTACATTCCGTACTACAAATTATCAAAGACACAAAAAACCCGATTTTCAGTAAAAATAATTTTCTTTCTCTTACCATTTTTTTTGATATTTTATTAAATTTGATTTGTATATTCTGTTTCGTGTGACAATGACATGTATGGTTTTTCTTTTTTATAATTTTTTTTTTGTTTTATATTCGAAATGTTGTGTTTTAACTATTAAAGAATTTTTTTATTAATTTTAAGTCTTTTCTAATTATGCTTCTATTTTGTCATCATCCCGATAAACATCAATGGTCTAAACCGGTAATAAAATAAATTTTCTAAAAATCTAATACAAATTTACTTTTGATACTGACGATTTTGATGTGTTTATTTATTTAAGATGGATGCCGAGTGAGCAAAGGAAATACATAGTTGGGATTTATTATGTTTAAATTAAGCAAATATAATGTGTATTATATATGAATTACAAAATAAAAATAAATAAATTTTAAAATAAAATACAACAAAAATTTCTTTAATTTCAAAATAAAACTACAACGTGAAAAGTACTATGGAAATCTGCTCTAGCAGCATTCAGAAAAGTGTGTGCAACTAGTATGGAAAAATATATGGAATAAACCCGAATTTTAATCGGGATTCATACCTACACTGGAATTTTTGTGACACTTTTCTTTGGCGAGTAGTATTTATTTCCGTGTATTTTACTTAGTACTTTCCATAGAAAGAGTGTGGTTTTTGCACGCGTATGTAAACGTTATTTCATCAGCATTGCATATTAAATATATTTAAATCGGAATATGTATGCAATTTTTCGACTGTGTGGAAAAAATAGTTCTAATTCCATACCAAATTCAATACTACAAAATATCAGAGACACAAAAATATCGCTCTTTTTTACTGTAAAATATGTTTCATTGTGGAATAAAAGTTTTTTGTGTAAATTATCAAATTATAAAAAGATTATTAGCATGCTATACACAATGTTGCTACGCAGCCCAACTTTACACGTAAGATAAAGAAAGAGTTTTTAAAGTATAAAGGTGCACTCGTATTTTTCAATGTATTTTGGTACATAAAGGCAATGTGAATTCATTTTGCGCAAGGGTGCTGTAAAAACTGAGCAAAAGCTTCACTCAAAACAATAAACATGTTTGACACATCCAAGTATCTTTATACAGTCATATTATGTCGTTGATTCTATTCAATTTTTATGCAAGCTTATAAAAATATTGAATCAACTTATCTAAACATTATCCTTTAATGTTTGCTCAAATAAATAGGTTGAATACCTATAATTAATCATTTCAACAACTTTTACTGGATTGTGATTTTTGAGCAAGAAAATAACCATTGCGAATGAACCAATGATCGCTACCTAAAAGTGCAAAAGCAATTGATTAAAAGTGAAGATAAATAAACAAATTTCCCGTTCATAATAATAAAATTTATTTTGCCGTCAATATTTAAATGATGTGTTTACATTTTATAAACCTTCATACACACCAATTTAATAGTTTTTGATTTGGCCATATACATATACTGTCACAACACTAAATTTTAAAATTATAAAATCGCATTCTAGTGACATCTAGCGGATGAAAGATCAACGCTTCGTACTAAATATTTTAATGTAATAAAATATTTCGATTGGTTTCTGCGTACATGATTTATTTTAATTTCTTATCAGAATCCAGCTGGGAATACGAATTTGTATTTAAAATACAATAAAAATGTTGATTGTACAATTAAATATCCGATTGTTATATATTGGAGAGATTTGGACTCAGGTTCCGTAAGCACTTCTAAGAGATTACTAAATTGATCATTTAGCCAGCCTGATTGCCACTTCCTAACCAGATCAGAAAATATGCAACGAATTTTTTTTTTTATAATTTGAGTTTGGACGAAAATGGTAAACGGCCATTAACACCCCTTCCCAGAGGTTTGGACTCAGGTTCCGTAAGCACTTCTAATAGACTGCTAAATTGATCATCCAGCCAGTCTGATTGCCACTTCCTAACCAGATCAGCAAATTTGCAACGAATATTTTTATTCATAATTTGAGTTTGGACGAAAATGGTAAACGGCCATTAACACCCATTTTTAGAGATTTGGACTCAGGTTCCGTAAGCACTTCTAATAGGTTACTAAATTGATCATCCAGCTAATTTGATTGCCACTTCCTATCCACATCCGTAAATTTGCAACGAATTTCTTTATCATAATTTGAATTTGGACGGAAATGGTAAACGGCCATTAATACCCCTTCCCAGAGATTCGGACTCAGGTTCTGTAAGCACTTGTAAGAGGTTACTAAATTGATCATTTTGCCAGTCTGATGGCCACTTCCTAACCAGATCAGCAAATTTGTAACGAATTTTTTTGTGAGATCAGCAAATTTGTAACTAATTTTTTTAGTAGAAAATGGCCAGCGGCCAACATAATAAAAATTATTAATTATATTACAAGGCCAAATAAATTTATAATTTGGCGTGATTGTATCAATAAATTTAAAGTATATTAAATATTATATCAGTTAAGTTAAGTTTTTGTCAAATACTTATTTGACAAAAGTAAAATAGAATAAATCTTAAATGAATCTTAATATACTTTATTTAAAAAGAAATATACTTTATAAATACAATATTTTTCGTTCCACCAAATATAACTGTAATTTAATTTGTTAAATCGTACAAAGAAAATTTAAGTTAACATGTACAAAACTACAATTAGATTATGTTTTAGAACTAAAATCTAATTGGAATGGCCATGTTTTCTAATTAGCTTTGGATTTAACAGTGTGAAACTAATACATACAAGAAAAGTGTGGAACTGTGTAAAAACGGCATACGCATGTTGAAAGATAGGATTGTGCAAATCGCCATATATTTTCTTCTTTTCATCATTTCCATTAATGATTTTTCCCCAATGTTATGTTGAAATTCATGCATATTAAATTAAACGATGGGAATTTATTGAATAGTTGTATTGTGGTTTCGCTGTAATTAGGCATAGCAACGCCAGCTCTAAGTAACCTACAACTTAACTCTTCTTTCCATTGCAACATGAGCATAACTGACACATTTTGATTGCCAAATAGACTTCATGAATATCAAAATATTTGATATCCAAATGACTCCGATACATTAAGATTTGCTGTGTGTCTATATAACATTTCATATACAAAATGGATAACGAAAAATCCATTATGATGAATGTAGGAAGCGCACATCAGAAATTATTAAGAATGAAAATCCACAACATCGCAATTAAGATGGTTTATTTATGATGGCATATGCTTGATTGATTGTCTTCTAACTTTGCTCGTATGTTAAGTAGCACATTCTTCCATGCCAGTATAAAAACGTATATGCATACCATATTTCCATATACATAAACATTCTATATAAATGGATCAATTTTGTGACTAAAATACATAAAAAAAATCACTTCGTCTCTTATTTGTTACAAAAAATACGATTCCGGAAAAGTCAATTTGCAATTTCCATACAACATAATATAAAAAATACAATGTGTAATACAATTTTATTTTATATAGATTTTCCGCTTATCGATTGATTTCTACATACTGATAACAAGTGTACGATAGATGTATAGTGGCGGTATATAAACGGTAGGAAGCGTGATCCATTTAATTTAATAAGAGCTCGCAACATTATGTGAAAACTTTGTTATTTTACCAGAGTTTGAAAAGTATTAGGAATAATTAAAATTTTGTTCAAAGCATTATCTAGTGAATAATTTTCTAGAGTAGTGGGACATTTTTCTTTTTCCATGCGATTTGTTACTTTGTGTAATACACGGAGTGAAAATTGTATTACTTTTATCAGGATTATATATTATTTTGCACACACATAGAAATGTCTATTTTAAGGATACAATTTTTAGGGGAACACTTTTTTTGGCGAACGATTTTGATTTTTTTGTTCTTTCGTATACAAAAGGAGGTTTTACCCGGATTATTTATACGATTATATGATGCGTTATTAATAGAATAATCCTGATCGGTTTCAATATTAAAATTAAATTTTAGCTGCAACTAACGATGAATGGATTCGAGTCCAGTAATATATTGATTTTAAACACAATCGTGATGTACTCACACATATTTGTAACTCAGCGCACACACAACGTATCCAGTTGGAAACTTAAGACTTACCTAGAAAAAAAGAAAATACAAAAATATTTAATCATCATATAAGTTAATCAAAAAGTTAAACAAAATAATTTAAAACATAGAAGCTCTCAAACGGAAGTTTAACTATGTTGTTTATCAAAGGAAACCAGGAATTACCCGCAACGAATTAGCAACCCAAACTTGGACATCATTATAATAATTTAATCGTTAAAACCCCAATCCTGGTCGAGATGAATTTGTGTTTTCAATATTTTCCTGACTCTTATGATAGTAAGAGATGGGCCGGAAATTCATATGGCTCTCCTCGGAGTGGGGTAATGAGAAGCATTATTCATATCACCTAAGTAACGAAACACTTACATAAAAGTTGCTTGGATAAGAAGCTCTTGCGCATTTTAAGTACTGGTAGCAGAGCCATCTATGATTTTGAAGAGCCGTGATATTAAAAAGAGAGCTTTCAGTAGAGGGGAAGCTTTTATTGAATTACTATAAGAAACCGTAGTAATTGGAAAATTTTTGAACATGAATTTATGAATAAAAAATTAAACAAATCATCTAAATTTTAAGTTTATATTTTTATTAAAGTATTCAAAGAACACATATTTGAAAATCAGTCATCATAATGTAGTATTTATTTGGTAAATTTAAACTAAAGCGGAGCATAAATTTATTAATTTTCTATAAAAATGAGCTTTCCGTTTAGTTGTGTAGGTTTATAAAGTAAGATAATAAAGGGTGGTGCCGCGGATTCCTCTTACATCCAATTTAAAATTTAGATTTATAAAAATGTAACTTATTTGGTAAATTCTGATCACATGCAGCACCTCAGAATTTTTGAGATGAACGATGCACTTAATAGCAATCTAAATATTCTCCATTTATAACAAAATTAAACAGAAAACGTGAGCTGAAACGAAATTTTATGAATCACCATGTAGAAACAATAATATTATTCATATAATAAAATTTTTACTTCAAAATCTATTATTATTTTGTATACAAAAAATCAACGTTGTCATGGTTTTCTTAATTAAATATTATTACAAAACAGAACAAAACGTAAAAAACTTCAATTTTATTCGATTGCAAAACCGAGCTTTCTGTAATTTGAAAATCCGTTTACAGATGTCTCTGTAATAAATTTACTTGAAATTACAGAAAATTGTAAAATAATTAAATAACTATTTGCGAAAATAAACCATTATTATTGTAAGTTAAGCGCGAAATCTTTAATATAATAATTTAACATAATTAATAAAACTCAAAACAATTATAATTTTTATTTATAAAACGGTTGGCATAAATAAAGCTTTTCATCGCAAAATACATATTTATCATCGTAGTTGCTGCGCGCTGAAAAACAATAATAGAAAAATGTCACATTTTTCCAAATTTTTTCTTTTCTTATTTCAATTCGCTCGTTTTCGATTATTTTCAGTTCCAGGAGATTTCAATAATCTATTGAACAGGCAGTATACATAATAAATTGTTAAATTTTAGTTAACAAACGTTTAGGTTTTAATATTTAGCTTTAATTTATACTTAGCGACATCTTTTGATTGGTTTTTTATTGCGAAAAGCTCTATAATATAATGTTTTTATTTTATGAAGCTCCGTTTTGTTTATACTACAGGATGAAACAATGTAGGCTGCAAATTTGTTGCGATGAAAAATCAAATTTTTAACAAATAACGAAAAAAGAGTGTTCGAAGTTTGTTCATCAACAATGTTGTAATAGGATCCAGAGCACAATAAACCCCATATTATATAGCTACTCAAAAAGCATTTTTTTACCAACGTTTGTTTTGGGAAAGAAATGCTGAAATTTTTGATGGAACACTCTATACTAATTTCTTACATACACATATAAACAAATTCTTATTCCTACAATAAAAAAAAAAAACTGTGGTAGACTAATTTAAATATTTTTGCGTTAACTCGACATAATATGACTCAATTTTAAAATATGCTTTTCCTGAATATTGAACTAACCATTCAAATTAAAAATAGAAACAAAGCATTAATGTTTTTATATACAAAAAAGCTTCTAAAAAAATATTAAAATACACTGATTGGTATGAAAAAGAACAAAAAGCTTCCCCTCTATGGAAAGCTCATGGAAAAAAATGGCGGAATGTTACGGCTCTTATATTAAGGAGGTTCTGCTGGTAGACATAAGAATGGTGCTCGAGCAGAGATAAACTGTTTATTTTTTGGAGAAATTAGAACTAGAGCATCATCGCATAGAATAACAGTATTTTTCATTTACATGTGTTCAATTAAAAGCCAGTTGAATAAATCACACGCAAGTAGCTTAGTTATTATAGTAATCGTTAAGTGCAAGTAATTTTAAAATACTTATATTGAACACTTAACCAGTTAACCACCCCCTTGCAAAAGGACGAGGCTACTAACATACGTTAGAGGCAATATGGATAATGCTACTGTGGATGAAATATGCGTTACGTTGTTTTGATCCGGTTCAACACTTGTTGCGGAATGGTTCAACATCATCCCGCGTATTTTATCTAAACACGCAGACGCTTCTCTTACGGTGATTTTACCGACTAGTTCTTAGAGTTTTGGGTGTGGGGAAGTTGAGGCTTGCGAGGTTCTGGCCTACACCGTGGAACAGAATAAAATAAAAGTAAAGCAAACTAAGGAAGACTGAACTGAAACTAAGTGATCCTACAACTCGTCGCATGAAACTTGAGGAACATTATAAATAAAATAATAACCGAGTGTGTCCATCCGGCGACGACCAGATCTCCCCGAGTAACAAGTACCCCGTCTGCTAAAGAGACCTCCCCGAATGACCCATCGACCCCGAAAGGCCGATGCCCAGCCAGAGCGAATCAACATTAGAGAGGTAATGACATCTCTTCAACAGGCCAGGGTTTTCTTCACTCGAAGGGACCTCTATCTAATCCCCCACACTTCGACAGCATGAGACCGCCAAAGTGCCACGGGTCGACCCTATTGATTTTACGGTCGCCCCGAATGGACAACACATAGGCTGGACTCACCACTCCGACCCTGTGGATGTCCTGCCAAGGGTATGACGAAAAGTGACAAGCCCAGCCTGCAAATATAGAACCGACGTAAAATGAGAATTCCCCTTCCAAACATATCGACCTGAAAAATAATTTAATATTTTATTTTATTATCCAAAAAAAGTAGAAAATGGTATAAAAAATAATAACCCGAAAAACGGATCCCGGCCAATGAATGAAAAGAAATAGGACTCGCAGTGCAATGTTTTATTCAACAAAAATATAGTTCTTTATTTTCGCACACCCGCACACGGTGTGCATATTGATCTCGCTCTAAAATTATTCGACGTTTACGTAACAAGAAAGGTGGGTAAAACAAAAAACAGAATATTACGGCTCATGCGAGTGAAATTTTAATGTGAATGCCGCGATTTTAATGTGAATACCATATGCAAGTGCATGATATCCACACAAAAGTTGGGAAATATAATGAATATCACAAAACATCAAACCATCGATATTACTATGTGGAATGGTTATAGTTCTACGATATTTATAGTTCTACGAAGGAACGAGATGACCGTTAGAATGGGAACCAACCGTACTTGCATCCATCAGTATAACAAACGGTTCAACAGTTGAACAACGGGTCAACCATGCAACTGGCACTCCCCAATAGATAAGATTGAAAATTTCGACAGAATTAATTCATCATTTATAAAAATGAATAAAAAGCTATCGTCAGAGCGGGGTAGACAATGATGACCGAGCGTACCCAAAACATTTTAGTAAGCACATTATCAGCCAAGCCCTTTAATTTATACTACTGCTCCAACATCGTTTTAGGCAACCCGTTGCTTAAAAGCGTCATGTTTAATATTTCATAATAAAAATAAGTTAAGCAATCATGGATTGAAGATAATCATTCAGACAAGAGCTGAGATAGTTTATTCAAGCAATGCAAGCATTTTTAAGATAAACTTCCAAGGGGAACTAGGAAAACAGACAAAACGAACACTTTTGTCAGATGTCTGCAGAACATTCGACCCACTTGGATTGTTAATTCAAATAATAATTCAAGTAAAAATATTATTTCAATGGGGCGGTTCTGTTCCATATTCCCAAGGAATTATCAGAATAGGGCCACAGATGAAAGAAAATAGATGAAGGGATGTAATATTCGGGTATGAGTTCGGGTTCAAAAATCATTTGAAGTTGACAACGCCAAGCATCCAATACCATTACCATCAAAACATTTTCTTTTCAGATGAGGCTCCATTTAGCCGAAGAAAAAAATGGTTGAGGTGAAAAAATTCATTATTTTTTCATTATAGATGACTTTAGTGACGTATATCTCGTTATGTGCTTTTCGCAGTAACCCCCCTTGGAAAGAGAGATTCATGTACTTCTAAAATTGTTTCATTGTTGTGATTGATCGGTTCAGTTGTGAGTGTTATAGGTCAAGGATGGAGATGGAGGTAAACAAAGAGAAAATTCGCTTTGATTTACAATTTTGCTTCGATAAAGAAGAAAACGCAAGTCAGGTGGAAATTGTGAATGGTGTTTTTGGTCCTGATACTGCCAACAGCAAATCATGTGGAATTTTGGTTTCGTCGATTACGTTCCGGTAATTTCGATATCAAAGATGCACCATGCCCTAGAAGGCCTATCGTCAAAAAAACTTGATGGGCCGTGTTTCCATCTGCGAATCCTTAACCAAACAGAACGAAATCGAGCCATTTCTGAAACGCATGGTGACTGGCGTTGAGAAATGGGTGGAAAAACGATTATGGTTGAAGTAAACTTTTGCTGTGTGTTTGATGGAATTGGAAGGGAATCAAATCTACTATGAGCTGCTGCCCAATTGCCAAACACTAAATTCGGACCTCTAGTGCCAACAATTGCACCGACTGAAGACATCAATCGACCAACAGCGGCCAGAATTAACCAATAGGAGAGGTGTTGTGTTCCACCAGGACAACGCCAGGCCTCACACGTCTATGTAGACCCGTCAAAAGCTTCAGGAAGAGGTTATCGAGCAACAACGACGGTCATTTGAGCCAAAACGAATGATTGTAGCCATGTTTAATAAAGACGTCCCTTAAGCTAGCAGAACCCATACAGCAGAATATTACAAGATAGTATGGATAATTATAGGCTAATTAAATGCCGCATTAAAAAATTTTGGGCTCCACCCCTTCCAACTAAAACGCGGGTTCTGCTTTAGAAAAAGTTAGCACAACCCATATCAAAAACTGAATTAAAAACAATTGGAAAATTAAAGGTTAATTTTAGGCTAATTAAATGCCCTATTTAAATTTTTTTATTCTGCTCGATCTAGAAAATGCAAAAGGCTTTATCATTTCAAAGCTAGCAGAACCCAAATCGAAAATCGAACCAACATCGAAATTACAACGCAAAACAAGATCTATTGATAAACAAATAATTTTAGGCTCTCTATGGGCTAATCAAATGTCCCATTAAAAATGTTTGGGCTCCACCCGTTTTTGACCAGACTTCAGGTCATCTAATCTAAAGTCAGCGGAACCCAAATCGAAAATCGGTGATTTTGACGTAAGAGACAAAGAACGTGAAGGCAGACCAAGAAAATTTGAAGATACAGAATTGGAAGAACTGCTTGATGTGGACCCTTGTCAGACTGAACAATAATTGGCAGAAGAGTTGAATATTACCCAACAATGTGTTCCGCAACGTATACATGCAATGGAATTGGTTCAGAAGCTGGGAAATTGGGTGCCACACAAATTGAAATAAGGGGCATGGAACGTCGGAAAACCATGTGCGAATTGTTGCTTCAACGACAACAAAGGAAGGGGTTTTTGCATCGGATCATCACTGGGGATGAAAAATGGATCCATTATGACAATCCAAAGCACAAACCAGCGTGAGTCAAGCCAGGTGAACCAGGCCCGTCGACGCCAAAAGCAAATAACCATGGTTCAAAGGCGTTGCTTTTTATTTGGTGTGATATGAAGGGTGTCGTCTATTATGAGCTGCTGAAAGAGCGTGAAACCATTACGAGACAAGTTTATCGACGACAACTAATGGCTTTAAAGCAAGCTCTAGTTGAAAAACGACCGGAATGGGACAAAAGGCACAATAAGATTATTTTGCAACATAACAGCGCTAGGCCACATGTTGCTGTATCTGTCAAAAATTACTTGGACCGGCAGAACTGGGAAATTCTACCCCACCCGCTGTATTCACCAGATATTGCTCCCTCTGATTACCACTTGTTTCGGTTGATGCAATCAGCCCTGGCACAGCAGCACTTCACTTCATATGAAAAGGTCAAAAAATGGGTCGATAACTGGATCGCCTCGAAACCACAGACTTCTTTCGTGGATTCCGTTTATTGCCTGAACGATGGGCGAAGGTTATAGCTTCCGAAGGAGCATATTTGAATAAAACATTCTTTCATTCTCTACATAATCTAATGTTTTTTATTTCAATAAAAAAGGTCGGAAATTTATTTGTAGACCAAATATAAGAATTCCAATTTCCAATTGTTACTAATATTTAGTAGTTTATTTTTATTTTGCGATACAAATTTGTAAAATTCACCACTTTTGGTAATCAAATCATCTGTAAAAAAACAAATCGAAAAATTCTTCTGGGTGAGATTCGTTTGATAGTGGTAAATCAGTAGGAGTGTCCAGAAAGCTGTCCAACTTTGTGTTAATATTGCAGTCAATATCACCATCAGGCCATTGATGTGACAGTTCAAAATTGTCTACTCGCAATCACTTTTGTGTTGGTTCCTGCACCTGCGCTCGTTGGGCATCACTATGATTTTCCTCAATTGGTTGAATATTTTCTAAAACGTCACACTCCTGTACCAGCTCTCGTTGAGCATCACTTTGGTTTTCATCGTTTATTTGAATGTCTTCTAATAGGATGGTTTCACATTTTTTCATTCGATCTCAACCTCCGATCTCAAAACCGTACCCGCTACGCAGTTTAAATTCGGTATTTCCTCATCTCCGGAGTCTTCATCGGATTCTGCATAATCATCTGGTGGTAATAAATATATTGTTTTAGAAAAATCAATCTCATCATCTGATTTTTCTAGTTCCTCAAGGACTTCAGCTAGCGTGGGTTTCTTTTTCCTAAAAAAACAAGTTTTTTCCTTTAAAAATTAAATTTATAACATATCCCAAGTGGCCGTTTTTGACCATTTACATCTTACACGAAAATTACGGGTGATAACCCAAATGGTTTTTAACAGCCACTATTATTTTAATAACTAATTACACAAAACTATGTTTATTTATACATTAATTTTTATACATTAACTGGCTTCATTTTGCTAGAATTATTTTGACAGTAAACAATAAACGCAGCTACAACGTTATTTTAACTTGAAATCTAATGTGTTATGAGGTGTATTCCATTGCCAGTTCGAACTAGAACATTTCTATTGAATTAAAAAATGGTCGATGAATAGAATGGTCGTTTTTGACACTTTGGGGTTAAATGGGTTGAGGTATCTAACAAGGTTTGGCCCTTTGATTGTTTAGGAGTAGAAAGAATGATACGCAATTTACGAAAAATTCAAACAAGACTCATTTACAATCGAAATATGACTATAATGCATAGTGAAAAATGAAATTAATACTATAGTGCTACCAAACAGAAGTTATTATTGACTTTAATCACACTAATTGGATACTAGACATAACCTATAACACATACCGAATTACTTGAGGATGTGAATTGGACTACAAAAAGATACTGCGACCACCTAATTGACTACTGGTGAATGTGTACGAGATACCACTGAAACAATTAAAATAATACCAAAGAACAAACATGCCCAACAATATGTACGTACCACAATAACCATTTTTAACTCCGCTCAAACAGATCAAACCACGACCATAAAATCAAAACTGAACCAAAACACTATTAAACTGAAGCCACATGTAAAAGATCTCATTCGTTTGGAAAAATTTTACCAAACTATTGGTCCAATTTACAAACTGTAAGTAAGCTCTGTAACTGTAGAATTTATCATATGTAGTAAAATAGTATTCATAAAATGAAACTCGGCGATATAAACGTAAGATTTGTTCTGTAACTTTGCCGAGGGTTTTGCATATAGTGAAAGCTAATGCTGATTATAGTTTTAGAGCTTTTATATAAAATTTATTTGTTTAAGACTTTACTTTTCTTATATCTCTTTGCCGACCAAAAAAAAAATTTTGACTCAATTGAAGTACAAACCACACAAATGTGTGAGTAAAAAAACATAGTATGTAATGACGTTTTTGTTAAAAAATTTCGCTTGATTTGACGTACAACCAACACAATTGTGTGCATAATTATAGTGTTTTGTTCGAACGAAAATAAGTTTGAAAGGAACACACAAATGTGTAAGTTGGTTCAAAACACAACCAAAAAAAAATGTTTATCATGATTCTCTTGCCTTACCCACACAATTGTGTGGGCAGGCCGGTAAAGTGATATACACCGAAAGGTTGATAGTGAAAACATACACGTATACAATCGAAATAAATTTTGCGATAAAATGCACAGACAAAATATTGTTTTGAAAACAAAATATATATCGGATCTCGCACGAACAGTGGCCAAAATCAATGACATGAGGAATGCTTTCCCAATTCCACCGGGCGCATCGAAGAAAAATAATCCACCATTTCCATCATGAATTATATAGCTAAGTAGATAAAATAAAAAGATTGGATAAAAAAATAAAATACAAATTTGCATGCAGCCTCCAGTCGGATTCGAATCCAGTACCTTGCGGTCCAAGCGCCGAAGAACCACTGCACCACTCGTCACATACAAACTGCACATACAAAATTCATATAAAAAAAGGTTTTTTATTAGATTATTGGGGTTTTCCTTTTGAGTTTTTCCGACTTTTCTTTTTTCCCTAAACCACCACTGTATTGAGACGAACAAAATAAAATAAAAACAAAATGTACAAAATGTATGAGAAAACGAATTTTCTTGATAAATTTTTTTTGGTGAATTTTTCCAATGTTTTAATAGTTATTATGCTATTCGGAACGGAGTCAAATCCAACAAAACAAAGATCATAAAAATCGGTTGAGCCGTTCTTGAGTTATAAATGGTGTAAATAACCCGACTTTGTTTTAATAACCCGACTTTGTTTTATGCCAATTTTCGAGTGTCGCCATGATAGAATATTATAAAATGAACAGGAATTTAGATCGAATGGCTTAAACAACCATAAATAAATATCGCTGACGAAAGTAGCACAATATGCACGGTTTTGCTATGAAATTTTCGTTTTAAGTCACTTCTAACAAAGTCATCGAAACACTCACGCAATCACGTCTTCGATAACAAATCAAAGGTTAATGTAAGTATGCGATCTTTTCTTTACAAAAATTTTATTACCACTATTATGATTATAAACTCCATAAAAGCTCTCGTTTACATAACACAATACACTTTTTGTCTGTATGTTTATTTTGTGTAGATGACAATGTAAAGAAAATTTTATCGCTTTTTTAGCACTGATCTGTGTCAAGCACATACAGATGCTCCATTTTTGTTCAATTGAATATGTAAACATAGTTTTTGTCTTATCAGTTGGAAAGTTTTTGTATTTTTCCTTTATTTCTTATCGTTTCGGATTTGGATATACTTATTTGTTTATATTACAAATACATGAGGGAATATTATACGAATTTTTTGCTAATTTAGTTCATGTGCGGCACTGAATAATGTTAAACTAGGTTACAAGGCATAAAAGCTTCCCGTCAACATATAGCCAATGAAAATGCATTATTCACAAAAGTTTAAAAATCGATAGATATTTATTTGTAAAATGTGTAAAATGTAAATAAATTTTGAGCTTTTTGTATCAATATGTGATATTGGCATACATTTTTGTTTGTTTGGAAAACTTCCAATTACAATACTGTAGTTTATACACAAAAACAAAATAATTTGTTAAACTTTTTTCATTTTAATACAAAACTACAAACTTTCGTTATTATGTGCTCGTGTTATATATTTTGTCAGACAATCATTTTTCGCAAAAGTTATATGCAGGCATGTTATGCAGATAAGCTTGAGTCTCACATACGTACATAGAAATCAAATAATTTTACGATCATATTTTCACTTGTACAATGTTGAATTTGTATTATGCAAATTCAGCTTAGTTGAGATGCATTAAATTTTTGATGAACAACTATTTATACAAGAATGTTTGGAATAGATTGTTTGTCATTGAAAATATGCTAGGTGTATAAATCTACGTGAATAAATTTGAATTTATAGAGCAAAAAGTTCCAAATTCAATTGAGATTATTGCTTTAAGATTGAAGTGGAAACAAGTATGTTGGTTGGGTCTTATTAACCTATAAAATGGAATTTAAATTAATATCCATTACATTTTAGTTGAATTGGGAGAACGTTAAGTAAATATGTGCATCTTATAACTACAGAGCATCTAGGCACAAAACTAATGCTTATAAATTGAAAACATCTCGTTTATTATATGCCTGATATTAGATTAAAAGCCCATGACACTGACCCCAGAACTTTTTAAAAATTTCGACTTATAGAAGAAAAGTTTCCAAATACATCGATCAATCATTTTTCAAAATGTGGCAGGTAATAGAGAACCATTTTTATTATATTTGGTCATATACATAATCCTCTAAACTGTTCCTACCTGTCGATGGAAGGCTCCTGATAATTTTTTTTTAATTGGCTTGGTCCCCAACTAACACCTCATATACCTGAGGTTGTGTTAAGATCTCTAGGGATAATTCAGTTAACCTAATATTTTTTATTATATTTGGTCATATTACAAAGTTCTATAAGTTGTTTCCACCCCTGGATTGGAAACTTATTAATATTATTTCTAGCGAGCGTCGTCTCCAGTAAACACCCCATATACCTGAGGTTTTGTTAAGATCTCTTGGGTTATCTCAGTTAATAAAATACAACATTTTATTAACTGCCTCCTCTTCTGGATAGGGATCTACTCAATATATTTTCTACCAGAAATGGTCTGCAACTAACACCCCATATACCTGAGGATTTGTTAAGATTGCAGTTGGTTTAAGGATTATTATTACATTTAATGTCATTAATAGAAAATCATCTATATTGTTTCCACCCCTGGATGGGGGGGGGCATATTTTTTTCTAACTGACGTGGTCCCCAACTAACAACCGGTATACCTGAGATTGTGTTAAGATCTGTAGGGATATTTCCGTTCGCTCAATATATTTTATTATATTCGGTCATAATACAAAATTCTATAAATTGTTCCCGCCTTTGGATGGGGAGCACCTGAATCGAAAATTCAATAAATAGTTCCCACTCCTTATTAGTTCATATGGTTGTATTTAGATTTTTAGGGATATCTAAATATTGAAAAAATTATTTTTTCAGTAACAAAGAAAACTTTATGTCGACTCGAAATAATTGGTTGCGCTTTTAAACATTCTCAAGTTTATTAGAATTTGGACACAATCTTTTAAACTGAATGATTTTAGATACCACATTAAACTAGTATAGCCCTGTTCACAATATACAAATCTAGAAATCAGGAATACGAATACGTGTCGAATCAAACTAGAATCAGGAATACGACCACGAGTCGAATAGAATGCTTTTCGTGACAGCCGATATTATGCTGCCAAACGAAACAGACAATTTGCTAAAAAAACCGCAAAAAAACTAGATTACGTTTAAATAAAAATTAATTAGTGTCAGTAACGATTTTATTTGGGGCCTTGTGCCCTGTTTAAGTGCGGGACAATGATATCAGTGATGGTAGTACCCCAATAAAGGGGCCCACCAAAACAAAAGTGAACATTTGTCGAAAAAATTTGTATATCAAAATTTTTTCAGTTAGTGTCAGTGACGATTTTATTTGGGGCCCTGTGCTTACAAAATAATTAGTTTTAGTGCGGGACAGCAATATCAATGCTGGTGGTACCCCAATACAGGGGATTACAAAACAAAAGTGAACAAAATAATTGAAATTTTCCGAAAAAATTTTGACACAATAAAACAAATTTAAAAATTTTATTTTTACCGGGTTGCTATAATTTTTGATTGAGTTGAGTGTTTGGAGTTCATACCTACCTAGTGCTCCCTTTCTCTAAATTATAATTGTTTTCTTTCCTTGTCTGTTCGAAATAATTTATCACAGTGAAATTAAAAAAAAATAAAAGTGTATCAGAACGATTTCCACCGGTTTCTAAGGTGGTTAAACTTAAATCATATAAAGCAAAAAATATTAACACCATGTCGGAACATGGAGATTCTCACTCTGGGAGTGAGAACATAGCTAACGAAACGATACCAGAGGTGCCATCAGCAAGAAAACGTCCTTGTAAACAAAATGAGGCAGGTGAACTTTCCAATCTAAAAACAATTATTTTAAATTTAAATCAAGAAAACAAAATATTAAAAGATCAATTGGAAGTACTTTTGAGTAGTAACACTTTTCGGCTTTGCTAAATTTTGTAACCCCAAATAAATTCTTGCCTCTTCTTGATGAGTTGGATGAGGATAATCATGATATTGATATGAACTCTTTGTCACAAAAAACATTCATAATGATAAGCCAGAAAATGAGTTTGAACTGGTAAAACGAAAAGTGCGCTCCAAGAACATAAGTGAAATAGAAAACAAACATTTAAAACAAAATAAAAAAACTATTAATAACAAAAGAAATAATAATAATAATAATAAAGATAATAACGAAGTGACAAAACAAAAATGGACTCCAACACCGTCACCAATTCATATCCATGGTCAGTATATTAAACATACAATAGAGTTAGCGAAAGGCACAAATGTTAAAGAGTTTGAAGTGGAGATGAGTAAATATGTATTAATATAGATACAATTTTAACAGACAATTTGGACAATTATACTAAATTAAAGACTATTTTCGATGAGGTCAAAACAAAATATTTTACTTATACACCAAAGCAACTAAAATTAAAATCACTGGTACTGAGAGGTTTGACAGAAAATGAGGAGCTAGCAGAGTTACAAACCGAAATCGAATATGATGCAGAAATAAAGGTCGAAAAAATCATCCAAATGAAATCGAAGAGAGCGGGAGAACAAGCAAAATTAATACCATTGTCATGGCAACAATTGAACAAATCGAGCGGCATTATGCAATGTAGGAATTGCCAACGGAATGGTCATACTGCGGCCAACTGCAGATTGGATTTGAGATGTGTGAAGTGTGCCGAGCCTCATGAGCCGAACGAATGTAAAGTTGAACGAGAGACGACCAAAGAGGAAACATATTGTACAAATTGTAATCAGAATGGCCATCTCGCATCGTACAAGGGTTGCCCCATCTATCTAACAATTACTATATAATAGCGGGGGACATAAATGCAAAACATACAAATTAGGCGAACACAACAAATAATTCAAGGGGCAATCGACTCAACCGGTGGATAAAAATTTATCATAGTGACTTGCAAACCATGATAAGATCTGGAAGCTATTTAGACCTGGCCATCGCGGACGAGCGCATCAAAACTCTAACAAATGGCAGAGGGTCAATCCCCACCCATTGATATGACAGTGATCATAAAGCGATTGAGGTGGTGGTGAGAGAAGTGGGCGAGCTAGAAATGGACACCAATGAGGCAACGAAAAGGATATGGTACAATTTTGCGGATACAAATTGGAACACATGGACCGAACAGATGACGAATATGCACCGGCAAGCAGCGGACAATTATGAAAAGGAAGATATCAATGATGATCATCAACAACAAGTATTTATGATACCCAACCCACACAATCTATAGATGACGACGAAATTATTATCCATATTGAAAAAATCACTAAATACTTTTGGACAATATCAAGGAGAATGAGCCCAAAATTGTGCAATGCAATAATATGCAATGCTATACAAAATCCACAAAAGAACGTCTATATAAGCATAAACGTTTTTTGATAACAAAAATTGAAACGTTCCGGCGTAACAAATCAAAATCAAAATCAAAGGGGAATTCAAATTTGGAAAACGAAATTAATCGGACGGTTCAATTGATTGAATAAAATGTTAAAATACAAATCAAGAAATTTTGGGTGAATTGTATAAAGCAAATTAAACCAGGAATCAAAATGTGGTCCGACATTAAGAAACTAACACAGAAGCCTAAGACATTAGTATACGGGCGATCGAGATCAATGAACAGGAGACGGGAGAATATCATCAACTTAATATACCATGGGACGAGATGACACATTTTGAAAATAAAATTACAATTTTGGACGAGCAAATATATTTTGAATATTATTGGGCACCACATCGAAAAACATATGAAACGGAATCCAGCCCTTGGCAAAATAGAACATGAGTGGCAGATGAACACAATTGTGGAACCAATTAAACGGAGACATGGAGAAGACAAGTTGGCGAAACGGTCCAAAACGCAGTTTACACGATGATCCAGACTATTTCATTAATTGTGACTATTTGGCTAACATCTTGCGTACCGCAAACAATAAAAAATCTTTTGGTCCAGATCTAATCCCAAATATTATACTAAAACATTTTCCAAATTCTATAATTACCGAACTTTGTATAATTTTCAATCATCTACTCAATAACAAAACTTTTCCAAATTGTTGGAAGGTGGCGAGAATATTTCCAATCCTGAAAAAGAATAAAAATGGTACAGACCCAGAAAATTACCGACCCATCAGCCTCCTGTCGAATTTAGGCAAACTCTACGAAATCTTTATCAATGAGAAGATTATGGATCATGTCAATAAGAACAAAATCGTCTGGTATAATTTTGTTTTTATTGACATGATCCATAATCTTCTCATTGATAAAGATTTCGTAGATTTTGCCTAAATTCGAATCAATTTGGTTTTCGGCAAGGGCATAGCGCAGTACACGCAGCGGACGTATGTCACAATTTGAGTTTTAAACAACCAACGACTCATTGTACTCATTGACATAAAAAAAGCCTTACAGTCCATTTAGCTGGACGGACTGTTGGCAAAATTGAAAAATTTAAATTTCGGCAATGATCTAATGGAAATTATCTTTGAACTACTATATGATCGAAAATTCATTACAACTACGGGCAATATAAATTCAAGTCGGGAATTCAAAATTTTAAATGGAGTACAATAGGGATCCATTACTGCACCAATTTTATTTTATTTATATACGGCGGAAATGATTGAGAATCAACAACTTAACTAGGAAAATATTCAAGTGTGTGCATGATATGGTCATCTATAGTACCTAGTTAATATTTGGTTGAACATATTCAAGCCCAATTGCAAAAGGAAATAGATTATGTACAGGATTACCTGAATACGTGGAGAATCGAAATGAACGTGGCCAAATGTGAATTGATACTTTTTCGCAGCCCGCTAAGGAACGCGAACCGAGACTTAAAAAGAAATTGGCGAAAGCTCAGACGGCCTACGATCAACCAATAGTATTGAAGGAGTCAGTCAACTATTTGGGCGTGAACATTGATAATATGTGCTATATGGCGGCACATACAACAGCACAATTGGAGAAAGTGCGTCAAGCGTTCATGGGAACGAGACGATTCTTTTACAATAAACATATTGGTGAAAGAGTTAGAACAATCGGATATATGGCACTCATCAGCCCAATAATAACATATGGATGCCAGGTGTGGTTTAATCACTTGCCACGCTACATGGAACGAATAAGAGTTTTTGAGTGGAAATGTATTCTGACACCACAGAAACAAATATCGCAAGGCAGAAACTGGCTATCTCCATTACATTTCAAACAAGAATCATTATGAAAATTTTGACGCAGACCGAATTGATATACATATACTTAAATTAATAAGAAATCATATATTACGAGCGACATTAAACACTGATAATTCATTAATATGCGAACCGTACTACATCGACGAACGGATTGTCGCGGTGATTTATCCGCATTCCCGAAACACAAATAAGAATACACAAATTACATATTTTTGATTAAAAACATTTTTTATACTTTATTTCTATTTCAAACTTTTCCACTTGAATGCTTAATTTTGACTGTGTCTTTTTATATATATCTTTTTACCTATTTTCTTATTTCTACTCAACAGTTTTTTGTACGTTGCACTCAGGTCGTGCACGTTTGCATTCTTGCACTTTCCAATATGTTAATGCTGCTTATTATAATATTTTACCACAGGGTAGTACCTACACTACACCCCTGGCCTTTTAGGAAAAATATATATATTTATATATATATATATATATATATATATATATATATATATATATATATATATATATATATATATATATATATATATATATATATATATATATATATATATATATATATATATATATATATATATATATATATATATATAAAACAAAGTCGGGTTAGTTACACCATTTATAACTGAAGAACGGCTGGACCGATTTTTATGATCTTTGTTTTGTTGGATTTGAATCCGTTCCGAATAGCATAATAACTATTAAAACATTGGAAAAATTCACCAAAAAAAAAAGTTATCAAGAAAATTCATTTTCTCATATATTTAGTACATTTTTTTTTTTTATTTTGTTCATCTCAATACAGTGGTGGTTTAGAAAGAAAAGTCGGAAAAACTCAAAATGGAAGCCCCAAAAATCTAATAAAAAAACCTTTTTTTATATAAATTTTGTAGTTGTAGTTTGTATGTGACGAGTGGTGCAGTGGTTAAAGCTTCGGCGCTTGGACCGCAAGGTACTGGATACGAATCCGACTGGAGGCTGCATGCACATTTACCATTTTATTTTTTATCCAATTTTTTTATTTTATGTACTTAGCTGTATAATTCATGATAGAAATGGTGGATTATTTTTCTTCGATGCGCCCGGGAGAACTGGGAAGGCTTTCCTCATGTCATTGATTTTGGCAACTGTTCGTGCGAGACCCGATATTGCTGTAGCAGTTGCATAGCGTTGAAATTGTCGATAAACCTTCAATCGGCTGAAAACCCGACTTGCAACATTGCGAAACACTCAGCAATGGTGAAAGTTTTGGTAGCAAGTAAAATCATCATCGATTATGAATGTACAATGACGCACAAATGCGCATTGGAAGCACTTAATCGAACTATGAAAGATCTACGCAATGACTCAAGATGTTTTGGAGGCGCGATGATTCAACTGTCCGGCGATTTCCGTCAAAAAATACCAGTGATTCCAAGATCGACCGCTTTCGATGAAATAAACGCTTGCCTCAAATCATCGACTCTGCGTGGTGCTATGTGATGAAACTTCAGCTGACGACAAACATGCGAGTTAAATTGTTAAACCAAAGACAACCTAAGAGAGATATTTCATCCTATGTAAACGTAAAAATTTAAACTTCGAGTTCATTTTCTATAAATAGCCGCAAACAACCGAAAACATTTTGTTTTTTTGCTTATACGTATACGCAGTTTAACGAAAAATGACAGATACAACGATGACATTGGAATTATCAGAAATATATTTTGTTTTCATTTTTTAGCTCGAACGAAAAATTTAATTTGATTTTCTGTGGCTAAACGATCCATCTGCCGAAGATTTCTCCAAACAGTTGCTGACTGTCGGTAATAGCCGTGTTCCGGTCGACAAATCGAACGGATTTCGTTTCCTCAGAACTTTTGCAATTTTGTCTCAACGAAGAACTAGCTCATCAACAAAGTGTTCCCGAACATCATTACTAACCAAAAAAATCACAATTGGGTGAGTGAACGAGTAATTCTTGCGGCTAAGAACAAAGATGTGGATCATTTAAATTTCACAATTCAAAATCTAATCGTCGATCTACTTCATTGCTTCAAATCTATCGATTGTGTGACAAACAAAAACGAAGCAACCAACTATCCAACTGAAATTTTAAACTCATTGGATCTGGTTGGCTTGCCACCTCACAATTTAGAACTGAAAGTTGGTGCGGTAATCATCATGCTACGTAACCTGATACAATCAAAACTATGTAACGGAACGCGTTTGGTATTGAGAAAACTCAAGGAAAGTTCAAAGGTGAGGATGTTCTTATTCTGAGAATTCTGATGATCCCAACCGATATGTTATTCGAGTTTAAACGAATTCAATTTCCGATTCGTCTTGCATTTGTCATGACGATCAACAAATCACAAGCCCATCCTTGAGTGTTTGTGACTTGAATCTAGAAAATGAATGTTTCTCTCACGGCCAATTGTACGTAGCACGTTCAGGTGTCGGCAAACCATCGGCTTTGTTCGTTCTCGCTCCTGACACTAAAACAAAATTGTCGTAGATCACAAGATGCTTTACTGAAGGGAATCGACCCTATTGCAACCCACCCAGGAAATAGTTGAAAAGAAAGTAGTACAACAATGCTACGCGAATCATTTCGAATCAATTCAATAAAACGAAAGCTTTGCTGCCACGTGAATTACATTCATTTCAATGTAATTAAAATATATTTCATTTTGGTTAAATTTAATTAATTTGGAGTATTCATTTTATCCGCTCCGCAGGTCTCGGGTTCGATTCCCGGTAGTGACAAGGAAAAAATTGCACGGCTGGTTTGGGATCAATGAATTAATCACTCATTAGTCATTATCCGAAATGAAAATATGATTATGAAACCTTATTTGAGGCGGCCAAATCCCTTGATAGGATATAGTGCCAGAGAAAGAGAGAGAGAGAGAAATTCATTTTATCTTAATAAAAAACTCAATTTAATTAAGCTATAATAACTTTAAACAACATTTATTGATTTTGAGGCGGTACGAAGTTCGCCGGGTCAGCTAGTATATATATATATATATATATATATATATATATATATATATATATATATATATATATATATATATATATATATAAATATATATATATATATATATATATATATATATATATATATATATATATATATATATATACATATAAATAAATAAATAAATATATATATATATATATATATATATATATATATATATATATATATATATATATATATATATATATATATATATATATTATACATATGTATATTTTTTTTTTATTGTTTTTTTTTATATTTTATATATATTAAAAGTAATTACTTAACTAATTTAATTCCCAATGCCAAATATTTTTGGCTTATTATTTATTCTATTTTGTTTTATTTACTTTATTATTGTTTTATTCTATTTTATTTATTTTTGTTTCTAATAATATAAGTAGTGCATTACATAATATATAAAAATTTATATCTTTCTTACAATTATAAGGTTTTAGTCGATCTTTATGTATTATCTTATGTTTATTGTTTAATTTTAGTGTTACATTTGCATTGTCTATATTAGTTATTTCATATGGACCATTATATGGGTTCTCATATTTTCGTCTGTTTTCTTTACGCAATAATACTAATTGACCAACTTTATATTCATTATTTGTGCAATTATTTATTGAATTTTCTTGCCTTTTTATATTTGCTATGTTGAATAATTGTTTAGCTTTGTTATGCGCTATCCCTAATCTAAACTTAAATTCCTTTATATAATCGTCAAAGTTATATCTTTTATTCATATTAGATGTGATATCGTTTGGTAATGTCATTTTTTTTCCGAAAATTAGTTGAAAAGGTGTGTAATTTGTATCTGCGTGTGGTGTAGTATTGTAACAAAATGTAAAGTACTTTATCCATTCATCCCAATTATCGCTATTTGCATAGGCTAGTAAATACTCGTTAAGTACGCGATGATTTCGCTATACTACTCCTAATGTCTGATGATGATATGGTGTAGATGTTCTGTGTTCTATCTGTAACGTTTTGCACAAATTGCTAAATATCTCATTTACAAACTCTGTACCTAAATCAGTTTTGATGCTTTTAACATTTCCATATATTAATAAACAATATTCGAATAATGCTCTTGCGATCGTATTCGCGGATTTATCTTTCATCGGAACAGCTATGACATATTTCGTTAACTCACACTGAATTGTTAATACGTATCTGAAATTATTTGATGGAAGTAAAGGACCTACCGTATCAATAGCTACTATTTCGAAACTAGTACTAGGTGTATCGGTTATTGTCAATATCTCTTTGTTGTGTCTAATTATTTTCGTTCGAGTGGATGTGTCACAGTTTTTAACGTAGTTGTTTATAATTTTATTCATGTTTTTGAATATGTACCTCTGTTTTATTTTCTTTATTAGACGTCGTATTCCAACATGACCACCCATAGGTGTGTCGTGGTATAAACTTATAACTTCGTTTATTTCATCATTATTACTCAATAGCTTCGGTGCTTCATATAGTACTATTTTTAAAACGTTACTGCGATTATTTAATTTTTTGCACACATTTTCATACAATTTTTTAAATTTTTCGCGCGATATGTAGCTGAAAATGTTATCATTAATATTCATTGATAATTCATTTACATGGTTCCTACCCATTGATTCAATTAACTTCTCGAATACCAAATCTAGTTTTTGTAGAGTTTCGTCAATTGTAATCAGTAATTCATTATTTTTATATAGCACCTTGGTTGAACCCTTTTTTATATTAAATTTTAGTGTTTTTAAATGGTTCACTTCATTATATGATGTGCATTCCCAGATATGAAGTTGATCACGCTTCACAATCTTGGTCACTTTTTTTACACTTACGTTCGAGTTATTTTCGGCTTTATTTGCCATTGACCTCGTTATATCTTTTATTTCAGAGTCTCTAGGTGTCAATGCCTTGAGCATGTCAGAGTCCCACTTCATGCGTGATAACGCATCCGCCACCACGTGCATTGATCCTTTGCGATATATGATTTCATATTCATACTCGCATAAACTTTGACGTACTCTTGTCATTTTTGAGGATGGTTTGTTGTCCGTAAATAAACTTACTAGTGGCCTTTTTTCCGTTATGACAATAAACCTCCTACCGTACAGGTATGGCCTAAAGTAATTAATTGCCAAATGAATGGCCAAAAGTTCTTTTTGTAAAATATCTTTCTTTATTTCGTTCTTATCAAGATTTTTACTGGCATAGGCAATCGGAAGATCTTTCCTAATCTCTCCTTGTGACAACACTGCACCGTATGCGTAATTACTTGCATCGGTTGTTAATATGAATTTTTTGTCCCAATTGGGATATTGTAATACTGGAGCATTTATTAATTTTTGTTTTAAATCTTTGAATGCAATTTTACATTCCGTTGACCAATTGAATGGTACTTTCTTGCTTTGAAGAGAATATAAAGGTTTTGCAATTTTAACAAAATTTGGTACGAATTTGCGATAATAGTTGCATAGTGCTGTAAAGCGATGCACTTCGTCTGCATTCTTTGAGACTGGATAGTGTTCTATTTTGTCAAATTTAGAGGGATCAGTTTTAACACCTTTATCTGTTATCAAATGTCCTAAATACAGAACTTCACTTTTTAGGAAATTGCATTTCTTAGGGTTTAGTTTGAGATTGTGCTCTCTTAAACATTTAAAAGTTGATAATAAGTTTTTGTTGTAATGGTTAATCGAGCATCCATGTACTATAATATCATCTACATAGAGAAATGCTTGATTTTTTAAACCGGAGAGAGCAATTGACAGCATTCTTTGAAAAGAATTAGAAGAGATTTTTAATCCAAAAGGAAGTCTTTTGAATTGATAATGACCCTGGTCGCTCGAAAAAGCTGTTAGTGGTCTTGATTCTTTATTTAGTTCGATTTGATGAAAGGAATTGGACAAATCGAGTGTAGAAAAATATTTAGCTCTTCCTAATTGGTCTAATATATCCTCCAATCGGGTAAGTGGAAATTTATCGTTAATCACAACATTATTAAGTTTTCTAAAATCAAATACTAGTTAGTCTCCATTGTTTTGTGTGGTCCTGGTTTTTTTGGGTACAAGTAAAATTGGATAATTATATGGACTCACTGACGGTTCTATTATATCGTTTTGTATTAGTTTCAATATTTGTGAGTCTATTTCACCCTTTTGACTAAAAGGTTGTCTATAGTTTTTAATATAGACTGGAGTATGCTCAGTTGTTATAATATTTTGTTTATAGAAATTATTCACCGTTAACACATCCCCTTCCAGGAAAAATTTATCGTTATATTCTTTGCAAATTTGTAATACTTTTTCACTCGCATTCTTAATTTCTTATCTAAACCATCTATTTTTAATATTTTCTCTTCCTATTGATTGTATATTGTTTAGAGGAGTTTGATTCTTCATTTTTGTATATTTTAAAGGTTTTTGGTTCAAAATTTTTTATTATAACATCTTTTTCTGTTGTATTTAAAAATCTGGCATGTGCTATACCCTTTCTTGATATCATTCCACTGCCTACGAAAATTCCTGGTTTCAATTCTTCATTTTCAACCACTAAATCTGTGTCCCTGACAATATTAATGGCGCAGATGACCTCGCATCTTGCCGGAATGTGAATATCCCTATTACTTGATTCACATATTATTAGCGGTACTTCTATCAGATCTTCATTAAATGTGGTGACACTACATAATTTTCATAATCTATTTTAAAGCAAAATTTTTCTAAGAAATATTCCATCTGTGGGGATTGGGAATTCGTCGGATACAACGTGTATCTCATGATCGAATTGATTATTATCTAAGTATAAATTGGTGTATATTGTACCTAGAGCGTTATTTTCACCATCAGTGATGCCTGTTATTCTAAATTTCTTTTTTTGATTGATGTTGTGATTTTCATCACATTTGTTAAATTTTAGGAGCGATATGTCTGACCTTGTATCGATCAGAAACTTAAGTTTTAACGTAGATTTATTTGGTGAAGTATATACTTCAATGTAATTACTAAATTTATTGGAAATGTGAAAGATTCTTAATGGCTTCTGGTTTAAACTTGGAGATTTTGGAATTCCTGTGTGAATTCTTGTGTGCATCCCCTTGCGGGGGGGTGTGCTCGTTTTTTGCCCCGTTGGCAACAATATAATTCACTCTATTATTCTGACTGCGGATAATTATAATTTGTGCGATTTTTATTACAGCTATAGCCAGTCGCTGTCTTAGAATTATTATAATTATCTGGTCTTTTGGTGCCTTGCGGATTATTTCTATTAAAATTTGTGAAATTGCTGTAATAAGGTTTTCTGTATCGCACGTTATTTTGAAATTGTTGATTGTTTTTGTGTCCATTGTATTTTTTGTTTAAGTAATTGACATATTTAGAAGAGGTTGCTTGGTAAGCTGCCTCCATTTCTTTTGCAATCTTTGTTGCATCCCCGAAATTTGTTGGTCTTGCAGCCACCACAAATGATTTCAGAGGTTCTTGAAGACCCTCTTTAAAAACATTGAGCGCTAATTGCTCATTTAATTTTTCGATAATAGTGAACTCACCATCCACTATCGTCTCTTTATTTAACCTGTTTAGCTTTGAGATAGTTGTCTCAATTTTAGCCACATATTCCTCTAATGTTGAGCCATTTTGACTAATTAGAGTTAGTTGGCTGTGTAATGTCTGCACTGTATCCTTGTTTGGATATGTGTCCTTAAGATTTTTCTTTAATTCTGTTAGAGTTTTTGGGGTCTACTGTGTTAATCAGTTTTATTTTGGCACTTGCCTTGATTTTTATGAGCCATATGGAATGTATCAACTTTAATTTCTCTGCATCATTTGCTAGAGATTCGTGCACCAATTCAATTATGTTTAAAAATTGATCAATTTCGTTGTGCTTACCTTTAAAATCAGGTACAATTTTCATTGTCTGATATAAATCGAAGTTGGCCATTTTATGTTCTTTATTGACAGGTTCTTCAATTTCAAAATCAAGATCTATATCGGTGCTTTTTTCTAATATTTCTGCCTGTTTAATTTTTAATATTTCTTTAAGTGTTTTATATACACTTATATATGCCTCATTCAATATTTTCAGTTCACTATTGTCTCTGTCTATTTTATTTATAATATACGAGTACCTACTGTGCGTGTCTTGTAGTATGGTCACGCTATTTAATATAAACTTGTCCGTAAATATTCTATTTGGATTTTTTGTAAAACTGTCCCGTCTTGTTTTTAATGTTTTGATTAGCCCTTTCAGCTCTTCCATGTAAAATTCTTTACACATTTTATTCTTAATTATTATTATTATTTTTACTCAATTAACTAATACAATAAATTTAATAAGGCCGACGAAGCTTTTGATTATAACTTGTCGAGTGATTCATTTAAGAAAGCTTTATATAATCTTTTGTAGTCGAGCTTATGTAATTTAATTTTTTACCAATTGTTTTGTTGTGGCAATTGTAGTTACTGTAGGCACCATTTATAAATAATAAATAATATTTAATAATAAATAATATTCATAAAAGAAAATAATGCGCAATATCAAAATGATTACGCCAAATCAAATATTTTAGTTTTAATTTTAATATTTTTTTAAATCATCTGCATATTTATTATGTATAATATAATTTAAATTTAATTATTCTCATTTTGATTTTAATTATTTACGGCTTTTTGTGCTTTTGATATATTAAACACTATCTTGATTTTAGATTAAAATTTTTGACTACTAATGATCTCTTTTAATTTAAGGATGTACATACATAATAATGTAAGAATATTTTCAAAATTTTAGACGAATTTAGAGAAACACGAGTTTATATACTTTATAGGCCTTCGGCCGTACTTCTAGCTATTTTCTTTACGTTATACATATGTTTATTATATAGATATTTAATTAGTTCACCTATAGCATATACGATGACAGCTATTGATATCATTTATGTTACGTTCTCGAATGATCCAGATCCTTGTTCTATACTGCTCTTGTTGTTATTGTCTAGGATAATGTTTTCTTTTATCACCGGCTCCTCCTTCGCTGCGTTGTTCCCCATTTTTTATGTAACGAACAGTTAAATCAGTTTACGTTTGATTTTTTTTTTTTTTTTTACTTTTCACCACCAGATTCTATTTATGCTATGGCACCAAACACACAAAAATTATTATTATTTTTTTTTTGACACTAAAATGAAGTAGAGTAAGTGTATATTATTAATTAAATCTGTTTATTGTGGCATTGTATATAGTACGTGCATGTATTATTTTATTTTTAGGTATCACTGTAAATTTTAATTATTTAACACCTTTTTATGTTCTTTGTTTTTCTTTTTTTTAGATTACAGTTTAATTGTTTTTCACTTCGATTTTTGTCACGGTCGCCATGTCGCGGTGATTTATCTGCATTTCCGAAACAGAAATAAGAATACACAAATTACATATTTTTGATTAAAAACATTTTTTATACTTTATTTCTATTTCAAACTTTTCCACTTGAATGCTTAATTTTGACTGTGTCTTTTTATATATATCTTTTTACCTATTTTCTTATTTCTACTCAGCAGTTTTTTGTACGTTGCACTCAGGTGGTGCACGTTTGCATTCTTGCACTTTTCAATATGTTAATGCTGCTTATTATAATATTTTACCACAGAGTAGTACCTACACTACAGGATGGCACAATATTATTTAACCGAATGTATAGTACCGGGTCCAAATTTATTTACACACCTCGATAGTAGAGAGAGGGCATACCAATTATTTTCCATGTTCTGAGAAGGCCCAATGAGAAGTGGTTCGAGGCTGATAAATTCAATAATCCAGGTGAATATCTACCGTTCGACACAAGTATCAAACAACAAAAGGCTAATGAGTTTGAGGACAGATGTTCCAAATACTGGTGGTTGACAACGGGAGGATGAACCCCATTTAGAGATAGTAATTTAAGATAAAATTTTATAACAATCTAGCTTATTCTAGCTGGAGCCTTTAATACGAGTTTATACTCACTCCCCTCGGAATTTAAATTATTAGTTTTGTATACAATAATATTTTATATAGCTACAGTTAAGTATAATTCAACTTCCTAATTATATAGATAAAAGCTTTTATGAACACCAAGCAAAATTAAGCAGGTATCATTACCGACATACTATATGGACAATGGAATAAAGTTATATCAAATTCTGCACAGAAATAATGACAAAGAACCACATAACAATTTTCAAGGTTTCGTCCGTAACGGTATGCTCTACAGAACAGAACCATATAATATATAATTTTAATTTATCCGTATCAATAGACTCATGCTTGTCCGTTTTTTCATCACAACTATAATTATTTGTTACTCACTTAAAAATGCTCGACTGTACATACCCGTAGATAAAATAAGTAGGAAAAAAAATTCTTCATCATTACGTTAATTGAAAAACTTAAAAGGGCGCAAAAAGAAAGCTTTTTTCATTCTATTTCTATATTTATACCCCAAGTAAACACAAAATGGGTGATAATTAGGGTGAGATTTTTTATAACAAAATAGATTTTTTATATTAGTTAGGGTAAGACTATATACAAACATACATAACATGCTCCGTATTGACATGGAACTGACACAGAAGTAAAATTGGTTATTTATTTATTTTTCTCGCACCATCAACTATATGACTATATGTACCGGGCGTACTCAACGATATCGGAAAATTCAATTTTAAAATGTTTAAAGTAACAACGACAACACCCAAACCGCATCGTATTAAATAACCACAATTTTCATTATTTTCCTTATAAATATATATAGTACATTGTGTAGTATGTGTTTATACCACATACTATAACTTCCGGTATTGTTCGAGAGTACAACAATGTAGCATAGTTACAGAGTGGAAAATTTTTAGTAACATTTTTATATTTTTTGTGCAGTCAAATTGTGTATTTTATGAAATTTTTGTTATTGTACATTGTTCTTGTATACGTCAGTTTGGGTTCTGCACCGTATACCTCAAATGGTTATACTAATACAAGCCATACTGGTACATATACTGGTACACAAAACATATTGTAACATAACCGCACTTATTTCAATTCTATAAACCAAACCGTACTCTTTAATTACTTTCGAATCGCTTTTAATAACCCAACAATTTGTTCCTTCACCAAAAAGCTGTTTTGTTTTTGTTAAAATAATTTTCCGTTATCGTATTAAGCTTTTAGTAAAACACTGCGGTTTCGTAATTATTTTTCTTTTTTTTTTGTTTGTTAAAGATTTTTGGATTCGATATTTTGTATGTAATCGTTCTTAACTTAGTACATCTAAATAAAATATTATTGGATTCACTGGGTGAATAAAAAACTTAATATTTATGAGAATAGAGATTTTTATGGTACGCGGCAGTCTTTCACACAAGATTCTAAAAATATACGATATCCATTGTTTGCTGAATAGTTAACAAGCGTAATTAAATTTTCCACGCGCTATTGTTGCATATAATTAATTTATTAAACTTCAAACAAACATTTTTCATTCAACACTTTTGCTATCCATTTCAATGGAAAATTTTATTTGGAATTGCTGACAATTTGGGTAGTAGCGGAATTTTCGATGGATAATTTCCCCCTTCAATAGCTTGCTCCTATAATGCTATAGACACATTACTGGTTTCATAACTATGGTTTCGAGTAACCCCATGGTTTCGTTGTAATGGGTCATCCCTAACAATGGTTTGCAACTCGGTTTAAACATAGTTTCGGAATGTGATATTTTTTCTCATCCCGAGGCATATTCGTGCTCCCAACGCCGAATACACCAAAAATGGAGATTCCGAACACTAATAGTTTACCAAGCAAATCTAGTTTTCTTTGAGTTTTCTATTTGTCATTGGGATATTTGGTTGGCGGGAACATATTTTTTCAGAAAAGTCATTTATAACAATTTAAAAGTAATGGGCTAGTTATATAGCCGAAAACGAAACGGACCGAAACGAAACGAACGAATTGAATACATGAAAACATACTAAACCAATTATATAGAAGAAACGAACGGAGAAATTGATTCAATTCAATTTGCTTTCGTTTCGTCTTTGCGGTTACACACTATCGGTTATGTTTTTTTTTATTATCCTTAGTAGCACTTATGTCAAATTGACAAAATATTTTATATTTTGTATAAATTTACATATTTTGTATATTTCTATTTAGTTTGCCAAATATAAAATGGATTTTCCACGTTAGTTTTCATACACACGAGAAGTAAACTTCAAATAATATAAAATTAAAATCAAATATGAAATTGTCAAAACCGTTTCAACAATTCGTCTATATAATCATATCTCTTCCGTCTTTCGTTTCGTTTCATTTCAGTCCGTTTCGTATTCGTCTATGTAACTAGCCCTTAAATCTTGGCATTTTTGTCAATGCCTACTCCATTACTATTTAAAACCAAACGAGAAGATAAAAGAAATTGTAGTGTGTCTTGAGTTTTCATCTCGCAAACCATAGTTTCCTAATCCTAGTTACGAAACCAGATATGTGTCTATGGTATAAAATAGCGAGAATTTACCAGCGGAAAATAGAAGATTACGCTAATTGCCACAATTGGCTGCACTATCACAAAAGAGAATTTATTTTATTATTTTATTACCAGCGGACATTTTTTATTAATTTTGAATATATTTTTTCCCAAAATAAAACCATCCAAGCGAAGTAAAGGAACACGGTTTTATAAAATTTTGTAATTTACAATATTCCGCATTTCCACTATTTTTAACGACTTTCGATGAAATTTAAATTATGGTGTTGGCTTGAGAATATAAAGTGAGTTTTCGACAAAATTGTAGAATCTGTTCATGCTGGACTAAACTTGGCGATTTTATAGAAATTTTTTTTAGATCAAAATATGGAATCTGTGCATTCTACACGATTAAAATGAATTTTGAGCTAGACAGAACTTGACTATTTCTTAAATAATAATCGTAAAATTTATATATACATGGATAATTCGGACAAAATTTATCGATTAGAATTTTCACTATAATTCTTTGATTTCATGCGGCCAAATAAGTTCTTTCCAATTACTGGTTACTTTTGATCTGGTTTTTCTAATAAACTTTCTACAAATTTTGTATGTCGTCTAGTATGACCTTAGTTAAAAAAGTATAGTGAAAATTTCAATCCATACATTTTCCCTAAACTTTCCGATGTATTCTCAATATGAACTCAGCTATTAGAAAATTACGGAAAGTATTGGTTCCTAGTTAGAGTTTTTGAGGTATTGGCCAGAAACTTAGAACTTGTACTACCCCTGAAAACCAAAAAATTCTAACATATAAATTTTGATCTAACCTATAAAAGTGATCCAAAACGAAACCATCCTGCATATCTGGATATGGAAGTCATGCAAAATGATACTGATTTACAGGAAGTTAACAAATTGAAATGGATTACGAGGGGGACGGTTACGATTCGGTTTGTGGTTCCAAATATAATCCTGGTATCATGTCGGAGAGTACAAACACATAACTAGAAGCCATGGCGATTTAATTAGTATGCAATTTCACTTGTGTCGAACATGTACCAACCAATAAGCGAAAAGTTAAAAAACTCAACAGAAATGTTGGCAAAGCGTATATATTAACGAAATTGGAAAAGAAGTCCCAGCTCGTCACTTTTCGCAATTAGTTCCTTGCTGTAATAAATGTCAATCCAAAATTAACCAACAACAACAACACGAATTATTTAAAGAATATTGGGAATTGGCCGACTATAACAAATGAGTTGCGTTCGTTGCTGGGCTTATTGAAATTATCGGCAAAAAACGGCAAAATTGGAAAAAACTTCAGTAAGACGACGCCGCATAATTGAAAATATACAGCAAAAGTTGCTGGATTTGATGTTAGAATTTGTAAATCATGCTTCATTGCTACTTTAGGAGAAACGGCGAAATTTATACGGACTGATAATCGAAGGAAGCATAAAAAACACCGTAAGTGCGTACTGATGAAATTGTAAATGAGGTCAAAAATAATATTTCTTAATTTTCGGCCTACGAGAGTCATTACACCTGGCATGATTCTGCTAAACATATCTGAACAGTGACTTAGTTTATCGCTTATGCACAAACTATACACAGAGTGATATAGTAAAGCAGTTTAACTTTTGAAATATGCTTTCGAAATCCGAAACATTAAAATGTGAAATAGAGGCAGCTGGGAATAACGAACTAGAACAACTTTTAAAGCAGCAGAAATGACATCACGACAACGCTGATACACTTTACGAATTGAAGGAGCTAGATAAATCATTGGCCAAAAGTGACGCATCGAAAATGGTTTTCCCATTGGACCTACAATAATGTCTTCCAACGCCCTACTTAAAAACATCGCTATCGTTCTACAAAAGACAGTTATGGACGTACAACCATACGGTACACCAGTGTATTTCAACCAAACTACATTGTTTTATGTGGGATGAAACTACTGCAAAGCGAGGTTTTATAGTGATTCTTGTCGCTGCCAGAATAAAAATAGTTTTGTGGCATCCACGTTTGCGTTATTCAGACAAACAAGGGGTAGTCTGGAAACTATAGATCACAAATTTTAACGGTCGTCGAATATACACACATGGAATGTGACATTGATCATTTGGTCATAGAACGAAAGCGGAGGAAAACCACAGGGAAAATACACCACCCAATAGATTGGTGTAACTTTGTGCGCGGTGTTGGTACAAAAAAAAAGTTTCTATGTTATTACATTGACGCAAGATTCATTTTACAATTTCAATGAATTTTCCAAAACTAAATTCAATAGGAGCCCTTATGGATCATAAGTTTGTTATTGGACACGAATGTCCACGATTTTTATAAGAATTTAATAACCAATCAGGAACCTAATTATGATCCAGATATACAAGATAGTGATAAAGAATAATATGGTCTTAAATACTGATCGGGATATAAAAGAGAAAATGATTTGTTTTTGTTAATTACGTGAATGAATTTTAAATAAAATATTTTAGTTGAGAAAACTAACACATTTTTTATTTCTTGTCTTTGTCAGAAGGGCACAACTATAATGACATTTTAACTTAAGCTTTTTATGCAAAACTGACTCCTCAAATAATATTAATTTTTTATTTTTTCAAAAAAGCATAACAGAGTAATTCATAAATTACCGCGGCACGAAATAGAGTTCAACATATTTTGAGTCTTATTATAATTTGCAAATATACCATCATACACCATAGTCATTGATATCAAGAACATCGGAAGCGTGAAATTTTCAGCATTTAAACCTTTTATGCGCTCTACTGGAAAATTAAGTTTTTAGACTTAAGCTGTTTTGATTTGTGACCACAGAAATTATGCTCGAATTATTCATGAATGCAATGCAAATTTTACGAATATGCATTAAGAAATAGCCGAGTTTTTTTCAGTTGAAAATCCGTTTTAATCGTTAGAATGCACCATTATTTGCATCTAAAATTTGTATTCCAATCAAAATTCCATTTAGAAACTAAATTTTATAAAGATTGGTTATGAGTTATGATGAAGTTTCATAGCCAAGGGGCCAAATTTAGTCCAAGTCAATAATTGTTGTGTTTCTGGACGCTTGATGTGATCCAGTTTAGTTCATGTTTAATGCAACAACACAAAGACGCTTGCTACATTTAAAATCAAAATTTGTGATCTAAAGTGCGATTTAGATGATGAAAAAATGTTGGCCCAGCCAAAAAAGAAGAGTTTGGTATATTCAAATTTTCGTGTGTATGACAAGAAATGAATACCACCGTGCAAACATTTTGCTGTGCGTTTTTGTCTTTTTTTAGCAAATGCTGTCATAAAATAAAAATACTACCATAAAAAAACATAAGCGACCCTAGTATATTTTATGGCAACCAATATTATTTATGGCAGTTTATATTTCTTTCTCAATTCAACTAAAGCGAAAAATTTATATTGTGTGCAGCTCTAAACACACAGCAAACATTTGCTGTGGGCCAACAGTTTTCATCATCTAAATCGCGCTTAAAACCAAATTTGGATCATGTTTTGCATGTAAAATTAGAACTGATCCGGATCAATGAGCGTCAAGAAACACGGCAAATATCTAGCAAATTAGATCGTATTCATTAAGAAATAGCGGAAAGACACAATATTGGTAAACTTCAAGTTCCTTTACTTCGGACCTCAATAAATTTCTCATTTTAAGAATCGTTTTAATATTTTATTCCGCTGGGATGTTTAATTTTGTGAAAAAAGAGATACAAAATTAATACAAAATTTCCTCTAGTAATTTAATATTAACAAAATAAATTCTCTTTTATGATAGTGCTGCCACTTTTAGCGTAGTGCTGGCTCTTTGCTATCTATCTGGACAAAATTGTAATTTTATATTAGTAGATGTTCTGTCAAGGAAAATCCGAATGTTTCAATTGTTCAATGTTCAAAAATTGAAAGGCAGTGAAATCAATATCATGAAAATCGTGAAGTTGGCCCAAATGTCAGTACAAAAAAACGCAGTGGCAGCACGAAAACTATGATTTCTGTCACGTATTAACTGCCAGCCCAAAAAACAAAAATATTTTTCGTTGTAGATTTTTGAAGTAAGCCCAATTTTTTTTTTATCTTGATAGTAACAATTGCCTTGACGGTTATGTCGAAAACACTCAGCCCAAAATTCAATTTTCGTAGTTAAAAGAACCATTGTAACTCTGTATGTATAAAACAGCCAAGAAGCAATTCTTATTATTTTCAATAATTTCATAAAAATATTATTTTTAAGGAACAATAATATATGGTCTCGGGTTTCATATACGAACATACAACGAAATTACCGGTCTTCCGAATTTAAACTGAATTTTTTACTTTTGTTTACTATATCTTTCGAAATATGTGAATTTCTTTTAAAAAAATCGAAGGTTTCGTAATTTTCCATAACTAATACCAAATTTAGAAAGGATTCAATAGTATAACCAAAATTAGTATTTCGCTATGAAAAATATATGAGACATGTAAAAATATATGAGGCCTTTTATAATAAACGGTTCATATATGAATACGATCAGTCGATCCGTTCGAGAACAGGCCGTATTCAGCCCCTTTAAGAACAATCATAATATTAAGTAGAAGTTGTGATTTTTAGTAAGAAGTTTCAGGAGTTTGTGACAAGGATCCTCATACCGAGAGTGGTCCATATGCTGCCACTTTAAAAACAACTGCAAGTTGAGATTTTGGATATTGGCCTCACTAGGATTTTTGGACAGTTCTGTACCTACCCTTTAGGAGGAAGAAGATGTTACGACTTCATGGTCTTAACATTCCTTTCCCTTCCCTGTGAGAGTTTTTCTCTGTTTTTATTCCATGATAACGTATTAGTTCGGCTGATCGCAATGCCACCTGTGTACGAACACGCGTCATTTGTTGTACTAAAATATTTTTCACCCATATTTTTTTTAATTCTCGTTTTTTGCCATACGATAAGGCCACGTGATCGTCGATTAAAAAGGAGAGCGAGACCAATGTGCATCGGGTGTGTGCGTACCAATGCGCTCTAGGGGAATATTTTTTGTTATATGTTTCTCGTTTGCATCAATGTAAATTGATACAAACGAAAGACAGAAAAGAAAAAAGATTTCTCTAGAACATTTTGGCGCGTTTTGGGGCGCGAATTTTTTTTGTTGTCATTCAATCTGGGTTAGAATTTTATAAAAATACAGTCTACTTTGAAACAAAAAAAAAAAAACAAAGACGATGGTTTTGAGCTTGTTGATCGAACATGAGTTCGAAATATTTTTTATAAAAAAAATCAAGTTAGTTTAAAAAAAAAACTCATTGAAATTAATTCATAGTTATTTTTTTTTCGATCTGTGCAAAAAAATTTTTTTTTTTAAATTTTGGTGAGCTCCACTCATAAAAAAAAAAATTTTAAATTAATATAAAAAAAATTTTGAAAACTAAACGTGTAAAATTAGACGATGACAAGTTATATAATAGTGTGTGTAAGCTTGTAGTTTTAAAAATGTAACAATAAAATCTGAAAAAATTAAGTTGAGAGTTTCTTTATATGAGGTCAAATTTTATGGAGGGATGCCAAATGTTCGTCGCGTTTGGTCATAAATCGAATTATTATACCGCAAGGCTCCCTTACGTGGCCTAAATAAATTGTGATTTCGGTGGGAAGACACCGCTACATCAACGGGTAGCTGGCTCGCTGTCTGTCAATTTACATTACCGGTGGACGCCGTTACCTTTTACGGTTAGCCACATTTTGTTTTTACGATTTACCGTATTAATAAAAACGGACATTGCAGCGTAATTTAACGAGGTGGCACAGTTAAGGCGGAAGGACGCCCAACTCCCAAGCAAATTTAAGGCGGAAAACGCCCAACAATACTGGTGGTCAACCGGCCATTAAATATTTCGAAAGGCTAAGGTCGCTCCGACGAAACACCAAAATATATATACGGGCTTTGGCGAGCTCGTGCCCAACGGTCCGCCTTGCCGCGCAAGGCCTAAACAGTACACTATATAGTATTAAGTTTTAAGTATTAAGTTGTTTTGGCTTTATTTTTTTTTTTTTAACTTTATTTTTGATTTTAAATTTTGATTTTCCAATAAAATATTTTTGTAATCTCGCACCGACGTGCGCTGGTCGTGCGCATGCTCGGGGTGCACATTGGTCTCGCTTCAATCATTATCTGCGGTCTCGTTCCTTCGTCGTATTCCGATTTGTTGTATTCTGCTTTTGATTTCTAGTTTCTCCATTTTCCGTTAATTTCTTTCGTTTTTATTTATTTATTTTTATTTTTTTTTATTTTAGAATGAATTATTAATCATTATTCGGTTCGGTGTGATGGGAGCGGAGATTCCGTTCCGTGTCGGCATGTCGTTTGCGGTCCCTTGGTGCACGCATCTGAAATCGAAACCAGAACTTTGTGCTGTTTGAGTTCGAGCGGATGCGCGCAGCAAGGCACCTCACTCGGTTATAATTATTTGGTGTCGTTCTTCAGGTTTCGGCCGACGAATTTCGGCTGAACTCCAGTTTTTATTTTTATTTATTATTTGCGTTTTTTTTTTTTTAATTAATTACTATCTATAATCACGGTGTAGGCCAGGAGCCACGCAAGCCTCAAACCCCAAGACCCATAGCAGTTTTCCCTGAGTTGTAGCCAACAAAACATCACCATGTGAGGCCGCTGCGTCTGTTTAGATAAAATCTGCGGGATGGTAGAAGCCATCCTGTAACAAAGATTCTGGAAGTTGTGATGGGATCCTTATACCGAGAATGGTCCATATTCAGCCGCTTTAAGATCAACCATAATATTTAGTAGAATGCTGTTAACAAAATTAAGAAAGAAAAAATCGAAACTTATCAAGGAATTAACAAACCTTAAGGCTTTCACTATTTATGCTCACTTTTAATAAAAATATAGGCCATTTTTGGTATAAGGAAGCCGTTACAACCTGAAACTTCTTACTCGTAAAGGCAAGAATCAGAACTGACCGAAACCCATAGTGAGACCAATAGCCAATACCCAAACTCTCAACTTTCACCAAGATATTATGATTGTTCTTAAAGCGACTGAATATGGGCCATTCTTGGTATGAGGTCTCCATTACAACCTTCTCAAGTTTTTACACGTTAGGACTAGAACCAGGAAATCATGATGAGACCGAAGACTAATACCAAAAATCAACGAATTTTGAGCCAACTTCACAAACGTGTACAGAACCCGCGGTGTACGGAAAAACAGAGTCAACACCAACCTTTCCACTGGATGCAAAATCACTCTCAAGGAATAATGTTCGCTATACATTTAAAATAATTAATTTTCCAACATTGTGCTTATTCGATATCATTAGCATGATTTATCTACTGGAACCAATTATTCTGAAATGAAACTATCATGATACACATATCTAATCTTTATTGTTACATTATAATTTTTGTCACTAAAAATCGTTTTTATGTTGATGCGACACGATCAATAAATTTTTTTTTCTGTTTAGACCAACAACAAGCAAACAATTTTGTTATGATTTCCGACTGCTCTGCATGTCACATCAGGCAAACATAATTGATATGTGAAAAAAAAAACATACAGTGACACATCACATTTTCCGCTTTTCATGATAAATTTGTCATTTTATATAGCAGACCTCATACTGTTTACATATCTACAAAAATATGTGGTACAACGTGAAATATTCTATACAGACTGTCTGCTGTACATCGGTACTGTATTTGTGTTGGTAATAAATCATGAAATATTGTGCGCGCGAGTTGATTTGGCTTCCACTTCTTTATACCTTTGTGCATATTTTTCAATTTAGGACAAATTACGCGCGACATGACGTACCAAAATTTAATTGTAAAATAAAAATGTATATAACAATATTTTGTAAGATAGCTACATGTACAAAAAATTTTGATAGTTTCCGGATTAAAATGGATGATTAAATTAAATTTTAATTAAATCAGATGCACTTTAGAGATTCAAAATTAAAAAAATGTATGTTGGATATGGTATCAGTCGAAAAATGATACAATCATCCAATTTAATTACAAAAAGCTTTTATAATCATCAACATCATCATCGAATATATATTATGGTTCCTTAATCTTACATATATGTTATTTAGAATATGAAAGAAACCAATTCTTTCATGTAAAGTGGATTAAAATTTTATCTGATTAAAGGACAAAGGAAAATTTTATACACATAAAATATTATGATTATCTAAGCTTTAAGATATAAATAGTTTGATTTTGGTACTCACCTATCGTATAAGTAGCTCCATCGATCTGAAATGTTGCACTTTTACATTTTTTAAATATTTTTGGTCCAATTGCAAATGCGGCCGTCGGTGGTTTCCGCGGTATTGAACGTGACCTCTCGGGCGCAGACATTTTATTATAGTTTTTTTATTTTTCTATTTTTCTTTTTTTATTTTATACAAAAATATTCGGTTTCTGCAAAAGTTTGTTATCGTTCTATAAATAAATTCACTTCCTATAGAATAAAAATTACAAAATTGTAAATTTGGTATATTATACACCGTAAATAAAGCGCACAGCATACAATTTTTTATTCGGTGCGAAGTAGCTCGATAATTGGATTTTTTTTTTCTCATGGTCTTGATTAAATTATTCGTTCGTCCGTAGGCGCACATATGTTACCTAGATCATCAAACTATATTGAAACGTACATATATCGCGTACAAGCAACAAGATTGAGATTTCACACCATTAATAATGAATTGTCTTTATTTATACGTTTATACCTTCGATATGTATCGACATGGGGAGGCTTAAAGCTATACATACAAATTTAATTTATTCGGAAGGCAGGAAAAAGAAAAAGAAAAACGAAATATGTATAATAAAATGGAAAACACCTGGGTTCCAATAAAGGTAACAGAAAAAAAAATTATAAACATTCAGTATCAACGAAATGATGTTGGCATGAGTCAATAAATTTCAATAAATATTTAAGTAGATATTTGTCATACAATAAAAATTTTCATTATTTACATTTAAATTAACATTTTCATCGTCTGACAAGTGGAATCATAATTTTATGTAAGTGGGTTAATGTTCTTTGTATTATATGTATGAGCTTTGTCGTCGTGCGGATACTTAAAATTTACTGTAACATTTCTGTCTCATTACTATTTTTTGTGAGGTATCATTTAGTTTTTGTTTTCCCAAAAGCTTTACAATTTTCAATATTATGACAGTTTTATAGTAGTATTTTTTCAACTGTGTGGTATATGGGTTGAAATAATAAAATTACAAAGAACGTGTAGTTTATAACATTTCAACGAGAAATCGATATAAACAAAGTGCGTAACGGATACATCTGCGCCAGTGATGGGCAATCAATATATTTTATGCCGACCTTTTTTCTTTTGTTACTAAAATTACATTTTCTTATCAAATTAAATTATTTGATTTTATTTCAGTTTAAATCGTTTGAATTATATTTTGTACAATTTTCTACGTCATACTAAATTGTTTTTGATAGTTTAGAAATTTGCTAGGGCTAATGAATAAGTAACCTACTTGCTCCTGTGAAATGTAAGCCTGGTCAAGAATTTGTTTTAATTCATTCCAAAATAAATTTCGCGCTATTTTAATTTAAGAAATTGTGGCTTAAGCTATCTAACAAGGAAAACACCATTTTTTGGGAAAAAATACATTTTATTCATCAACATAATTTTCTTTTTGAGCGATACAATCAGTCCGATACCTCTGTAACATTTCGATGCCCTTTTTCTAGAACAATTTATCTTTGAATTCAAAATAAGCTTCAGTTTCGGCAATCGCTTCTTCATTAGAGCTAAATCTTTTTTGTTCGAACGCAGCTTTTCATGGACGAATTGTGTGTGCAAAATATGACTACGTTCCATTGATATATTTACAATGACGGCTATTTCATGCAACTTAATTTTACGGTCTTTCAAAACAATTGCGTGGATTTTTTATGTTTTCTAGAGTTATAGCATGATTTGGGCTTCCAGAGAATAGCACATCAGCTGTGGTTGTACGATCACGTTTAAATTTAGCATATCAGTCAATGATGGTTGGTTTTCTGGTGCAGAGTCCGAATAACACATATCAATGATTGTGAAATACATACCAAAAATAATACTAAAAATTTACACTGTTAAATTTAAAAATATTCGAATTGGATATGTTTTGTGGTGAAATTGAAACATTTTTAGATAATCGTTAACATTTATATTAGAGAAGTCCCTAAGTCCCTAATAGTGTCGCTGTAAAGATTAAATAATTTTCTAACGATTTGAAATAAACAAGAGAAAATGGTAAATCAATTTAATAAACTGTTTTTAATTCTAAAGAAGGCTATTTTAGACAATGTTTCTACTTTTATATTTCCGATCCTAGAGATGTTCACAGGATCTCATCCATATGGTTAAATAGATCAACTAAAACCCTATGAATGTGGTGAATGGGATCTAATTATGATCATTTTTCACTTGTGCAGAGACTTTTTATGTTTACGGTTATATCCCATATACCAGAAATGTTAGAAAATTTTCTATCAATATTGTAAAAATAGAAACGAATGATGATTTTGACATTGCGTTTCAAAATTTAAAACTTCTTCATTTTAGGATTTTTACCCCATTGGCATTCCCAAATAAGCGACGAACCCAATTTATTGTAAATAATAATCAAATAACAGAAATCCAAGAGATGTTCACGGGCTCACGTTTCTACTTTTGGATAGTTCAAGGTGTCGACTTTCGATAGTTGTAGACAGGGTTCGGTTAAGATGATAAGTTTCATGAAATAATTTGAAGAAACTTTCAAATTTTATTTCACCGATTCTAGAGATGTTCACAGGTTATTCAATGGGTTTTTGGTTTTCGATGTCCAACCGCTAAATTTTGAAGACATTAATGGCATTGAAATTAGCAAAATACAAGAGAATCTTCGCTTACCAGAAGAAATAATATTTTTAAAAGATATCATCCATTATGATAATACAGTTAAGCATTATAAAAGCTACATCGTACGACCTAGCGGCTTATGAGAAGAACACGATGATCTGCGCATAACAGTCCGAATGATTCCAAACAGTACAACACCTCAATATAGAAACTAAGAGCATATACATACAGTTATTACCATAATTATTGTGAATTTTTATATATATTGAATTTAAAATTTAGTTTTTAATAAAATTATAAACATTATTAAGATATACAATAAAATACTTTTTAACACTGTGTCTTGTTTTTTATTTAACACGTCGTCTAAAAAGTGCCCGGTCTAACAAAGAAAACACAATGTTTTTTGGAAAAATACATTTTATTCATCATAATTTCCTCCTAGAGTGATATAATCAGTCAAACGTCTCTCTATCATTTAGATGCCATTTTGTAGAATAATTTATCTTTTATCTTTGTCTTCAAAATAAGTTTAAGTTTCAGCAATCACTTTTTTATTGGAGCCAAACCTCTTTCCCAGCGCACGGAATCATCGACGCGTTGTCGTTTTTGATCCATTGTGAGCAAATGCGGTACCCAATTCAAATAAAGGTTTTTCATGGACAAATGTTCGTACTAAATATGGCCAACACGTCTCACTGATATCTTTACAATGTTAACTATCTTACGCCACTTCACTTTACGGTCTTATGTTTTTTGGAGTCACAGCCTCATTCGGGCATCTAGACCGTGGTGCATCATCGGTGGTTACCACGTGTTAATTCGACCCGTCGATAAGTGACCACGTTTAAATTCAGCATAACAGTCAATGATGGTTGATTTTCCTGGTGCAGAGTTCGTATAACACTTGTCAAGCCACTGCTTTTCATCAAAAAACAGTGTTCAATCAACACAAGAAATTATTATATTTTCATTGTTTTGAATCAGTATGAGGTAATCAGGAGTTCGGTCTAAAAATTGAAAAGTAAGAAAATTGGTCCCAAAACAACGAAGGAAAATAAATTCTAAAGGTTTGAATATGATATAACGATTTTGAAAAAATTTGATTACCATAACAAAAATCAGACCAATATACCAGAATTCCTCAAAGAATTTGTGAATATATCTGCACTCTGTAACAAATTTAAAATTAAAGAACAATAGACCGTACAAGAGCCAGCAAGATAGTCAGAACTTTGAACTATTCATCATAACAGACTACACTCATAGGGCTATGACTGATCTAGCTGACCATGTATGTGAGACCCCGTGAACATCTCTAGGATCGGTTACTTAAAATTTGAAAATGTATTGAAATTATTTCATGAAACTTTTAAGTCGTGTATGCCCTAGTGGAAAAAATTAAATTTTTTATACTAAAAATAAACTTACGATTTCATCGAAATTTAATAATAATTTTTGTATAATTTTAGTAGGTTATATGGCAATATAATTTTAGTATAATTTTTAAATTTAAACAAAAATTATACTTGAGATAGAATTAGAATATAATGAAAATATTCCATTCATTGTGACTGCCGATGTATGCGTATTAAAATTTTAAATCATTTCCATGTGGTTGTTCTTATTCGCGGACATGCCACGCCATCAGTCATTATTTATTTCACGCCGTTGTTAAATCTAGTATTTTCAGTCAATTCTCAATCAGTGTAGTGAATAGTTATAATCCGATAACATCGTTGTCTAATTAGAATAATAATTGCTTAAATTTTGGACTCCGACTGGACTCGAACCGGCAACTTTTGCGATAATAATACATAGCGGTGTACACCTTAACCACTGCACCACCAAAGCAATAACTATGTAGAGTTTAATTCCTAACAATATAAATCCATACAACAAGTAAGCAAAGGGATACAACAAGTAAGCAAACAGGCTCTCAATAGTCTATAGGTAGATCTAACTGTAACTAACTTCGCGGTTGTTACAAATCGAAGACAAAATATCATTTTTATGAATTCAAAATTGGCACATAAATTCCAATCGTTTATCTGGAAGCTGAAAAAGAATCAAAACTTATCCAAAACGTTAATATTTAATCCATTACAAAGAATATTTGACCACTGGATACATTCCACAACGAGATCATAATTGCTACAAAAATAATTTAATTTTTCATTTCATAACCATCGCCGTAGACGTAAGGCAACATTTAAATTTCATGAAGTTTTCATCATATTCACCGTCACAAGAACGTGACCCACCATTAAAGCTTTTTTAATTCCCTGGACTTCGAAATTAATTCGACATGTGCTGTCACTCTCACCACTGTAACAACATAACAACATATATGTATGTACATATTCCACATATATAACATGCTTCATTCAGTGCTGCTAAATTAGATCACAGTTATTACAAATTATAATGGTTCCTGTCGTGCGTAAATGGTTTCAAAAACATTTGTTACCAAGCTTTTAAAAAAAAACATAACAAAACAGAAAACTGGTTTTGTCTTCATCATACATATTTCATCAGTAAGTAAAGCGGAAAATATAATTTGATTTTTTTTTTTGGGTGTGCTTCTCGGAAAATGAGGACGAGCTTTTTTTATTTCCATTTTTCCTTTATTTTGTACAAAAACAAAAATTCGATGATGCGAATAAAAATTTATGTTATGTGGATATAAAATTGATGTGGCATAACCAGATATTAAAATATGATTACAGTGCGATGGTTGCATAAACCATAATCTAATGTAAGACAGAGCTTGATCTATTTATCTACAAGAATAACAAAAAAATAATAATAAAATGTATAAGAATAAAAATTCCCCGGCGATCCAAAAATACCAGGGGATATTTTATCTTCATGGTTACCATTAAAATCGATATAATATAAAGGAGATTCACATCCTTAATAACACCGAACGAATTTCAATGTTAAACACGAATCGATTTGACATTATATCTTAGAACTCTGTCCTTGGGTGGGGCGGGGTTGTGGCGAGCCAAATAATATCTCTATTTACGAATGGTGTATAGGATACAAATAAAGTCTAGCCTCAAATAAGGTAACTCAAATTTTCTGTTTAATTGAATTACAAATAAATTATAAAATTTTAATTAAATTTAAAAAAAAGTAAATAAATTAAGTTACATTTATAGTGAAAAGCATTGAAAAGACTTGATTTTAAAATTAAATAAATTCTTCTTCCTGATTTTCAGTTTTGTAAATTAGTTTTTGTGCTGTACATACGGATTTATCTATATATCCGTTGAGTTGCTTTACGCGATTTTATCGAGATGGGAATTAAAGGATATAAATTACTATATAGATAGACAAACATGTACGAAATAAATCATGAGGTGGTGACACGGAAAACAGAATGATTTGTTGAAATATTTGAACATGTGAACGATATGCTTCCTCAAGCGTAATATTGATTTAGTAGTGCGATCCAAATTTTATCGGTTGTCTCAGTAGAAAAAAGCGTATATGTAAGGGATTTCGTATACAATTTTTCGTAATAATTCGTTTTGAATGTGAACGTTGTAAATATGTATGATATCCTACGTGTACCAGGCATATAATGAAAGAGGTGTACAACAAAATTCTGATGATGGATTTAATAAAAAAATGCTTCAGGTGTAGATTAATTTGTCGACTGGAGATTTTAATTAACTTTTAACCTTAAATAAATTTTTGCCATTTCACAGCAAATATATTAAATCTTTCACTCCCTTGATTAAAGATTTACGATAAAAGAATAACTGGTGAAACCAACTGGTCTACCAGTTCAGATGCCATGACAATTTATGTGAAATGGATACTGGGTCCAGGCGCAGCAAAATGAAATTCAACAATTAAAAGCAAATCACCGTAATACTAAACTACTACCCGGCATCGAGTTCTGCACTCCATCAAAGCATCTCCTGAGAATCCTCAATTATAAAAAATCGTTTAGGGAGTTTTCCTTGTGTACAAATTTTAATTTGTTTTACAAAGTCTTAAACGATCTTGATGAAATTTAGAATTGGGGATATAAATCTGATAATGATTTATGAAATATCACCAATGGGGACAAAATTATGCAATTAATATTTAACCGACGAAGAAAATGTACGAATAACATGGAGGAAGAAAATGGGAAAATAAATTGATTTTTTAAATAAAATCTGGAATAGCCTAATTGATTTTAATTAATTTTGGTGGCCAGCAAAGTTTAAAAATGCTCATTTAGATTGAAAATTTTCCTCTTGATTATCTGCACATTGAAACTCAGCTCAATTCGATATCATTTGTTTAAGTAATCACAAGCTATGTCTGCCTTGATTTCCAGAACTCTTTCCTGACTAAATGAATTAAAGGAGTTAAAGTTTCCATAAATTTTTATCAAAATCGATTAACTGAAATATGATACAAAACCAAAACAGATAGGAAATACTATTTATTCGTCTTATTTTCGGTAAATTGCCCTTTTTGGTAAACTATCCTACAACAATTCGCTGAAAACGATAATTCACTTAAAATAAGTATTCATGGAAACCACCATTCATCGATATCAACCAGGCCAGCCGCCAGAGGCGAGACTATGAAATGCGACCAGAAAAAATAGTAGTTCAACAATATTTCAATGAACGGACAAAAAAAAATGTTCGATGATAAAAGTTGGGCTAAAGTGGACTGATATGGTGAACTGGTGGAAAATAAATAAATAAATTCATGAATAAATCAAAATTGGTGAAAGGGACATGAAGTGGAAAGAATTGATTTTAATGCGTGCGAATTCCGGTAAAATTAATAAAATTAAAATTAATTAAGGAGTCCTCTCGATATTACAGTACGTTGCGTGGTACCATGTACCACTATGTTGTGCTTCTTGTTGATGATGATGAAGACTCTTTCGATAGTATCTCAACCCTGCCTTCGATTATAACCTTCACTTCATTTTGTTTACTTGCGTTTATTTGCACCTTCACATTGGGCAATTTTAAGATCTGGTTATCAGAATTTACCACGAGCTGGTATCTCTTCGTAACACCTAGTGCAAGGATACATTTATCAGGTATTCTAGCTACGATAAACCGATGTTGGATACGCGTTCCTCGAAAACTTACTGGAATTATACTTTTTTTTGACTGTCCCAGATATATCTGTCGCTGGTAGTAAGTAATAGTATGTTTGAATAGGATGAACCACCAATTTCAACGCCCCAATATCTAGTGCCAAATAGACACCTTGTCAATAGGCCAATAACAACTACACATTTTCGTCCTTTCCCTAGCTTACACTCCTCAAAACGGATGTAGCTTAGTTTTACGAATCCACGCCCATTAAATGAGACAAATGTTTTCTCTACGTTTAGAGACGTCTAGCTGGCTCAATATTTTCGCATTTCTTACCATTTTCTCGGGTGGTGTGTACTTGGCTGGTAACAATCCATTTCTCGTTGGCATCGGAAACATCGATACGAGGAACGCGATCGTTTTCGGCCGTTAGCTTGGAAAGCATACCTTAGTTTCCTTATTTCCCTTTTTTAATATTGGCTTTATTTACGTGATATCCTATATGAATTTAGTTCAAACAGTTTTACTAAATCAGAGAAAATTTTTCTGGCTGCCTCATACTCCAAAGCTAATGTCAAAAAATTTGTTCATATGGTTATTGGTTTTCAAATGAAATTTTAGAAAGTCATTGATCACTGATAAACGCGCTCACTGTTAGTATATTCAAAACACCCGAAGGTGCACAACCGTAGGTTTGACGTGCTAATTTAGTAATTTCTCTTTCTATGAAATTGTATCTGGTATAGTTCTCAGAAGTGCAACTGGCTAAATCTTAGTTCCAACTCCGCCAGGAATTGTTTATAACTCTTTTCAGCTTCGGATAAAGTTTGCAAGACAACTGCAGCTTTCCATCCAACAATTGCGCTGTTCGGCCGCTTGGAACTAGTCTTAAAATTTCTGAAATATGATTTCGCCATCACATGTCGGAGATTTTAAAGTGAGAGTCCTCCCGGAAACAGGTTCGCTTTGACAGATTTTTTTTAAAATTTTGCTCAAAGGATTTCATATATCCTCCAAGCTGTTAAGTTTAAAGATATTAGTCGAGTTTTTCTTTCTGCTGTATCAATTTGGCACTTTGTTCTTAACGCAGCTTGAGTACTTTCATTATATATCACATGTCCATGGATCGCTTCTGTTGTTAAGGGGTAGGCGGCTGTACTGAAATGGTTGTTTCTGTTTGATTGGTTATGAAAATGTTCGATCTCTAAATTTTTACTTCTTTGACTTTCGCTATATCGTCGAAATCGAAAAAGTTGGTTTTCGACGTCTAAATGCTTGTGCCCTTTTTACAGCACACATGGTTAATCCGATTGGGGTGAAACTGTATACAGAAGCTTGTTTCATTAATTGGCAGCTTCAACAGGAGCATTTTCGTTCTTTGTGTTATATTTTGAAAAATATATCATTTACGAGAAAAACGATTACGAATTAAATGATTCTAAATTAAATTTGCAACAATATCGGCCCAGAAAATGTTTCCAAAATTTTTCCGATTGATCAGGATGCATCTTCATACTTTAGCTTCTTCCATAAATTAAGAGATCCCAGTGAATTATGGCAGAATTAGGTTCAATGGAATTTGCAGTTATCTTATACGAGCTTTTTATTTTTTTTGGCAAATATTTTGAAAGATATTTCCTTCACATGAAAAACAACTATGAACTAAAAGTATCTAAATCCAATTTACTTTTGCAAATATGGTTAAAGACGTTTTTCAAAATTTAAGCGGAAATGACGATTTAAGCGAAAATGCGGAGATCCCAGTGAATTTTGACCGAAATCGGTTTATTGAAAGTGACAGTTTTGATTGGAGCTTTTTCGTTATTTGCAATTACAAAAGTACGTCGTTTAAAAAAAAACACTTGTGAAACAAAATATTCTAAATTAACCTTGCAACAATATCTGACCAGATCAGTTTTCGAAAATTTAAGCGGAAATTACGAATTTTGACATAAGGTTTATTCAGCAAAAATGCTGTTCCTTGCATACGGATTGATTTATTGGGAGGAAACTGCAACTAACTGCAAAGTCTATAGCATTTATGAAAAAACTTTATTTCACCAGAAATTCGATATTTCTACAGTCCATGAATTTTTGGTGTACCTGCGTGTTCGTAATGTACGCAGCGGAAGTAAAATGAAATTTTACACATAAAATGACAGCAGCGAAAAGAAAAAGAAAAATTTCACCGTTGAATTTTATTTTTCGGTCTGCAGTTTAGCAAATGAAATTGTTATTTTTCGTGTTAGAATATAGATGTCTCTGTTTAACTGTCCACATTTTTCAATGCATTTTTTCTGACGTAGGCGTGCACGTGACGAAAAGTGGGCTAAATCTATGTCATTTCATATTTTAACATGAATTTATAAAAAAATAATAATTCACCATATAACGCAATAACTGTGTTACAATTTTATGAAAATTAAGAAGCTAATTTGTCATGGAATATTTTATCTAGTTAATTTCGAAGACCAGTGGTATATGAGTTTTTTGATACTTAGAAAATCCAATCTCAATATGTTCGTTTTATAGAACAAAACAATTCTAAGACTGAAAATGTTTTACGGCCGAAACAGAAATGAAAAAGAGTCACGTTTAGCCCGGACTCATATTTCTTCATTCATTCATTCAAACAATTTTTTTACCACATATCTCTCGTGAAAAAATGGAACCGTCTTTTTGTAGCAATATGATTGGTCGAAAAAATTCTTTGAATGAATGAACGAAGAAGTATGAATCCGATCTTAGCAAAACAAGCCACACATTTCTCCTACATTTTCTTTCTTTGTTTTTTCTTTTGTTTATTTTTGACATCAACAGTTGTTTTGTGAGCAGGCTTCTGTATAAAATGTACTTGGTCATGAAGAATATTGTATTGTGCTTCGGATGCCAAACACTAACTGGGAATTTTCGTTTGACTTAATTTTTTATATTTATGATTATTCTTCAGTTTGTTGGTATTTTTCAAATTGAAGATAATTGTATTATGATCAGATATAAATAATTGTACATTGCTAAGCTCAATAGTAACCGTTGGTGGTCGGTTTCTACAAAAATATGATCAATACAAGTATCAGAGCTACTGGATTCAAATCGCATCAGAGGCTAGATGCAAATCAAATTTTCATCATCGATTACAATCGGTGATGTTAATAAACACAACTAAGACCCTCTGATGGAGTTCAGAATTCAGTGCCGACCCACCGTCCCAGTCAATGTACAGGTTGACATGGAGCTTGCAATGTGCAGGTGGTGTCTGTAGTTGTATGAGTAGGTGAATAGGTGAATAAGCCAAAAATGGCCTAAGTGTCAACCACTGAAACCTACATTATTGACAACGGATTCCACACCAAATGAGGCACATGATAATAAATAATTATCTTTTAACTAAGAATCTTTCATTAGATCAAAATTTATAGCACCAAGCAGTATTTTATATTTTGAAGTATCGGAGTTTAAGAAACCGTTCAACTCTCTCAAAAAAATTTTAAATCCAAAGGAATGCAAACTATAAATCAACACGAATCAGTGTTTAACTGTACCTAAACTATTGACAAGTTCCAAAACATCGGCGTATGAAAACGTTAACGAAAATACCTGACAATCCAACGAAGACCTAACAAGTGCCGCCACATTACCAGGTCTATGTTGATCATTACAATCGAAATTTTATGATTGCCTAAAGCTGCACTATTATTACAACCAAAACTGTAAAGGATTGGACAAATAATTACATTTTCGAAAGGAAATATGCAAATAGGGGCATCAGGGGCAAACAATTAATTTTTTTATTAAGAGAACAAAGTTATAGTTAAAAATATAATCTTCAATGCAAAAATTGAAAAAGCTCTTACGAAAGCTGCCACTTGTGATTGGCAGATGTCCACCACATTCCACATGGATCTACCAATTTATAGAAAAAGTTTTAGTATGAAGTATGATTTCGAATAATCAATCTGGATTAATTATGTTTGAAATTTAATTTAATTTTTTTTTATTAGGTCAACTCATGGCCATTTAGAAGGCAATTTCATTATGCCGCTTTTCCAAAACGCCATTTTTACAACACAACCATGGACAAAAATAGATGATAATTGCTTTGTGCCAGATTAGGTCTATAAAGTGGATGCCTAATATTCTCCCAACTAAGCTCCCGGAGCTTCTGGTGGGTCATCATGAATGTCTGTTGCCCTGGTGGAACACGAAGCCTCTTCTATTAGCTTGCCTTCAGTTGGTCCAATTTGCTGGCAGTAGAGGTCCAAATTGGGCGTTTTGCCATTGAGCAGCAGCTCATAGTAGATGATTCCCTTCAAATCCCACCAAACACAAAGCAAAACCTTCCTAGCCGACAATCTTGGCTTGGCCACCGTTTGGGTCGCTTCGCCGACCTTCGACCACGATAGTTTGTACTTGACAGTGAATGTGACCCATTTCTCGTCTCCAGTCACCATATCTGCGTTAGAAATGATTCGATTTCGTTCCGTTTGCCAACAATTCGCAGAAGGAAACATAGTCCATCAAGTTTTTTTTCATCAGCTCGTGTGGCACCCGGAATTGTTTATCAACAGAGTTTAGGAGGGGGAAGCTAAATTCTTTAGGAAAACTACCCATTTTCCGGGAAAATTTTTACTTAAAAAAAAAATGGCGAATTATTTTATTAATAGAAACAAATGTGTATTTTTTTATAAAAATTTTGATTTTGAGAAAATCTTGAAATGTTCTAATTTTCTTACTTAATTTAAAATTATAAATAAAATTTGACACTTGAAGAATTGTATATATTCTGGAAAAGTGGGAGTTTGGGGCCAGCCCCCATCCTCTAAGGTATACAACGAATTAAAATTACATTAAATAAAATTTTAGATTTACAAAAGTTGATTTTTTAACATTTGTGGCACTATCAGAAGAAGCGATAAAGACTCTTTGATCTGTGTCTGCAAGGTTGACGAAGCAATTATTTTTAATAAAAATAAAATATTGAAAAAATAAGAAGAGCGAAAGATTTTCCGGAAATTCAAAACTTTTCCCGGAAAATTTAGCTACCCCCTCCTAAAAACTGATAGTAAACAATCCTGCATTCAATAATTTTAAAAACCTAATTTTCTCGAAACTCGTACTCCTTACCTAATTTTCTCGAAATATACATAAAATAAAATTACGCCCGGCACCCAAACATAGAGGTTCTTTTTGAAGCCAGCCATATGCAAATGATTTTAAACTGTTTTGTGGTCGATCTTCAGTTTCTGGACAATGCTCCAACAGCTCGCATACTGGTCTACTTCAATCATTTCCATGATTTTATCGACATTCTCGGCAATAGGCCTCCCAGTGCTTGGTGCATCTTTGATATCGAAATTACTACAACGTGGAAGAGTCTAAAATTTGGCGTGATTGACTGTGATGAAGCAAAATTTTTGAATATAGCGAATTTTCGCTATGTTAACCTCCATACTTGACACGCTATAACTCACAACTGAATCGATTCATTAATAAATCTAGTGAACAAATAATGGATTTATTCTTCTCCAATCCATTATTTTTAATTAGTTTTACGTAAATGCTATTATATATTTTTCAAAGTATTTAAAAAAAAACAAAAAAGCTGTTATGTGATTTTATAGAAAAAGCTTAAGTATGATCTTTGTATCGATCAATCAATCCGTATCGGCTGTATTTGGATCTAATTTTTACTGAAAAACAGTTGTCATTTCCGCTTATATTTTGGAAAACTGATCTGGTCGGGTGTCGTTGCTAAATTAAATTTAAATCTGTTAGTGCATAACCGTTATTCTCGTAAACGGTTTACTTTTCGAAATACATGTTAAAATCGAAAAGCTCTCATTGAAGCTGTCACTTTTGGTGAACAAACGAAAAATCGCCCAAAGAAGCTTTCATGCGCGGTGGGCTGATTTCGGCCAAAATTCACTGAGATCTCTTACTTTGTGGAAAAAGCTTAAGTACGAAAGTTCATCCCGATTCTATTTAAATTTTGGAAAACTGATCTAGAATGGTAATGTTACACATTTTAATTATTAACTTTTCGTTCATAATCGGTTTTCACATAAATGATTATACTTTTAAAAATATATTCAAAAAATGAAAAACCATGGAAAATGTCACTTCCCCTTCAAAATTTACTTGGGTCTTTCAATTAGTGAAAACAGCTTTATTTATAAGTTTCATTCCAATCAACCAGATATCACCTGAGCTCTACAAGGCCGAATTTTTAGCCATTTCTGCTTAAATTGTGAAAAAATGGTCTACTTTGGTAATATTGCAATGCGAACTTAATTTATTGTAAAATATGTTGCTTCATAATCGTTTTTCTCGTAAACATACTTTTCAAAATACATCGAAAAAATATATAAATAACACACACAAATTTTTTAAACTACTTTTTCATTTCTGCGATATTTCGTTATATCAAATGGGAAAACTTTTACACGGATGTAAAAAAAAGCTCTTTTGTCAAAAAACTTCATTTCCGCTTAAATTTTGGAAAAACGATCTGTACTGGTTTTGTTACAAATTTAGAATTTTTTAGCATATAATCGTTCTTCAAAGCTCCTGCAACTTCCGGTGGATCGATTTTTTCGCCCTAGTAAACCTAGAAGACGGTCGTGTTTGTTTTTCTTGTCTAAAATCAAAATATTTAATTTTTTTTGTATTAATTTTGATTTTGCGGCTTTCTTCACTGGATTTTGGGTTTTAGGATTTGTTCAATTGATAATTATCGCTCCTCAAACATAGTTTTCTGTTACCTGTATTATTTGGCCTCTCTGTATTTGTTTCGTTTTAGATTTTAACACTTGGAGTCGTGTGACCTTGGTTTATCTACCTTTGAAGAGGATAGTATTTATTTATTTGAATTTTTTTTTTTGCATGTAAGTATTGTTGCTATTGTATGCTTCAGACTAGGTCCAACATGTTTAATGTGGTTAGTTTGAATGTTCAGAGTCTTATTTTAAATATTGACGAACTTCGTAATACTTTTAATGGGGTCCCAATTGATGTTATTTGTTTATCGGAAACATTTTTTTATCCGATATTTCTAATTCTGTGTTGGCCATTAGTGGCTATAATTTGATCAGGTGGGATAGAGTTAATTCACCGGTTAATTATGGTGGGGTATGCATATATGTTAACGAGCATATTAAATGTAGTGTTGTACCGGTACCTTCCTCCATTTCTCAAAGGCTCGTTTCTGATTTTGAGTTATTTTTTTTAAATGTCTTCGTGAATAAGAGGAAATTTCTTTTAGGTGTGCTTTATAATCCTCATAAAACGAAGAAGAGGTCTTATGCTCGATTTAAAAATCCCTTTAAGACATTGAGTGTCTTTTTAGTTATTTTTCCTGTCGGTGTGATGAGGTTTTCATTTCGGGTGATTTTAATTTTGATATTTCGCAGCAGACTTTATTTCCTCGTAACTATTTAAATATCTTAAGTAGCATTAAGTTTTCGGTTTATAATACTGAAGCACCCACTTATGCTACCGCGAATGGTGATTCTTATTCGCTCATTGATCACCTTGTTGCTTCTGCTGATAATTCCATTTGTTTTTTCAATCAATTGTCTCTTGGTATTGGCTCTCATCATGAACTTCTTGTTTTTTCATGTATTTAATAACTGCGTTCCTCTCATTACTATTTATTTTACACCTAGATTCCCCCTTTGGATGACGCAAGAGATTTTGAGTGCTATTTCTTTGGATATCGTCTTCGGAAAATTAGCCCTAATTCTTTGTCTTATCTAGCTTATAAGTAATCTCGAAATAGAGTGGTCGATTTAATTCGTATCGCAAAGCAAAATTTTTGCAAGGATAAGTTAGATCCCTCAATTCCCTCTAAGATATTGTGGCGTAGCGTACGCAACCTTGGCCATGGTAGTTGCAAAGGGGCTGCTTCTGTAGATTTCCAAGGTTATGATTTTAACCTTTATCTAATTAATTCTAGTCTCATCCATGACATTTTTATTATTGATTTAGTGTCCGTCAAACCCCTTAATTCTTTTTCGTTTACAAATATATCTACTGTTGATTTGCATTCTGCAAATTGGGAAGTTAAATCGCAATCCACTGGCTTAGATATGGTTAGTTTGAAATTAGTTAAGCGCATTTTTCCTATTGTATTAAGGTACTTATTACATATTTTCAATTTTATTTTAACGACCTCTTCACATCCCGCTCAGTGGAAGATGAGTAAAATTATTCCTATTCCTAAAATTAGCAATGAGCTTTCCCATTTCCGCCCTATTAGCTTTAATTTGCTTAGTCTTTTCCAATCGGGTTTTAGAAGGTTCCACAGTACTACCACTGCTTTCCTGATTGTTTTTTGTGTTATTCGTCGTAGTATGAGTCAAAGAGAAATGACTTGCCCTACTCTGTTAGATTTTTCTAAAGCGTTTGTTTCTATTAATCACCAAATTTTGTTTAATAAGCTTATTTCAAACTTTAATTTTTCTCTCTTTGCTGGGTCGCTTTCGGGTCGCTTTCAGGCAGTCTTTTATGACAATTTTATTTCTAACTTCACACCTGTGTCTTCTGGCCATTCCTCAGGGGTCGGTTCTTGGTCTTTTACTATTCTTAATGTATATTAATGACATTGCATGTTCCATTCGTCATTCTTCTTTTCATATATTTGCTGATGATGTCCAAATATATAGGAGTATGTAGTAGCTTAGATAATGATTCCATTCACTTTAATATTTATTTTATTAACGATGTTTTGGTAAGAATTTATAACTGGTCATTATCCAACCGGCTCGCTATTAATGTTAGTAAATTCCAGTCCATTATAATTTATAAAAAATCTATATAGATACTTCTTCTTTTCCTGGAATTTTTCTCGGCGATTCTTTAAATCCATTCTCTAATACAGTTAGAAATTTAGGGTTAATTTTTAATAAAACTCTTACTTGGGGTGATCATTTGATTAAGGTAAGTAAAACGGTTTTTGGAATGCTTATAGTTGTTTGTATAAAGTTATAGGGTTCACGGATAGTAATTTTAAAAAACGTAAGTTCCTCTCGCACCTTCTTCCACATTTACTTTATGGTGTCGTTGTTTTGTTTGGAATGCTTCTGAATAATATGAATGTTCTCCAAAGATGTTTCAATGCTTGTACTCGTTTCATTTTTAGTATTAGGAAATATGTTCACATTTCTGCCTTTTCAAATTTGACCCTTGGCTGTTGTTTGGTTGATTTTTATGAACTTCGTGTATGTCTTTTTATTTTTAAGCTTCTCAGAACGAACCAACCTCCCTATTTATTTAATAAGTTATTGTTCAGTAGGTTCCATTCTTCAAATTTATGTTCACTTTCCCCTATAAATCTGTTCAGATCTTTATATACATCCTTTTAGGAGTATTTCTCTTTGGAATTCTATTCCATTAGATATTAAGAGGTCAGCATCGCCTAAATCTTTTAAAGCATATTATTTAGCGTGGCACGGTTGAATGATAATACATGTAGTACTGTTTTTTAATAATTTTTTCATTTGTATCTAGTCTCTAAGTATTCACTTCTTGCACTGTCCTCTGTAACAAATGAGCTTGAGCTTAATACGGAGGGTACTTACATGGAATGGATTTGTTTTTTTTTTTTAAATCTGAGTTTTTTATGCCTAATGAAAGTATTTTTTTGGTGGTTGTCGTTCTTAATTTATACTATATTGCTTCCATGTGTACTTTTCCTTTATCAAAATTGTAAAGCTTTGAACTAAAAATGATTGGAATCTCCAAATTTATGAGAAAAGCTTAAGTAAGAAATTTTAGTAACTCGGAAGCCGTTAGTGAATCTGAAGAAACGTTTTAACAAGTATACGACAGAGATCAAATAAATAAAATATATTTTCATCAAAAATATATATTTTCATCAAAAAAATAAAAATTTCCTGAAATAATACCAGTTTCTCATCATCCCAGTTTTTCTCCTATTTAAATTTGTGTAAGACGAAAAATCATTTAAAAAAGTTTACTCAACAACAAAATTTTCCTCCCAGATTTTTTCTTGTTGTTTGTTTGTTGTTGTTTTTGTACTCCACGTATGTAAACATTCTAATTATGTTATGTTTTGAGTTGCTTATAGTAAGGGCTTACAATGACTAAGGGGGTAATACCAGTTGAAGAAAGGTAGGATTGGTGCCAATGGCCAAGTTCTATATGAATTGGAAAATCGTGCCATTCCTTTGGTGATTCAGACTGAATCCAGGTGGAAGATTATATATTGCTCAATCATTCAACATGTAGGTTAAGAGTAAGATTGTTTCAGGTGACTTCACACAGCAGGTTTTTTCTGGATTCGATTAATATTTCATATAGTACGGCATCCAAACACCACGCAATGTGCATTTGCTAAAGTGATACACATCTGTTTTCTTGAGTTTCCAGCTCACCTTTGCTGGCTCAGATATAGCAGCAAATCTAAAATGTGTAACCTCAAAATTGTTCGAGGTACCTTCTTTATGTTTTCGACTGGCATCGTAATATTTCCTGATCATTCAATCCATTTGCACTGTAGGGAATCAACAAAAATTTAGTGTGCACGGAACCACATAAACGCATGCAGAGGTTTTTTAAAACAACTTTTTTGACTTCTGCGATATAGCGAATAATTCAATTATCAGTCGTAGACAACATACCCGTAAAAATTACATTAATTCTTATATCTAGGTATATAACCTTAAACTAAGAATCTTTAAATATATATCAGGTCACAAGCCTCATTTTGCAATATTTGCATTGTTAATAAATTAGCAAGTTCGCTGATAATAGTGCTAGGTACAGTTTAGCCGGTGCAATTTAAAAGTTGTAGCGTTCCCATCCCTAGTCGCTTGGAGACATGTACCGTCCGGTTAACCGGTCTACTCTAGCGCACTGTTACGTTCTTTTAAGATGTTGATCAGTTCGGCACAATATGCCCGAAACTGTGGGAATACTTCGGCACTCAGTTATTCTGGCAGTGGTAATTCATGTATGTTTGAGTTACCAAGCCACTTTTGTTTTAATGACTTGACTGTCACCTCGTTACATTCGAAAAGTAGGTGGTTTACATCTTCTACTTCCGAACCGCATAGACATCGACAATGGTTTATTATTTTAAATCTCTGGAGGTAGGCCTTAAACTTACCATGTCCCGAAATGACTTGACTAATCGAACTTGTTAGTTGTAGTTTCGTTTTTAGACGGTCTTTTACGTCTGGAATGAATGTAAATGTATGCCTTCCATTTGCTGATTCAGTCCATCTTCTTTGCCACAGGTCAATCGCCATTTGCTCGATTTCATTTTTGTTGCTATATTGAATTTGTTCACTATGTGCGACATGTATATGTTCACCTGTATCATTAATGGCGCTTCTTCTTAAGTGATACATTAACGCTCGCTTTTTGATTAGAATATCCACCGGGAGCACGCCGGCCAGAACCACAACAGCGTAATTAGATACCGTTCGGTAGGCCTTTGTTACTCCTAGCAAAATATTCCTCTGAGCATTTTCTAGTGATCTGATATGGTGGCAGTTTAACCTGTCATACCAACCAACTGCGGCATACCTGAAAAGCGCCTCCGCCACACCTTTGTATATTATTACAAGTGTTTTGTGATTCAGTCCCCATCCCTCTCTTGTCACTCTCGCCAATGAGTGGACGCCCATTCGTTCATCTAGGTCAACTCTTAGATATCTAACGCACTTGACCATTTTCATGTTTCGACCGTTTAGTGATATTATTGGTGGTCGAATAGATACAAATTTACCTTTTAGCTGCAGCATCACAGTTTTTTCTGCAGATAGTGACATTTTATTTGTTTCACACGATTGTATCATGTTATTTATGGCGATTTGACCCTGGTGTTGAAGTTCAAGCCTCGAGTTGCCGTGCACCAGAATGACTTTGTCATCTGCGAATGCTATTTCGTCCAGGTTATTCATCGTACTCGTATTAAACACGATATTCCAGATTAGGGGGCCTATGATTGAACCCTGAGGACATCCTTTTGTAACTTGTTTTGTTACTGAACCATATTTGTGTCTAATTTCTGCGGTTCGGTTGCTGAAGTAACTCTTAAAAACATTCATGATGTTTCCAGGTAGATTGTAAACTGATAAACTAGCAATGACACTAGGCCACGTTAAGTTATCAAATGCTCCAGCTATATATCCAGTGTATGTAGCCTTTCTAAGAGTTTCCCCATGACAGGTAGCAGCATGATTGGTCTATAAGACTTCGGAGAAAGTGGATCTCTATCGCCAGGTTTCCTGATTATAATCATTTCACCCTTTTTCCACACCTTCGGGAAGTAGCCAAATTTTAGGCAGCTGTTTAATAATTTTACTATGGAAGTCCCTATTATGGGCCAAGCCAGTTGGATTATTTCAGCGTTCAAGTTGTCAAGTCCAGGAGACTTGTTACGCTTAAAGCAAGTAAGGGCACTGTTGACCTCCTCCAACGTAAATGGAAGTCTTCAGCATCAGATATCCAATTATTGTTGGTGGCGATCTCGCGCATTTCTGCTTGAGGCCCAGTAACGTCAGGTGTTTCGTCCAGCAGAATCGAGTTTTGTAACTCCAAGCGTGTGTCATGCCACGTATCAGTGACGACTCCATTTGTCTTCCAGATGGTGTTTAAGACTTCAGGTGGTCTTGCTTTGCCGGCGGCAAATTTATATACAAGTCCCCATGGGTCATTGTTGCCATGTTCCGTGACGTACCTTTGGAAACTACTTTGCTTAGCTATAAATACTTCATGGAAGTATTTATCCCTTTCCGCTCTATAGAGAGACACTTTCAACTCTTTTGCTATTTGGTTCCTCTCCTTCTGGTATGCTCTTCTGAGCTTGTGCATAGAGGATCTAAGTTTCCTTAGATTAGAGTTCCACAAACTATTTCGTCTCTTTGCCACTCTCTTCTTTGGAATTGAGTTGTTGCAGACACTGGTTAACTGCGTTGTGATCAGCTCCACACGATCATCAATTTCGTCAATCGAATTAATTTCAGGAAGTGCTTCTACAATGTCCCAAGAGCCGACCAGGTGTCTAGCAAATAGACCCCAATCAGCTATCTTTATGGCAAATCTCGAAGTTTTGCTACTTGCAAGAGGACCATTCTGTGGCACGTTTGATAGTTCAAACGTGATGACTCAATGGTCACTAGAGGTCCAATTTTCTCTTACACACCACCCAACTATCGAGCCCAGCAAGGCTCCGTTGACTATTGTTAGGTCAATGTTGAAGTTCCCATTAGACGAGAACGTCGTTGGGTGTCCCTGCAAGTTCATTATAAAGAGATCATTTCTGGACACGAAGTCCTCTACTTTTTTTCCGTTTTCATCGGTTAAACGGTTATGCCACATTTTACTTCTGGCATTGAAGTCTCCGATGATCATTACCTTTTTTTTGACCCGACTCTTTTGCTTTTTACCAACCACTTGCCAGTTTCCTCCGTTTCCGTTCGGATGGGTCCACGTTTCTGGTTTTGTCCGAATCAGCACTGAGAACTGAACCCCGTGCAGCCACCTTTGGTGCCTTTTCCACAGTAACCATTTTTGGTTCCCGGCTGCAAGTACACCTATGGTTGCGTGCTTCCTCAAGTTTGCCAACAACCAGATTCGTTTCCGCAACCACTTCGACGATATGGATCTTCATGTTTTTTATTTGCATGGATAGATCACGAAACTTAGGTTCAGTAAGTTTCGTGTTTTTGACTTGCTCAAGCATCGTTTCAAGAGAAACGATTTCAATCATGAGGTTCTCATGGGGTCGTTCGCTTATTGCTACTTGACCACTACTATTTCGCGAAGTGTTATCAACTTCAGCCGTCGTCTCATCATTGCCGACAAGCTCGGCATCAGAGGTTGAATCATTCAGATTCTCGTCGAATTTAGCCTTCTTAGAGGCTCGTTGGAAGTCATCTTCTTGCGAAGATTGACCCGGATCACGCCTTAACCCCTTACCCATATCTCTGGGTAATCCGCTAAATAAATTAAGCTACGCTTTTTGTTGGATATTTAAATTAGCTTTAAATATTTACTTCACTCCACTTGATACCACCCAAATCTACTTAAATCCCTGCACTAATTTTAGCCGTGCTGTGGATTTTTATTGCACCTTTACAGGTGGAACCACTCCTTCGTTGCCTCCCCTTGTACCACGCAGAGGTATAAGTAGACTTAGTAGTTTTGGTTATTAGTCTTTAAAAAGACTTTTTATGAAAAATATATATGTATATATATATTTATGTCACTCCTTAAATGTTTTACTCGTTTTATTTTAATTTTAATCGCTTTAATAAGTTATAGGCAGCATTATTAACTTATCCCCGATATAGCGAATAGTACAAATCTGCAAAAATCGGGGTGTTAAAATTTTTCATGATTGCACTTGGTGGATTGATTTGTTTCGCAGACGAAAGAGCAGCCGCCGTCAACAAAAAATAACTAGTTGTCGTTAATAGTTTTGCGGCTTGTCACTGCAATGAAAAATGGTCAATGTTGTGCCGTGTTGTCTACTCTGCGTAATTAATGAATTTTCTACATGTGTAAACATTGTGTAGATACTTATAAAATTGCGTCGATAATGTAGAGAATGAAGACAATATGTTAACAATGTCTAAAATTACTGTTTCTGTTAGCAATGGAAAGCTTTCTTCTTACTCCACATTTGATAAAGCTTTTGCTGTTTTATGACATTTCGAAAAAATCTAAAAACGATAGAAACAAACAACACAGTGTTAAAAAGTAGTACTTTATACACAATTAAGTCAGAGAAACAAAAAAAATAATAATTTCTCAGCAGAGATAAATAAACTTTACGGAAAATAAAACTTACCCTATAATACACAATACAAAATAAACCACACAAATACGCCATAGCTGCCAGAGCTAGCTAATTTTTGATTTGTTCTGATTCCAGCATCAGTAAAATTAACATAAGCTTACGCACAAGCTTTCAAAACATAGTACTCCACTTTTTTTAAATTTAACCATCAGTAAATTTTAAACAAATTTCGGAAAGTTACGGCTACTTGTGCCAAGATGAATAAAGGGACTATTTTTAATTGAGTACTTTTATATGAAATGTTGTAGATTGCACTAACCAAAGTAGTGGTTTTCATAAATAAACTCCCGCAATTTTAATTCTGAAATCTATGTAGTACTATACGATAATCATCATAAATCATATGATTTTTTGCGGCAAGCCAAAAAATAATAATTTATACATTGCATGACTCACATTTTATCACTCAGCCGTACAGTTAACCATTTCATATACCAAAAACAGAATAAACCTAAAAATATTTTTCTCAAATCAAGAGAGAGCACAAATAGATACACTTTGAAAAAGTAAACTATTCCAGTACAATAATCTCTAGATTGCATGAAAAATATTTGTACAATCACTAGATATATTCAGACTGTATACGATAAAATTTATTATCATCATCACTTTAAAAGTGTAAGCACAATCCCGTAGAATGTATGTACGACGACGACAACAACACACTCAACAAAAAACTAATTTCCATGATAAAATCATTTTTTTTTAAATGTTAAATATTTTGCACATCAGAAGAAGATGCAACTTTTCTCTCGAAATTGAATTTTAGTTTGTTTGCATAAAAAAAATGAAACGAAATGAAATTATCTTGGTTGGAAAAATTGAAATATATACTCGATAAATTTATCGTTTTATTTGTGCCACAACGATAAAAATTTACATATTTTAATTTTGCAGAAAACACAAACACACACACGTACTTAAAAGATGAATGACTTAATTTCTCAATGTTTCTGTGTCAACATAAAATCGTGCACGTGACTCTGCGTATTATAAAACAATAATCACATTGTTATTATAATATTTAATGATGTTGTGGTACTTGCATTTCCACGAAAATGTAAATCCTTGCAGAAGGATAAAATTCGATTTTTCATCATATATTACATGTGTGCGTCTAAATAAGATACAAATAGGCGAAATTTTGACAAATATTTTCATCATATTTCACTCACAACATAATAAAATATTGTTAAACGATTTATTTTCGTTTTGTTGTGGGAGGAGGGGCAGGGTAAAACACACACGCACGTATACTTTTTCATCAAAAAAAAAAAAAATAAAATTTATGAAAAGGGAAATTTAACCTTTTTTGTAATATTTTCATAATATTTGTAAATAAATTCTTTTCATGTTTACGAGCATATATTGTACGAGTAACGAGCAGGAGCTTTTTTCAGACATCGAAAATAAAATAAAATACTGTGCACGGGGTAAATCGAGCTTATTTATAATATAGCTAACAGCAAAGTGTATCATTATAATTTTCATGTGCTTGCTTACTTTAAGTTAATGTTCCCTGATGATGTTATAATGCGTCCTACTCGTTTTAGTGGCCTGGTTGGTTGGGGTGCTGATTAACCAAGGAAGGATAATAAAAGTGCACGGAAAGCTCGAATCAAAGTGTTTATCATGTCAATTTAAACACGTGGCTGAGATGAGAAACCTTGTCAGAGGAAAACTACCTGGAGATGTTGGCCTTATAGGTTTTTTGAAATTTAAGCAACAATATAATGATGTTTTATTATATAAAACAATTTTTATCACAAATCCAATAGAAAGAAAGTGGGGTGTTGACCACAACAAATACATTTCTCCATTTTTCATATACGAAATCTTTTGGAAGATGCAAATTGTACTGTTAAAATCTAAAATGGGTCGGCCAATGTAAAATTTCTAGAACGAATCCGTTTTTATTTCACGTAGCTTTATTTATGCTACGTATAGGTGTAACTCTAGTACTAAGACCGAAAATTAATTTAAAAAGAAAATTTGTAAAACAAACATTTATAAACTTATGCATTACAAAAGGTTTGAATTAAAATTATCTTGGCTTTTCTAAAATAATTTTCGTCTTACGAAATGCGTAGACCCAAATTAACAACAACTAAATTAAACGGTTTATTAGAAAAGTTTACTTGAGTGGTGTTGTTTGTGCCTGTTCTGCTTAAAACAACGGTCGTAATATAAGAAAACACTCGCAAAGGATTATAAAACGGCGAAATCATAATTTCAACCCTTTGTATTCCATCACCCGTGATAAAGTTTTTCGTTATTAAATATAAAGTTGTTGCGTTTTATGTGTATACATTCTTTCAACCATCATATTATTTATTGGCCCATATACATTTCACTTCTATTAAGAAAAAATTCTTGTACGCACAAAATATTATTTACTAAAAGTATTTTGTTACGAATCATAAACTACAAAACAGCCTCAAGTCATCATAACTCTCGTGCAAATAAGATTTTTTACCAAAGCTTAATCAACTCAGTCGCCCGTAACTCCCGCATTATACACATACACATAAACAGTACTTACTCACACATATACATGAAATGTAAACTTTTTCATTATACGTATTACGTACTAGAACTTTGAAGAGTTTATTGCTTTGGATATGATGAAACGATCTGTAAGTGTAAAACATATCCTTACGACCTCAGTGTCGAAAATTCTTTACGGATGTACGACATTTTTCGGTTTGAGCAGATGACATTCTACGTACATATTTACATACATATACGTACATACATTCTAAATGTTATGATTGTGTCGTGTAATGAATATTATTAATATAAATTTGTTATTTAATATGTAAAAGAATTTTATCTCTCTATTATCAAACAGAAAAAGGATACAAAATTTATTAAAATAATGTAAGAGCGGATGATGGGGTGGAAGAGCTTTATAATTTTTAAATTATATAGCGTTTTATGGTTTCTAAGAAAAAAAAACTTGACAAAATAAAAAAGCTTTAATCGATTTATATATGGAGTGTGTGTTATCTTATAAAGCACAATTTAACTAGGATAAGCACATAGAAATTTTGTTATATCCCTAAAATGGGGTGTATATGCAAAACAATTAACTTTTAAATTTTAGTATAACTATCGTCTTTTTGTGTATGTGTATGTGTACGACAGAGAGATAATATCACTAGAAATTTAATTTTATCTAATTTTTTTGGGGGTTTGAGGTTCACTGTATATTATATACGATCTCATAAAGTCTTATCTCTATTTATGGCTTTCGCTTTATATTTTGCTTAGTATATGCCAAAAGGCAAAAACTAAATTTATTTTTGAAAAATCAAGAAAAAATTTTACTCCCCAAAACGAATATTTGAGATGTATAACTAAATGTTGTTGCCGGTGTATACGAGGTCGTTTAATTCTATGTTTTTTTACTCTTGCTGTGAAATAAAAACTTATCTCATGGTACTTTGCTCTATAAATTTAGTTAAGTAGATATTTTACCTTGGTGTGTCATATTATACTGCTTATTTAAGAAAATTGTTTTGTATAATTTTGCTATAATTTTTGATTAAAATATACGAGTAAAAAGGCCTTCCAAACTAATTCATCAATGTTCTTTTACAAATTCATAAAAATGATTCACGAGAACAACTGTAGATTTCACTCCGGCAATAAACAAACATATTGGCCAGCTGACATATATAAAATGCCTGATCTTCTTGACTTCTTTGTAACAAAACGAGTAATAATATAAGAACTAAAATCAATAATTACTTAAGTATCAGAAAAGCTGCAGATTATCACATAATTACAAGGGCCGATCGTGAAAGCCATTCCCAAGAAAGGTTTGCGTAAATTGGTTTAAATATTTAATGCAGCTTTCAGATTATGTGAATTCCGGTCATATCAAAAATAAAAACTGTTGTTGAAGAGACTCAAACCTATAACAAAAGAGAGATATTTAATTCCACAACATCCATGGGTTTAGAAAAAATCATTGAGGATTCACTTGAGAATAAGTAGATGGTTCTATATTTTCCAAGATGCTTTCGAAAAGTTTGGCAACATGGGCTTGAATTTAAACTGCATCGAGACCTGCCTAAGCAATTTTATCAATTTCTTGAAAATTGAAAACGAGTACTCAGAATTAAAAAGAACATCTGCAGGTTTACCACCTATCTTATTCATTCTTTATTCGAGAGACTTACCAAATATTCAAGGTATTATAGTACCAACATTTACAGACTATACAAACTTCAAAATCCTGTTAACACTGTGAGCAATTGTGAAATCTCTACGATTCGATTCACAAAATTTTTATTTACGGACTTTTTCGTTAAAATTCTGATTAAATGAACGGACCAAATTAGGGAACCCTGCCGTTCCGTATAGATATGTGGCATATTTTTGCAAGGTTGGACAGCTTTAATCTATAGCACTATGTAGGAGGATACCCTCGCGATACGCACATAGACATGACGTGCATTTTTTCGAGACTGAACAGATTTTCTTCTATTGCAGTCCGTTGGAGGCTATGTGCTATGTAGGATTCACTCCACATAATTTTGATTTGCGGACTTCTTCGCTACAATTATGATAAATGAACGGACCCAAATGGGGTGGCTATATGCCAAAATCTCTGGGAATTGCTCGGTTTCCATTCTCGAAAATTTTTATTATAATTGTATGATAAATGAATATAAAATACGGATAAAGATCAGGTATCCTGTCGATCCGTATAGACATTTAGGTATCATGTCGAAATAATAAAGCTTTCGGATTCGCTCCAAAATAAGGCTTCAAGTTGTGGATTTGTTATACTCAGTAGTGTATATGTTTCCACTGTTAGATGGGTTTTAGTGCTGTGGTTTGTAAAATTTACGACGGCATACTAAATCTTTAAAATATATTTAGAGGTTTTTTTAATCTTTTATATGTCTTTATGATTATTAAATTTTTTTAAATCATATTTAACGTTTTTTTTTTTTTAATTATATTTAATTTAAATTAAAACCTTGTAGTTTTCGTCTTATACAGAGTTAACTCGCTAACACATAATATATAAATGAAAATGTGGTTTAGTAAATTCTTCGCATGATCCATCCGATTCGAAACTTTTTGATATACGATACGTAAATAAATTAGTAAAATTTTTTCCGGAAGTTTGGGATGAATTCGCTAATATAAAGCCTTTGCGATTACTACATTACAGAGCATTAGTGGTGCACCTTAATATTTTAGTACATGCTAAACGGAAAACCAGAAAATCCGGTTTTAGATTTCTGCGTTTCTGTGGATGATGGGCAAGAAGACGAAAATCAGAGGCAGTGATGATGGCACTCAGCAGCCAAACAAAAAATCTTAAATATATTTTATTAATTTTAAAAATTAAATTAAAGTAAAAAAAAAAAATTAACGAGTGTTCCGCTTCACTTTCCGCAACAATAACGTCTATAAAATTCACCGTTCAATGATATTTAAGTTGAACAAAAATTTTTGTATTTGAAATGAATGTTCCAGAAATCGAGGAGCATGGTACTTCTATAAATACATATTCATATCCATTGCCACCTGCAATATATTAACTGATTTTATGCTAATTTCCATTGACCTACAAAGACCGTTAAATAAAAGATTTCCTGACAAAGTGATTTAGAAACCAATGTACCTGGTACTTCTGATTGCCTATTCCTATCTATGTAGTATGTTAATTGATATCCGAAAATAAAAGTGGCTTAATTTGTGCTTATCCAGAATTAAACCAATTCCAATTTACAGCAAATTTGTTAAATGTATGAATTTTTTAACATATTGTGTTCTAGAAATGAATGAACTTAACACTTTTGATGGTATATTCTTATTTGTTAGAATGGATAAAATTGCGTTGAAGACCGTTACATGAACCATTTTCTGACATAAAGTGTTCCAGAAGCCAATAAACGTTTATTATTACATTGCACAATGAAGACCGGTAAATTAACGATTTTTAACATAAAGTGTTAAACCAAACAACTTGGCACTTCTGCGATTACATATTACATATTTCAGGTTTGTTTAAGTCATCCGATCATAGTGGCCTAATTTGTACTAATCTAACATTGGACCACTTCCATTAAACTATAGAAAAATTTGGATGGACGATTTACTGACATATAGCCAGTAAAACATTATTTGTCCATAGAGTCGATAATGGCCCTTACTTTAAAATAAAAAAACTGGGTCTGCGTCGGACCAGACCGTGGAAGTTATACTTATTTGGCCATTTGCACACGCCCACTCACACACACAGACAGATAGGATATGTAAATGAAATATAAGACATTTTCCTCTGTTATTCAATATACTTCTCTTCAATATATTATTATAAATGACTTCAATATTATACTATACACCTATACATTATCATTATCAGTAATTTCTTCTATAATCATTCTTTCATCTTGGTTATTTTCTGGTTGCTCATTAGAAATCGTATTATATTCCAAGAAAGACACAATCGGTTTATGATAACTAAAGTAACTAACAAATATTCTAGATTCAAACTTCTCAAGATATCTACTAAATGCAGCATCAATGGTCGTTCCGTATTTGGTCGTACTTTGATTCTTATCATCCGACATTACCAAGTCTAGCTTGTCTTTTAGGAAATGTATCAATGACTCTGTTTTTGCATTCGGAAAAATTTATGTTGAAATCGCCGCTCATTATCATTGGGATTTCATGAAAATTTTCCTCGAGCAGTGCGGAACCTTCTCTAGTATACATTAATAAGTTTTGGTGTATAAACTTCATGATCTGGTTAACAGTTTTACCAGGGGAGATGTATATCGCCACAACTACAAATTCTCGACCAGTTTCTGGAACGCATTTACTGATACAAATTTCACCAATAGCAGACTGTGCTGCAACAAGAGATTCTGATGCCACCGAATGAACATTCATGTGAGAAGTGACTGTATTATTATGGTCACTTGCATTGTGATAAATATGTAGCTACTCCCCCCGCAGGAACATTTTCCCGTTTGTACTTTGCTATGCAATGAAAATTCGGAATGTCGATGTTTTGCCCATCTCTTACATGTGTTTCCGATAATATAATTACTGTACATTTTTTGAAAACGCTGTCATTCAGATCGAGTGCATGTGCAGTGAGACTTTGGCTATTTATTGAATAGAAACTTATTCCTCTACTATTAGAAATGAAACTTCCCAAAGACTCAATAATTGTTGGTAGTCTATTGAGTGATAATCTTTGAAATTCTCTATGTATATCGGTCGTACCTGAAGAATTTCTTCTGCTTGTTTGGCCGATGTATTTAATGTTACATTCCGTGCAACAAATTTGGTAGATTCCAGATCTTAACGGTGATGGTGTTAAATCTTTGTAGGTGCTGATATATGATCCAAGATTTGTGGTTTTCGTGACTAATTCAATGTTGAATCGTTTTAGCATATTCCGCATTTTGTAAGGAGGAGTTTGTGACTGTAAAGTGTTGAACGATCGTATAAATGGAAACCACGGCGAGTATACAGTGCAATAATTTGTACACTGTGGATACCAACCATAAGAAGGAACTCGACCTATATTTGCATCTGAAACTTAAAATCATACACCTTTCGACTGCTTTTACGTTTTTAAAAAAATGTATGAAACAACAGCTTATACCAGATTTCGCTAGAGTGAAAATAAAGGACAATTCTAGACAAGGTAAAGCAACAATGCGATACGCCAGCCAATTTCGCATTAAACAGGAGCTAAAATTCAAATATACTGAGCTCGCGAAACTAGATTTGAAGGTATACTATCTACACCTTAAATTATTGTGCAAATACTATAAGGAGAATGTGACATATCGAATTTTCTGGACACAGTTCGCAAAATACGTAATTGACCGGACGAACAACAAATACAAATCAATCCGTAATACTCACAACCATAAGATACAGAAATTAAGATCCAGACGCGCGCCACCAGTGGACAGAAAGATTAGTATGGTGGAGAATTTCGTGCATAATCAGTCATCAGTAGTGTTCACAGAGAAGGAACTCAATTTGCTGAAAAAAGGCTTGAAGTTTGCACCAATACCATCACAAGCTCCTTTGGAAGAAATTGTAGTGAACCTGGAGACAGGGATTTCCAGAGTAAGAATGCAAGAAAAGTCAGCAATTCGATTCCACACTCAAAAGATCATCCTACAAGATAATACGAAACCAAAAAAGAAAAGTAAACAAACGTGGAGGTGCATAAGACTACTAAAGGAAAATAATTTAACGTACGTTAAGGCAGATAAAGGCAACTCCTTGGTAATTCTAGACCGAACAGAATATGATGGCAGAGTTTTAAAAATGATAGCTGAAGGCCCGTATAAGGAGTTAAAATACATGAATGGCAACATAAAAAACCCACTCCCACAGATGATAAAATCTGTCAAAGAAACAGCTTTGTTGATGGAAGAAGTTTTGGAGATCCCTTACTTCCATCTCAGAATGAACATGGCGAACCCTAAAGTCCCATGTCTTTATGCTTTGCCAAAAGTTCATAAAACTGGAAATAAAATGAGGCCTATTGTTTCTAACATCAACACACCAACAGAGAAACTATCAACTTGGCTAGCCGCAGAACTACGCAAAATACAAGAACCATCCGGAATGTACATCAAGAACAACATTGAGTTTGTCAGAAGAGTCAAAGATATATCCCTGACTGAAGAAGAGATTATGGTTTCCTTCGATGTGACTGCCCTGTATCCGAATGTTCCAGTCGATATCGCAATTGAATGTATGGTCGACCATGTGAAACAATCTAACATCGATACCAACAAAATCGAGATATACCGAAAAGTAGCTGAAATATGCATGAAACAAAGTTTCTTCCAGTTTAGAGGAAGGTACTACGAACAGACCTTCGGGACCTGCATGGGCAGCAAACTAGCACCGTACCTCAGCAATGTTTTCATGAGCAAATTTGAAGAAAACATCAGTTCCTGCAATTTCTTCCCTAGAATCTGGCTAAGATATGTCGATGATGTGTTTGCAGTCGTCAAAAAATCTGAGCTCAACCAAACACTAAACCTGTTAAATTCACAATACGAATCCATAAAATTCACGCATGAAATTGAAGAAAACGGAATCTTACCTTTCTTGGATGTCAAAGTAATTAGAAAAGACGGTAAATTAGAATTTGGTATACACCGTAAGACAACTAATACGAGAAGATGCATCACAATAGACTCACACCATAGCGGAGCTCACAAAAAAGCTGCCTTCCATTCAATGGCCCATCGACTATATACTTTACCTCTATCCGCTGTTGAATTCAAACGAGAAGAAAAATTCATAAAAGAAACAGCCCACGTAAATGGTTTTAATACAAATTTTATTGATAAAATTTTGGACAAACACAAACGTAAACAACATATTACTGCACATACTACGCTGACGAGCGGGACTGAACCGAGTGGTTGCACAAAACGTATCTGTATGCCATTCTATCCATCGATCACCAACAAAATGCGGAATATGCTAAAACGATTCAACATTGAATTAGTCACGAAAAGCACAAATCTTGGATCATATATCAGCATCTACAAAGATTTAACACCATCACCGTTAAGATCTGGAATCTACCAAATTTGTTGCACGGAATGTAACAACAAATACATCGGCCAAACAAGCAGGGCATTCCATAAACGTCTACAGGAACACACCAACGCTGTAAGAAACAAAGACACAAGAAATAGTGTGGCCAAACATATGATGATGAATAATAATCACCGAATGGATATCACGAACTCCAAAATAATAAAAACAATCCAAAACAGCTGGAAACTGGATGCATATGAATCACTATATATAAACAAATACGAAATCGATATCATGAACCAAGAAAAGATTCCAATCGACTCGAATTTATTCTGTTTGGTAAATTCACTACACCAGCACGAAAAACAACAATAAACAGAAAATCACGGCACTACACACTGCACTTCAATTTCAATTTTCAGAAATTTTCAATTTGTCTTTTGACATTTAGTAAAAATCTACACATTTGTATATAACACAGCTGATAATTTTTTCAACTTCTATTGACACTTTTACCTAACTAGTCTATATACAACCAAAATTAATTTTTACACACACACACACACAATATTACATGAATATTGTTATTTAAAATTTTTTTTATGTACAATTTTATTTATACTTGTATAATTTTGTTTTTTCATGTGTTTAATGACAAGTGTTTATGTACCTTATGTATTATACATAGTATATAATATGCAAATATTTTTAAGCGGCAAATTAGTGTATTCAGTTGCAAAATTATTCCGATGATGATCACTCCGTGATCGAAAACGTTAAATAAATAAAATAAAAGCTAATTTAAACTGCATTTTAAATTGGTTTGGTGGTTTCAATAAGGAGTTTGTGACTGTAAAGTGTTGAACGATCGTATAAATGGAAACCACGGCGAGTATACAGTGCAATAATTTGTCATCTTTTGTAGTGTAATATATAGACCATTAATACTCGTCACTCTCGATAAGGCAACATATACTAATTCTATGGAGTGGTTTTTGTCGTATTCATAGACAATTTCATCAAAAGTCCCACCCTGCAATTTATGCATCGTAATTGAACACGATGAGACCAATGGGAAATGGTTTCTTCGAACGTTAATTGTTTTATTATTATTCATTGGTATTGCGGAAGACCTTCGCAAGATAGGTACAGCATTGCGGTCAATATGGTGTTGTGCAATGTATCCTGCACATTTTTTGCGCAACTTCTGCCGAATTTTATTTGGGAAAACAAGCCACACTTTTGAAACTTCCCCATCATCGTTCAATTCTATATGGCATAATTTTCCGACTGTGCCTTTGCCAGACCATCCGAAACATCGATGTTCGTGGTTATAATATAATATGTTCCTTTAACAAATGTGAGTTCGTACGGTAGCCCACCAGTATCTATTGTCGACATTTTATGCAATTTCTGTCTAACAAAAGCCTCCTGTTCTTTAGTCTGACATCCAGTGTAAATATCAACGGCGAGCGAAACGAATTTATCCTCGGCATTTTTCAAAATAGAATTATTATATTTATTAACATAATCATTTGAGTGGAATTGCTTCCTCTTTTGTAAAAAAACGTGATTCAATAAGTTGGAGTTCTTCTTCGGCCAATTTTTCCCCATTCCCAATTTTTGTCAACGCTGATGAGAACTGAACATTAGCTTGCCTCATAACCTCTGTTAATTCATAATATTGAAGACAATGCCACAAGGACTTCCCAGTAATCTTTTTTTAATTTGTTTATATATGCGCGTTGCTCTTACTGGGGGTAATTGACGCAAATCTCCTATCAATATTATATCGAGCTCTCCAAAATTGTCCTTAAATTTTCCCGTAATTTGTTTCAATCTTTAATCAATTTGTTCCAATAATTCCGCCGATATCATACTCACTTCGTCAATTTTAATAACTCTAACCTATTTGAACAAGGCCCGATACTGATGAGCTACTTCTATACTCAATGGTAACAATTTTGACAGAGATATTTTCAAGGCCGTATGAACGGTTGTTCCATCGATAGCAACAGCAGCTTTGCCAGTGGAAGCACAAGTTATGTAGCCATTACAGTAGCCATCGCTATCGGAAAATCTATTATATATTTCCATTATCAATTTTATTACAAATGTTTTACCACATTCAGCTGGACCCGTAAAAAATATCTGCAAAGGATTATCTTCACTAGACAATAAATGGTGAATTACTTGCAAAAGAAGGTTTAGTTGTTTTTCATTAGGCATACGCATGGATTTACAAAACTCTGCATTTGGTAAAACATTTTCCCTTCTTTTAGCTATGGCACCTAATTTGTTCAAAGTAGCTAGTCGTAAATCAGCATTACCGTCAACATTCGGATTGTCATATAAATTTTCAAATGGATTGGCTTCCGGAAATCTGCCTCTGACGTCTCGAACTTCATCGTCATCGCAAGGTGTTTCTTCTCTACAAAGTTCCCTGCATATCTGGATAGTTTTTTCAATATCTATATTGTGTTCAAATTCATTTCTCTTTTGTAATATTATTTGTTCATTTTCTTCATAGATCGTTAAAAATCTCATATCCGCTAATATATCTTGTTCTTCATTTCTAAATGGTACATGTAATGTCACCATTTCCCTTCTATATTCATTGAAATCCGAACCAATGTCATAATTCCGATATCTTATTATCTTCTTTTCATCTCTCTTAACATGTATGCCTTTATTATTTTTGTAATATTGGGAAACGAACTGTGATTCACCGTCTAATGCAGAGCGCTCTTTCATTGTTTTTTTGATCCTTGGACATTCAACGGGCCAAACTGTTGGTATATAAACTATTTGAGTAGAAGCTTTGGACATCGGCTCTCTCATGCGGTATCAAGCAGCTTCTTGGCTAGTCATTTCCGTATTGTTTAATAGATTAACACTTAAACTCCTCGTGATATCTATTATATCAAATTCGGGATTCTCATTCATAGTTTCTATAATTTTCCTTTGCAAATTACTCACGCCGCGATTTGTTTTATTAACATACTCAACAACATATGCTGCACAAGAATACTCTTCCGTAATAAATTGAATGTCGGTATTTGACTTCACCACATTAAATATAAAAGGATTGAAGGGGTTATGCCACTTTTCTGAAGGTTGGCGTTTCACAAACACTCGTGGACGCTTTATTCCCGCTCGTAATATTTTTAAATATTCCTAATCCGAAGCAATATTATTTTGTGTATAAAATTCATCAAAATTAGGGCAGTCGTCTTGTCTTGTTCTAAATTTTTTCTTATTTCTTTCATTGGAATTAATATCGCGGTTTTCTTGCATGGCATAAACGGAGCTTCAAATCTGCATTCTTGCGCACGATCGGATGTGATTTTCTTGACGCAGGTGAAAGTCTGCTTCTGAGTATTCAATTTAATATTACCTGAAGCTTCTGATACTGATACGGAAATGAGTGCATCAATCAAATCAATAGCCTGTTGATAGTCTTTGCCCAGTAGATCATTGGGAGCATTATCACACCAAGCTATTATGTGAGCATGCGGGCTTCCTCGATGTTGAAACTTAATTCTCTTAAGGTAATGTAGAATTCTGTATTTCTTGAATGGGCTTGATCTTTTTGATTGTAATATATTCATAATAACATTTACTAATTTGTTGAAGTACAGTGCACATGTAACAGCGTCTTCATTAATTAGAGTACTTTTCTGCAAGTATTCTAATTCTTCGGCTTCTTTTTTTGAAATTAATTTCTTTTTCCGTAATTTGTAAATGAGTTGTAATAGATTTGGCCATCCAATCTCATTTGCGCTTATCGTGAAGAATAGCGTTGGTTTTCCCAATTGACGAATCATAGCAAATTAATTTTTCTTCTTCTCAGACCAATACCAAGCTGAATTCGGTATAGATCTCAAAAAAGCTAGGTTACTTTCGATACATCCTTGAATTTAGTCTTCCGATTGTATCTGTTCCTTAGTGATGTTGGTATTCTTCCCAACATGTTTAAAGGCTATACTGAGAGAGTCTTTGACTCTGATTCTCATTATTTTCATGGCCATATATAATAAGTGATATGGAGTTACACCGCGTCTGTCGGATCTTCTTATTTCGCTCGTTGCCATCATAAAAGGCGTGACATTAACTCCTTCTCTAAATTGTCTGAAGTGCCCTAGGTATATGCCAGGGAAAGAAAGTTCTTCAACATGCTCATCGCACAATAGACTTATTGGCACGTTATGATCTCCTGGCGCGATTCTAAGGTAGAAATCCTCGTTCCAAATGAATGATTGTTGTTGTGCAACCAAACTCTCGACTATAGGGATATTTTCCGCCAATTCATTATCATCGTGAAAGTGAAGAAATTGTTCGTTGTAACAATCATTATCTTCGTCACAGTTTAAAAAACTATCATCAATTGTAATTTGGTATGTGTTATATAACGGCGTTCGTATTAAATATTTTAGCCATATTTTTATCACCCTCTTATTGACTAATCCCTGTACGAAACTCGATTTATGAATTTTTTTCTTTTGATATGCACATTAATACAATAATCATCATCCACATCACGGGGTAACTTATTAACCATATTATCAACCTCTACTGGGACGTTTATAACTTGTCCATAAATTCCATACTAGCCATTGATATGTCGAAGGCGTCTTATTTGCATAAACGGAATACGAGGAGATATTAAACGTTCAGTTACCAAATCCAATGGGTGATTACTTAAATCATCCGGGTATTCTGGATATTTGAAGCCATTATAAATGGATAATTGTGGAATATGATTTTTTTGAATGCTTCTGAAGCAGGTGGAACATATTTCGAATTTTTCATTATGAACCGTAATAATTCTCCTAATGAGTGCAATATTTAGTGTATCATTTTGATTAAGCACTGTTTTCAAATCCTTCTTAAACCAGAGGCGATCACACACGTGACAAGGATAGCCCAATGGGTTATTGATAAATTTATTTAAAAACTCTTTATGTGCATAAATATGGTCATTGTACGATGTATAAACATTACCCTGCATTGATTGTTGATACTCTTCGATTTGAACATGGTTTATGGCGTTTTCTCTGTCTTCACTATCGCTATTGTCAAGATTATCACAATCAATTTCCTGACCATGGTCTTCATAATAACTTTTTCTAGAAGTCATATCTGTCCTTTCATTTTCAACCCTTTCAATTTCAGCATTAGAAATTGGTGCGGCCGATGGTTCATTTCTATTATTCCCGTGACACTCTCCAGTAGTAATTCTTGGAACTTCTTTTGTAGACGGACCCGCTATCTTCGAATCATGGATCGGATTTTTTCGGACAAATGGCACCTGTCTATGTGAGGGCCCTGCTATTTGCGAGCAATGAATATTTTTTTTGGGTCGTGGTATATCTTTACTTGTAAATTCAGTTGATTGCGAATCGTTGTCTGCAATTTGATCAATTTTCTGTACAGTCCTTCTATCCCGGTAGTTTTTAGCGCGGATGACGGCTAATTTTCTCTTATGACTTCTGACATCCTGTGACTGTTGTTTCTTTTCGGTCAACAACATTTTTTTCGCCCGATATTTTCTGTTGGTCTCTGCTTTCTTCCTTTTCCTCTCCAGAGTTTTGTCATCAATGGCCATTTGTGGAGTTTCTTCATTACGGTCATTGTTCTTGAACTCGGAATCTGTACCACTATCTGTATTTTCATCCATTATTGGAGATTTCTAAAAAAGAATGAAAAAGAAAAAAAAACAATAACGAACATTAACGAACAAGCCTACTGCCTATACAAAAACGTACAATCATCGAATTGTCTTACTTTTTAGCGTGACGCGGTTTCTCGACCAGCACCCCATCCCAAAAGTCTCCAACGGGCGCAAAGAAGTATAACTTCAAAATCAGTCAATAAATAATAGTCGAAATGGTCAATAATTTGTAGATAAAAACAAATAGAACGGTATGTTGTATATATGAAATGAAAGATGTTCTAGAGTCTATCGAAATTTGTCTTTGATTTGTTTAATAAAAGCAAGTAAAAGACGCACAAGACAAACGATACAAAATTGAAAGGTAAAAGACATTTTGTGATTAGTTGAAAACTGTGAGCCGCTATATCATACATAGATTTATTTACATTATAAATAAATTCATAAAATTAAGTAAAAATATAATAAGTGTTAAATATTTATTTATTCGGATAAAAATATTTCGTTTAAAAATAATTTTCGATAAGTCAAATGAAAATTTGTTATAAAAAAATATATTATTATTAATATATATATATTAAAACCTTTTATTGCACAGTATATCATATATGATATGTTAATTTCAATTAATTGTATTTCGTAAAAAATTCTCTTGTTCATCACTACTCTGCCACAAATCCATTTGTTCATTGTATTACCTTATGAAAACTCTGTTTTCAGGGCAAAATAATTGTCAAAAAAAAGGCAGGAACGTTTAATTCTATCAATGTACTGTGTTTAGTGATGTAGTGAAAATTTGCTCCAGATTTACTTCGAGTTATTTAAGAATTAGGCAGAAATTATTCAATGTAAGTAGTAAATCAAACATAACATTTGTTTTACGATCTTAATTTATTAGTTTGGAAAGTGAAATCAAACTAATTTTATAGAAATTATACATTTTAGAAAACTATATCATATATGATATTTTATGCAGGAGGTACCTATTTTTACCCAATATCATATATGATATCATATCAAATATGATATATTGTGCATTAATGAATTAATTTTTGGGAAATATGTTATTTCATTTTTATAGAAACATAATAAGTCCAAGATGTCGTTATTATACTGTTGAAGAGGTCGCGGAAGTAATTTTTAATAGCTCGTTTGCTTAGTGTGCCTGAATTTAGCAATACAGTGACTGCTTTGAACAAACTAAAGGAATTGAAAGATAAATGTTCACGAATTGTGTGGAAAAAAATATTTTGACATATCTTCAGAGCAACCATAAATTTTTAGGGACCTCTGATCTTACGGAAGATCAAATAAATTTAAGTACACCATTATCATTTTTAAATTATTTCTTCGACGAAAGTATAGTGGCAAATATTGTTGAAGAGACAAATTTATACGGATTTCAGAAAAATCCGAATAATACCCAATTATTTACCACCAAAGATGTGAAGAATTTTATAAGGTTATGCCTGTTTACTTCAGTTGCACAAATCAGCACTTGAAGATATTGGCGTCCGAAATTGGACAATGCCATGGTCCAAGAAACGATGCCATTAAGAAAATTTGAGGCAATTAGAAAAAAACATTCATTTTAATAATAATGAGAGACTGCTTCCTAGAACTAACTCAGACCACGACCGATTGTACAAAATAAGGCCACTGCTCCACAATTTAATTCAAAATTGGCAAAAGTGCCTTGGAAAACGCAACAAAGAGGCTGTTCGTTTGAGGTGGAATCTAATATCGAGGGAAACCAAATAACTGTAGTTCAGTGGAAAGACAACTATTGTCACTCTGATGTCTACATTTGTTGGTAGAATTCCACTGTATTTATCGACGAGAGGGGAAAACTAATTCTAGCTCTATCAATGTTGACTGTACGTCAATAGTGAAGGAATATAATAAATTTAAGGAGGTGTAGACCTGCTAGACGCCAATTTAGGACGTTATAAAATTAAAATATGATCCAAAAAATAGTATATGAGAGTTTTATACCATATGCTTGATCCCAAGTAGCAAATGCTTGGATACTTTACAAACGAGTAGAAAAACAACGTGGCAGTACTGAGAAGAAACTGTTAGCTTTGGCAGATTTTAAAGCAGAAATTTCAGAAACTTTAATGAAATATGCAGATCCAGTAAGAATTGGAAGACCATCTCGTGATATTATGGACCGAATAGACTTAAAAAGAAAGAAAGGTTCAGTAACTCAGGTACCTCCAAAAGAAATTCGGGTAGATAATATAGGACACTTGCTCACTTCGAATGGTAGTAGATTATCATGCAAGTTCCAGGTTGCAATAAGCTTGGATTTATAAATTGTTCCAAATGCAACGTGTCGCTATGTCTAAATTAGTAAATTAGGATAGAAATTGCTATGCAATGTTCCATTCATAAAGAAAACACGATAACCGAAAGACTGAAAAATTTTGAAATTTTGTGATTTTTAATTATAAATTATTTACTTTTTTAAATAATTCAAATATTTATTTTATCATATGTAACATTATATTATTTATTTCTATTTTAAGTTTTATTGAATTCTTTTGAACTAAATTGATTTATTTACATTGTTAGCTATTTTTATTTATTTCTGCGACATACAAACTTGTCTGTCCTTACTGTGTGAAATATCATATGTGATATATATGAAAAACCGTTATTTCCATGAAAAATAAATTGTTCACCCATTTTTAAACTTGATTCTCGTTATCAGTGATTAAAAATACATATCAAAATAATTTTTGTTCCGTAAAATGAGCTATCGTGCAGTAAAGGGTTAAAACGACGCTTACGTACAATAAATAGAGTTAAACCACGAAACTGCAAGTTCCAATTATAAATTATAATTTTCGTTCTAATCTGTCAGAAGGAACCGAAACCATACTGTTAAAGTTAGCCGAAAGTTGCCAGCCGAAAGATAATGCAGATAGTGTCTTGAATACAGCAAAAATCAGTCATACACTAGAATTTAGGATGAATTTAGGATCGGGTTATATTCTTCGGGTGAAGGAGAAATTATTTCAGTTTATAGAAATTTAAAAATCGATAGGAGCGAGAGTATAAAGAGAGTTTAACTTTCTGTTGAATCAGTCAAGACACTATCTGCATTATCTTTCGGCTGGCAACTTTCGGCTAACTTTAACAAGGTACCGAAACCGTCGGTTCCCTCTTTGAATTACTGAGACGAATCATCTTGTACTCCAATTATTTAAGTTATTATCTCTAAAGACTTTTGAACTTTAGTTGTAACACATTTTGATTCTTGCCTTTTTGAGTGATAACGATTTTTCATAATGAAACGGGACGCAAATTTTCTTGTACTACCTATGATATAATTATATAACTTGGGAGCAAACCTATTGCTTGCTTACACATTCCTAACCCACTTAAGTGTCATTTAGAAATATTTAATAATATCAAAATTGTTAAACGCGTCCTTTACTGAATTTACCTCAGCTTATGAATCTGCAGCAGTCACACCTACATTGAAGATTAACAATTTTTTGAAAATATTTCTGCAAATACACGACGATCCCAACCACCATAGTGTGGCTGGCGCTTACTATATCTGTGATATGGTATGGAGTGGCCATTTATCAGAACTGACTGCTGCTGCAATAACAATTGCGTAGTACAACACTGTTGTTATGTTATTGATTTTGGATTTGTAAAATAAAATAATTTCTATTCACGAACGGGAATAGAATCGATTGGGGTTATACCAATATCGACCAATCAAAGAGCCGGTAGGCAGGTTGTTGATAAGCTGCATTAAATTGTTATAATGTGTATGTCATTTAATTGATCTACTGTTTTTGTTCTTTATTTACTTATATATATTTTTATTGTTACTTATGTACTTAAATTTTGTAATGCATTTATATACGAATGCAATTAGTGTCTCTCACTTGTGTGCTTATTCTTTGTAATGCATTTATATAAAAATTGCAATGATTCTCTTGCTCTCGGTACCAAATTATTATGTATTTTAAAAATACAAAAATTTAATTAGTTAGTTATGTAAAACGAGTGACTGAGTAATATCTCTATATATATAAAAATCCCGTGTGACGATATTCGAACACGCTAATCTCCGAAAACGCCCAACCGATTTCAATGAAATTTTGTGAATGTATATGGTTAATTCAAGCTTAAAATATAGAATAGTTTTGAATCCGATAGGTGACGCTGTTGTCGAGAATTAAAAAACATCTTTTGATTTTTGCACTAAAATTGTTTTTTTTTTATTTTTTTTAGATTTCCCATTTAAAAATATATACAACCACAAATTTTAACTTCTCTGCCCCACCCATACAAGATCCAAACATTGAATACACGCCAGAAGTGTACGATGAAGCTTTAGTGTTGAATGTTGATTGAGGATTTGTGTATTTTAATTTCAAATTGGCTAATAAATCATTATGGTATGCCATCGCCTGATCCTCCGGCGGTCGACTTAGTTACCAGTGATGTACAGCGAGAAAAACAGTATACCAATGTTGACTTAACTACATTTATTGCGAACCATGAGCCAGTAATGACTGCTGAACAACAAAGTATATGATAGAGTGATGCTGACTATTGCTGCTAAACAATTCGGCTTTTTCTTTATGGATGCACCAGGCGGAACCGGCAAGACGTTTTTAATATCACTTATCCTTGCAAAGATACGTTCGCAGCACAAAATTGCTTTAACAATTTCATTGTCAGGCATTGCTGCCACTTTGATAGATAGTGGATGAACGGCAAATTCAGCGCTTAAACTGCCATTAGACGTTCATAACAAACCAAACGCATTGTGTAGCATTAAAAACAACAGCGGGATGGCTACAGTGGTGCAAAAAAGTTCGAACATTATCTGGGATGAATGTACTATGGCTCAAAAACATTCATTCGCAGCATTGCATAGAACTTTGCAAGATTTAAACGGCAGCAGCAAACTATTCGGCTACCTTATTACTATCCGGTGATTTCCGACAGACATTGCCAGTCATTCCACGCTCTACTTATGCCGATGAGATTAACGCATGTTAAAAACAATCATTTCTATGATAAAGCGTAGAGACCGTTCGATTGACCATCAACATGCGAGTACAATTGCAAAATAACCCGTCGGCACAAATATTTTCTGAACAATTGCTGGATATTGGCAACGGTAATATCGAAACTGTCTTCCGGAACATTCTGAATAATTACTTGAACAATATATGGCTCAGTGAACGTGCTATTTTGGCAGCGAAAAATGATGATGTTGACAAAATTAATTTTCAGATACTTGAGTCGTTGCCAGGCGAACTGATGTCACCCAAATCAATCAACACTGTCGTTGATGATAATGACGCTGTAAACTAGCTAACTGAATTTTTAAATTCAATAGATATGCCAGGAATGCCACCAAAATTGGTTCGCCGATAATTCTGCTTCGTAATTTAAATCCACCCATATTATGCAACGGCACACGTTTGGTCATCAAGAGGATCACCGGAAATATGCTTCAAAGCAACCAATCTTTTTCACGTATCCTAATGATACCCTCGGAAACGACAATTCAAATGGCTTCAATTTCCGGTTCGTTCACAAAATTGCACTACGTTAAATTTAAATTCATTACTATAATTACAATTGAATGTTAGATGATTAATATATAAAATAAAAAATATGTATCGAATGTTAGTTTTATATGGATACATAGTATAAGTTGGTTAAGTTATTCGTATGGTAATCTGTCACACTGTTCCGTAACTTTAAGACATGTAAATAACATTTTATCTGCAAATGACTTGAGCATATGTTCTATCTATGTCAAACGCATAAAATTTTAGACACCCGTGCTACCAGATAAAAGGCGGTCTACATGAAATGCGGTCTACAAAGAAGACGCTTTATGGCAGGACAACGTCTGCCGGGTCAGCTAGTCTAAATTATATAATAACTAAAAAATAGATTATAAAGTTTTTGTGAAGAGATTTTTCTTTATAACTATAACAAGAGATTTAACATCCGAAATCCAGTGTGCTGCTTAAATCGCAACCTACTCCAACAAAAACCTAGCGTGCTGCCTATACCGCTGCAAACACAGGTCTTTACAAATATCTTAGTTGGTATATACTACTGCCACTACTGCCAAGCGATTCAACATTGGGGACGCACTCAATATTCAATTCCACTGTAAGAAATCCATGTTTCTTATATGTAATTCAAACCTACTCGATCGATTACTAATGAAAAAAATTCCTTTTCCGGGAAATAATTTCAGAGGCAACACATTATTGTCTTAACTTCTGGTCAATGGAATAGGTCTAACTCTGGATAGGCACAAATTAAGCCACTTTTATTTTCCGATATCAATGAACACATACTAGATAGGAAAAGGCAATCAGAAGTACCAAAGTACCAGGTTCATTAGTTTCTAGAACACTTGGTCACACGTTGTAGAAATTACCATAAATTCAGTTAATATTTTGCAGGTGACAATGGATATGAATATGTATTTAGAACTACCATTCTCCTCGATTTCTAGAATATTATATTTCCACGAAAAACGAATTAACACCTTGGCGATACTTCTCTTAAGTAACCGGATATCTCTCTCGATAACACTTTAACGACATCAGTGATGTACATATTAGTTTATTGTGGGTGCTCAGTCAATGGGCAGAAACAAATTTTAGTACACAATGGTGCTATGAGAATTTCAAACAGGTTTGCGTTAATGGTGTTCCATATCGAAAACGTAAATAATTGCTGAACAATTTAAGGGACGTCGACTTGTGGATTGTTTTTTGAATTTACTATGTAACACTATGTAAGACTAATACCAACACCAGACTTTCTCTTACCACGAAAATATGCATAGAAAGAAAGAAATTTACCGGGGTTTTGGTGGAGTCTCTCTTGTTTAACAAAATCTGTTCAAATTACAGAATATCAGTAAGACCTTGCTAGTTAAACATTTAATTTTTAAATTTATTTAAATCCTTTAATTCTTTGTCCTTTTTTGTAATTGCTGAACTTTTCAAAATCATTGGACAATTTGTGAAAGCTCTTATCGATGCTGGCACTTCCAGTACACAAATTTTCACCAAATTTCACAAAGATCTTCCAATTAATGGACAAATTTCAATTATACATTTTTATTCCGAATAATTAATCCGCTTGGAGTGTAGATATGTCGAATTTTGGTAAAATAAATATATTTTATCAAAACTGGGCTTTTTCGGTAAAATTTAAAAATTATGTGTACTAACTTTGTCCTTTATGAACTTTGCCCGACAAAAAATCCCGAAAAATTATTATAGTCCCGATCCCGATTATTTCTTTTTTATCAAGTGAAGTATCGTGACATATTTTTTTCGCGATGACTCGGTAAAAATCTATTGCGATAGATTTTTTTGTGCTGAATTCGTGTCACGATAGTAAAATTTTTTCCGGGATGATATACAAAAGATTAGCTAGCGATAGTGTCAGATTTTTCGGGATGACATTGGAAATTGTCATGATATTAGAGTTTTAATGTTGTCATCGCGTTTTGCCGGTATATTTTTCGGGTTAAAATCACAGACATTACTGAAATTTGCTGTTTTGGAATTTTTTTTTTTATTTTAACAAAAATAAAAAATGTCATGATATAGTAAAAATGTCATGATACTACAAATTTTTCGGGATGACACTCAAAACTAGCTAATACAGTAAATTTTTCGGGATGACACTGAAGTGTTACGATATTCGTTGTTTAGTGTTGCCATCGCACTTCTTAAGGATTTTTTTCGGGCTAACTTCAGAGGCATCTAACTTTGTTTGAAAAATAATTTAAAATATTTTTGTTTTTAATCGATTTTTCGTATATGCTATAAAATTTTCAAAATGTTAGGATAAAACGAAAGGTTCTAAGAAAGGTTTAAATTTTTGCAGCAAATTTTTTTTGCTGTTTTGTAAAGAGTCGTCATTTCCGCTTATTGATAGTAGTTGTTCTATGAAATGATATAGTTTTTAAAATATTTACAAAAAATGAGAAAACCCACAGGAAGAAAAGCTTAGGTATGAAGTTTCATTTCGAACAGTCAATCCGTCTGGGTTGTAGAGAAACGACAAACATCTAATCGTCACAGCATCACATACGGACAGACTCACGCACACAAAGAGTTTTTTTAAAAACTAATCTTTTTGACTTCAACGATCTAGCGAATGGTAAATTTGCAAAAAAATTGTAGTCACACTTTTCGTGATTCCTATACTTTATTTTAGTACGTAAAAGAAAGTAAGTATTCTAAACGTACTAATAAATGTTTGGTTCGCAAAACTTGAATTTATGGGTATACTTTATTAAAAATTGACAAAAGCTTGAAATGGCGTCCTCGTACTAAAAAAACGAATCGGAAAACAACAAGAAAAACAATAATCTAAAATACCTTAGAATTATCTACATATTCTATCAATCATCGACATTGTAGTCAAGACACACAACACTGCTTAGCTTTGTCAGTTTATCAGAAACAAACAAAGAATAGGAATCTGTTTTATGAAACTTACATTCTCTTATATGTGTTTTTTTAAGTATAAAATTAGGAGAAGTTTTTTGAAACTTTTTAAATTGGTGTTACTCTTTTTCGCAAAATTATAACAAGTAGAACCAAAACTTTTTCACAACACGAATACTCCAAATCTTCGATTTGGATTGGAAATTCTCTGTCACTTGCCGTGATTGAAAAGATTTATTCCATTTCTGGTGTGGTTGGAAAATATTCTTTTTTTGCGAATTGTCCTAATTTCAGCAACATTTTTCCCTAACAAAAATCTTTGTTGTTAAAAAGGTAAAGTTACTCAGAATCTAATAAGTGGCGACAACGGCACACAATTATTTTTCAGTTTTTCTCTTAATGTCATAAATTAAGGTTCGATTCCATTTTAACGAGGTTATATGTTTTAATTTTTTGTTGAACAACACGAACTCGTGACATTCGTCGAAGCGTTTGGATTAGGGAGTGCAAATTTACCGATTTTTCAATTTACTGGTAAACGGTAAATTTTGTGTAAGGTCGGTAATTTATCGAAAATTTACCGGTAAATTGAATTTAAATAATAATTTGGTACTATGCCTTAGCTATTAAACCAGTGAAAAAATAATAAACCAGTGCTTGAAACAAATTAATGTACGTTATAAAATAAAATAATAAAAAAAAAATCGTCACATAAAATGAAATTTATATATCAAAATAATTGTTTATATACGCTGTGTTTGGCGCGTGGACCGACAACATTTTTTGGCAGATTGGAGGGGGGAGGGGGGTGGGGCTATCCTTTGGAAGCTTTCATCCCATGGAATTGATGCTCTAAGTAGCCCGGTAAATGAAATATAATATTTTAAGTTTGTTTCAAGTAACCCAAAATCCGCCTTTAAATTGTCACTTTTGTGGTTGCAGTCGAAAAGGCACGAAATAGCTTTTATTGTATTCTGCAATATGATTTTGTTTTTTTTGTATAAATCATTATACAATTAATTTGTACAATAAATTGTATAATAAATCAATATTAATCATTGTACAATAAATCATTATACATTATACAATTGGTTTAAGAAAAATGGGCTTCCAAATCCTAAAAACTTTGTAGAAATATGAAAAATGTCACCATCTAAATTCATTTATAAAAAACTTATGGTTATTTTTAAATTAGTTTTTTTTTTTAAATCTCTAGTTTATGCCTTTTTCAATGTATACTGACATGTCATAGAAATCACTCATTTCGTGCTAAAATACAAAATATCAGGGTTAAGAAAATACCTTTTAAGATATTAATAAATTTGAAATCAACTTCATTTATTAGATTTATTTCAGAATGACCTCCTCAATTCCGTATATGCATGCACAGCATCTTTTTTTAATCTCCACGGTTGTTTTGCGAAGTTGCATTACATTTTTTTTTTAAATGTGGCGCTTATCGTTTCAATCGAAAATTCTCTTGTGAGTACCCCTATTGCGTACACAAATTCTTTAGCACGTCCCCAGAGATCCAAGGGTGTGATAATAAATAGGAAAACCCCTACCAATCAGCATGTCTTACAAAACTGGTAAAAACAGCTCAGATAGCTCATTCTGAACAAATTCGAGATACATATTTTCGGAAACGTGTTCTGCCGTATAATATGAACATGTAAGGTTTCGACCAATTACACCAGCCCAAACATTAACGCTGAATTTCCTTTGGAAATAATCCTGCCTTTTCTTGTGTGGATTTTAGCCTTTACTGCCCCATGAAGCAGATTATGTAAATTCACAAATCCCTCAAGATTGAAGTTGGACTCATTTGTCCACAAAATCCATAAATCTACAAAACTTCAGCCGTCTAGCATTATCACCCTTTTCGTGGTGACCTAGAACAATTAACAATTTAACAAGAACAAAGTGAAATACGCGGGCACTTCCGGTAGCAGATAGGGACATATTGACTGAACAGCACAAGGCAATTAACACCCGGTTTACTTATTTTTTTTAAATCTATCAATAAATTAAAAAACATTTTCTTAACCCTGGCACAAATAACTCTGACAAAATAATATCTCGTATTTTGACCACAAAATGAGCCACATATTGTAACGTTTTTCATAATACTACACATTTTTTTGGATTTAGAAGCCCATAAGTCATGTTTCTAAAATCAATTGTATTAAATAATGATATATTTAGAATTAAATCATTAAATTGTAGAATACAATATAAATTATTTCGTGCCTCTACGACTACAAACTCAAAAGTAACCATTTAAAGGCGAGATTTTGGGTTATTTAACCGTCTGAGTCCCAGGGAGTATTGAAAAAACACTGTCGAAGAATCCCAAACAGCGCAATCGCGCTTTCTCTAAATGAGAGAGGAAGATAAAATGAATGAGATGAAAAGGCAATCTATTGAGACAAACCTTATATAAAATGTAATATTTACATTAAAAGGAGCTATGTGATGTACTTGCTTCAGTAATCTGACAATCGGTAACGCGCCATCAGTTGTCGACAATGTTCGAAATGTATTGGGTTTTCTCGACATAAAATCTCAAAAGCGCGATCGCGCTGCTTGGGACTCAAACGGTTAAAACAAACTTAAAATATCATATTTCATTTATCGGGTTGTACTTAGAACATCAATTCCATGGGATGAAAGCTTCCAAATGACCCCCCTACCCCAACAATCTGCCAGAAAATGTTATCGGTTCACGCACCCACTCTGTATAAGTTCATTTCGTTTCATTAAATAAAATTCATTTTATAAATCTTCAGTAGGTATAGCTACTTTATTCTACATAATAATTAATGAGTGAATTCTATACCTTATATAAATCCTTTGTTCAATTAAATTTAAAATATGCCCTCCATTTTTTTCAATGAAATGCGCCTTGTTATATACTAGCACTGAATTGTGCGCTATTAATTATAAATATATTTTTACCGAAAAATCGGTAAATTTGTAAAAATTTACCGATAAATCGTAAATATTTTTTATACGGTAAAAACGGTAAATCGGTAAACGGTAATGCAGTCCCTAGTTTGGATAACCATAGGGAAGTGCTACAGATGAAGCACATTTTTTTGTATGGGCTGCCTCTTGAGCTAACTATATCATGGAGATTATATATTACTGTAAAATACTCTACAACTAATAATATATGTACTATAAAGGCTAGTTAATAGTGGAATTAAATAATGTACCTTCAAAAGTGCTTCATTTGGAAATTTTGAAAAGAAACCAAGCCTTAATGAATCATTGAATTTATCTACTACCGCTTAGTTGCTTTCCCATTCGACTTAAATAATTTTGGACTTAGGTAATTTTCATGACAAGAACAGTATATGAGATCGTATTAAGATCTGCTTAATTTTAAATAAATAATTAAAGATTATGTATCATTTCTGGCGTATAATAGTTATAATGTGAAACGAAAGATCCCAACGTGTTACCAAATTTACACAATTAATGCAAGACCATTTAACTGCAAGCATAGTTGATTCAGCTGTTACTGCCCTTCCTACACAAACTTACTTGTTATTCCTCCACAAATATAGACGATTGTTAAAATAAAAAAATGTTTATTAAAAAGAAATATCTATCAATTAAAACTTGAGACAACCCCATAAATTATCTTTATTGCAAAATAAATTATTTCGAACATGAATAAATCTATTCCACCATCGTCATCACTCATTATCATCATACCACACTAATTGCGCGTCATGATGATGGTGGTGGCAACGATGTTGGCACTCAAGCGATGTACTATATAAAGAGAATAAAACTAAGTGAAATTTATCAAAAATTGAATTTTGTTTACATAAAATTCCGTCTGAATACTGGCATTGCCAATAAATTAAATATAATTCTAACGAAAAGTTTAGCTAATTAAAAATTAAGCAACACCTATCGAATTATTTATCAGTGTTTTTTATCGAATTTTGTAACAACATTTCATTACTTAAATGAATTTGTAATTATCATAAATGTATATTGATATAGATAACGCACACGACATGTTATTATCGACATGTTGGAAATAAAATCAGAAAATGAACAATAATTACACCTGGCTGAGTGTAAATTTGATGGATATGTGTTTTCGTGTACCTTTACGTATACAATTTGATAGTTTAACTCGCAAAGTGCTCTCGATTCGGTACATTCCGCGTACCAAATTTGATACAACAAAAAAAATATTCCATCACCACGTTCATAAATTTTAAATAGCTCTACACTAACAAAAAAAAAAAAAAAAAAAAAAAACTAAAAATTAATCAAATAAACAGAAAATCTACTCACTTGTAAACGAATAAAAATGAAAAATTGTTGTTGAATATTACAAAATGAAATGAGGGAGACGGGAAAGTGTTTTTCTTGTATCATAGATATTGTTTACATTTTCTGTATATCTATAGATGTATACAATTATACATGAAGTATACAAAAATACCGCGCCACATATCGAGTTAATAACCGTATTAAAAATTTACATAAAAATGTATCAAGTATGGATATCGGTTGTGTAGTACACACATAAATATGGAAATAGAGTAGAAGCAGCGTCAGAATATTATTATTATCACTGTAGTACTCGTATGATTGGATAAATTATGACATTATATTATATGATAATGTGTCGGTATATTGGGTACTACAATATTACATTTACATAAAGGTGTCAAGGAGCTCTAATAAGATGGTATATATATTTCATACAACATGACGTGCCAAGTTATTTTTTAAGAGCGGGTGAAATTTTCATTCTTTACACATATTTTTCTCGACCGGTAAAATTAAGAAATGTTTGTTTCCGAGAAGGATGACCAAGTTTTTTTTTATAAAGTTTTACTTTTATTATTATCTTTCATGACCTGTTGGGTAAAAATGTTAAGAATTTATTTTCTAAACTTTATGTGGAGAGTTAAGTTAAGTTATGTGATTGGATAGAAATTTACTGTGGGCGAATTACTCACAATTTGTGTCGTGATTTGCAATAATTATTCGGGAAGCTACAATTGAAAACAAATTAATGATTAGCCGGCTGATTTCTTTAAGTAAACTATTCCAGAAAACCATTTACAGACACAATTCAGCATAACATCCTCTACGAGAAATATTTTGATCAACAAATGATTTTGAGCAGTCAATGGCGAGAATTAGTAGAATACGTCAACAATTCGTAGAAAATGTAGTTTCTAAATGTTTGCTTCTTTTTGTTGTTTTTTCGGTACGAAGTCGTCATTGGCTAGCAATGAATACATTCATAGAAGAACACGCCATAGCCGGGCCTCAGAAAGCCATACTTTGGTTATGCTCTAGCGGCAAAACAAAAAACATAGAAGAGGCATATTCCTTTCTATGTCAGTTGCATATTCCTTTCTATGTCAGTTCAATTCAAATGAGATAATTTTCGAAAATTCGAAGAAAATAAATACCCAAATACAATAAAAGCCCTGTTTTCCGGAATAATCGAAAATTCCGGATAATTGAATTTTTCGTTAAAACTAGAAATTTTACGAGAATTTCGCTTGATCTCATTATTTTTTAGGATTCTCGTTTATTTATTTTAAAATTACGTGGCCGAAAACCGATTTTTTATAAGGTTCATTGAATTTATTGCAAATAATAAATACAAACATATACTATGTATACGAATACGTACACCCATACGAGTCCCCAACATTTTTAAATAATTCATAAATTATGTAATTCAGACTTCGTCATTATTGGACCTCAAACTTCATGGAATTTTTAAAAGCCACGATCTTATATCTAGCTGTTGGATAGGATTCTCTTTTTTGACAAGAAAATTATTATGCATAACATAAATCTACAGAACTTCTTGAGCATTGTTCTAGAAATTTGAAAAATTTCATCAAACCAACTTCAGCTTCTTGCCAAGTGATACTTCTTTCAGGAACTTGTACGTCTTCCTCAGAATCTGAGTTTAAGTTCTCTGCTGCGTTGGGATTTAAAACGCTTCCGATAAGTTGTTCATCCGTAAAAGTTTGCACGGTTTTCTGTGTTATCATCGAGATGCAACCAGTCGGCAATTTCGTACTCTTGAATGTCCACAAATTGTTTTGCATTAGAATTCAAGATTTCACAAATTTCATCGTGTTTTTACTTGGTGTCTGATTATCAATAAACCATACAATTTGTTCCAGCCGATGTATAGTTGCTAAAGTTGAAGATTTTACTTCAGTTCAGGAAAACGCTGCTTTAACTATTTCATTTTTGATGTTATAAAATATTATATATATTGAAACGATTTCACTGAATTAGAAGCAATCAATTTTCTTAAAAGTTGTTTTTAAAGTGACATTCTAAAAACAGAGTTATGCCCTGATCCATCGGTTGAATTAAAGATGTCACATTGAGCGGTAAACACAAAACAATAAAATTTCCACAATCTGATAATAGCTCACTTGTTGAATTAGGGTGAGTTCTAAAATTTTGTCTAATAATAGCCCAGCAGGAAATATGTCAACATTTTTAGTACAAAAATACGTTTCAGTTTTTGTTTTGCTTTTCCCAATGTGTAAGAAAGAGAAAAATATTTCATTTATTTCGTAGATTGACAGCATGTTGACTAATGGACCAATTTATGACATGTCATTGATTCGTCTCATATAACAAATCAACATTCCTGGTTCTTCAATGCCAATACTTGATTCTTCATAGAAGAATCACATACGACAAGTTTACGTTCGTTCTCTTTTTAATACATACGTACTTCGAAACAAATTTTTCATTAGTACGCATTCTTTTGTTCAGTTCGGTGTTTCAACTTTTAAAGTTTCTGTTTCGATCTGAATAAATATAGAATTTATTCCGTATTAAAAATAAATTTTCTTGTGTTATAATTTAAAATATTTATTATTAATCAGGTACATACATACATTATTATATTTATATTAATTTATAGTATATTTTGCTGAATTTAAATATTTATTTAATGTAACAGATATAATCCGCCATTTCAATTTTTTGTGGGCATACAAAATTTTTGCGTTACATACATAATTCTCAACACAGGATATAAATAAGATATATATATTATTATCATATTTATTATAATACGTGTGATACAATTAGATTGTGCAATTAAACATGATTAAAATTAAAGGATTTTTTAAAAGTAACTACCATAGGAAACTAAAAAAATCGGAATGTGCAATTATGAAAAAATGGCAAGAAAGTAAAATTGAAATTCTTGAAAATCAAAATAAAAACTGTAATGAGAATAATGTAGAAAATTATAATATTGAGGAAATAAATTTGCAAGGGTACATTGAAGATAGTGAAAAGTTTGATTTTCCACTAGAAAATGAATTAAACAATGAAATTGAATCCATGCCATACACCGAATGGGAGCGCAAGCAAGATGTAGACGACAAATTAGGTGCTTGGGCTGTGAAGCATAATATTACGAGAGTGGCTTTTGATGATTTAATCACAATATTAAATGAGTTTAAAGTGAACATGAAAGCAAGGACATCGAAAACTATATTGAAATGCCCTGGTGATATGCCGCTAATTAAAAAAATACCTGGTGGCAATTATATACATTTTGGAATTGAAAAATCTATTTCAAATATTAATATACCTTATAAACTTTTCCGTGGTGTTAATGAAATTGTAATCGACGTGAGTGTAGACGGTGTTCCACTTTTTAAAAGTAGTTCCACAACAATGTGGCCTATTTTAGACGCCTTAGTAGATTTCCCAAACGTATACCCATTTGTTATTGGGTGCTTCGTTGGGCCAGGAAAACTTGCAGCTAATATAAATCAATTAACAACTAATGGAATTTTAGTTAGCGAACATGAACCACGAGAACCGTTTTCTATTCGAATTTTCTCATGCGAGAAGGACATAATTCATTTGATGGTTGCAGCAAGTGCTGCCAAAAGGGATCAAAAATGAGCGGACGCGTTTCCTTTTCAACAGAAATCTGGGAAAAAAAAACTGATGAATCTTTTTTGAAAAGGCAGCATCTAGAACATCACTGTAGCGAGTTTCAAAATAAACTAAATGTATTGGAAACTAAAATTGGAATGGTTTCACGGTTCCCTGTGGAACCAATGCATTTACTGGATTTAGGAATTATGAAAAAGTTGCTACTTATTTGGACAGATACAAAGTTAAAATCTAGACACAAGATATCTAAAGTAATACGCATTTCAAATAGACTGATAAATTTGAAACAATATATACCGAAAGAATTTCAACGCAAGACAAGATCGTTAAAAGAATTACCTAGATGGAAAGCAACGGAATTGAGGCAATTTGCACTTTATACTGGCGTCGTTATACTTAAAGATTTTATTGATTCCCAAAAATATCAACATTTTTTATATTTCTTTTGTGCATATAACTAATTCAATTTTTTGTCAGAAATTTTGCAACAATTTATGGAGAAGGCCTGGTTTCTTTCAACATTCACAATTTGTTGCATTTAAGCGATTGTGTAGCACAGTATGGTTGTTTAACATCATTTTCAGCTCACAAATTTGAAAATTACCTACAAATATTAAAGAAAAAAATTCGAAAGCCAACACAGATATTGCAGCAAGTTTATAACCGATCCATAGAATTGCAGAAGTTTACAGAGTTCGTCAATCAAGAAATATTCTCAAAATTTTATATTGGAAGCACGACAGCCAATTGCTTCTGCGTACTTAAATCAAATATATATTTCTCTGTTTTGAGTGCAAATAATTCGGCTATCAGTGGTTATAGATTTAAAACAATAAATGATTTTTTTAAATATCCAATCGTTTCATCATCATTGATAGGAGTTTATGAAGTCAGTAATTTAAGTGATCAGTTAGAATCATTTAATATTATTGATATTAAGTACAAAACTGTTGCTATACCATACAAAAATAATTATATTTTTATTCCATTATTACATTTAAAAAATTAATAAATGCAATAATTGCCATACATCAATTATTGGGAAATACCAAAGCGATGCAGGAGTCACCTGAAATGTTTACAATGGCCCAGTCAGATGATACGGAAATTTCCGACTACTTAATTAGTAAGTAAATATTTTTAGTTATAAATTTAAATCTTGTGAAATAGTTGCTGTGTTTTAATATTGGAGCACTATCCGGAGCCAAATGGCAATTTTCTATTGAAACTGCAGCTATTATTCACTGATGTCGCTGTACTATAAAAATTAAAACTAAATTCATCAATAAAACAAACATTTATCACCTGAAATATATTAATTGACATTTATTTTGACATGACGTTATAAACAAAAATTCATTTTGCTGCGTTTTAATTTTTTATTGTAAGATTTAGTTTCTAATGGTTTCAGGGGTTTACAAAATTAAAAGCCTTTTCAAATTTCCCATTGAAATGGATAGCGCTCCCGATAGCGGCTCCCGATAAATAAGTGAGCCGAGATATTTTTTTATCGATTTTTAATTAAAAAGTTGAATGAAAAATCTTAGTTTTGATTTAAATAAATTAATTAAATGCAATAATAGCGCGCTAAATATAAGTTTTCACATAGAAAATTGGCTGCTCCGGATACAGCTATCGGGCGCTAATAAAAAAACACAGCAAGTGTTAACATTTTCTTTGTCCGCATATAGATTCGGTTAAACCAGCAAAAAGGCCAGACCACCTCAAAAAAAATTTGTTACTTTAGTACCAAAGAGAGCATTTTCTTTTAATACTTCCAATCTGAAGACATCTACAAATCAAACTCATCATCCTTCTACCAGCGATGCAAAAAAGTATGTCAATGCAAGCACGCAGACGGCGTCAGATAATGCAGAAAATTCGATCTGTACAGGTACATATTTAAAATGACAAATTTTCCTAATGCTCTGTTACACTAAGATTCAGCTTCGTATATTCACTAATACGTATTTAGCACATTACTCGTAAGTTTATTTGAATGTTTTAGTTTAATGTTTCCTATGTTTCCTATTCTTCCTTTAGCTGTTTTACAAAATTTTTTAATAAAGCAATTTTCCCAAATAAGCACGAGACTGGAGAAAATTGAGCACACCATTAACTCGAAAAAACATTAAGTTTTAGGAATTTCATTACTTATCAAGTCAGTCGCTGAATTGGATGACCTGGAAATGAAGATAGCTGATGAGAGTTTTCGTAATAAATTTGTAAGATTTAACAATATTTCTGTTCTAATTATTTTATTTAATCTTTCATTTTCAATTTTCAATTTAAATAGATGGAATATATTACAAAAATTCATGGGAACGAGAATAGCTATGACCGCAGTTGTACTCAAATAGTATATCATCGGAAAATAACATATTCATTATGTTATTTTCCGATGATATACTATTTGAGTACAACTGGCACGGCGAAAAAGGAAAGCGTGCCTTAAAATGGTTATCTATTTTTTCGGAAGTATTATTTGGTAAGAACTGAGGCACAGAAAAATATGATGTTAATATGCATACAGATGTTAATATTTATTTTTCCATATTTTCAGTCATAAGTAAAAATTCAGTAAATAACTAGTTTCAGTTCCGTAATTTAACAATGCAAATTTTAAAATATTTTACTTGATCTTCAAATTATGCTACATAAGCAATTTCTCATCCTTCTGTATCTAACGTTTCATCAAAAATAATTACCGAAACAGCATGTAATTAAACAGAAAAAACAATAGAAACGAAATTGTTGTATATATATATATATATATATATATATATATATATATATATATATATATATATATAATGTATATATATATAAATATATATATATATATATATATATATATATATATATATATATTTATATATATATATATATATATATATATATATATATATATATATATATATATATATATATATATATATATATATATATATATATATATATATATATATATGCGTTAATATAATTGTTTTTCTTTTATTTTTATCATTATAGATGCAATTGGAAAGGAATCATTGGCCGTTTATGAGGCTAAAATTAAAGTCGTTATCCGGCGATCGCACCAAAGAAAATTAAAAAGAACAAGTCGGGAAAATCTATATAAATAAGAATTTTTTATTTATCGTAAATTTGAATATTTTTGAAATTTAAATTTTACATTAATTAAGTATTTTCCTCAATTTATCTTTTATAGTTAATTAAAAGTTTCAATGAATTTTATTTTATAGATAGTTGAATTTATTATTTTATTAACAACTGAATTCCCCTACATAACCTATTAAATAATATTTAAATTTGGTAATCATTTTATTTATTATTATTTTTGAATTAATATTTAAGAATATATGAATATATTGAGAACAATTATTATTTATAGTTTTCATTAAATTAAAAAAAAAATAATAATAATATATAAAACAAAGATTTTTTTTTTTTTTATTAATTTTAAAATTTTGTGATAATAATATTTAAATAATCTCGAAACTTTGAAGACTGAATTATTAAAATAATTTTATACTTACCACTAAAATATGTATAATTAGAAAAAAAAAAAAAAATAAATAAATATTAAGAATTTGTGATAATTTAATTTACCTAGTACCTACTGTATTTGTGATGTGTTTGTGAATATGAAATACAGATATTGAGATGTTTAAAAATAAATTATATAAGTACTGTTTTATTGCACTATTAAAAAAAAAAAAAAAAAAAAACTGCCAATAAACATGTGAGACGGCACGTAACATAATCATTCCGGACATGTCACATGTGATTCGCTTATTTGCCGTCTTATTATAGTCGAAAATGAAGAGTCATTTAGTAATCGTTTTAGACATGTCACACATTATTCGCTTTAGACATTTCACATATGATTCGCTTTAGACGTGTCACCTACAATTCATTTAAGACTGTCATGCATGAAATCGAGTCCCGCTTTTTGATCAAATTCTAAATACGTGTCATGCGTGAATGTCATTGACGAATCATTAGTGTGTCTCTAATGACTTTCCTGCTGGGACCAAACATTTTTGATTGTGTATGCCATCTAAGGTTGTGAAATGTGATTTAACCGATGGTATAAAATTTTATTTAAACCAGTCATGAAATATTTCTCAGTTCATCCAAGCAGTCGAATAGGATTTATATATTACTGGTAAGCCGCTGATATTTTTCAATGCTCTTGGTCGAGCAAATTTGCCACGAACCAATTATTAAAACCGATTGTTAATCAAAAGAATTGTTAACCGCTGTTTCTTATATTTGAAGCCAGTAGCAGCAGCTTCCCTTGCTCCAGCTAAGGATAATTTGGTAAACATCGCCACAACAGCCCGGTTTTATAAGCATTAAAAAGCTGTTCACGAGTGAGATGATATTTCTCTACAATTTCTTTAAATTTTTGTGCATTAATCGCTTGCTGAGATTGATCACGCGCATGCGTGCCTTGATTAAAACCAATCGTTCGAAAATACACACTGCTCTGTAACTTTTAGAGCGTCAAAGAAATATTTTGCTTTTTCTATGATGATGGGCCCAGTTATTGGCATTCGTTCACTTCTCTTACACAAACACCACCTATTTAAAACAAAATCGAGCTGCTCCAGTTATTATTCCATTGTTTTCTTAGTTTTAGCGAATTTATAATTTTCCATTTTAGCAGCAAATTCAAACAATTTTTCTTTATCACTTTTATGTCGTATAAAGTTGAACTGCCAATATTATAAATATGCTTCAATGCCTCTCGAGATTCATCTCTCTTCAATCTGTTAATAATTTCAATTTTATCACTGATTGATAACACATTTCTTTTCCTCTTTGTTGGTTGATGCCGTAATATTTATGTATATGTATTTATTAAAGTTAGTTTCTTTTTTTATTTATTAAAATTAATGTTAATTTACTATTAAGAAGGTATTGAACTACTATCGACAAATTAATTTTTGGCACACTTCATTCCTTTGTTCAGTTTTCTTTAAAAAGTTTTTACATGAAAATCTCAGGGTTTTCTGAGAATCAATCTTTTTATATTTTGTATCGATAATATCGATCAAGCCTCCAACAAAGCTGGCACGTACATTATACTAATTTAGCGCCCAGTATTCTTTAAAAATCAACTTTTGGTGTGTATATTCTATTTTGGAAATACATTTTTGCTACAACTTTGGAGTGGTGTACATTCTCTACCTCCTATTGAAATGGGTTCACCAGAATTCCGTTTCAGTTTCCTAAATTATTAGTTATACTTTTCGGTAATTAAAGAGCTATTCGTTTCTAAATCTAAAATATTTTGTTCAATTTGCGAACCCATTTGATTTAGCAATAGATTATCGTCTGGATATGATGATGATTCCAGAGTTTCGTTCTCATTATCATACGTTGGATGTAAATCACTATTATCAAAGTAGTCATCATTCTTGCTAATATCGCTATTATTCACGCAATCCATTTGATTTTGTCGAATTATGTTTTCAAACGACAGTTGATGATTATGCGTACTACAACTTGGCTGAATATTAGGTCTCAATTCGGTTTGCTGATCCAATTTAGTTGTTTCCTATAAAGCTGAAAGATACTGCGCCTGCTACTGGGTGTAGTTCATTTCTATGTCATTGTACAAAATGAGAGTACTATTTTTAGAGTAGGAAAATAGCAATCGAAATCAACATAAGTAGAACCGATTCAAAGTTCTTCGTTACAATCCAACGGGTAATGTTATAATCATACGGTAACATCCTAATCTTCTAACGACGGTGAACGGTTATGATCTAATCTCGAAAAACTCAATGAAGCGATCTTAATCTAACCCAGCTTATACAAAGCAAATAATAGCAAGATGATGGGAGAATACTAACGAACCTGACTTACCAAAAAATTGATCAAAACTAAAACTAGTGGTAAATAATTTCGAAACACCAAAAACCCATTTCCAGTTTCTTAACAGATATCATTGGCAAATTGGATATAAGAAACTTTATAAGAATAGCCCAATTGAACGAGAACGAAGTGGTAGCTCTAACTAACAAAATTTACAAGAACCATAATATATTGTTAAAACCGAACGAAATACTATCAGAAACAACAGCCATTTAACATAACATCCATACACCAGTCGAAACTCCTGTCTGGATCAAAACATACTGATATTGGCACCATTTAAAAAAAGACGTGGAAGAACAGATTCAACAAATGCTAGATACTGTCATCATTCGTAACTCAACTTGGCCATATTCGGCACCAAATTGGGTAGTTCAGAAGACCAAAGCTTCGGGAATACGCAATGTCAGTGTGGTAATCGATTATCGGAAGCTAAACGAAAAGACAATCGATGACAAATTCCCCATGCCCCAGATAGACGAGATCTTAGATAATCTCGGCAGATCAACGTACTTCACAACCTTAAATTGAAATCGGGTTCCCGTCTAATTCAGATGGGCCATAAATCCAAATAAAAAACCGTGTTCTTACCTCGTAGAATGCCTTTCGGCCTCAAGAATGGTCGCCTGGAAGATTTTATTAATTTATTTGACAGGACGATCAGCTACTATAGACCCCAAATTATCTTCAAAATTGCAAAGATTGGCGTAATGATCTTGGAAGATTTTTTCTCAAATTTTAACAGAATTACTATTTCGAAAAAACATCACAAATTTCCTAAGCACATACCACAATAGAAAACACAATCCGCCATAATGGCACCTGACACCATATACAACAAAATTGCACAATCATTTGCACAACACTTTTGCCCAACTGGCCATTTAGTCTTCGTGATAGCAAATTCCATTTGCAACGTGTCGCCTGTCATGAACATTATCGGAACGTATACGTTATTGTCAACTTTGACGTCCGCTTTTTGTGCAACACAACCCAGTTGAGGTGACTAGAAAATTTTTCAATGATTCAATTTTTTGATTGACTTTAGTATTTTTGAGTGTGTTTTGGTTCAAGTTAAACAAAATCCAAAAAATTTATGGCGTTCATCCGGCGAGTTTATGCAAAATAGATCGTTTTGCGTAATTTTATCAGATAGAATTTGTATGGTAGTAGCTGTGATCAATTTTTTCTTGAACAAGGAGAGGATTTTTCCATGTTACGAAACAAAAGATTTCCAATTGCGAACTCCTACGCGATTTCAATTTTGTTCAGGTCAAGTGAGCATAAATTTTGATCCAATGAAATGCAATATTTCCGGCATTATTTAAACTAAAATTACTATTTGAGTTTTTTTTAGTTTTTACTCAAAAGTCGTATAAGAATTTCTTTAACCAGTGTATTTACTAATATTTGTTAATTTGTATTTCACTGCCATGTATTTTAACAATGTATCTGAAATGTATCAATATTCTAATTGTAATATTATATTTGAGTGATTTTTTCTTATTTGTTAAAAATTTCCTCCGTTTTGAAACTAAATTTTTTAAATTTATAATTACTTTTACGACTGTTTCAACTTTCAAAAACTAGTTTTAATAATTAATTTTTAATATTCAAATAGAATTTGACGAAGCCTAGTAACAAACTTTTAACATTTTCTATTTTTTAATTTTAAAATAAATGAGTGTGAAACGAAATTCCCGTTTTTAAAATCCCGGTTTGTCAAAATCCCGGTTTTCAAAATCCTGGTTCTCAAACTGTAGGTTTTTAAAATCCGGCTTTTCAAATTCCCGGTTTCAAAATCCTGGATTTGTATACAAAAATCCCGATTTTTAGGAAATCCTGGTTTGCATTTTTAAAATTCGACATGTGAGAAAATGGGGCTCTTACATGATTTTTGGACAAAATTCAAAAATGAGTTTGCGATAAAGTTCTAGAAAATGGCTAATAGGGTTGGAATTTGGGCATTTTTTAAGAGATTTTGTTGAAATTCGATACGTGCGATGGAAATGGGATTCCATTTTGTTTGAATTCTACACGTGCGATGGAAATGGATTTATAAAATGATGTAAGTACAAAATCTTGCATATCAAAATAGTGCACATATTTTTCTTTTTATTAGGTGTCAAATCTAAAGCCCCTCGGAAGGTGAGAGTTATCGACACCGTCAGCCTCTCCAATTATAAATAGCATTTCAAAATGTTCCATTTCAAAATGTTGCAGTCTTTGGTTTTTTCTAGTAAATTTTTTGGCACGATATCTTATTTTTATGTTAAAATATTATAAGTCCGGACGGCCCGAATTAATAATTTTTTTTTTCCAAAATTAAGATTTTAAAACTAGAAGAAAAGTAAACCGGGATTTTGAAAACCGGGAGTTTGAAACCGGGATTTCGTAGTATACCCAAAATAAATGTGTACATAAAACAATATCATATTACACTGGTATGAAATATCTGTTTCAATTATGAACTAACAACTTAATTAACCACTGGGAACTTTTGCAGTGTCCATTTTATAAACCTGCAAATCCCAAATGAAAATTGTATAGCCCAATTTACAGGACCCTAAAAATTGGCGGTTGGCGCACAAATAAATTTTTTATACAGATCCAGTGTTTTTTAAGGACTAATCTTTTTACTGCATCAAATATATATCAAGCAACCTTGAATTGAGACTAAAATAAAGACCAAATTATATTGCGTTAAATTTTAAGTGCTTGATATTTATGTTACCACATAAAATTATTAAATTGAAATTTGAGTATACAAATCACAGATTTGACGTCATGCAGCTTATATCAAAAACCAATTTGGCAAAAAAAATCGTAAAACCATTATATGTAAACCCGCATTCATATAACATACATATCATGCAAAGTTCATCGTCGTAACATTTTGGCGAAATCGTTTTACTGCTGAATATAAAGTCATCGCGGTTCGTAACACAAATATTTTGTGGATACAACTGACGACGTTTGTACTCGTCTAGATGTTGTTTTATAAATTTATAGCAGATCGTTACGTCCGTGTATGGATTAAATTCTCGTCTAAGATAAGAGGGAATTTGTTGTTGTCAGTTTTATTGATTTCGATTAGCAATAGCATCATTTCAACCAAAGTAAAAAAAACTTAAAACAAAAGGATATAAATTAACGATTTGTCATATAAAATATATTTATTTGGGTGGAGGGGAGGGGGAGGTTTCGGTTGATAAATATCATTATTATCAGAAGGTATGAATATTGGAAGAGAGCCATTCTATTGGTTGAGTTTAATTTTCCGTTTTTTTGTTGGCTTTGTTATTATGTTCGGTTGAATTAAAATTTTTCTAATCCATACAAATTATTTCTTAAATGTAAATTATAAATTATAAATTATTATTACAATATTTCCGTTATGAATAATATTAGTGTGTACAGTGTGACTGTGTGTTGTTTTTGATTTTCCGGTTTAGTTCAGAAATGTTTATTATTTTTCGATTTTCCGTTTCTAATATACCTATATACGTTTACCTAAATAAAAATATTTGAAAATACTGAAAATTATAAATTTTTTGATTTGCTGTGTGCTACCTAAGTACAGACGAGTAAAAATAGTTTACTTTTGAACAAAAATAACAATTAAATCGGTAGCCGTAATATTATAGTTTGAGGGGCCCACTTGAACAATAATAAATATTCGAGGAATTTGCAAATAATGAAATTTATTTAGAAAAATTGTAACAACGACATTATCTAAAATCATGATTTGTATGGGTTTTCCAACGTGTTTTGTAGTTTATCATTTTTCAGCTATGTACTGAAACCCGAAAAAGTTATTTTGGGAAGAGCATTTATGAGAAAAAACACTATGAACGAAGAAAAAATAAATTTGTAACAAAATTGATCGGCATGGGTTTATCAAAATAACGATTGTCCATATTAAAAACGTTTTCCCACCACATTTCAACCTTTCATATAGGCCAGTCAGATTAGGTGACTAAATAAAAATTATTTTCCTTAAATTGGTGTGACACAAATTAGCGAAAATCAGTCAACTAAAAGCGGCAGCAAATATTCTGTAAAGACAAAAACTCGTGGATTTTGCACCACGACAACGCGAAAACCACAACAAATATCAGCGAACGAACAACCACTGTATTCACCTGGTGACGTTCGGCTGACATTTTTTCTTTCTCTTTTCCTCGTTCGATATTTTTATTCATTATAAAAATCGTAAAATACACTTGAGACACAAAATAGAGATAAAGGAAAGTTGTGCCAACTTAGCAACAAATAAAAATTTATAATCCCTCAGAGCGCGGGCTTTTCAAATGACCAATTCCCGACACATTTTTAACAGAATGTACGTAACAGAAAGTAAAACAGTTTTTGACAAAAAATGTAATTACTCTTTTAGAATCTTTTAGTTCATAAGGGTTTACATCGCAAATTAAATTATTTTCAAGGTTGCCACTTTCGGTTGAATAATTTCAGCTGAAAATCATTGCGATCTCCCAATTTATAAGAAAAGGTTAAGTATAAAGTTTCATCCCGATCAATTAATCCGTCTGAGCTGTAAAGAACCAACATACATATATATTGAGCACGAAACCACACACACAGACACATGTACACAAAGATTTATTAAAAACTGCTGCCCCATATAGCGGATGGTAAATCTGCAGAAATCTCGAGACTGTGACTATTTCCATTGGTAAATCAATATTTGAAAATATTGATCTGAAAAGTCCGGGCCTATTTGGATTGTGCGGTTTAGCAAAAAAAGAACCCCATTTTAACTGAATACCCCATAATTGAACGAAAACTATTTTTAATTAGTCAATAAAATTTTGAATTTATTAAGTAACTTAAACGACCATCCATAGAAAATAATATAAATGACTATTATTTTAGGACAGTCTTAACAACGTGCCATTGGCTGATCCTAATTATCATGAACCAGCACTAATAAATTTACTTGTGGGAACAGATTATTCTGCGGGTATAATTGGAAATTGGAATATGAAACAATCTAAAACATTTTGGGAAGTCAAAGATCCAAATTCCCGTGAAAGCAAATCACTGAAGAAGAAAGATCTGAACAGCTGTTCCAAAATTCTATAAAACGGTCAAAAAATAGCAGGTACATCGTAAAAATACTTAATTGGGTGACTCAAATAGGTGTCAATGGCAAGATTCCTCCAACTGCACAACAACTCATATAGAGTGGACTTGGAGGCCAAAACAGAAAGTTCATGGAAAAATATGATAAACTCGAGCATATGCGAAAGGTCACTAATGCTTCAACGGCTAAAAATTCATACCTTATGCTATCTCCTGTTAAAAATGGTGGAGAAGCTTCCGGAACACTAGTTAAAATCAGTCACATTCGGAACTTCGACAGCCACTTACCTCGCAGTGGTCTATAACAACTGGCGGATGAGGAAGAAATCGCCTTATCTGCTTACCAGGTGGTAAAAACAAACTTTTATGTCGATGACCTCATGAGCACTGTACTGATTCAAAATCAACTAACTAAGCTACTGCGAAAAGGCGGTTTCAATACAGAAAGTGAAAAAATAATCATAAATAGCGACTAAACAATGTGGCCGAGATTGAAATTGAAGCTGTTGAAACCATCAAAACTCTATGTCTATATTAAAAACCGTCTAACGGCCAGTTTTGAATTCAACATAGACCTTCCGGCACAGACTGCATCAGCCAAGTCATTTGATCCGCTATGATGGCTAGCAACTGTAATAACTTCAAAAAGGGTACTAGAAAAACACTGGTTTCTATGGCTCAATTGGGAGGAACCATAGCAATACATATATAGTAGTACCATCATTCGAAAAAAATCTTTAGAGGGTGAAAATCAGGTAGCGCGTTAATCGAAATTAAGTTATGCAATAATTTTACTAATTCGCCTAAATGTTTGCAAGATTAAATACAATTACAGTACACACGGCGTATTTTTGTATACCATTAACCAGTATAGTATTGCTTCACTCTAACTTATTATACTACATATTAACACAGAATATATTTATTTCAACTCGTATTGTTTTACAATTGTCAAGGTCATGTAGAAAATGTGTTTAATATTTTTTGTGATAAACAATAAAACAAATCATGAATACCTTACTTCAATTTTCTTTTTATAAAAAATAGCATAAATAATTTTTTTTCTATGATAGAAATGCAAAAGAATATGAATTGTTCAATCAAATAAATCCATTATTGGAAAGGAGATATGAACGATAGGATATATACATATGTATATTAATATATTGAGTACATACTTAGCTGTGTATTATTATTGTTTATTTTAAATGCATCTGTTCTCACAAACACAAACGAATAAAGATTAAAAATGAAAACGATGTAGAAATCTATATAGAACAACTAAATACAATTTTTTAAAAGGATGCCGTTGATTGCACTGTTACAGAATGGTAATTTATAATTGAAAATATGGACGAGTAATTTTCTTATATATGCATACATTAAGAACAATGTATTGTTATGGAAAGGCAGATTTTCTATTTATCCAAATCTGTGTGAAAGTTCAGGGACATTGAACCCAATATTTGTTTCAAAATTAAAATAAAATTTATTAATTCGATTTTATCATAAAAAATATTATGTAAGAGAAGTACGTAAAAATAGGAAAATTGTCACTTGGACATACTACAATAGTATGTCGTTTTTCATTATTGTCTTTCAATCAACTATTTATTAAGGGATTGTTCCTCATTGGAATAGAAAAAACGAGGATGTCATTATAAAGATTATAATTTCAACCAAAGCATGTCTGACTTGATCTGTTTTGTCACAGAATCCAATGAGAGTCATGTGGTGTTTACAGTGTGCAAATCTAGAGCGTATAATTATAATCTAATTATGAGCATTTAAGGTTCGCTAACAAAACTTAAATTCATTTTTCTGTTAATCTAATCTGTTAATCTCTAATAAATTTTATTGTTTAAATTGGGGGCTGAATTAATCCATCTCAAATGAATTACATATCCCTTTTGTGTTTTACTAACACAATTGTGCGGGTAGGGCTAAAGTACCATGTATATGTAGTTTTGTATGTTTTTTGAACAAATTTACACATTTGTGAATTCCTTTTTAACTTATTTTCCGTCCGAAAAAACACTATATCTATACACACAGTTGTGTTGGTTTTACTTCAAATCAAGCGAAATTTTTAATGAACAACGCCGTTACATACGTTAATTTTTTACTCACACATTTGTGTGGGTTGGACTAAAATTGAGAAGATTTTTTATTTTTCTTAGTTGAAAAAAGGATATAAGAAAGTATATAAGATATTTTTTATAAATTCAATATACAAGTGAATAGCTTACGAGTTTAGGTTGCCACTCACTATTTTGTAATTAAAACTATTTTTAAATAGTATGTAGTTAAGCTAGAGATTGGTCAGCATTGTCCGAAAAAAAAAACGTTTCAGTTCTTTATGGCAGGATAAATAATGGCTTACTTTTAAGTTCCGTCTTTATTCGAACGCTAATTTTAAATTGTTTAGTTTGATGTACCATACAAATTAATTTTTTTAAATAAAAAATGCGTTGTGTATTTTATTTTGAATAAAAAAAATCAGTTTTTATTTTCCTCTAAATTGTAAAATTTTATTTTTATGTCTTAATTTAATTAATTAACCTTAATTTGTATTTAGTCTTACACCGTTTTAATACTTAATTACCTTTCCGAAACGAATATTTATTTGTGGAGACTTTAAACAGCTTTCACAATAAAACAATTTTTATTTTGCCTTAGAAGTTTGTTTGAAAATCACACTTTAGAAAAAAATTTACTTTAGAGAAAAAATTGTCTATTGTGAGAGCTCTGTTAAGGTGATGATACATGTACAGATTTTCCCTTTAAGGCATAAAAATTATGCGCGCTTGTTGATTAAAAGTCAGCCATCTTGAATCGCTTTGAATCAATTCGGATGATTTTGCATACTCATGAACGATGGCTACTAATAAGACAATAAGGCCTGTTTCAGCTGAACTAAGACAAGCGAACTGACCTATGTTCATCGTTCTTGGTTGTATATAAAAAACTTTTATAAGCCCCGTTTCCCACTTGAGCTAAGTATTTTGACTGATATGAGCTATGTTTTCATTTAACAGCTTCACGTTTTGGTTTTTTTCCAAAGTCAAATAAGAGAAATATTGTAGATAAATCTCAGAGTCTACCCAATCTGTAAAGCAATGTATTTAAATTTTTATTTTCACCTTGGAGATACGAGGGTATATCAAAAAGTCTTGCAATATCATATGAAAAAAAGAGTGAGTGAGACAACAATATATTTTTCAAAACCATTTTTTGTCGCGATGAAACTTCTAGAAGAACATTTCGATGTAAACTTTACAGTTCGTTTGTTTTTGTCAATTTAGTAACACGTGTTTTGAATTTTTCTTAAAATGAATGAAATTGAATATCGCGCCCTTTTAAATTTTTCTATAAAGATGGACGAAATGCAATTTATATATTCAACTATATATCAAAAGTTTACGGCGAATCTGCACCATCATATGCCACAGTAACAAGGTGGGTAAAATTATTCAAAAGTGGTCGAGAGTCATTTGAAGACGACAACCGCTCGGATCGGCCAGCACATGCTATTAGCCATGAAAACGTAATTTTGGCCGAATCTATTGTATTGGAGGACCGGCGTATTTCTGTTCCGCGGTTAGCGTGGAGACTTTCTCTTTCATACGGTACCACATATACTATATTACATGATCACCTTCACATGTCGAAAGTAAGTGCGCGATGGGTTCCCCGTTTGTTGAATGCAGAACAAAAAAAAAATGCGTGTTCAAACTTCAAAGGCGATTTTAGATATGTACAAAGAAGATCCAGAAAATTTCTTGGATAACATAATAACAGGCGATGAAACATGGCTTTATCATTGGGATCCGGAATCCAAACAAGAATCGATGCAATGGATTAAACGTAGTGAACCACCACCAAAGAAATTCAAAACTCAACCGTCTGCTGGTAAGGTTGTGGCAACAGTTTTTTGGAATGCTGAAGGAATTTTGTTAATCGATTATATTGCACCGAAAACCACAATCACAGGCATATATTACGCAGAAGTTTTGCGAAAATTGAAAAAAGCGATCCGGGAAAAACGGCCAAGGAAAGTTATTAAAAAAATCTTGCTTCTTCACGACAATGCACCAGTGCACAAGGCTAATATTGCTCTAGCTGCATTAAAGGGCTGCGGCTTCGTGGAAATTCCGAATCCACCGTACAGTCCAGACTTGGCACCCAGTGACTACTTTCTGTTTCCCAATTTAAAAAAAAAACACTAAGGGGCCCGAAATTTTCCAGTGACTATGAAGTACAGTCTGTTGTAAATGAATATTTTATGGAGCAAAAGAAATCTTTTTTTAGAGGGTTTAGGCAAGTTAATTGATCGATGTGACAAATGTATAAACCTTAAAGGAGATTATATCGAAAAATAAAAATATTGCTGTCTCACTCACTCTTTTTTTTCATATAAAATTGCAAGACTTTTTGATTTGCCCTCGTAATTAATCAGCTCACAATCAGGTATGTTTCTATCCCACAGCTTTAAATAAAGAAATTAAATAAATCGGGACGTACGAGTGTGTTGAGTTAAGCTTCGCTAATTCGGTTTCACTTATTTAGGCTTTGCAAAGTAAATCGAAAGCTGTGATCTCAAAACATGCTCACTTTGCTAAAGGAACATAGCTTAAGTGTGCAAGGGGCCTTAGCGAGAAACGCAGCTATTAGCATAGTTTGGCATCCACAGCTCATTCCACTGCACATTTGAGTTAATTACATCGCTCTCACATACATTTCAATTCAAGTAAAATGCTATATGTCTGCCAAAATATTATTAGAATCACATAAGTAGTCACATAGGCGAATATGTACACAATAATAGCAATGTATGTGTGAACGATATAGCTGACTTTTGTAATCCAAAGACAACCCGAGCTAAGTTAGTTTGTATCGCTCAAAACAGAAAAACATAGCTCGCATAGCTTAGCTCAAGCGTGCATCGTTTCATTAAAACTCTTTATTTTCAACCAAGAGCGATGAACTTAGCTGACATCGCTTAGCTTAGCTTAGCTCAAATCTGCAACGGGCCTAATGGAACGATGCACATTTGAGCTAAACTATGCGAGCTATGTTTTTCTGTTTTGAGCGATACAAACTAACTTAGCTCGGGTTGTCTTTGGATTGCAAAAGTCAGCTATATTGCTCACATTGCTATTATTATGTGTACTTATAAAATATTGAAATTTGGATGACATTTGAGTATTGTTGTGTTTGGCATTGTGGATCAAATTCAAAAAAGTGGTTGAATTCTTAAATAATATAATAAAATTAGTTAATTAATTTTTGACAGACATAGGATTTTACTTGTATTGAAATGTATGCGTGAGAGATATAATTAGCTCAAATGTGCAGCGGAATGAGCTATGCGAGCTAAACTATGCTAATAGAAACTACGTTTCTTGCTTAGCTTAGCTGAAATGTGCAACGGGCGTTAGAATGAAATAAGTAGCCGTTTTGAACAGAACCAAAGAGCTAAATAAAAATTAAGGTTAATTAAATGGGAGCATTATTTTCATAAAAGCTCCCATTTAATTAACCTTAATTAGGTTAATTAAATGGGATTTCAGTTGGGATCTTGAAAGTTCTTGTTGCTACAATAGCTTAAATTGTTGTAATTTATTTTATCTTAAAAAACAAATTAATCTCTCATAAGATAAAACAATAATATTTTTATCTAAATTGTATTTTAAATAGGAAAGCAATCGCCAATGGTAGTTTTTAACTTGCTTATTAGGGTTTTAATCTCTTTACAATTTTCATAATACCCTTCTAAGTCACATAAAAATAAAATTAAAATTTAACCCATACAAAAATTTTAAAACATGTACTAGTTTTTTTATACTGAATAATACAATTTTTTATCCTTATCTGGCAAATTAAAACCTTTCTTTAATAAATGCTTGTAACATGAAGGTGATTTAAAATCAAATTCCAAATACATTTTTTGTTTTGGGTCCAAGATAATTTTAATTTATGAAATATTTGTGCAAGTACAAAATGTGTTTACTTGTGGTCGATCGTCAAGTGTATTATCAATTAATATTTTTATTGTGTTTTCTTCTGTTTGCCTTTTACTTTTCTGAGGGGTATTTAATATAAACCTGAGAATTTTGTTTAAAGGTTGAACGGGTTCTTTATTTTCGTCTTCAATTTGATGTTGCGGACTAGGAAATTGAGATGGTGAGATGGGACATTCATGAGGAATTTGTGGAACTTGATAATTCTTTTAATAAGTTCTTGGAGGCCCTTTTTCATATTTCAATGTTATAGGTGGGAAATCAGATGTTTTCAATATTCTTGTTGTTTGACTCTCAGTGTTGTGTGTCTGGTTGGAAATCGTACGCGAAACTTTTGGAATCCATTTTTTTTATTTAAAAAAAATTCGAATTTTAATAAACGCTTGCATCGTGCATCTATGTCATTGACCTTACACTTACAAACAAGATTATTAATTGGCTGGGGAAAGACAGTTTTTTAAATATTTTTTGTTCTAAAACTACTTATTTTGAAATCATTAAAATTAAAGTTCTTCATAATAGTTATGCGTTTGGAAGTAACTTTATTCTTGTCGAACACACGACGATGGTCATGCAGCACCGTAAAAAATGTTCTGGTGAATTTACAGTCATTTTTATTTAAGCAGTTTTTGTAAGCATACACCATTTTATCACGCAAATTCACAAAAGTTTTAATACACAAATTTTCAAAATGAACTTTTTATAACGTTTAAAAATAAGAAAACACAAAGCTACATGCGTTACGATTAGACGACAAGCAATAAAATTTTAAACGAACAAATTTACGAAATTAACTTGCAAACAATTTTTAAACTTTGTAGTGTGTAGATGTATGATTTCCTTTTACATATATTGAATTGCTGAGTGTGTGCGTGTAAATAAGTATGTATATCATCGGTGGTCTATCTATGTATATAGTTATCGAAACGAACAAATAATGTGTATGTGTTGTACCTACAAAATCATTTAAAATAATCTTTAATTGGATTTAAATGTAGATCGTTTTTATGGACAATCTTCAATTATTTTAGCTTTTTATAATTTTCAACGAATATTTTAACGTTCAAAATTATTTGTCTATAATTTAGAAAACATTTGCTGTGTTTTAATATTGGAGCACTATCCGGAGCCAAATGGCAATTTTCTATTGAAACTGCAGCTATTATTCACTGGTGTCGCTGTACTATAAAAATTAAAACTAAATTCATCAATAAAACAAACATTTATCACCTGAAATATATTAATTGACATTTATTTTGACATGACGTTATAAACAAAAATTCATTTTGCTGCGTTTTAATTTTTTATTGTAAGATTTAGTTTCTAATGGTTTCAGGGGTTTACAAAACTAAAAGCCTTTTCAAATTTCCCATTGAAATGGATAGCGCTCCCGATAGCGGCTCCCGATAAATAAGTGAGCCGAGATATTTTTTTATCGATTTTTAATTAAAAAGTTGAATGAAAAGTCTTAGTTTAGATTTAAATAAATTAATTAAATGCAATAATTGCTGTGTTTTTTTATTAGCGCCCGATAGCTGTATCCGGAGCAGCCAATTTTCTATGTGAAAACTTATATTTAGCGCGCTATTATTGCATTTAATTAATTTATTTAAATCTAAACTAAGATTTTTCATTCAACTTTTTAATTAAAAATCGATAAAAAAATATCTCGGCTCACTTATTTATCGGGAGCCGCTATCGGGAGCGCTATCCATTTCAATGGGAAATTTGAAAAGGCTTTTAATTTTGTAAACCCCTGAAACCATTAGAAACTAAATCTTACAATAAAAAATTAAAACGCAGCAAAATGAATTTTTGTTTATAACGTCATGTCAAAATAAATGTCAATTAATATATTTCAGGTGATAAATGTTTGTTTTATTGATGAATTTAGTTTTAATTTTTATAGTACAGCGACACCAGTGAATAATAGCTGCAGTTTCAATAGAAAATTGCCATTTGGCTCCGGATAGTGCTCCAATATTAAAACACAGCAAATAGCGCGCTAAATATAAGTTTTCACATAGAAAATTGGCTGCTCCGGATACAGCTATCGGGCGCTAATAAAAAAACACAGCAATTGTTGCAATTCAAAACAAAACCAACTTAGTTGCGATCGGTATTTTCTCTCCATCATCTTTGTTACATTTTCTATTTACTTTTGAGCGTAAAAACTGTTTTGATTATAATGAGAGCGTCATTATATGAGTAATACAATGCGATTCATTACTATAGTATTTATGATAAGAAAACAATTTAGTTCCCATTTCTGTTTGTTTTCATATAAAATTATTATTTTTATTACTATTTTATTTGTTAATTATGTATTTGTTAATTATTATTATATATGTTATTTTATTTGTCAATTTGATATGAAAAGAAACAGAAATGGGAACTAAATTTTTTTCGTATCATAAATAGTAATGAATCGCATTGTAAGTATATGTATAGATTTTTTTTTGTTTTCTGCATGTTGCATTATAAAATATTCTAGCTACATTTAGGAGAAGGTTATGCTATTTAGGCGGATAGGTAATTGCAGAAATTCTTTAAAAAGTTTAAAACGATACCAGTAGTGGTATCTAGCATTTCACTCACGAACCTACCATTACATTACTATATAATGATTATACAATGGAGGAACCCGTATCAGAAGAATTTTCTGAACAATGGTTAATCGACATAAAGGTACTGATTTTGCTTAATGATTGGAAAATCCTAAGATAATAGGCTTCGCAAGTGAATCAGTCGTCAAAGTTAAAAGATTTAACTTTAATCAGTGGAGAACAAGGTAACATCAGCCTCGTAGAAGCTACAATGACAATGGCGCCAACAATACGAAAGGTCCACACGATTACGCTTAGCGTACTGCAAGTACTTCCATAGATACAAGATGGTATTCATAAGTTCAAAACTTACGTTGCCAACCGAGTGTCACAAATCTGAAGCTTAACTGAACCAACAAAGGAATCCAGTTCACAGTATATGAAGATGCTAGACAGCAGTATATGAAGATGCTGCTATACCAAGAAGAACCAACACAATAAAAAAACCAGCAGAAGACCGCAGAAGAAGACATGTTCCGCAGAAGAAGACATATTCTTACAATAATAGAAAAAACATCAAGTTTTATAAAATTAAACGGAATCGTTAAACCGTGATCAACTCTCCCATGTTTTAAGGTGCTATCCAGCTCGCGCTAAGATAAATTTTACATACAAATTTGGCGTAAAATTTACCTAGCGAAATAACAAAACCATATTTAGCTCACGATTTCACAGTTGCAGTACGCAGCTTACGTGAACAGTTTGTAGTTGTCTCATTTACATTTAGATTGCGCTAGTGAAAACTCTACAAACGTTTTCACAGCAATTTATCTGCCTGGAGAACAATACAATATTGCAGCAAAACGTGAAAATTTATTTTTTTTTTAAATGGATGGACAAAATAATTTTGTAGACTATGAAAATAGTTTCAAACTCTATATTTGTTTGTTAAGCTTAGTACTCAGTTCAAAAAGAAATGAATTTTTACCGCTGTCTCCAAAAATCTATTTATTTTCGCGTGATTTGTTTATTTTACGTAAATAAATTAAATTATGTAAATTGACTTTAATTAGAATTTATAGATTTGTGGTATTAAAAAATTTGTTTATTGCCAAACACAAACAAATGTCAAAATTTCGCGTGAAAATAATATGCCGAGACATTATTAGCACATGAAAATAATTTGGAGAGTTTATGCGCACCATCTTTGATGTATTGAACACACTTTGATTTTTCGCTGGTGAACTGAGTACTACAAAATGAAAACAGAAGTGGAATTTTTCATTTCTAATTTCACTTTCAAATCGAACTGACTAGTACTAGGCTTTATAGGACAAATAAAACTAACGTCAAAATTTATCTCTACATAAACTTTTTAGCTTACTAATTTACCTGTAATTTAGTGGAGACTTGTAGAGACCGCGTTAAAATTTATCTTAGCGCGATACTTAACTTTGTACATGCCAAAAGACTGCTCAATTTTCACTTTGAGCTCATCACGATATTACACGTTTGTCCTTGAGACTTGTACAGCAATCTTGCCAAATGCAGGCATTGCAAGCAAATATCGACGGTGCAAGATGAATTGGAAGGTCAAGTATGAAGGAGCGAACACGATTCTAGGAATGATAACGATTGCATTTTTCTTGAACTGTAGTGTGTTAGGATGGGATTCCTGAAGGTTGCGCGTACAACGTTTGGATTATTGGAAACGGTACGATCGACACTTAGAAGATTGAGGACTTTATGGCAAGTGACGTATTTATCGCTTGATCCATTTCTATGGTTAAGCGTTTGTTGCATTCACGATTACTCGGTTGGATAAATCCTGATATCGCTTAGATCGCCAGGCTTTTCTCTGGCAATGGAATCAATTATTCGAACTAAATTATTATTTTGAATCATTTCTGGAGGAATTTGAATAATTTCTGAATCACGTATAATAAAGAACTTTTTTGCCATTTTCTCAGTGTCCAAGACTCAAGAACCATTAATTGTATAGTTGATGGCTTTCCCTTCACATGTAAGCGGTTATCGTTATTTTTTGGAAGTGCCGCCACACGGAGCTTGATTTGAGGCAACACTCAGCAAGTCTGCTTGATTACCTCGGGGTACTACTGGAAGTATCTGTTTGAAATCGTAACCGGTGACGAAGACTTGGCCGCCAAATGGAATTGAACTTTTCAAAATATCGCACTAATTCATCAATCCATCTTAGGCCGCCCTTTTGTAACATCGCTACCTCTACAATAATAATAAGTGATGTTTATTATACTTTATTACTCACTGTGAACAGTTCTTTCTCCTTTGAGAAGCGTTGTAGCAATTCCTGTTGTTTTGCGAAAGGAACAGCTACTTGTTTACGTCCTTCACGAAATATATCAACGTTTTGCAAAGAGCTCGGCGGATATCTTTAAATGCCTTACTTTGCTTCACATTGAACTGTATGATGTTAATTTGTGCCAAGTGTGCTTTCTCAGCTTCGTCATATAGAGTTTGCTTTCTGTTAATGGATTTCCTTGAAGAGTAGGCTAGTCCAAAGATGCACATTTTAAGCCATGCCGCTTGCTAGTGTTTTCAATGAAAACTAATGCATTGTTGAACGCCAGATCATTGGCCGTGAATAGTCCAAACTGATTTTCTCTTTAAATTGCACAGTAGATGGGACGTACTGACTAACTAAAGCACAAGATGAGAGCAAAGGTGTCCAGTATTTGTTAAGTGGGTTCTTCATCTAAACATCGAACCCACTCGAGGCCAGATTCCAGCAAACCATGTGCCGTATTGAAAGACGGACAAACATTTCCGTCGAATGTAAACTTTCAGCGCCTCACATGTCATGCAACAAAGTGAGCAGGTATAACAGCTCTTCATCTCGTGAACTCCCTGAGTATATGCGCAAGCCTACTTTGTTTGCATCTCGCTGATGACGTCGCAAATTATAGCGAACACAGACATAATTTGTGGGAGTTAGGTTTGTTGAGTCGGTTTTAATTTTGGGTGATTAACATGAAACTTCAGACTGACTGAAATGGCATTTCACAAGCTTATTTCTAGGTTAGAAGTTAGTAGAAAATCGTCAATTGAAGTATACAGAATGAGTTCAAAAAAAAAGAAATGTGTGATCAGATGAAAAAGTGGATGTTTTATTAGATGTGTTGGTTGAAAAGCCAGTAACAAAACTTTTGGATGGTAAACAATTTAAAAATAGGACAGTGTTTCAAAGTGTAGAAAAAGAAAAGGTAGCTCGCGTCCCTTAAGCTAGCAGAACCCATACAGCAGAACACTACAAGATAGTATAAATAATTATAGGCTTATTATAGGCTAATTAAATGCCGCATTAATCATTTTGGGCTCCACCCCTTCCAACTAAAACGCGTGTTCTGCTAGCTTTAGAAAAAGTTAGCAGAACCCACATCAAAAACTGATTTAAAAACAATTAGAAAATTACAGGTTAATTTTAGGCTAATTCAATGCCCTATTTAAATTTTTTTATTCTGCTCGATCTAGAAAATGCCAAAGGCTTTATCATTTCAAAGCTGGCAGAGCCCAAATCAATAATCGAACCAAAATCGAAATTAGAAGGTAAAACAAGCTATATTGATAAACAAATAATTTTAGGCTCACTATGGGCTAATCAAATGCCTCATAAAAATTTTTGGGCTCCACCCATTTCTGACCAGACTTCAAGTGAGTTGGAGTTTCACGTGAGAGAGTTAAAGAGAGATAGCCGCTTCACTTTCTGTGACTCATGAAACAATTCGTACCATTGTACATGATTGATCGTTTGGGCATAGCACGCGTTGCCGTTCGACTAGTTCCGAAAAAAGACCTGAATTTTCTTCAAAAACTTACTCGCGCAAAGGTCGCTGAAGACATGCTAGAACGAGTCAATTCCAAGGCCACATTCACAAAATGCATTATAACAGGTGATGAGACATGGGTTTACGAGTTTGATAAGCAAACCAGTGAACAGCTTCGAAATGGTGCCTTCCGACTGAGCCGAAACCGAAAAAAGCACGTGCAAGTCGAACAAAAGTTAAGTTAAGTTGTTGAATGTTTTCTTTGATTATCGCGATATTGTACACTCTTAGAATTCTTGACAGATATGCGGTGTTTAAGAAAGCAAATTGATCTTGTTTTGCGTTCTAATTTCGATTTTGGTCCAATTTTTTTTGCTAGCTTTGAAATGATAAAGCCTTTTGCATTTTCTAGATCGAGCAGAATAAAAAAATTTAAATAGGGCATTTAATTAGTCTAAAATTAACCTCTAATTTTCCAATTGTTTTTAAATCAGTTTTTGATGTGGGTTCTGCTAACTTTTTCTAAAGCTAGCAGAACCCGCGTTTTAGTTGGAAGGAGTGGAGCCCAAAATTTTTTAATGCGGCATTTAATTAGCCAATAATTATTTATACTATCTTGATATATTCTGTTGTATGGGTTCTGCTTAAATGGAGGAAATTAAAGGCGAAGTATAGAGAATGAAACAAAAATAAAAATAACACGAGTGATGCCGGAAGAATGGAAATCAAACATTATAAAAAGTTAAACGAAATCCTAGGAACGCGGCAGGTTTCAACGTTTCTGGGAATTGACATTGATCGTATAGTTGATTGTCTATTTAAATTGTTTATAAAATTTTAATGAATTTTTGTTTTAATAGAACTACTCCATCGACCAATAATACCAAAATGGACGCTGAGTTGGATGAGGATACGGACATACTCTGTAATAATGATATGGTGCCAGGGCCATCTATATCAAAAAGTTTTTTTTTTAAATTCGTATACACAACAATATTTCTTGTTATATTAAAATAGATTACAGTGAGAAATGCAAACCAGCCAAAAACATGAGAGAATTTTTAAAAGTGCAACAAGAATTACAGAAAGATTTCTTTCAAAAAGAAAGAGAGCTCTTAGATGCGGAGCACGAGTTCCAAATGGAACAGGAAGAAAAAATTCAGAATAATTTTTTTCAGGAAACATCGAAAATGTTGCAAGAGTCAAATGCCGAAATTTTAATTTTTTTATCTAATTTACAATAAATAACGAAACAATCACCTACACCTCACTATACCGTGAAGCATTTAGATGAATTTGCCGAAGAAGAAAATTCAGTGATACTTGGACCATAGTTAAAAACAATTTAAATTAAAATCGTTAGCCTAAAACATTTTGTTATTGAATATGAAATTATCATTCTGAAATTAAAGAATTATTTTCATTCTTATGAATTAAACGATAAAATAATACATTTTCGTTTAAATTTATAACAAATCAGAGCTCAAAATAGGAAATTTTGAAATATACCTACACATTTGATCTCTCACATTGGTCTCACCGAAAGGCCTAGTTAAAGTTTCCCGATCAACTGGTTGGGGATAATTTAATTCGGCTGCACGCAGTTCAACTATCCAGAAAGTGCTAAATATGCATTTGTATTGTTCAACAATGTTATGAAGAGTACAACATACAGCGACGACGTCAGGAATGAATGTGTAATGTGTTTCCACTTTCTTAGAAATCATTCGCCATCTTGATTTTAATCTACCAAATGAATTTTCACCGCATCAAATGCATTTTTAAATTCACGTCGGAAATCAATGAATAATATTTTTTTAGTCCCATGCTCAGCGCTAACGACATTGTAACAATATCTACTGCAACCTCAATCGATTTTATACTTTTTCAAATCCGATGCCGCTGTCTGCATCTATAGCTCAACTGACACTGCCACTCTCTGACGAAACCAACACATTGTCTATTTATTATCACAACACTAGCGTTATTCGATCAAAATCGCGTGAAATGTATCTATCGGAGTTGGAAAATGAATATGATGTCATATTGCATCACGGAAACATGGCTGACAGACGCGATCGTTATACGGATCTTGAATCGAGGTGGCGGAGTTCTGCTAGCTGTCTCGAAAGATATACGTGCGGATATTACTGACCTTGGGGGTAACGAGTTGGAGATTTTGGCTGTTAAACTTGCTTTCAATGGAAAGCTGGTGTTGATAGTTCCTGTTTACATACCATACTGATCCTCCGTTAATATATATGGTGAGCTGTCTTTATTTTTCTCAAACCAACTAGCAGTTGCAGCTCCTGATTTTGATTCTGTAATGATTTTGAGAGATCTTAGCTGACCGAAAATAAAATGGCTTACTGTTGATGATAAACTTCTGCCATTCAATGGTGATCTAACTTCCGATCAGGTGATCGACTCAATCTGTTCACTCGGGCTAAAACAGATTAATAACATCGAGAACCAGGGCAGCAATATCCTCGATCTGGTGTTCATCCCAGTAGAAGTACACGGCACAATCATTGCTTGTAATGATCTCGGCGGAACTTCAAGTATTTTTCACATACCACTACATATCCAATTAATATTTGAAAATTGTGTTAATGTTAACGTTAATTTTAATTCTAGTGAGTCTTTCAACTTTAAAAGGAGAAATTATAATGCTTTAAATGAGTTTCTGGACAATATTAATTGGGATCAATATATAACGGGCAGTTTAGACGCTTTTATAGATCAGTTTTATAAAATAATGAACTTGACAGTTGAAAAATTTATTCCCCGTTCACCTGTAGTTTCGTCGATGCGCGAGCCATGTTTTAGTAGTCGCCTCTCAGGATTAAAAAATCGGAAATCTAAAGCTCATAAAAAATATAAATTAAATCCATCCGTGCTCTCAGATCTTAATTTAAATTTAAAATCGTTTCTTGTATAATTTATATATTGTCGAGATCGAATCGAATATTAGAAACAACCTTAAATGTTTTTGGAGTTATGTTGATTCGAAACGGAATTGTAGAAATATACCCTCGCAAATGTCTTTCAATTCTTTGGCTGCTAGTGATCCACAAAGTATCACTGAAATGTTTGCAGCATTTTTTGAAAATGTTTTTGTCCCGTGTTCAAGAGGGAATGACGAACTTCTTTTAGTAATAATCCAAACATTCTATTTCAGCTTACTACAGATGACGTTCTGCACGCTCTGTTGAATGTAAATGTGAATCTGAGTTGTGGCGGACATCTTCAATTTGAGTTGGAAGAGTGGAGTTTTTCCTTCAATTTGGAAATCCAGTTTCATTAAACCAATTTTCAATAGGGGACGGAGAACGGATATACACCGTACTATAACAATTCCTCTTAACAGTATAGAATCAATCCAGAAGCGATATATGTTGTTTGCCTTAAGGCGATTTGCTCAAGATATAAACGCTCCTATAAGTATGTGCTTCCGCCGTATCTAGGCCGTTGTTTGTTACTGAATATTGAACCATTGCTCATTCGAAGACAAATTTCTTGCGCAATGTTTGTGCGCGAAGTTATAATGGGCCCATCACTCAGATACCGAGGCTTAGTGATTGATCTGCACTTCCATGGGTCTAATTTTGGTATGCCGGACACGGTTTGTAATTCTAGCCATGTATTTAATAAAGTATCTACCGTGTTCGATTTTAATTTGTCCAGCGATGAATTTGAAAGAGTTCTAAAAAATTTTTTTATTCAAATTTGATTTGTATTAATAAACCTAATTTTAAATACAAGATGTAAATTAATACTGTTGTTTAATAAATAAATAAATAAAAATATTGCTTTACATATTGGGTTGATTTGAGATGTATCTACAATGTTTCGCTTATTTGAAATTTAGAAACCAAAATGGAAAGCTGTAAAATGAAAACATAGCTCACATCAATCAAAAAACATAGCTCAAGTCTACAACAGGCCTTACGTCCGCGACATTGAGCTTGATACAACATGGGCTACTACATAATAGCTACTTTCCAGATTAGTGTGAAGTTTCTGACAAAATAACAAAAAACCTCACAACAGCCAAAAAGTGAAAATTAAACCACTACACTTTTCTAAAAATCGAATATGAATATATCAAGGTCGTATTTTGTTATTTTTTACCCATATTTTGATATTTGGTGATACATAATATCATATAGTATAGACTCAGTTTTAATAAAATAAATAAATTAAAAATAAATTATAATAAAAAGAGCTCATTTTAGTGAGTAAGAAAATAATATAATCTAAAATACATTATTACGAATTTGTTGATTGTTTCACCGATTTACACTAAACCTAGAAACTCGTTTACTCAAAGGCTAATAACAGTCAATCGTAGAGATGACTAAGTAATTCTGTGAACATCACCTTGTTAAGTAACCTAACTGGATCATATGAGGTGATCGTCATATAAGCGCGACCCTCAGGGGTTGATTTATCGATTTTACAGTAATGCACTACACAAATACTCGAAATCCTATTATTCAATGGTCAATAACAGTCAATCGTAGAGATGACTAAGTAATTCTGTGAATATCACCTTGTTGAGTAACCTAACTGGATCATATGAGGTGATCGTCATATAAGCGCGACCCTCAGGGGTTGATTTATCGAGATTACAGTAGAGCACAGCACAAATACTCGAAATCCTTTTATTCAATGGTCAATAACAGTCAATCGTAGAGATGACTAAGTAATTCTGTGAATATCACCTTGTTGAGTAACCTAACTGGATCATATGAGGTGATCGTCATATAAGCGCGACCCTCAGGGGTTGATTTATCGATTTTACAGTAATGCACTACACAAATACTCGAAATCCTTTTATTCAATGGTCAATAACAGTCAATCGTAGAGATGACTAAGTAATTCTGTGAATATTACCTTGTTGAGTAACCTAACTGGATCATATGAGGTGATCGTCATATGAGCGCGACCCTCAGGGGTTGATTTATCGATTTTACAGTAATGCACTACACAAATAATCGAAATCCGTTTATTCAATGGTCAGTAACAGTCAATCGTAGAGATGACTAAGTAATTCTGTGAATATCACCTTGTTGAGTAACCTAACTGGATCATATGAGGTGATCGTCATATAAGCGCGACCCTCAAGCGCTCCATTCAACTAATATTTAAATGTTCAAAATGCTTCATGGAACACGATATCGATTATTTTTATTTGCCAATCGATTATATAAATTTTCGAGAAAAAGATTTAAAAAATATTGCTGCAATATTTAAATTTGTTGGCTGCAATTGCAAAAACTGCAAACAACCGATTAAAAGTCCAGACGAGCTTTCAGTTAAAACTAAAAATGGCTTTGTAATTATAGACGTACAACCAATAAATTTTAATTTATTTTATAATATAAAAATTAATGATATTTCACAAGAAATAATTGTAGGTAAAACGAAATTAAAATTAGTTGCATTTGTTCATTATCAACGCGGAGCGAATTTTACGTCCCCAGGTCATTATATAGCTTACATTAAAGGAAAATCCGGCTTATGGAAAATACATGATGACCTCGCTGAAGAAGTTTACGACACAAATTCACAAAATAAAGTTAATCCAGTTACGCTTTTCTATATAGAAAATGAGACAAAATAAAAAATAGCTCGCTGAACAGCAAAACACAAATTCTTCAAAATTCCATTTTCCTTATTGCGCTATTAAAAATATTCCCTATTGTGCTCATAATTAAGAGACCACGTAAAAATAAATTCCAGGCTATTTACTAATACTTTTAACGCCATTTGCCGTAGGCACTTGGCGAAACACACTTACACTTAATAAACACTTATTTACTAATAAGTACCTTAACATCTTAATTATACCCAGGGAAAAATATACAAATATCATCTTCCAAGTATTTGTGCAGTCCAAGTGTGCAGTGTATTACTGTAAAATCGATAAATCAACACCTGAGGGTCGCGCTTATATGACGATCATCTCATATGATCCAGTTAGGTTACTCAACAAGGTGATATTCACAGAATTACTTAGTCATCTCTACGATTGACTGTTATTGACCATTGAATAAAAGGATTTCGAGTATTTGTGTAGTGCATTACTGTAATATCGATAAATCAACCCCTGAGGGTCGCGCTTATATGACGATCACCTCATATGATCCAGTTAGGTTACTCAACAAGGTGATATTCACAGAATTACTTAGTCATCTCTACGATTGACTGTTATTGACCATTGAATAATAGGATTTCGAGTATTTGTGTAGTGCATTACTGTAAAATCGATAAATCAACCCCTGAGGGTCGCGCTTATATGACGATCACCTCATATGATCCAGTTATGTTACTTAACAAGGTGATGTTCACAGAATTACTAAGTCATCTCTACGATTGACTGTTATTGACCATTGAATAAAAGGATTTCGAGTATTTGTGTAGTGCATTACTGTAAAATCGATAAATCAACCCCTGAGGGTCGCGCTTATATGACGATCACCTCATATGATCCAGTTAGGTTACTCAACAAGGTGATATTCACAGAATTACTTAGTCATCTCTACGATTGACTGTTATTGACCATTGAATAAAAGGATTTCGAGTATTTGTGTAGTGCATTAATGTAAAATCGATAAATCAACCCCTGAGGGTCGCGCTTATATGACGATCACCTCATATGATCCAGTTAGGTTACTCCACAAGGTGATATTCACAGAATTACTTAGTCATCTCTACGATTGACTGTTATTGACCATTGAATAAACGGATTTCGAGTATTTGTGTAGTGCATTACTGTAATATCGATAAATCAACCCCTGAGGGTCGCGCTTATATGACGATCACCTCATATGATCCAGTTAGGTTACTCAACAAGGTGATATTCACAGAATTACTTAGTCATCTCTACGATTGACTGTTATTGACCATTGAATAATAGGATTTCGAGTATTTGTGTAGTGCATTACTGTAAAATCGATAAATCAACCCCTGAGGGTCGCGCTTATATGACGATCACCTCATATGATCCAGTTATGTTACTTAACAAGGTGATGTTCACAGAATTACTAAGTCATCTCTACGATTGACTGTTATTGACCATTGAATAAAAGGATTTCGAGTATTTGTGTAGTGCATTACTGTAAAATCGATAAATCAACCCCTGAGGGTCGCGTTTATATGACGATCACCTCATATGATCCAGTTAGGTTACTCAACAAGGTGATATTCACAGAATTACTTAGTCATCTCTACGATTGACTGTTATTGACCATTGAATAAAAGGATTTCGAGTATTTGTGTAGTGCATTACTGTAAAATCGATAAATCAACCCCTGAGGGTCGCGCTTATATGACGATCACCTCATATGATCCAGTTAGGTTACTCCACAAGGTGATATTCACAAAATTACTTAGTCATCTCTACGATTGACTGTTATTGACCATTGAATAAACGGATTTCGAGTATTTGTGTAGTGCATTACTGTAAAATCGATAAATCAACCCCTGAGGGTCGCGCTTATATGACGATCACCTCATATGATCCAGTTATGTTACTTAACAAGGTGATGTTCACAGAATTACTAAGTCATCTCTACGATTGACTGTTATTGACCATTGAATAAAAGGATTTCGAGTATTTGTGTAGTGCATTACTGTAAAATCGATAAATCAACCCCTGAGGGTCGCGTTTATATGACGATCACCTCATATGATCCAGTTAGGTTACTCAACAAGGTGATGTTCACAGAATTACTTAGTCATCTCTACGATTGACTGTTATTAGCCTTTGAGTAAACGAGTTTCTAGGTTTAGTGTAAATCGGTGAAACAATCAACAAATTCGTAATAATGTATTTTAGATTATATTATTTTCTTACTCACTAAAATGAGCTCTTTTTATTATAATTTATTTTTAATTTATTTATTTTATTAAAACTGAGTCTATACTATATGATATTATGTATCACCAAATATCAAAATATGGGTAAAAAATAACAAAATACGACCTTGATATATTCATATTCGATTTTTAGAAAAGTGTAGTGGTTTAATTTTCACTTTTTGGCTGTTGTGAGGTTTTTTGTTATTTTGTCAGAAACTTCACTCTAATACTTTCCAGTCGACCGAAAGCACTTATGAATAGTTATAAGTTAGTGTCTGCTTAATGAAATATTTACAACTGCTCCTGCAATTTTGACATGAGTAGATAGTAGTTTCTCGAAATTTATCCACTAGAAGGAATCGGTGGAAATCGGGTTTTAAATTAAAAATTAAAATATTAAAGTTTTAAAATAATTATTCAATTTTATTGTTAAATTGAAACGGAAAAAAATTGTAGGTTATGAATTACTCATGAACAATATTTCTGGATGATCCATTCGACTGTTTAGGTTAACTATTTACAAGTACTTATAAGCATTTTTTGTTTAGCACGAGAAAGCGTGCATTTGACATCCGATGTCAACATAAACCTGAGTACATTGTTACTGTTTACGAATTGTGAAGAAACATAATTCTGCTTAAACAGAGTCTGCTTTAATTTATTGCGTATCACTCTCATCCCTACATGAACACGTCGTTTTCGTCGTAATTTAGCAAAACCTTGAATTCAAAAACAATTATCTATAATCACATAATTGAAATTAAATTTGACAACAAATTACCTAGAAATTTTCTTAATCTTCACGTATGTAAGTAAGTTCTATATACCTCAAGGTAATTCTAGGTAAAAGTACTAACATCAAATTATGAAGAATGTGAATAAGTATTTCCAAAAATATAAATTAAATTAATTCATGTGAAAATTTATATAAATGCTGAGGATTTAAATAAAAACCAATTTTCAAAACTCAGGGTCGATGGAACGGTATGAGAATACACAATACCGGTTAAAAAAGAGACATAAAACAGTACAGCATCAAAAAAATTTAAAGTACAAAAATGTATAAAAACATTTTCCAATTGGAATCATCAATCACGTTAAAGAATAACAAAACTTTCCCTCAATCTTATAGACTTTATACTGTTTGTACATCTCTTATACATTTGAGAAAGAAAAAACAAATCGTGAAAATCTGTCTGTGATTATTGATTATTTTACTTTACCATTATTGTTGTTGTATCGCATAAACTTAAACCATTTTCCCATTTCTTATCAAATGAATTGAAAAATGAATGAAATTTTCTATTCAAACAATTCTTTTGGTTTTCGGAGTTCGTGTTGTATTTACACAAATGAAAATAATATATATATATTTATGTTAATCGAAAATAAAAAATGATAACTTTTGAATGAAAATGACTATGTATGTATTACAGTACAGCTTATGGAAGTTGCTATCAGTGAACAGTGAAAAGATGTTTTCGTTTTTCAACCTGTGCATTATTTATTAGATTGTTTGATATATCGATATATATTCGTGAAGCGTGTGCCATATGGTTTTAAGTTGTTTGTATACACTTAACACGATTTTGATGATAGGAATAGATAATTTGAATTTTTTGATACGTAATTTTATGTTTAGTAGTATACAGGTAATTTGTATTTAATATCTTCATAAAGTGAGAGTATGTGGAGCTCAGCTCTCTTGCTATGATTAGCCTATAGAAAAGGGCTTTGTTTGAGAAATGTTATCTTTGCATAATACAACGGCTACTATATCGAGATTATAATGTTTGTGAGAACATACGAGGGCGGTCTGATATGTTTTAATGATAACATAGAAACAAGAATGTTTATTATACAATTCTACCTATTCAGCCCAACGAGAGTTAAGCTATTTTTAAGCATGCACTACCTCAACAATCTGGTTTTCTAATCAACGAAACAAGAACCCTGTATACATGATCAATTAATGAGTGATTATTAAAATTTAGAAATAAAAATTTTCATATAGCTTCAGAACGCAATTTCTTGCCAAAATTTCACATTAAATTTGCGCCCACATATAGCCACCGATAATAATAAAACGCCATCAGTTTATGATTGAAATAATCTATGTAATTATATTAAATAGTTAACTATAGGAAAAGCACTAACATTTTATATTTAAAAATATATGAAATAAAATAAAATGCATCTTCTACAAGAAATAACCTTTGCTACAAAATATTGTACGTATAAAATCGACTTATGCCATAGACAGACTACTGGCCTCATAATCATAGTTTCGAGTTGACCATGCTTTCGTTTAAAGGCGTAACCAGCGAGTCTGTAAGAAATTTAAGTAACAAAGCGACATCTGAAAAATGTATGTTTATTGACATTACTGACCAGCGAAACAGAAAGTACTTTTCGTTCAGTTTTGTTAAATTTGAATTGTCATTTAGCAATCCGTAACAAGAGCGAACATTATCGCTCAAACTGAAGGAAACTTCAAAATTGAATACAATTCTAATATAAATGTCATACCATCGTGGCATGGTTGATTTGTAATTTATCAATAATTTATTTATAAATGGATATTATCTATCCAATTTGTTCTGCCGTTTTGTAGGATGTATAGTAAATTGATATTTAAAAATTCAATTGACAATAATCGTGTTACAGATTCGCTGGTCAAACTGTCAAAGATTCTGTAATAAAACATTTTCGTTAAATTCTGTAAGGTTTCGTTACTGACTCTTACAGACTCACTGGTTGTAGCTTAAATGTGTTAACCTCCCGATTCTGACAATAAGACTACTAAGACATCTTAGCTAAAACTTTATTGTAAAACTATTTTTTTTAAGACTAAAGTTTTCATTGAAATTCTGACGGCAGTAGTCTTAAATAATATATTATAAACTCTCCAAACACTTTTTTAGATTTTACTTTGGTTTTTATCAATTGTAATGGTGTATTGTGATTGTTCCGTATATTGGTCTATTTCAGCACTCTCGAATTAATTACACAACCGTAGGAAATTCTTCCATTTGCGTCAATCTGTATGACAACGACCATGATAATCGACACCTACTTATACACAATCAACTTCCCAACCACCCCATACATTTTTCTTTCCTTTAACGCTGGATCGCGGATAAATTTGAATTTTTTTGACTTATAGATGGCTAATGTGTAAGAATCACAACAATCAGTTTCGAACAGACGAGATTAATGATTTGAAAAAATCAGTCTTCTCATCAGGTCGCGACGACTGATGTTGTTTATTACATTGAAATATTTTCTATATATATAGAGCAATACCATGTAGTTGTACTACTAGCGAATTACTGCGTAGCGTACGAAATTTTGATTCTTTCACATTTCCATCTATATTCTATTTTAACAATTAACTTTTCGAATTCACGAATATACGGAACAATCACAATACACCATTACAATTGATAAAAACCAAAGTAAAATATAAAAAATTCGTGAATTCGAAAAGTTAATTGTTAAAATAGAATATAGATGGAAATGTGAAAGAATCAAAATTTCGTACGCTACGCAGTAATTCGCTAGTAGTACAACTACATGGTATTGCTCTATATATATAGAAAATATTTCAATGTAATAAACAACATCAGTCGTCGCGACCTGATGAGAAGACTGATTTTTTCAAATCATTAATCTCGTCTGTTCGAAACTGATTGTTGTGATTCTTACACATTAGCCATCTATAAGTCAAAAAAATTCAACTTTTTTAGAGCTGCCAAACCAACTGTACACCATATTGTTTCAAATTTATGAACGAAAAGCGACAGTTCAATTCGAAATACATATAATTATTGTTTCTGTTTAATGTCAAAATTATGACTCCTAAGATCACCTGTTTCACTGATATTAACGAAGACAATGTTTTAAGACTACCCAAGTATAACAAATCTTAACTCATTCGTCGAGTTTAGAATTTTTTTGTATTCTGTGGCCCTATTCTGTCTTTCCCTGGGAATAGGGAATTGGGAAAAATATTTTCATAGCATTTTTGTCTAAATTGTATTTTTATGGCCTACTGAGGGAACATGTTTGGTGCAAATATTTTCGAAACAAAGTTAAATGGGAAAATATATTTTGTGGAACAAAAGTTTCCTAATTTACTTGGTTTTGAAAATTTTTGCACTAAACTGATTCTTTCAGTAGGCCAGAAAAATACAATTTAGACTATGAAAATAGAAAAAAATTTCCCAATTCCCTATTCCCAGGGAAAGCCAGAATAGGGCCACTGGTAAGTTATGCTAAACTGGTATGTCGGGAAAAAGTAATATATATACAATACACATATAAGTTTATTGGTTCATAGGTGATTTCTTACAATAATAAAAAAAGGTTGTCAGCCATTTTAATAAATGCGGAAAAATTGTCTTGGTAAGTGGTCAATAAATTTTTAATTTTATGTTTTATATTGTGTGCTATTATATTGTATAATGTGTTAATAATAAATTTAATTATACAAAATTATTCGTTTCTGTATAATTAGGTGAGAAGAATTAAAGCCCTATATATTAATATATAGCCAAAAGTGATATCTCCGCTATAAGTAATTTAATATGTCGTTGCGAACAAAACAACGCAGATTAAAATTATTAGTTGAGCAGAAGCTTCCTGATCATTTCATTAGACCGACACCTTCAATTCAGTCGAGTTCGTTAGACGCAATAATAAATGTTTCCCAAAATGTCCAACGCGAGTTTAGTCCAGAACCTGAATTCGTTACAGGTCTTATTCCCACAAATAATTTTGACAATACGAGTTCAAATCTAAATAGTTCAGAATCAAACTTAAGTGATTCAGATTGTTCAAGCGAGTCCACGTCCAGCCATAATATTTACAAACTAAAGGAAGACTTACAGCGAATTGCAGTGGATAGTACGATATGTGGTTTAACAATGACAAAAATTTTAATGGCCCTACACGAATACTTTCCTTGGTTACCAAATAATGTTAGAGCTCTAAGGAATACACCACGTAATGCAGATGTCACTTATTTTGGGACATCTATTTCGTATTTTTATTTAGGTTTAAGCAGAGCTCTTGATAATTTTTTTAAGAAGTATAAACGTTTTAATATAAATTCAATCGATATTAATTTAGGAATTGATGGTTTACCCATTTCAAAAAGTTCAGTAAGTCAAATTTGGCCAATTATGGTAAATGTTGTCGGTTTCCAGGATATTTATATAGTTTGAATGCTTGCCACGGAAGGAGCAAAAATATAGATTTCAAAATTTTTTTGAAAGATTTTGTCGAAGAAATGGAGATTATTGAAGCTCTTGGATTTGAATATAAAGGCAAATCCATTAAAGTTAATATTAGAGCTCTAGTATGTGATTCTGATGCGAAATGTAAAGTGCTAGGGATAAAAGCGCATTCCGGCTATTTTTCTTCCGCAAAATGTACAATAAAAGGTGAGGGATTTAAAGCCGGTCATATAGTGTTTCCGTATTCACAAACAGCTCACACAAATTTTCGAACAGATGACAGCTTCAAAAATAGAGAAGATATTAATCATCATAAAATTAAAGGTCCTATTACATTGGAAAATTTAAACTTTGGCTGTGTCAGTCAAGTGGCAATGGATTACATGCACTGTGTACTTCTTGGGATAACTAAGCAATTATTGACATTATGGATCAAAAAAAGAAAGTTTCCTTATTCTTTATCCCATAATGCGCAATAAATGATATTTCTGATATGCTGTTGTTTATTAAATTGCCTACAGAATTTAATAGACAGCCACGAAGCCTTTTTGAGTTTGAGAGATGGAAAGCGACCGAGTTTCGCCACTTTCTTTTATATAATGGGCCCGTAGTTTTGAAGAATAAATTACCTACGATTTACTACGAACATTTTTTACTTCTTTCAAGCGCTATGTCTATTTTAGTGAATTCAAATTACTACCTTACTTTGAATTCATTGGCTGCTTCTTTATTGGAAGAATTTGCTAGTAACATGGAGACACTTTATGGTCAATCTAGCTGTACTTTTAATGTGCATTGTTCAACACATTTGGCAAATGAAACACTAATTTACTCCGCTAATTTGGACGATCTTAGCGCATTTAAATTCGAGAATTATTTAGCTTCAATTAAATTAAAAATTAAATCTGGGCAGCAGTTATACAACCGTCTTTGTGAAAAATATGATTTAAATCCAGTATCTACTAACATCAACTTTCCAATATTAAAAGGTCATTTCAATATCGAAAATTACCAAACAATTATATTAAAAAATTATCGTCTTGGGCTGAAATCTCCAAATAACTAATGCGCAATAAACAAACAAATTTTTAAAATAATGTCTATATTTCGAAGTCAAAGTGTGATATGCTTAGAGACTTATAAAATATTAAATTTAGAAGATTTCTATGAAAACCCTCTAAAATCTTCTCGTTTAAATATATATTCAACTGATGTAGAAATTATTTCTTCAGTATCATATACTCACAGACTGTCGGACGTTACCGCAAAAATTATTAAAATTGAGACTGCTGCTTCAATTGTATACTTTCCGGAAATTCATACTTTATTGAATGTCTCAGAAAATGACACATTATCACATTGAAGAATTTGAAGTAGATTCCAAGGATTTTATTGAAAGTAAGAAATTAATAAATTAATATGCTTCGCTGTACTTCAAGCTAATGTACAACATTCAATATTGCAAATGTTATTAGTAAAATAATGTATTTTCATTTCTTTACAGCCCAATTTGATTCTAATATACGCTACAGCGAATTCTGCAGGGTTAATTTTGGTAAGAAGTTAAACTAAATTTATTTTAATTTTAACTGACTTTAAACTGACTTATTTATCGCAATTTTCAGGAGAACGGGTTCCTCTAGTCTCTACTCAGAAAAACAGCAACACAGCAACTCCCGCCAAATCAGCGAAGAATTCCAGTACTTTGCCATAGTAAATGTAACAGCCTCAAAAAAGCAACCTCGAACATTAGCAAAAAATAACGTAGAATTAGATGAAATTAGCGTCAATAATAACTCAATCGTGCCAAGATTAACTGAAGAATCCATCACCATAAATCAATCGCAGTTTAATCAGTTAATGGATGGGATAATCAATTTAAAAACAGAATTGAATTATATTAAGGAGAATTTAAATATCGTTAAGAACGGACAAAAATCTATTATGAGGAAGTTAATAAATTTAAAAGACGTGAAATTTAATATAAAATATGCTGCTAGTGTTGAATATTCTTCCTTAAACCTTCCATTTAACGAATTAGAGGAATTTATTAAATTTGAAGAATCGTTAGAGGAAGACAAAGATTCCAGCAGACAATTGGTAATGTTAACGTACAATTAATTTTAATTATTTAATTAAACTTACCAAACATATTTTACAGAAATTGCTGTTTATGAAAGAAGCTGGAGTTGATTTGTCCAGATTTGTAAAAAACAATTTAAAACTAATATTTACCACTGATTTAGCGAAGCAGTTCACGTATAGAGGTCGCCAGGGAAATTTAAGTTCTAAAAAACTTTTAATAATAAGAATTTTAAAAGGTATAATACTCTTAGTTAGCAGTTTTACAGAGTTGGTTTATGTTAAGAACGTTAAATCTGTGATCTGAGGAAAGACTATCATTAGTCAATTTCCATTTGAATATCAAATCAATAATTGAAATAAAGCACAAACTGATATCAAGCACTTCCATCCCTTATACAATTCACAAAAGTTGGCTCACACACCTCAAGTTTTCACAGAATGCCAAGTTCAGAAGTACTTAGATAGGTAGGCAGAGACAAACCAGTTTTGTTAAAATTGGAGGTGGCTCATAATGAGTGTTGATCATTACAATAGGCAGCGATTGTACCAGGGATATCTGCTTGTTCCTGTTCAACGAACTCTTCCAAAGGTGAAGGTGAAACTGCGCCATAAGGAAGATAGACTACTACCAGTGTTTTCCATGGCATAACTGAGCTACATTCGTAGATGAGAGTTCCATTAATATTATGAGAAATAAATGTGCAAGATTTAACGTTGGAATAAGAACTCTTGTAAAAGAGCAAGCCAACGTTGTGGTCTAATCAAGAGACACCTTCATCGAGAAGATAAAGTTATTAAACATAAATCTGTACGTATGGCTAAACAAAAGCTTGCTTCAGTTTATCTGTTTAAAAGCGAGCATGGAAGTTATTTGGTTACCATGAGCTAAAAAAAATTAAATACTTACTGAAATGACCCTTCAATGGATCTATTCCAGTACATATTTGCAAAGCGCGTTTGAAACGGCAACCCTTCATTAGTTGGTCGAGACATTCGGATTCATTAGACCAATTATAGTTATAACATAGCTTGGATTCTCAGAAGGCTCCGGCACCCAAGTATGTTTCAGAACAGGTTTCGGAGATTCACCAACGGTTATTTGGTAACCATCCCAGTTATCCTGGTGACACCGTCCGCTAGATTACGATCTAGCAATTGAGGCACGTAGGACAAGGCGATTATAAAACATTCATTTGAGAAATTTGTGAGTAATACTTTTTAAAGTTATGAGTGAAATTACAGATTATATCTAATTTTTATTTTTTTTTATTATCCTTGCAATCTGTTCTGTTCGACCAACGCCAGCCCTTTCGCGGTGTGCTTTTCCCGTCCTTACATTTCTGACGTTGCCAGCCAATTCGAGGACGTACGACTATAGGTATGATTTTATCACCATTGCATAGCTCCATGCCAGCCTATACTGATGGGCCGGCCCATGAGTTTTACACTCCGACAGGGGGTCATAGATGTGTTTCATTTCATCATAAATCGTAATCTGTTGATGAAAATTCCCTTTGCAATCCCGGTACCTCCCGATCCAAACACCAAGTTTCAATCACTGAGCCATATGGATGGCCAGATTAGTATCCTCCCTCACCTCCAGAATTTATTGTACTTACATAAGAGTCACCCTGTATTCAAAATGAACATACATTTGTATATGTCTCTACCTTTTTTGTTCAAAATTGGATAACATGTAAAACTATACAGTGGGATACTAATGTTGTGGGCGATAAATACCCCTACACCACAGTGATTTTATTTTTTCCAAAACCATCGCGAGCAAAACTTAGCTATATTCTGTAAGACATGATGAGTATCGTAAACATTTTATGATTAGATGATAATGATGATCGTAATATACATAATAATAATAATAAAAGCAGAAATATTATTTATTTAATTTTTTTTTTTGATATATGAGCGGCAGTTGATTATATCTGGTTTTAGTTCAGAGGTTAGAGTTTAATAAAAACGTCGTATATCAGTGATAAATAAATAAATACACGAAAAAGACAAGAAAAACGAAAAATGTGGTGGTTTGGTTTGTGGTGCAGTGGTGGTGCGGGGGTGGTGACATGGAAAAATGAGTAAAGTAAGAAATTTAGGTCATATTTTCTGTATATAGATAAAATTATACAGATATCTAAAACAATCTATATGGGTTCAACATATTATACATATACGTAGATGTCTATCGTACTTGCTTCCACTTTTAGTATTTCTATTCTTTATCTATTTAGGTAGGACGAGTATACGTAGAGCTTTAGTCGAGAGAGTTTACGAATTGGATTTATTTTTCTAACTCTATATACGTAATATGACCTTGTATGACTTATAGGAATGAGTTTGTTGAGGTGTTGAACATTTTAGTTTATCAAGTTCGATTTTTTCATTTCAATTAGACCCAAATAATTGATTGCTTAGTCGGCAAAATGTTTGAAAATTAATTTCCGAACCGATCGAAATTTATTTGAATCAGATCAGTGATAAAGGAATTAAAACTTTATAGCAGGATAATTTGTAACAAATTTAAGAAGTTTTCTAGTTGTCAAATAAGACGCAGTAACAGTGCCGTGCGCAACTGTCGAGGGCAATTCAAATTAGTTTCTTTCGTTTGCAATTCTCTCAGGAGTATTCTATAAGTAAATTTCTTTGATTGGAAAGGAAGTTTCTAAAAATTAAGATGATAAAATGGCCCCGCGTTAAAATGCTTGAGTTAGTACAAATTTGACCGTATGGGAACAGCGTAAAAATAATTGTAAATTGGAGGGAAACGGAATCACCCACACCCACCCGGCATGCTATTTTGTTTCATGCAGTTTGCAATATGTACCTTTCAGCAGCCTGGGACCTGGCTAAGGATTCAATGAACCATTCATTCATTAATCTGAAATTAAAAACTGATTTATGTAACCTTAGCAATAAGGCAGAAAAAGCCCCTAAATGGCTGCATCGTGCTAGAAAATAAATTAAATAAATGTTACATCGAATAATAGTGAGAGGTAGATTGGTGACCGACCAACTGAAATCTTGAACGCAGGAACATTTTATCTTAACATTAAAAACTGAGAAAGTTCGAAAGTAAACCTAGAAAGAAATCCTCAGACCTTTCGCCTCGAGCCATACAATGAAAGTTTGCGTACATCTACATGATACATCGAATAGTCGTCATTTACGAGTGATGTGAAAATTCGAATTTCACCCCAGGCGTCCAGATGGAGAATTTATGGCGGCAAGTTAGTTGGATGAGGAGGGAGAAGGGTGTAATGTGTCATAATATGCCATAAAATCTAAAATGGTTTAAACTAAATTAATAAATTATTTTTGTAACTTTTGCGTTACAATCTTGTACATCGATCCTACTACGGCCGTTAATAGGTCATAATATTAGTGTTATAAAGTTCAGACGGGGAGTTTAAGGCCAGACTTTAAGAAGGATGGATTGTAGATGATTTTTTTATAGTGCAATACACCCCTCTATCCCAATCAGACTTGCCCCAAACTCCACTTTGGCCTACCTAGGATAGTAATCTATCTGATCATCATAGTAGGATCGATGGGCAAGTGGGTTACTCAAATGTTACAGAACAATTTATGAAATTAATTTCGTAAATTTCAGATTTTCTGGTGTATTATATCACATTGGGCCGACCGATTTCCTTCAGACTTGCCCAATATGACCAAACTAATGACCATTTAGGATCGATGAGCAAGTGCGTAACTGAATAGTTACAAAAGTTTTTTTTTAATTTATTTAATAGAACCAATCTGCTAAAATTATATAGGGGACATATTTTTAGGGTAATCTGATTATTTGGAGATGATGGAGCTACATATTTTGTAGCAGCGGTGCGACTAACCAAATGCATGCGTCTCAGAGGTGTTCATATAACATAATCCCATGAATAATTTTGCTGGAGGCTCTACCTAGTATTAGAGTTGTTTCGACATATTCACGTCCACAGTTACATGCGAAAACGAGGTAATTCCAACTGTACAGAAATCCCAATATTTGATCGGACATTACTCTTAAGGGCGTTTCTCAATCTCTCGCCAGACATTTTAAAATACTCGAGGCAAAGTGCTGCGAACTCCTGCAAAAAATGACACATATAGGTACTGCAGTTGTGGTGTTGACGTGTCCATAAAACCGAGATTATCCATCATTCAAGGGCAAATTATAATGACGAGGAAAATTATGCGAACGAATCTTTCAATTGACGATATCCTGAACACCCTAACGAAGATTTGTCACAAAACTTCCATCTTTAGGAAAAACGTCAAAGAGAATAATCTGAGTCAAATCAACCACATCAAGTTCTGAAAGAACCAAATAAGGATGTCTATGTCGATGAAATGTTCTTTTTCAGGAGTAGCTTCAGGAAAATTTATTCAAACCAGCAACCGAAACAAGAGCAAACTTATCAGTGTAGCAATAACCATTTCAAGCCGTTATAGGAATATGAAAGATCGAACAGGTTGTTGGGGGTAGCGTGGCAATCTTTGACAGTTCATTTATATTTCAAACCTATGTAAATCCTCTTATGGCACATTAATCGAAGCCTGCTTTCTGAGGCTAATCAAATTTTTCGGTCTTTTCTCTCCGATAATAATATACGTATAAAAGTCCTATTCCAAGAGCTTTGGCTATTACAAAAATTAGATTAGGACGAGAAACTGTCAACTGAGATTAGATCAACATACGAAGCGAATTAAGCGGTACATCAAAAACTGAAGCTGCGAGATGGATTCCAACCACCACAGCAGACAACATTCAAAGATTTTGTGGCACGAACAAATGCACCTACACAGCTGTGCTCACACTCAAGAACTCAGAACGAGGAAGAATTCAAATCACATTTGATCTGTTCAAAATCGAAGGTAGCTTCGATAAAGCAGGTTAGCTTTCCCAGGATTCAGCTGACGGCGGTAGTACTTTTAATGCGAATAGTAGAAAATATCAAGCAGAGGGTCAAAAACCTTCGATGACTACTACAATATTTTCACCAGTTCACAATGATTTCTCCCAGTTTAGGTCAAGTTACCTCAAATGCTCGTGAAATTCTCTTGGTAAATTGTTAAGGAACTTTCGGCAATTCCAAGATCATTTCAAAGCCAATACATTGAACCACAGCCATAATTTGCCTTAGGATTGCGATTAAGTTATCAATTTCGTCCTTACTGGTTCTCAAGTCGTCGACGTAGAAGTATCTCAATGTTACTACTTATTAAACATTTGCGATACCGTAAGCCAATGGTACAAATTGACAGTCTTGAATTGGTTTTCCGTGGAATTTCTCCATATGAGTCGCTGGTAGAATGATATGCCGTATTGAATCTTCGGATCAAAGCATATAGCTCGTGATTCTCCGGCCATATTTTTATGAGACGGATCAAAAACTATAAGAATTTTTTGTTGCGCGACATCGTCATGAGTACGTGGTATGTACTTCTTCTGTTATTTCCTGTGACCTTCCCAGTGTTGATTGTATAGTTGTCTTCAGACGACATCAATACTAAGTGTCTTATGTCTTCAACGCGATAAATCAACTTGTATTGGTTCTCCAAGTGAGGAAAATTCCTCGATTATCCAAAACAACCGGAGACTGTTGTCGACAGTGTCATAATTCTCGATAATCGTGAGACTCGTCACTTGGCTGGTTCACATGTGCTCCATTTCACCAAACAGGATACATCCAAGTCTTCTATTTTCGATTATAAGTAATTCAACTGGAATATTAATGGAATATTGATGCACTAACAAATGAAGATTCTCTACAATGATATAGGAGCAGCAGCTTACTAACCAGTTAGCCTCACTCACCGCAGTACAAAAAACAATTGGAAGAAAACCACCAAGAACACGGAATGATTTTTTCGGAAAATGATTAGCTTGTACCACTCGGCGTACTCACAGAGTATCTTAGCGCCACGAAAGACATGGCCAAATACCACAGAAGAAAAAACGCGAATATATTTGGACATGTATCAAAAACATCAGCTTGCAAGCGGAAACCAGCAAGAGTCTGGTTTGCCGATGCCAGAAATCTTACTAATTACTTCCATCCAAGATCTACAGCAATCAATTATATGAATGGAGAGTTGAGAACCAACTTGACTGATATTCTCTCAGAATAGCAATCTTATTTCCCAACTCTAATAAATCGGAACGCCGAGTGACCTCTATTTGAATTATTGCCCTACCGGGCGATGAAGTATTAGTCCCCTATGCCCCAGTAAAGAAAAGAGGTGTATCCATTAGTAGATTTAAAATGGAAAGATACTGGGACTTGAAAGAGTCCTCGTAGAATTATCAAATGGTGGAGGAGTAACACTCTTGTTCAATCTTAATAAACGCATCGTTGCAATATGGGCCCAAGAGGAGCTTCCCGATTAATGGAAGACGGCATTCATTGCAAATGTGAAAACTAATGGGGTACACCTCTGTGAAGCACCGATTACAAAGTGCTCGCTAATGTTGTATTAACCCGAATCATCCCCTTTGCCAATCACTGATCAGCAGTGCACTTTGAGGATGATCCTGGAAAAATGTTGGAAATACAATCTTTTACAGGCATACATGACTACATCAACCGCGAACAACTTGCGAACAACAAAAGGTGCTATGCTTTTTAATTTGTCTCTCGAACCAAATTCTTGAATATGTAGATGATATCGTTTTTCTAGGCAGGATAACGAATGTCATTAAGGATAATTAAGTATGGTTTATCCTCAACGCAAAGCGAACGGGTCTGAAATTGAATAGCAACAAACTAAATGCCCATCAACAGAATCTCGGAACAGACGATTGTTACAGTAAATTTCGGAACAGACGACCATAACTTTGACAACGTGGAACACTTCATATATATTGGATGAGAGAGAGAATTGGACATATTTTACCTTTGATGATGAACGACCAGGCCATCCGGCGGAAGTTGTTACCGAGGAAATCATTGAAAAGTTCCACGACATGATTCTCCCCCTGTTCGTCGAACTAAAGTGCGCGAAAAAACAGAGGCCGTACGTTTGTCCTACAGAACTTCAATTAATATGTTAAATGACAAGTGCAAAAAAACTGTCGGCCTCTGGATGTCGCGATGGCTCATTCCAGCCTGCTCATTCATCCGGAATTGTCGCGGCCAAATTGCATGAACCGCTCTACGAATTAGTGCCGCACCCACCGTACTCGCCCGAATTGACTCCCTGCGATTTCTTTCTATTCTCTAACATGAAAACATGGCTTGGAGGAAAAAAATCAGCTCAAACGGGGAGGTTATCGCCGAAAATGAAGCTTATTTTGAAGAATTTCAGAAATCTTGTTTTTTGAGGAGTTAAAGAAATCGCAGAAACGACGGGAAAAGTGTATTGACCTTAAATGAGATTACGTTGAAAAATAAAAGAATGAAAATTTTAAAAACTGGCATCTTCATTCCTAAGACGGGTACTTATTTATAGACCCTCGTAAACATGTCGCATATCGCCTAGGTATGTAACCTGATAGGTATCTATTAATTTATTATTAAATGTATCAGGTTTAGAAGAATGTGACCAAATTTGATGTGATTTCTCCGGGTTTGCCTATTTTGAACGAAAATTCTAATTACCGCGTTCGGTTTTTGCCCCTAACACTTTAGAGTTGAAACTTAATTAACAAGGAAATCAATAAATGATATATGCTTTATCGGATGTCAATCTTATATTGTGTTAGTGAAGAACATAGATTTACAAAAAAAAATTGAACCACCATCAAACGCTCGTTCACAAGTTCAAACATAAAATCTGTTACATAACAAATATAGTTTGTAAAAAAAATATCTCAAATCAGTCCACTCATATTTTGTCTATATCACAATAATATTTACTTCATCAACATGGCAATAAAAAAAAAATCCAGACACCACGCACGAAAAATCGTTTAGGCTGGTGGTTTGGTGGGTGCGTTCGATATAATGCGCAACAGGTGGCTAAAACAAGAAAATATGTTTATTTCTTAACAATATAACAAGAACTTATGTGCAGATGGTAAACAAAATTTTATTGGTGTTGTATTATTACCGTTATAGAAAATACTACGTTGTGTACATTACAGTCTGGTGTTCATAATTTTACGTGAGTGGAGTACCTCTGGCGCAAAAAGAAAATTAATCGTATACATGAGACACCCACACGGTCAACGGAATAGAAAATATTGTTAAATGGGAGCGACCGGGATCGACAAAACTGTTTAGTGCTGTTTAATTTCCGATTTATAACAAACTCTAAATATTCATTATAAACACACAACTTATTTATGTGCGCACTGAATAATTATGATTTGTTTATAAATTAATTTATTAGATATAGATACGTACGTACGTAATTTATATTATTCGAACATCAAACGAATTATTTTCGCTTTACTTTATTATATTACAAATGACTATATCCGCTGGCGATTAAATCGTGTGCAGGACTGTTTATTTACGTATACCACATGATACGAAAAAATATTTTTTGTATAGCTCATTGTAAATATTAATACAAAAATAATAAATATTTATATTGTCAAATATAATATTGAATTGTGTTTTTTTGTTTTTGGTTAATCGAATACATTGCAATTGATTTAATTAACCATTTAAAATTAATTAAATCACTCGCAAATTAAATGTATACGATTCTTTATTGTAATACACTCTGTATTTGGGGCTCTTGTACACTCTGCACTTGGGACACGTCCGAATAAGTAGAGCGTGCAGCTTGGTAAAATGTCATGAAAAAGGTGTATTTCGCATTTGCCGAAAATGACACACCCAAATTAACACATTTTTCTCGATAAAAAAAAAAATAATTTTTGTTTATTATTTCAAAATTGAAGAGCTAGAGGCTAAAATTTCACAAGCTACTCATAAATTCGGCCTGGAAATTGGCAAACACGAACAATTCACGGGATATTATGGAGACATCACAAATTTCCAGTAAGAAAAATGATCGCAAAATGACTGTAAAATAAACTCTCAAGAGCATTCGTTATTAAATTAAATTTCTTGTTGAACCTAACCTAAAAATTAATTTTCAATGTGCCTATTTATAAATTTTTTCTTTACTACTCGAACCTACCTAATAGAAAAACTCCATTTTTGCATAGCAACCAATTCCTGGCTCTCTATCGGAAATCTTCTGAGTTAGATTTGATAAATTATTTTGAAAACTATGAGTAATCTGTCTTTATTTAAATTTTTTCTATAATATAAAATTAAAATATTTAAAACAAACGAAACCAAGCGCGGGATTATGAATTTAACCCCCTTAAGGTTTATGGCACGTATGTGCGCCAATACTTGTATTTCACTTTTTTAATATATTAAGGTACTAGCAAATTTTCAAATACACTATTTTGATGCTTAAACATTATTTCACTGACTTTGTTTGTAATTTGCTCTGATATGGCACTTTCGACATATTTTATCGTTATTTAAAAGAAGATATTTCATATGTTTTATGTTAAGCCTAAAACAGAACGGACCGCATAGTAGTTTTTGAAGTGAAAATTATTAAACATATGATGTTATTTATTTAAGTAATGAAGTTTTTATAATGTGACAGTAACAAGCGACGCAAGAATGTCACTGTATGTGCTGTTGTATCAATGTACAATATGACCGGATTTGCCAATATGCTATGCCTGGCACAGAAAACCGATAAAATAAATAAAACACAATATTTCATATATTTTTTGGCCAAAATTTCACGATCATCATGGACCATAAACCTTTCACTTGTATGAGTAACGAGTATTTTTTATGGTACGAGTATCAGTGCCAATTGGATTCTGGAATAGTAAGGACAAACGGCTTTTCTAACTCTAACGGGCTCGCGGGATATAGTTGTGCCCCTCATGACATTTGGCCCTCTGATGAGGAATAAAGAAAACTACGGGGATGTAGGAGGGAACATCCAACAAACCTTTCATTACCCTTGAATCTCTGGACGACAGGTTTTTAATCGTGTAAACGAATTCAAAAATAACAATTTTGGACATTTATCGATTTCGCACTTTAACCGTAACATACTCGTATATAACTTTCAATAATTTGTTAAAACTTAACGTAAAAAGTGTTATGTCTGGAAAAGTTCTAATTTGGCGAGGTTTGTAAGCGGTAATAACTTAAAAAATTATAATAATAAAAAAATGCCATATCTGTTCCATACGGGTCCCATTTGAAACGCGATATTTTAAAACGCGATATTTTAAAATGCGATATTTCAAAACACGATAAAGTACAAAACGCGATATTTTAGAACGTGATGCGGTACAAAACACGAAGGTGAAGGGGAAATTTAATTTCAATTTATAGGAATTTAAAAATCGATAGGAGCGAGAGTATATAGTAGGATTGGTATAAATCGGGTAATTACGCTTCCGTCGCTTCGCAATGCACATTCTGTACCATAACGTGTTTTGAAATATTGCGTTTTGTACCATATCGCGTTTTAAAATATCGCGTTTTGAAATATCGTGTTTCGAGCGGATCCGGTTCCATACGGGCCGAGAATTGTCAATAAGGAAGTTTAAAAATTATCAAGCCTTCAATGGAATGAAATTGTCGTTAAAATGATTTCAATTCAAGATTATTATGGACAGATACCAAGCTGACTACGCCAATTCGATAGCCCATGATTATTGGTACATTTTGATTATAGGTTTGAGGTGGCTATTAAGAGAAATAGGGGTGAAATTTTGATTTTGCACCTGTTATTTCGATAAAATCGTTTGGCATTCGAGAGTTTGCCAGATAGACACCAATCTTTTTATGTTAATTCGATAGTCTATGACTATAGGTAGATATCGATTATAGCTTTGGGGTGGGTCTGGTAATATTATAGGGGTGAACTTTTTATTTTCTGTTGTAAAATTTAAGATTCATTCATGTTACTTTTAAATCTGTATTGCTGGTGGTTTTTGTTTGAATATTGAAGCAAATCTTCTTGAAGTGCAACTTTTGATTATTTAAATCTGCATTATTGACGTTCTACGTTAGAACTCCAACCAAATCTGTAGTATCGACAATTTTTGGCTGAATGCTTTCGGCTAAGACTAAATTTGCACTTATCGCAATCGGTTTCTGGTATTCGACGCAGCTTCATATTTATTTATAAACATCTGGCGAGCCAATAAAAAGTTAAGAAAGGGACTTGCGGACCTCATCGGACGTTCCCCTGAACGGATTTTCCCATAATTATCATTCATTGCTTTGGCACTCGAAAAAATAAATAAATGACTTTTCTGGCAATTGAAAATCCCCCTTCACAAATTCTTATCAAAATGAGCGCAATAATAATTGTGAGCAATAAAAAATTAAACACGTGAATCGGCCTCAACCGGATGATCGAAAAAACGATTAGAAAAAGGAACCCGGTCCCCAATGGTGCACCCCCTAAAGGGATTTTCCTGAAACAAAGACTCAATGTAATTGATTCATCAACCCAAAAGAACGAAAACCGCTTCTATTTTCGAGATGCTTACAGACATTTTTTTATGACCCTTTCCTAATTTTTTTTCAGCTCCAACGGTTTAACAAAAATTTCGGTGATAACGGATTTCTAAAGCCAAAAATGGACTGTGATGAGTCTAAATTTTAAGAAAATACGTTTATTGTTTTTCGGTCTAACGATTTTTATAAAAATAGGTTAGATGGGTTTTCCAGTACTCAGAATGAGTTGTGTTGAGTTCTAATGTCGAAGAAATGTATTTATGAGTTTTTCAAATGGATCCGGGTTCCTATTTAAACAAAAAATTAGCCCAAAGGTGTACAAACAAAAATGGTGGTAATCTTTGAGAGTTACTTTACGTACTAGAAATTTCAAACGAACAAAGTTTAAATTATAATTAAATGACATTTAACTAACACAAAAGTTGTTAAATTGTTACACACGTGCGTGGCTTTTGGCTCACCCTGTACAATGTATAAAACATAGTCTAGAGTTTTGCACGGTGCTTAAAAATTGAGGTTCCAATTTTGATTTGTTTATACAAGAGGTGGCTTATACTTCGTTTCTTCCCGAATAACGATTTGAAAACTGTTTAGAACATTAAATGGCGAAAAATTTGAACAATTTTGTTAAAATAACAAATATGTTTTTTGAAACCACTTTTATTTTCTCTAATTTAGTTCCATTTTTATTTAATTTTAATAGCACCTAAATTAAAAATTTGCTTAATGAATCGAAAAACAATAATTCAAATTTAGTTGTATTTGGTGCTACAATGAAACAGTAGTGTAGAAAGTAGATACAATCCTCTCGCTATAATGCAAATCAATTGTTCAAATCTTTGAAACCATACACTACAAGAACACATGTTCCACTCGCACTGAACAATTTGCAATATACGAAGTTTTATTGCACCGTTTCCAAAATGGAAACATAGAATTTTTTAAAATTCACTCTGTATCTTTTGAGTAAAAAAAAACTCAATGAAGGTACTTGCGACAAATTCTCCATATAGACAGTGGTTTATCGAAAGATTTTGATGACTATTTTCTGCCGGAAGTCCAAGCGGTCGATTTTAAAGTAGGCCATATAGATACCAGCATTGGAACGACTGTTGTTTAAAAACTGAATAAACAATTTTGTTCTAAAAAAATTTGAGAGACGGCGATTTCTGGGTAGGTCATCGCGTGCACCTTTTTCACCGCACACCAATTTTATAATGCTATTATTTCGTGCTTGTGGTTTTAAATAAATTGAAATTTATTAAATTTGAACCAGTTAAGCTGCCGGTAACTATTCCGTAACAAGAGTAGTTAAAGTTTGCACTGGGATAACAACCTAACCAAGAATAACACAATTGTTAAGAAACTGCATCGAAATCTTAAATTTGTAAGCAGGTTTCATAAAACCGACGTCGGACGCGAATTACCGGAACTTCCTTTTCGTTATATAGATTGAATGATATATACAACAAGTATGCATGTCATACATTGCTTTCAATGTACAACGTGAACACACAGATAATATGTTAAGCTAAAAAGCTTATTTTTCAATTGTGAGCTTGTTTCGTGAAATTGGTAATAAAAGTTGCCTGTTTTCAAGTAGTAAAACACAGTTTGTATAATAATAAGATAAATTTCTATCATGAAATAATAATGCCCCATTCCACAAATTTGCTATGTATAAAACTGCACGTTACAACAATATACAAAAATAATACTGCAGATACACATGGCATATAAAGAAAAATAAAGCTTTTTGTTCTTTATACATCAAGGGGTATTATGAATTCTATAATACCAATTTTGTTTGGAATAAAAATAATTAAACATAACAAAAGCTTAAAAGTTTATTATATATTTTTCAGATAAACTACTGAAAATAAATAATTAAACAAAAGCTCCGAGCGAAAAATATTTCAAAACTTTTATAAACCAGTTATTTATGGAATGCATTTTTTTGACGTACAACACACTAATAGTTTTAAATTTCCCCAAATTTGAAATATTTTACAAATGGTGAAAGCTCTGTTTAGGTTTTCAATTATTAATAAATATATTTTGATGTTAGAATAATAGAATAGTAATAATTCTTTTGGTGGTAATAATATTTAGTAGTAGCAAGCTGCTACTAATTTTTCAAAAAGGAAAACCTGTCATAACTTATTTTTTCATAAAGCTAATTATCTAGATTTAAATAAACTTTTTATGAACTAAGAAAATATGTTCTTAATTTTTCAATTTTTTTTATTAAAATATAAAAGCTTTCAGTCTAATCTAGTTTTGAATTTTTTTTTTGTTTGAAATGTTTTAGTTTAATCTCAAATTACAAATGAGGGTTCTATTTTTTAATTACCACCACAGTATTATTTTATGTAACATACTTATATTTTTAATGTTTTCAGTTAAATTCAAAAAAATTAATTAAATTATATAATGACTTACGGCAAAAACGAGCTCCTGTTACCGTACAAGTCATCAAGCATCCGAACATCGTTTACCACGTGAAACCATTGAATAGTTTGGTGAGGACTACTCCAAATGGCAGTCCATTCACGATCAATTTAAATCATCCATCCAATAAAAATGAACCTTTCAAACATTCACAAGGGGTTATCCAATTCGAGGTTGATAAAGTAGAAATCTGTATATCGACATCTGTCAAAGATAAACGTCAAGTACGCTGTCATTTATTTAGTTGACATTCTGCCATTTAAGAATATGGAGCATTTAACAATCGACCAACGCGTTAAAATTATTAAATCTGCTGATGCTGATTTTTCGAACAAAATTTTCTTCAGTGATGAAGCTCATTTTTCGCTTGGTGGATACGTTAAGAAGCAAAACTGTAGAATTTGGGGCTCAGAAAATCCACAATTGATTGTAGAGAAGCCATTACACCCGGAAAAAGTCACTGTTTGGTGCGCATTGTGGTCTGGTGGTGTGATTGGGCCGTATTTTTTTGAGAACAACCATGGACGAACCGTTACCGTCAATTCTGAGCGCTATGGCCGCATGTTAACCGATTATTTTTTTACGAAAATCGAAGATTATGATCTTGACGATACGTGGTTCCAGCAGGATGGAGCAACCAGTCACGTAAACGTATCTTGTAACACGAGCTTGTAACACGAGCAAATCGAGATCTTGCGATTGGCTGATGTCAATTGGCCTCCAAGATCCTGTGATTTAACGCCTTTGGATTTCTTTTTGTGGGGCTACGCGAAAGATCGTGTTTACGCAAACAATCCTCAAACTCTTGACGAATTGAAAACTAATATTCGTAAGGTAATGGCCGAGATACCGCCCGAAATGTGCCGAAAAGTCATTGAAAATTACCTCAAAAGAATCAAGGCCTGTAAGAAGTCCCGTGGAGGACATTTGAATGATATCTTGTTTAACTAAAAATGGCAAGGATCAATCTGTAAAATGAAATAAAAATTACAATACATTCCGAATATTTTGTGTGTTTTTTTTAAGTTTACTTTATCAAGCTTGAATTGGATAACCCTTTATTTGTAAATTACTGGCTTTATTAGTTCGACACATTATAATTTCAGATGCTTGCATAAAACCGAAGACAAAATATGGTAAGAAAAAATACTCAGGCCAGGAAATTATCGAAACGTTTTTGAATCAACCATCCCATCCGTTGAATTTTCAAAGCGAACATTTAAAGCGAATTCAGCGTCTAAGGGACTGACTCTGCAGGTGCTGATCACAGACAAGCTATGGTGGAACGGACCTGAACAGTTAAAGCAAGATGAACAGTACTTGCCCAAAAGTACAACATGTACTCTTTTGCAACAACATAGCAAATGAACAGCTTGAGGTTTGTAATAAATATCTGAAAGCCTGCCACACTATAGAGAAGATTTCAGTCATTCATGCCAAATAATGTTTACAAATAATCTTCACTATCTAAAATTGTGGCTTATGTATGGGCACAACTGCATTCTGCTACCAACAGCTGATGAAATAATAACATATATCTGAAATTATTTGCATCAAATAGAAGTAGACAGTATCCTTTCCAGATAACCTTCAGTACATCCCGCAGCATGGTCAAGACAAAAGAAGAAGCAAAATTTTGACACTAACACCGTTTGTTGATGATGAGGTTATAATTCGTTTTGGCTTGGCGGCAGAAAATAAAATTCAAGTTGCAAGTTTCACTCAAAAAACATCCAGTACAAAATTATGAATTTTGAAAGCTCAAAACCGATAATAATAATAATAATAAATTATCCCGACGACCTATTACCCCTCCCAACCGCGCGCGGGGAGTCACCATCTGTATTATTATTATTTTTTTGAGTATAATTCAAGTGAATTATAAACTAGGATATCGAGATGCTTAACCAGAGAAATTAAAAAATTGGATTTTAAAGCGGCAAAAAAAAAGTCAAATGTGATTATAAATAGATAGCTAAATGAATAGTTAAGCAAGATGATACCCGTCGCAGACGGCAGGAAAACGGAAGTCGAGTCTGCTTAGTACAAACAGATTTGATAGATTTTAAAAAATTTAAATAGTAAAAGATAAAGTCAAGCAAAATAAAATGACACAAAAAAACAAAAAACAAATAAGTTAAATAAAATATCAAACTATAGTCAAGAAAAATAAAGACGTTTTTTCAACGTACGTTTTGTCATATTGTAATCGATAAGATGGCAGTGCTGATTAGCTTCGTACAACATTCTAGAGACGGGCTCATTCTTTCCGTAATCAGTTCGATGAGGGTCGATTCTAAACATAGGTACTGATCTTAAATCCCGAGAATTTATATTTAGATTGATTTTACCTAACAGAGCAGAAGAATCGATACCCCCAGTTAGTATTTGATGGATGAAAGCCACGTCCGCAACAACTCGGCGCTTTCTAAGTGATTGTAAATTAATTAGCTGCAGACGATCTTGATATGGAGGCAGGTTAAACATGTCCACCCATGGTAGTCCGCGTAAAGCAAAGCGAAGAAATCTACGCTGGACTGCTTCAATCCTTTTAATGTGAACCTCATGATAAGGCGACCACACCTGGCTAGCATATTCGAGCAGGGGACGAACGAATGTTGAATAGAGAGCCTTCGTAACATAAGGATCGTCGAATTCTTTCGACCAACGCTTGATGAAACCGAGCGCAGAATTGGCTTGGCTGATAATACGATCGATGTGATGTCTAAAATTCAATTCGCTGTCGCAAATGACCCCCAAATCTCGAACAGAACTGGCTCTGGTAACGGCGTCGCTGTTAATGTAATAGTCGCGAGAGATAGACTGTGCACGTTTTCGAGAGTAGGTGATTGTTTTGCATTTACCCACGTTCAAATCGAGGTTGTTCTTAGCACACCAAGTGGAGAAGTTGTTGAGGTCGCATTGTAATAGGCTCTTATCCGTTGTGTTTGAAATCAGTTTGTAAATCTTCATGTCAACGGCGTATATAGATATGGATGAATTTTTAATCAAACATTCAACGTCGTTAATTGACAAAATGAAAAAAATTGGACCCAGATGGCTGCCTTGGGGCACTCCAGATGTTGCTGAGATACGAGCTGATACTGATGACCTGAACAGTACATGGTATATACGCTCTTTTAGGTAAGAGCCGATCCAACGGAGAATTTGGGGAGGAAAACCAAGGGCCTTAAGCTTGAACAAGATGACTTCATGAGAAATCCTGTCGAACGCCTTGCTAAAATCCGTGAAAATGACATCAACCTCATTCCCTGCCTCCAACGTATCTAAAGTTTGTGATGTGAATTCAATAAGGTTTGTTGTCGTGGACCGTGCTTTGAGAAAGCCATGCTGATTGTCGGAAAACAACGGTTTACAATGAAAGTACAGTGAGTCATACACGATACTTTCAAACAGCTTAGGAATACTAGATAATTTCACAATCGGTCTGTAATTACAAATGTCTGACTTGCAACCGTTCTTATGAATGGGAACTATAAACGAACTTTTCCAAATAGATGGAAAAATGCCAAGTGAAAGCGACTTTTGGAAAAGTGTAGTCAGTGGCTGAGCAAGAATATCACTATAGTTTTTTAGGACGATGGTAGTCCGTCAGGACCGGATGAAAAATCATCTTTAAGTTTGGAAATCTTATGTACCACGGATTCATAATCGATTTGAATAGAAGTTAAGGTTGTTTGAGTACAGTTATTCATATGTGTAAAGTAACCTTCATCGGGCTCAAAACCGCTATTTGGGAAAGCCAAACTGAAGAAGTTAGCAAAATGATTTGCTATGACTTTAGGATCATTAGAGGAATGATCCTTATATTTGAAAGTGGAAGGGTATCCGTCAGACTTTTTTTTCATATTGATAAAGCGCCAGAAACACTTAGGCTCAGCGATTAGATTGGATTGCATGAGTCTGATATAATTCCCATAAAGTTCGTCAGACAAACTACTGAAATCATTATAACTATTTAAATAATTAGAGTAATCAGAGTCAGATTTGGTTTTCATGAATCTTTGCCAACGTTTGTTTCTTAGGTTACGTAACGTTCGTAATTCCTTATTATACCACGGAGGTGATGGCGATACAGTTTTTTGGCGGGTATACGGAATGGAATGTTTAAAACATTCAAAAACTGCAGAGTAAAAATTGACTGTTTGTGTTTCTATATCGTTATGATCATTTAAAATTATGTTAAAGTCAACGTTAGCCAATAATTGTTTAAGCTTCACAAAGTCGGCCTTACGAAAATTGAAACGTAATGGAGTTATAGAGTTGACATTGGGATTGTCTTGTTCCAGACCAAAAGTGATCAAAATGGGAGGGTGGTATACATCTATGGCACAGAGGATTAGATTGGATTCAGAAGCGACGCTATTGTCGATAACAGAGGAAAACACCAAATCGAGCTGCCTGTTCGAACTATTCTTAACGTTACTAATCTGAAATAGTCCAGAGTTCAACATATTGTCAGTGAATAAAGTTTCTTTGGCGGTTAGTGCATTCGAAGCAACATAATGAGTGTTATCGTCTGAATAATTCCACTTAAGCCCGGGGAGATTGAAATCACCCACAACAAAGATGTCATCTTGAGTATTCATCAGGTCAATGACAAAGTCAACAGCATTAGTATGAAGCTGATAGCTTACAATCTGACTTAGTGGGCGAATATAGCAACATAAAATAAAAATATTATTTTTATTATTTTTAATTTTGACACACACTAGTTCGATATTATCAGTGTTGGGAATGATAACAATTTGACTATCAAAATTGATGTGCACTGCAATAAGAACCCCTCTACCTGTTAAACTCGTGTCTGGACAATAAGAACCATCTTTCCGGAAGACGTTAAAATCCGAGGTAAAAAATTCATTACTGTTGAAATCATTGTTCAAATTGGTCTCAGTGAGGGCAAAAACATCAAATGGAAGTCTTTGAATTGCTAAAAAGACTTCGCGAGATTTAGTTCTAAGTCCCCTTACGTTCTGGTAGTAGAGGGACAAGCGTTTAAGTTTTTTGGAACTGTCATGTTATTATTATTATTATTATTTCGAAAATCGACAAATTCTTTGAGATACGTTGTTTCGGGCCATGACTCTGGGGAAAGTAATAGGTCAAATGTAGCTTCAGGAATGGTTAATTTAAATGACGCAACTTGTCCATTGAAGCGGGATATATTTTTACATTTGACATTTTCTCCTTGGATGTTATGCGAATTTAATATAGAATTAACGTGTGATATAACATCGGCGCTAGTTGTATTGTTACACAACCGGGATACAAATATGATTTTCGGTTTAGGGACAGCCCTAAGGATGCGTGGAGGATTAACATTGCTGCTGCTGCTGCTGTGTTGAGAGTTGCTGTGTTGAGAGTTGCTGTGTTGAGAGTTGCTGTGTTGAGAGTTGCTGGAGTTGGTATCAATGTTAGTACAAACCACTTGAGATGATCGGGCTAGGCTGCTATTTAAATGGTTGATAGCTGTGGCAGGAAAAAGTTCCTGTTGAAGACTAAGAATATTAGCGCGATCTGTAATTGCAGCTGGTTTGTGAATTAAGAGGGAGTTTGTTAGATCATAGCAAGCATCACTTGTAGTTCTCAATTCCTGCTCAAGTCGCACGATTAGCGAGTCATCAATGGTTTTACTCGAGCTATCTGAAGTAGTACGTGCTGATATACGAGTATTGAAATCGTTGGACAACCTCAAAATTAATTCAGTATTTGATGCCAGCTGTTTATTTATGAGCAAATTGTTCTTAATGTTGTCAGCTGTAAGTTCATTGTTGTGTTGGATATTGGTCAGATTGTTCTTAATACTGGAAATAACTGAATCAATTTTATTACTGACCGCTTCATTAATGATCGAGTCGAAATTGTCGATAAACTTGCTAATTTTTGCAAAATATTTTTCGGTACCGAAATTGGAAAGCGCGATTGATTTGGTGTTAGCGGCAATGCAATCTTCGGTACGATCTAAGGAAGAAGAAATTTCGTCAAAATTGTTGCACAACAAATTTAACTTCTTCTCCAAGTTAAACATTCGATTACAATTTTCGTTAAACCCTGTTTTATATTCAACAAAACTGCGAGTGATTGCATCCATTGATTCGTTTAGCAATAAAAGTTGTCCGTTAACATTATTGCTTTTACAATCAATACAAATAAAGTCAAATTTTTTTATAAAATTGGAGTCAACACGTAATAACGGAACGCGTTCAGATGTATGATTGGATGACGTATTACAGAAACAACATTTAATTACTGAGTTCATTGTAAATAAGTTGCGCAATAGTGCGCAGCAAAACAAATGTTAAGCGACACAAGTTTCAAAAATGAATTCAAAAATGTATATTATATGTTAAAAACACGTATATTAATATAACTCAATTCATAAATAATATTGAATTATGCACTGATTTTTACCGCTGCACATTTTACCACAAACTAATCACAAATATATAACATGTATGTGTAATAATTATAAAATATATCCGTTATTAGAAATTATTTAAAGCTACTGTTCAATACTTATCGGAATGTGCGCCTCTATGACATATATGTAAAAAAGCACAGGATAAATAAACACAGACTAAATCTAGCACCACAGAAACGATTCAAATTAAATGCACAAGCGTAAAACTAGGAGTCACATGAGTTAAATAAAACCATATTGCCACTGATTGGAAGGTCACGTATTAGATATTATTAATATTATACCACTTATCAACTAATCACACACTTATCAATGTCACTACCACAAATTTAAAAATAACCATGAAAAAATATAAATTAAATAAAATTAAATTAAATTAAAATTAAATTAAAATTAAAAAAAAAACACGTCTGAACTAGACGAAGTCAAAATTGTAACTATTGATAAGTACAGTCGTGACAGGTTCCAACCACAACCGACTCTTTGGTCTTGTATCAAGTTACAAGTTTGAAATCTAACTCAAAACAAGAATTTGCCAAGCAGACAATTGCACGAGTCGTTGTGGTAAGAAATTTTTCGTGACAACAGAAATTAATGCAAAGCGTTTAAAATTTTTAGTTAACGCTGTTTTCATGAATTAATCTAGCCAAAAGTCACGACGTAAACACAAGCCTTAGCGCCTAATATTCGGGTGCCAGTGCGAGGTAAATTGGGCGTTAATGTGAAATTTTTATCACTGTACTGAGTCCAGTGGGTCCGATGAATTCGGTCTTCAAATTTAACGTATTAAAGCGGAGAAAGATTATTTGTCTAATACCATGCGTTTGGAAATCAAAGTCAAAGCTCTTTATAATAAATAATGGAGCACCAATCAAGAGTAATTAATTCAACGTCTACTTAACCTTGAAACCAGATGGTACAACGAAATGTTTCATGACACGTCAGTTACCCATAAGCAGAAAATTTATTTTCGAAGATTGACCTTAGCGAACCATATTGGAACTTCACTGTGAATATTTCAGCGATTCATGTAGTAGATGACCTCAAATGCGGAGTTTGTTGTGATCGATATGTAACAGGTTTACAGGTTTAAAGTCTTTGCTCCTGCCATCTTCAAACTGGATTGTTTAGAGAATAGAATTCGACCATCATACGTAAGAAGTTAATTATTATAATCGTTTTTTGAAGTAAAACTTCTTTAGGCACGCTTGAATTGGGGACTAAGCTGGTGAATGTATAACGAAAATTGGTGATCGAACGAGGCGAACGAAACAAACGCAAAACGAAATCATTTTCCTTTAGAATCAGGATGTATGTACACGGAAAAAAAAAAGACTTGTAAAAAGATACAATATTAACTTGTATTGTGAAAAAACACAATAAAACTTGTAAAAATAACTACTAAAACTTGTAAATTTTACGTTGAATTGTCGAAATATTTTCCGTTTTACAAGTTTTTTACTATAATTCTAGCTTGATATTTGTTGATTGTATTTTCTTTTACAAAAAGTTACAAGACAATTACCATATTATTAAACAACAATAAATAATGTAAGTTTTTAACAAAAATATTGTGGTAATTTTAACCAGAATAAATACAAGAATATCCTGTGAGTAGTCCACTTAAGAGAATTTACAGAAAAAACGATAGCTACAAATGAAATTTATTCTCCTTATCATCATCATACGGCTTGTTTGCAGTTTCCTCTCATTTCGATCTTTTTTTAATTTTGAACTAGACAAAAATTAGTACATTGTTTAGTATACAAGTACGATAAGTTTATTGTTTATTATTTTATTTGTATATTATTTAATTATTATCTATTATTTGATATATGTGAAAACACATACTCGAGATCTAATTAAATTTAATAAAAGTGCTATTCTATTAGAAGTAAGTTGTATAAATAATTGAAGAGTTGTATAAAAACATAACGACGGTAGATTTCTTAAAACGGTGAAATATACTATTTTTCTGGAACACGTTTATTTTGTTTGCGTTGCATAAACTGATGAAGAGCGTTCGTATTATTTTTTTATTATTTGATCAGAACGCGTCTATAGTAAGCGTGTCGAAAAATTGAGACCTTTGGAATTGTAAATTAATTAAATATAGTGTTGTAATTAATTAAATATTGTATTGTAGTAGTGTTTTTATTAAAAATATAATATAAATATAACTTACACAAGTTCTAATAAATTGCGTTGTTTAAAAAACCAATATTATTATTGGAAAAGGAACTACTTTGTTTGTATTCCCGCTAAAATATACCATATTTTGCAATTTTGTGATTAAAAAATAATTGAGTTTATTTAAAGCATACATGTTCATGTTTTTTTAATATTATGTGAATTATATCTCTATAAAGTGTTTTATATTTTTATGAAAAATTAAGAGAAATTATTATTGTAACTGTAAAATATTTTCTTGATCGATAGTTGTGTACTATCTAGTATTTAAATAATTGTGTTCAATTTTGTTTAAACGTACTATATGATGTATTAGTGTTTTGTAATGTAAACTATTGGCGAAATATAACATTTCCGTTGTCGATACAAATCTGTAGGTGGCCGATTTCTTAATGATTGATAATGATAATTATTTTTTACGGTTCTACCGGTCTTTGAATAACAATTTTGCCTAATTTGTGTTACATTAGGTCATAGAAAACTAAGTTTTTTAATACAATAAATTTTCAACAATAACCCGCCAGCGGTGTTTTAACTCGAAAAACATAATCTTAGAAATCTGTAGAAAAACTACTTATTCAAGATGTTTCTTCAAACTAATTCAACGGAACAAATTTGCTTTAAAATTAAAAGGTGGGTAATTGATACTTCAGATAGGTAATAAAATTTGTATTTTAATTTTTATTTTTTTTAGCGTGCATAATATAGATTCCGAAGGATTAAAATAATATTTATTACAAAACCATAGAAGCCAGTAAGTTGCTAAAACAATTTTATGTAAGTTGCCTAACATTTTTTATTTGATACTGTTAGTACGCCGCTTCAACTCAATTAAAATGAACCTTTTGTAGAGAATTACATTATACAAATTTTTGCATTGAAAACAGTATTCTTAAAATTTGATAAATTAGTATATATACATATTTTGATTTCAACTGACGTTCTTCTAGTTCAAGAAGAATAAATTGGCGAAAAAAGATTTATATTTATAAAAGAAAATGATTTTAAGAAATTATAAAAATTCTAACTCCTGGAACATCTCATCCGAAGGAAATATCTACTGCTGATAAAATTTACCTTTAAGCTAGACATCCCTCGATATTGTGAAGTAAATTAAAAGTCTATAATCACCCTTGTAAATAGCACAATTTATTCAAAATATGGTACTTTCTTTTTGTTTCAGAATACAGATGTAAAATAAATTATGAAGAAAAAGTGTAAGGAGGGGGAGGGGGCAATAGATTGGACGGAAAACAAGAAACACCCGATGCCGTACATCTTTTATTGGATGCTGTATAGGCAAAGTATTATACGATACTTTAATAGGTAAGTATATGTTTAAGTAAAAAATGAATAAGATCATAAACATTTATTAATTGTCTATTTGTTATCTTATAATCTTAGATTTATCCACTGGCTTCAATGATCATCAGATATTTAAGCTTGATGTCCGATATAGCAGCATTTTCTTGACAAAAAAGCAGCAGTCTTGAAACGTGTTTATAAAGTTTATTAAATTTTGTCGCTTACTTCAGTAGCCGCAATTTATTCTTCACCCTGAGTAATAAATAAATAATTAACACAAGCTGGTTGTAAGGCAAAATTAAAAATTTCGTACGTCTTTCTGATCTGCCGGCTTTAATTTTGTTTCAGATTTTCTCGATTTTTTTTTTGTTTTGGGGTTTTATTTCTTGCGCATTTTTGCGCAATACCATCCTAATGTCAACGGTTTTTATCTTGACTTTAATTTGACCCATTTGGATCATAAAATACGACTAAAATACATTATGTAAGATTAAATCATTAAAGCTAATATTTTCATTAGATAGTTACGTATGACGGTGCACCAAGTCATCCGTTTTGAGCTGAGGATAAGCAGAAATGATAGATTTTGCTTCGTTTATTTTTTCGTTGCGTTTGATGGGGGAAAATTACGAAATGTCAGGAAATGTGTAACTGCAACTAACGCTATAGGTGCATTGAAACGCTAACTTTTTAAGTAGTAGTAAGTATTTACTTGTAGTACATAATTGTAGTTCAAATTATAATGACATTTTGTTTTATGAATAATTTTTTATCTTTTTAATTGATTAAGCTATTAAATTTAAAACTTTGATTTAATGACCTTTGATTAATTTTAATATAAATAAAAAATAAAATGTTTCGAAATAAATTAAAAATTTGCGTTAAAACACATTTTATATTTCTCTAATGTAACATTATAAATACAATAACTATGTATGTTGAAATTCACAATAAATTATTGTCAAAATTTTACAATTTCGACTTATAACTTATCACCAGAATATCCTGCATTTTATTTCACAAGATGTTTAGGTAAAAATCATGTTAAAATTTAACAAGATAATCACAAGTAAGTTACAATGTAATATGGTATAATAGTACTTATCTATCTGGTAATATTTACAAGAATTTCTTGTTAATAAATATTTACAGGATTTTTCTCATACAAAAATTGCATTCTTGTTTAAAACATGTACTTTTAAAAAAACAATAATTATTGTAATTTAGAAATCACAAGTATTTCACAAGATATCCCAATTGATGCGCATCAGGTTAAATTCTGGTTAAATCTTGTGATATTTTTTTTTCCGTGTATGTATGTATGTATGTATGTATGTATGCAGGCAAAGGATTTTTTCCATGAGTGCAGGCAAAGGATCTCTTCCATGTGTTCCACATATGCCTTTCTACGGAGCTGTGATGTCTCTAGCAAGATTTGAACAACTAACTCGTTTTATTAGATTCGATGACACACGTGCAAGAACAGCTCGCTTGCAGTCGGACAAATTAGCTGCATTCCGCCATGTGTGGAATTTATTTCAAAAAATCCTTGCAGAGCGCTTTATCCTGTCCAGAGAGATAACCATTGATGAGCAGTTGGTTACAACCCGAGGAAGATGTAGCTTCAAACAATACATCCCAAGCAAACCGGGCAAGTACGGGATAAAAATTGTTTGGCTTGTCGATGCTACTATGAATTATCCATTAGCAGGAGAAATATATTTGGGCACACAGCCAGGAGAACAGAGATCTCGAAATGTTGCTCACGATCTCGTGCTTCGTCTTAGCGACCGTTATCTCGATAAAGGATTCAGCATCACCATGGATAACTTTTCAACAAGTGTCCCTTTAGCAAAACAGTTAATTACCAGAAAAACAACTTTGACCGGCACATGTATCTATACACATGTAAAAGAAAAACTAATCGGTGGCCCGTCACAATGTTTTATAACATGTTGGATGTAGCTGCCCTTGCTGCCCGCATATTTCAACTGAGTAATCCAACTTGGTGTACGTCATCGAATACGCGAAAATTATTTTTGAAATCGCTAGCCACAAAGTTTGCAGACGCACATATTCAAAACTGAATTTCGTACGGTTCACTACACAAGTCAGTCAAAACAGCTTTGCAGTTAATTGGTTATCACATTACGAACATTACAATACTCTCGGAAATTCTGAACAATAAAATAAAACAAAGATGTGAAGCTTGCAAGCGTAACCGTAAAGGGCAAAAGGGTGATACGATAACCACCGCAGTTTGTGATGTCTGTCGCACCGCAACATGCTCCAAACACTATATTAGGGTATGCGAACAGTGTTATACGACAAGCGCAGATGCAGCGGTTGATGAAGAAGAAGACTGTAATTTGAATAACTTGTCTGTGCAATCCACCTCCTCTTCAGTACCACCCTCAAAGCGACCACGAACGCATTCAACAAATCAAATGCTAATATTTTGGAGTAATTAGTTATGTAATATATTTTCAAAAATAAATCGAATGAATTCAAAATACCTAATCCAAAATTTTTTTGGTAGAACAGAGCAACGATTGTTTTATTTATAACTAAAACAGCCTTTGTCCAAAAAAAAAAACATTTATTTTATTCTACAGGACATTCATTTTCCACTAAAAAACTTTTGGGGCATTGAGTATCCCTAAGTATGAAGATATTCTTCGCTATCTAAAATTAACCAAATTTTAAGTTACATGGTAAGAACTATGTATGGGCAAAATGGCATTCTGCTACCAACAGTCGATTAAATAATACTATCTGAAATTATTTGCATCAAATATGCATATCCACACTAGAGTAACTGTATCCGGTAACTTCTTCGTTTCTTTCCCCTTTATCTATAAAATTTATTTATTTTATAGGTAAAGAGAAAAGAAACGAAGAAGTTACCAGATTCAAGTTACCGTTGTATGGATATGCACAATGGAAACCGACAGAATTCTTTCCAGATAACCTACAGTACATCGCACAACATGGTGAAGACAAAAAAGAAGCAAATTCAAGATGCAAGTTTCACAAAAACATCCAGTGCAAAATTATGAATTTTTGAAGCTTAAAATCAATAAGTGAAATCGTGATAACTTTCGACCAAAAACAACCCCAAGTTGCAAGTTTTAATTCTAACTCAAAACAAGAATTTGCTCAGCAGATAAATTGCATGAATCGCGTTATGTTATCGTAAATTAACCCAGCCGAAAGTTACGTTGGTAAACACAAGTTTGAGCGCCTTTGAAAATATTCGAGTGGCAGTGCGAGGTAAATTGGACGTTAATGTGAAATTTTTCTACGTTCAAATGGAGCCACTACTTGTCACTGCTGCCGACGGAGTAAATGTTTATGAACAGGTTCGATGTTTAACATATTGAAGCGGAGAAAGAGTATTTGTCTAATACAATGCGTTTGAACGAATTTCGAAGATCTGTACAAATAAATTCAGCACGAGCAAGAAGGACATCGATTTTCGAAGATTAACCTTACCGATTGAAACTATAGACAGTGAGTATTTCAACTTTGTTTGGTGCACTGTAGTTAATATAAAGGCCATTTAACATTGAAAATAAATGATATACCGAAATGTTTCATGACACGGCCGTTACCATTTAAACAGATGAATGAAATTAAATGAAAAATTGACAGATCGTTCAGTCGATGGGACGCACATACCGTTGTTGTCCGTAGAGCCGACAAAACGTCACTGAGAATCTGTGGAGAAGGGATTAAGGCCACCGTAAACTCTCAACCCTGCGTCAACCAGCATCCCGTTCCCAGGGTTTAGAAGTTAACTCAGCGCCAGCAAGGAGAAACAGGTCCCCAGGTTTAAAGTCCGTCCTCCTGCCAATTTTAAATGCAATAAGAGCAAGTTCAAATGTCTCCAAAATAAAGTGGAGTGTTTAGGGTATATCTGGCATTCAACCAGCATATGAAAGAGTTAAAGCGATTGAACAGATGCTCAGACTAATAAACCTGAAGAATTGTTTGCTTTCATTGGTAAGGTTAATTATTATAACTGTTTAAAAAAAAAACTATTCGCAGTTTGCAGCTCATCTTAATGCATTACAAAAGAAACATTTTCCATGTGTTTGGTCAAAAAATCAAAAAAATACTTTTCATCAAATAAAGGGTTTCATTGTGAAAGCTTCTCAGTTTTTCCACTATCACCATGACTGTCCATCCTTGCTAGAGACAGAGTCACGGTATAGGGGGCAGTGATTTATCATATTTTCATCGAATACTCTAGATAATCATCAAAAGAAATATAGTCAGATTGAGAAAAATCACTTTCGAACGTTTATGGCTGTAAAAGATTACACCGATATCAGTTAAAAAGACCTAAGCAGTAAAAAAACATGCTATCGGATCATTATTAAAAACAAAACCTATTCATACCGCGAGATTGCAAAAATGGAAAAGTTTCTTGCTCATCAGTAAGTAATTTTGCAAAGATTCTTCAATGTGGGGATACATTTTATGAAACCAAGAGAAGAAACTGTAAGGAGGCGAGGAAGACAACGCTTAGAACTACCGGAAAATTGTTTAATCGGCCTAAGAAAAGCGCAGAGCAACGTCAAGCGAGCTACAAAAGCACCTTAGTGAACAATGGATAAAGATATCAGCGATGATATTGTGATGAAGGCGATATGAAAATAATTTGAAATGCAGGCGTTCAGTAAAAAAAAACTCAGACTCACTGAAAAAATACGTAAAAACGTCTTATTTGGGCTACCCTTCATAAGCACTGGACAATAGACGACTGGAAGAAGGTACATCGATTTTTAAGCACTCATTAAATATTTTCAAAAAGTAAATAAAACAAAAATCCGAAATTAAAGAGTTTTTTTAAATGTATAGGTTATATTTAGTGACGAATGTATGCTAGAGGCCGTTACAGAATCGGCCCAGTTCGTCAGAAGGAGACCAGGAGATAGGTTTAGGGAGAACTGCGTAGTCAGTAGCATAGAACATCCACCATCAGTAATGATATGGAGCTGCATCAGTTTAGATGGACCTTGTCTAATATATTTAGTACAGGACGTCTTATTTCCTTACATGAGGTCGCTACCTCAAGGCCAATACTCTTACACTTTATGCAAGATGGAGCTCCTTACCATACCGCAAAATTAAAATAGACTGTCTTCCTTACCCAAAATATTGACATCCTCATACATTGAAAAAATTTGAAGAGATAGTGATCAAGGAAAGAATAAAAGTTATGATTAAAAATAAAGGAAGTTTAACCAAATTTTAATTGATTTCCAATTTATGTGTATTCAAAATTATTTAATTTAAAAAAACTAGGTTTAGGTTTCAGTGGTTGACACTTAGGCCATTTTTGGCCCATTGTAATACCACGCATTCACGCTACATCATTAACCCATTCACCTATTCACCTACTCACACAACTACAGTATTACCACCTGCACATTGCAAGCTCCATTTCAACCTGTACATTGATATGGACGGTGGGTCGCCGCTGAATTCTCACTCCATCAGAGGGTCTTAGTTGTGTTTTATTAACATCACCGATCGTAATCGATGATGAAAATTCGATTTGCATCTAGCCTCTGATGGGATTCGAACCCAGTACCTCCCGGTCCAAGTGCCAAAGCTTTAACCACTTGTCTGGTTTTAAAAAACTAAAACTTTTAAAAAAAATCTTGTTTTTATTGATACATATTTTGAAAAAAATACTAGAGTTTTTCAAAAAAAGGCTTATCAGTGACGACAGCTGGTAGTCTCCAGGGTAGGATTGCACTTTTCATATGGGATACCAGTATATAAGGAATCTGACGTCCATACTCTTTTACGTCTTCCCGTTGGACAGTAAGCAAATTGCTGCAGAAACAACTAGATATTCTGTTCTAGCTCCAGCCGTATGTAAAGAAAGGATGGCCGGACTAGTCCAAATTCGACATATTTTGAAATTTCATGTAAAAAGAAATTCCATTTATGTTTTAATAACGCCTATTAAAGGCTGACTTTACTTGAATCATAATTCCTCTCAGTCTGCGGAAAGTTTGTTTGACCCCGTTGCATACTGGATATTTGACTCTTGTTTGAATGAAGCAGCTAGTCCGTAGACATTGCCGGTGGCCAAACATCGATAGTGAACTCGAGACTAAAGTAAAGAAATGTCGAGTATGCCAGGCGGTTGCTTCAAATCCGAGAAAGAAATGCAAAAGTTGACAAATCGCAACGAAGTCGTGGAAAAGGTTATAGGTCGACTTTGTTGAACCGTTTCTAGGTTATATGTGAATGTTATATCGCACATAATATGGAAAAATGACAGAACTCAGAAGTAAAAATTTTCAGGAGAGGCAAAACAAAAAAATCGCGCTCTATCAATTTCGGTGAACGAAAAGCAAATTTTTTTTTATGGCTGGATATGGAATCTACTTTTCTAGTGACTCAAACATTTCATTTCCATTTTCAAAATTCGTATCATGTGCGATATGTAGATAGTTTTTCTCGATATCCATATACATAATGATGAAGCCAGATATTACTATCAAATGTACAGTTCGGGCGCTACAATAACTTCTTGCAATGAAAGAATTGCCAGAAACTATTGTAAGTGATAATAGAACAGCGTTTTTATTAGCAGATTTTCGCGAGATCTGTCGATACATAACTCGTCAAATGCGGAGGCAGAAACTTTTTGTGAAATTTTTCAAAACCACAAAGAAACAATTATACTATTAAAGTTAGCCGAAAGTTTCCAGTCGAAAGATCAAAAAAATCAATAATGCAGATAGCGTCTTCGCTTTCTCAGCCGAAAGTATATAAAAATGTCACCGTTGATCAACATTCTTTGGTCGAAAATTATCAGCCGAAAATGTATTTTAACAGCACATCAACAGAAACCAATTGGAATGTTTCAGTATGCGAGGGTTGTTGTAAAATCTAATTCTATTTAAACTTGAGAAATACAAATGTTTAAATCAATCAATCATAATTTGAAAAGCATTATTGTTAACCTTGCTTCAAATGAACATAATGTTTGGTGGGGATGCCACTATGGCCATTTGATATGTCATAATGGTGGACAATTTCGGCCTAATTATGTAGAAATTCTGAAGGGGATACAGGGGTGTAATCAAAATTTCGCTAATTCAATATATCGAAAATATATTGAATGAATTCTAAGTTAGCATGACTTGTTATTGATGCCACTATGGTTACTTAATAGGCCCCCATGTTGGTCAACATCGGCCTAACTGTGGAGACATATTGAACTAGCGAAATAGCACCCCTGTTTGCGAGACGAAATTAACCTGTTAATGAAACTGGTTAACGATATTCTGGTGGGGATACGGGGGTGCAATTTGACAAAATTTACATAGTTCAATTTCTAAAAAAACGATTGAATGGCCCAACGCTCTTGTTTAACCTAAACTCACATTGATGCCACTATGGCCATATGATAGGCCGTAATGCCGTATTCCCATCAGAATTTATATAAAATTGAATGTCGTTAACTGGCGTTACGGCCTACCAAATGGCCATAGTGGCGTCAATGCGAATTTAGGTTAAACAAGAGCGCCGGGCCATTCAATGAATTTTTCAGAAATTGAACTATTGAAATTTTGTCAAATTACACCCGTGTACCTGCAGTAGACATAACATATTATCAACTAACATTTTTTTTAATATCAACTAAAAGAAGTCAATAAAATTAAGGAAAAAATAATTTTTCTTAAACGGCTAGTAACTTTCGGCTGACATATTTTGATCAATTTTCGGCAATCAAACATAAGACACAATCTGCATTATCATTTTTACTATTTTCGGCTGGCAACTTCCGGCTAACTTGAACAAGGTGAAGCAATAGGAGATGGAGAAATTACTGATCACGCGGAGCTGACATTCCTTAGCAGTCACCTATTTTCACCGAATGCTGCAGGTTTAACCTGGTCCCACACCGGTGTGAAGTTTTTAACGAAAAGTGTAGCTACACAAATTAACGAAAAGTGTAGCTACACAAATTAATGAAAAGTGTAGATACACAAATTAACGAAAAGTGTAACCTTTAAAAAGTGTAGCAATTAAAAGTGAAAAAAGCACACCTTTACTAAAGAATATCGTCAAAATGTATATTTCATGTAAATATCGGGATCATAATCATTCTAGTCTAAAAGTTGGGGTTATTACGTGTAAAAATATTATTCTTTAAATGTTTGAAATGATATAGAAAGTTATGAGACACTATGGCCAAAAAAAAAAATCTCAGAGATGTTATCAAGTATAGACCTATGCCGACTATAGTGGAAACATTCAGATATTTAAAACAACTAACCACATTAAAAGTAAAAGGCCTGGTTTTGCTTCACGACAACTTATATATCGGTAAATTTAATGAATATTCCAATATTCATCGAAATATACCTGCTACACTATGGCCGATTCCAACAAACTCAGAGATGTTATCAAGTGTGGACATATATTTTCTAAAATTGGACAAATTGACCTATTCAAAACAGTTAGTCACATTAAAATAAAAAGACCTGGGGTTGCTTCACGACAACTTATATATCGGTAAATTTAATGAATATTCCAATATTCATCGAAATACCTGCTACACTATGGCCGATTCCAACAAACTCAGAGATGTTATCAAGTGTGGGCATATATTTTCTGAAAGTGGACGAATTGACCTATTCAAAACTGTTAACCACGTTAAAATAAAAAGACCTGGGGTTGCTTCACGACAACTTATATATCGGTAAATTTAATGAATATTCCAATATTCATCGAAATACCTGCTACACTATGGCCGATTCCAACAAACTCAGAGATGTGTAGCAGTTAGCATAGTGACTTACATAAGAAGAATATGTTTTACATAGCACGAAAATTTACCATCTTGAATATTAATTCTGTTTTTCAACAACATTAAAACATTAACAAGATTGAATGTAAAACCCGTAAAATTCACATTTTGGGAATTAAACTTAATACCGTACAGAAAAACATAAAATCGACATTCTATCCGTGATCCACATTAAAATATAAAAATAAAAATCACAACAGACGTAAACGATGGCGAGAAGATTTCCAGTCCCAATCCAATTAACATTTTTTTTTTGGTAGATATCACGTACACCAGTAAATCTTAACACCGCAGCACCCATATGTTATGAGGGATACCCCAATAAAATGATAATTTAAAAACCATTTAAATATAAACACAATTTTGATACAAATTGCAGTCATTTATCTCTGCATGTAAAGCATATGGAAAACGTTTTCCATAACCATATATACACACACAATCAAAAAAAAAAACGTTGACACAAAATGTGAAACACGTCTGCACCGCGCCGATATTAATACGCGGTTTCTGTATTTGATATATGCATGGGCAAACACCTTTATAGACTTTGATGTTGGTTTGCTAATTTCATTATATTTTTTATTTATAAAATACTTGTTAATTTAAAAATTTTCCGTACAAATCATATCTCCCCTACCTCTCGTACCTTACTCGTATATACCTTTGGTCATTTCTAATTAAGTCGAATATGTTATTCGTTTTACGGTCCACAAAATTGTATGCTGTGCGCTTCATTACGAAATATAATTAGAAAATTTGGTTGTAATCCTTTTTGAGGGGCTGAGGATTTTTTCACATACACAAAACTTACACAACACTTTAAACTTTATATATATTATTTAATTTTAAGCTCACTATATTTTTTTTACCAGCATGAACGCTTTTATAAAATATTACACAACCATTATATTTTATGCAATAAAACACTAAATTATCAAATTTTTCTTCACATTTAACACACACGAATTGACAAAAAAAAAAATTTCCCGTGCTTTACTTTATTTAATTTTTTATTTTTCCGCACACGGTACACAAAAAATTCAATTTTCACGTGTGCTTAACGATAAAAATATATTACACACTAAAATCAAAGTGAATAAATTTAATAGAGACAAACTACTATGCCATATAAACGATAAAATGATACAAAACAAAAAAATACGAATTTTCCGAGAGCGAGAGAGTAAATAATATCTGTTTATAAAAATTTTCCAACAGTCGAAATAAAAAAATAAAATAGAATAAAATAAAATCAAGCAGCCAGCATGTTTTATACTGAGTGCGAGAGCACGGAAGAAAGAGAGACTACACGGAATATACAATTTCACCCAACAAACTGGAAATATGTTCTGTAACTGTCGGTATGAACAAAATAAAAAAAATCTTGGGAAAATTGAAAAGAAGAAAAACGACGAATTATACCGAGAGGGAAATTTTTTTCATTTCATTTTGATTTTTTTTGTTCCATGCTACGAGGGCAAATCAAAAAGTCTTGCAATATCATATGAAAAAAAAGAGTGAGTGAGACAGCCATATTTTTATTTTTCGACATCATCTCCTTTAAGGTTTATACATTTGTCATATCGATCAATTAACTTGCCTAAACCCTCTAAAAAAAAAGATTTCTTTTGCTCCATAAAATATTAATTTACAACAGACTGTACTTCATAGTCACTGGAAAATTTCCGGCCCCCTAGTATTTTTTTCAAATTGGGAAACAGAAACTAGTCACTGGGTGCCAAGTCTAGATTGTACGGTGGATACGGAATTTCCACGAAGCCGCAGTCTTTTAATGCAGCTTGAGCAATATTAACCTTGTGCACTGGTGCATTGTCGTGAAGAAGCAAGATTTTTTTCCTAACTTTCCTTGGCCGTTTTTCCCGGATCGCTTTTTTCAATTTTCGGAAAACCTCTGCGTAATATATGCCTATGATTGTGGTTTTCGGTGGCATATAATCGATTATCAAAATTCCTTCAGAATCCCAAAAAATTGTTGCCAAAACCTTAACAGCAGACGGTTGAGTTCTGAATTTCTTTGGTGGTGGTTCACTACGTTTAATCCATTGCATCGATTCTTGTTTGGATTCCGGATCCCAGTGATGAAGCCATGTTTCATCGCCTGTTATTATGTTATCCAAGAAATTTTCTGGATCTTCTTTGTACATATCTAAAATCGCCTTTGAAGTTTGAACACGCATTTTTTTTTGTTCTGCATTCAACAAACGGGGAACCCATCGCGCACTTACTTTCGACATGTGAAGGTGGTCATGTAATATAGTATATGTGGTACCGTTTGAAAGGGAAAGTTTCCACGCTAACCCTGAAACAGAAATACACCGGTCCTCCAATACAATAGATTCGGCCAAAATTACGTTTTCATGGCTAATAGCATCTGCTGGCCGACCCGAGGGGTTGTCGTCTACTAATGACTCCCGACCACTTTTGAATAATTTTACCCACCTTGTTACTGTGGCATATGATGGTGCAGATTCGCCGTAAACTTTTGATATATAGTTGAATATATAAATTGCATTTCGTCCATCTTTACAGAAAAATTTAATAATGGCGCGATATTCAATTTCATTCATTTTAAGAAAAATTCAAAACACGTGTTACTAAATTGACAAAAACAAACGAACTGTAAAATTTACATCGAAATGTTCTTCTAGAAGTTTCATCGCGACAAAAAATGGTTTTGAAAAATATATTGTTGTCTCACTCACTCTTTTTTTTCATATGATATTGCAAGACTTTTTGATATACCCTCGTACGTTTGTGTACATAAAGCACAACAACACTTTATCATATACGGAATTACTTCAGGTTTCGGCAACATGAAACAAAAAAAACAAACTTTTAAACGAGTTTTTATATATGCACGGAGCTTTTATTACCGCTCTGCCCCTAAATTTAGATAGTATATGTGTTAAAATATTTTAAATTCTTTTCGTTGGTTTGGTGAACATGAGGTTTTTATCTCATTCCATCTCTCTGTAGCAATAACAAATTATGATCAATTAAAATTATTGCTCTTTAAAAGTCAAGTTAAATACGAAGCTTTATTTTATTTATATTTACCCAACTGAAAAAACACAAAGACTTTGCTGGTTAAATAAAGCTGAGTATTATTGTTCAGGGGATGATTCAATTATGTCGTCTCAAAACCATAAAAGTTTTCAAATTAAAAATTGTTTGTGTTTCGTATTAGTGAGTTAAAAATTTAACTGCAGTAATTAATGCCAGAGTATAATAATTCTGGATTAACTTCACAGCGTGTTATGTATATTTAGCGTTTCTAAGCAAATTCTATTTGAACTCACCATGCTGAAATAATAATGTGTCCCCTGATGTCTCGGGCTTACCTGTAATGAAACAATAACAAGATACAAAATTAGAAAAATGTTATAAAACTTCAAAATATTTTTAATGAGTAAATAAATAAATTACGACTACTTTGTAATAATGTTTGTGGAGCCAAAGTACAGAAGCTATTTAAAGCAATTCAATATTATCGTTATGTATGTTATGACCTTCATATGTTATAATGTATTAAATATTGATGATAACAACTATCTGTGGAATTTAAAGGCCATCTTGCTCGGACACCAAAATATATCTGGAGTTCTTGGCTCTTCTTATGAACAATTATAAACTATTTCTGATTATATCATTATCGGTATCAACATACCGGTAAACAAAACTTGAACGTAGTTTTAGATCAAAATTCCTCATTGTTAAGCCATGTTCTATGATTGTCACCAATACTGTTGCTACAAGTCCTACTAGTCACAATGTTTAAGAAAATGCTATTAAGTAGCTTTATTTATATAGATTGCGTTCTGAATACAACTTTTGAGTCTGACATCAGAGATCATAGTTTTGTTTCATTTTTAAAGGACCGTACATACATTGAAATTGGATAAATTAATAAAACACCTTGTCCAAAATCATTCTTTTTGTCCCCTGTTTCTGATTGCGAAATATTTAGTTTAATGTGTGGTGATGGTTATGATAACATTCGGAACACTGTTATTAATCGTTATGCTAAATTTTTTCCCCGATTATTATCTAAATTATACAATGTTGTATTTAAAACCGGCATTTATCCAGACTGCGTCTGAAAATATCAGCTGTCGACTCTTAAATCAGGTAATTGTAAATGTATAAATAATTACTGGCCTATATCAGAGTACTGCCTACTTTTGATAATTGATCATTAAAAAGCTTCTCATCAGTTTGTATTTTGGAGGGACGTTGATACAAACCTTGCCCTAATTGAGATTACGTATTTAATTTATCGTGCTTTCGACCTTAGTGTGCTTCTTCATAAATTATTGCTTTCTTCACAATTATCATAAATTATTAGTTTGCGACATTAATTTGGGTGAGTCGTGGCACCCTTTCTATTAAAGTGGTGTATCTCAAGAAAGTATGCTTGGGCCTTTATTATTCCTTTTTTTTACGATATCGCCCAATAAGACGTAATTGATAAAATTAGGATGATGCTGATGATACAGCAATTTTTTATGAAACCATAACTTGTGCTCAAACTATGGATGAAATGATAGACAAAACTGACCTGCTGTTGGAATATTTTAATTTAAACAAAATATTGAAAAACTTTAGTAAAATTAAATTGAGCTTGAAAATTAGTTCTTTTATTTAGTTAATTAGAAAGCTGGCTACTTTCATACCGGCACATATTCTTAAAATGATTTATTTTTTGTTCATACACTCCCGTTTCTTTTAAGCTATTACCACATTTGGAACGGCTTCCAAATCTAGGTTTAACAGATTACACATTTTACAAACACTGAAAAAAAAATATTCTGAACTTAAGCTAGTTCAACTTGTTTTAGTTATTATAACCCAGACTTTGCTTAATTTAGGTAAAAATGACCATGGTTTATTTTACGTATGCATGTTTCATAATACAAAAATGGCTAAGTTAATTTCAATTTAATCAATTATGCTTTATTTTCTTTCACACTGAACTAGTTTGTATGTCAATTCAAACTAAGCATTTATTTGATAACTTCGGAATAGTTAAACTTAACAATGTAAAAGTAAAATCAACTGAGATTGGTAGTCAATTCAGCTTATATGCTTGGTTTAATCTGAACATAGGCAATTCATCTCATAACAGTTTGGTCTTGAAAATATGTCATCTAATCTAAGCATTTGTTTTAAAACTAACAATTTAACAATGTAATAGTTAAATTAAACCATTTCAATTGTTAAATTTAACTATGCAAATGTAAAATTGCCTTATGCCTAGTAGTCATTTCAACTTAATGCTTCGTTTATACAAAATTTATGAAAAATCATCTTCTCATAGTACGAATTTGCATGTACTCGTATGTTATGGGCAGCCGATCAAAATTATCACCATATACTCCAATTTTTCATTCATTCAGCTATACGTACAGAGGGCACAATTTTGACGGACAAATTTGCTGGTTTGTTTTTTGTGACTACTAAACTAAGAAAAATTATTGACTTACAATAATAACGCACGAATCACAATCCAAAACTATTATAATCCGTGATGGGCGGTTGTTCGGCATAACGTTTTAAATCAACTTGCTCTCAGTCTTGTACCAATTTCAAAACGTATTGCTAAATAAGATCGGGCGTGGGGCTGATACGATTCAATCTTACCGGTCCAAGCGAACGGGTTATCTACACATACAATTGAACTTGCATGTATGTAAACTTAACTTAAGCACTTCGTAAATAACAAAACGCAATATTTTTGCATTAGTTAAATTAAGCTATGTAAAAAAACAATACTTATGCGCTTTGTATATTCTACTTAAGTGCTAGGTAAATGTGACATGTACGCTTAGTCAAAATACTAAACTAATCATGCGCAATGACTAATTATGTTTTTTGTCTTGTCTTTGTTACATCATTTTTCAATATTGAGTTTTGAGATTTCAATTGGTGTTTGAATTTAATAGGTAAAGCATAATAAAGTTAAAATAAAAATTTAAAAGTTATCAATTACAAAGTGAATTAATTGGACAACATAAATTAATTATTACCTGTTAAAAAGTTATAAATTGTTTCTTTTTTGGAGTGTTATTAGATGTGAAAGTGGCCGTAAATATAAATATGTGTACGTAGGGTGGACCAAAATTTCGAAAGTTCCAATTTCTAACGGGACACCCCCTAGAAATGTGAGGTTATGCTACACTGAAAAAAAATATCGGTAATATTCACAAAAAAGCGGAGTAATATTTACTGAAAACTGATTAAAAATTCAGCCACACGAGCGCTTTGTATTTACTGCGATGTTAGCAAATCAATTATTACAACTTGCTGAGTAAATTTTATTAGTTTTATTTCACGGTGGATTAGCAATATTTGCTATTGGTTTGATATATTTACCCTGCAGTTTGTAAAATAATTTAGAAATTCTTTACAGAGCGCATGGTAAATAATGACAGCAAAGTGAATAATGGTTTACAGTGCATTTTAAAATTTGCGGATTGAGAAAATTGCAGCGCCTTAATATTTACTATGCACAGAAGCAAACACTCGAATCTTCTAGATTGGAGGAGACAGAATTTAATATTTAACATATTAAAAACCAATTTTAATGAAACACATTCTTTATAATTAATCTTTTTTATTCACTTTTCACAAAAGGCCATCGATTTTTCTTAAAATAAAGATGATAATTATCCGAAGATGTAGGATCGACAATAAACTTACGAGTGAATTTTGATCAAACATGTTTTTCCTTTATGCAGCCTTAAAAGATATGGAATTGTTGTAATGTTGCTAATAATTAAATTCTCTTCATATGAGGAACCATTTAATGTTGAGGGAACTGAGTTGGTCCGGTCCTCTAAAGTTGCTTTATAAAATCCTGAAATTAAAACAAGAAAGCAACAAATATAATTAAAGCCACATAAAGTATTGTAAATTTAATTTGGGTTTACCATATATCATTTCAGCACTTCTATGGTTTAATCCGGAAGGTTATAGCGGTCATTTCTTGCGACGCGAAGTAAGGTTACAAAAAAACTGAAAATGAAGGATAAAAATAAATATAATTTAAATTTTATTTTATTTTTAAATAATTACCATTTTTCGCAACAAATCTGGAACCTAGACGAACTGGCATTTTTGTGGCAATTTGTGTACTGCTTTAAATTCACTTTAAGACTAATTTTTGTTTGACATTTTAAATAAAATTTGGAGAACAAAATACAAAGTCGGGTAGAATAAATGATTTGATTGGTTATAATCACCCCGCAAAAATTGTTTTACAAAGTGCAAAGTAAATATTGAAAAGTATTTGAACATTTTAAAAACACTTTGCAATTTATTCTCAACGAAAAAAACAATTTTTTTTAATTTCAATATGTTTGCATTGAAAATGATATATTTAAATCGCGCAGCTCAAATTTACCTAGCAGCATTGTAATATCATTAATTTAATTTGTCATCAGACGGTGCTCAGCAATAATTTTAATATTTAAAAATGCACTGTAAATATTGCACTGCAAATTTTACAAGGCTCGTACTTAATTAAGACATTATTGGTAATAATTGCAAATTTGGGTTTACACAGCAAAATGTGTAAATATCTCCGCGCTATTTTTTTCAGTGTAAAAACTAAAACAGAAAAAATATTGGATCGATCGAAGGTCGTTTAGAGGTCGCGAGTTGAGCGCAAAGTTCGATAAAACCGGTATGTTTTTCAATTTTTCACTTTCAAACGAACAGAAAAATTTTTAATATTTTTTCTCAGACGTAATAAAAATTGTGGTCAACAGAAGAGATAATTACCTTTCCAAAACATCAAAGATAACTAAAATCAGTTAACAAATAGCGAGAATATTGCTAAATTTCCAAAATACAAAAACAAGACCAATTATTTACTATATTTTTTTCATTATTAATGCATAATGTTTCTTCTATACAATGATATTACGAATTAATTTTTATGATACAAATAATCAATCTAGGATGACCTTCTACTCATTAAGGATGTTTTGTTATATGTTGCAAACTTCTGTGTGTTGTCATTTATGAATTGTTGTAAAATATTGGATGTCATCTTCATTTCTTGTTAATTTCTTATTTTAATCGTGTATGAACTTAACACCACGTTCTGCGATATCATTTGCGACTTTTATTTGACTTTTGATTTGATAATCTTCCTTCCGTTCTTAAAATTATCATCTTGAGGCCACATATCCGGATTTTGTATAAGAAAATCTGTGGAAATCTTGAACCATTTTTAAAAAATCGCCAGTGTTTGGCAACAAAATCTGTCGAGATGTCAACAAGGAAAATTTAATAAGCTTCAATCCAGTTTCTGCTCTAAAATAATAGCTGCTTCATATTATCTCCCTGTATGTAAGTTGTTGTATCGAAGCAAGCCACCAGGACACCGTCAGCCGCTCTCTAATCGAATAAGCATTAGAAAATATCCTCCGTCATTTCTAAACCAGTTAATCTTGATATTTTGGGAAAGCCCAGTAATTGTTCTCCATCTATTTGGGAAATAATCACCGGTAAATGATCCACGGTCTCCGTTCCAGACAACTCCGGAACTAATTTTCCATCCCAATGCACTACACCTGTTGTAAACTTGAAAGTCGATGTAACTGATGCTGTTGTTCGATTTAAAACGAGTTCATCAATAGAATGTCCAAAGTCGTGGACTTATATATATCCTTTCGCTGTCACTCTCCGATGACGTAAAATAATGCTTGTGAGTCTATTGGCATTGATTTACTTTTTCTTCAAGATATTTTCGTTTACGATTTTTATCTGCCTTCATACCTTCCGTTTTCCGTTTTTCTTTTTTAATTTCATATCGACTGCCTCCAGCCAAATATCCGGAACTCCCTTTCTCACGCGGTGACAAGAGGAATCGCTTATAGCTTTCACTGATCATCATGGACAAGGCATTAGTGTGTGCGATATCGAAAATATCATCTAGTTTACTATTAAACGCAATTTTGCTTTCACGGTTAAGTTTTGAAGGTTTATTTTTATTCTTTAGAAAAATTTTCCACTCATCATGCAATTGTTTCAATTTTTCAATAAAAAGTTGTTCCTTTTTCACTGGAATTCGTGCTTTTGACCAAAATATAGACACTTCTTGCACTTCCTGGATTGTCAAAGCTGCACTTTCACGAATAGTTAATATTACAGTACGGTGATTGTAAAAAGAGACACAACACTTGCTTTCTTGATGGTAACTTAGCACCAAAAATTTGACAGTACTCATGTCCAAGAAGATAAATTTCTGTAGTGGACCATAAACTAGCTGCCATTTTATCAATTGTAGTAGCACTTTCTTAAAAATATTAATATAACTGTTAAACGGACTATATTTAATTATTACAAATTTGTGTCCTTTTCTCGAGAGATTTGGATTTAAACTGAAATTATTTTGCAATTATTTTGTTTATATATTTTATGATACAATGAAATATATTGGCCATAGCAGGTCATAATTAATGCGGTAGGCAGATTTAAATTTTAAATACAATAACTAATGACGAACGAATCATAAGGACTTAACATAGCTGTGTTTTATGATAATGGCATCATAAAACACAACTATGTTAACTGCTAATGACTCATACGGTTTGTTATGACATCATAAAACAATCCATTGTTAATTCGTTATACCTCATTTTTATTTATTTATTTATTTTTTCTGTAATTTTGAAACATTTATTTTTTTGGGATTTTCTTAGTTTCGAAAATTGGCAATAATCTCGCTATTTCTTAACCGATTTTCGTTATCTTTGATGTTTTGGAAAGGTAATTATCCTCTATTGACCCTCTATTGACCACAATTTATTACAATAATACACAATTTTTTTATTACGTCTGAGAAAAAATTTTAAATAATTTTTCTGTTCGTTTGAAAGTGAAAAATTGAAAAACATACCGTTTTTATCGAACTTTGCACTCAACTCGCGACCTCTAAACGAGCTTCGATCGATCCAATATTTTTTCTGTTTTGATTTTAGCATAACTTCACGTTTCTAGGGGGTGTCCCGTTAGATACCTCGGCACTTTTTTCCCCATACAAACGTGGACCACCCTAGAGTAATCCCGCTATAACACTTTAGATTATTTTCGTTTTCCCGATAACGGGAAATTCCCGCGTTATATGTGAGGAATATGAAATCGTTATATGAAAACGTATTATAAGAGTAGCGTGTTATAGGGGGGTTATATATATATATATATATATATATATATATATATATATATATATATATATATATATATATATATATATATTATTCAAAATTATTTATTTATTCAAAAAAAATATAACGAATTTTGTGCCGAAAAAACGGCAGAAGCAAATTCGCGTAATACATAAAAATACAACATAATCCTAATATTTACAAAATTAAATGATTAAAATGAGAATAAAATGTGATAAAAGCTTACAATAAAATGACTAAGATACTAATACTATTACTACCATTACCATTACTACTACTTTTACTACTAAATTTCAACTTCATAATATGTGACTAAATACATCAAGTTTTATGTAATAACCCTGAATAAATAGGAGATATCAACAGTTTCAAATAGCCATTGTTTAACTCTAGGTAAAAAGGACTTCAAATGAATGTCCTTCCTAATGTAAATTGGTAGCGCATTAAAAAAGGTTGGTGCAGCGACCAGAATAGAGCGTCGGAAGTGGTCATTGAAGAATCTTGGGATGTTACAAAGAAATTGATGGTTACCGCGAAAATTGTAACGAAAATCGCTTCTCATTATTTGTTGACCATGTATATATATATATATATATATATATATATATATATATATATATATATATATATATATATATATATATATATATATATATATATATATATATATTTATGTCCTTAAAGTTATTTTTCAGTCAGTAAAAAAAATATTAAACAGAAACGAGACTGGTAGATCCATTATATACAATTATAAAAAAAAATCCTAAACTGGATACAATTCGCGCACAATAATGGTTCACCAAGTCGTAGATTGCTACCTCAACCAACAAAATGTAGCTGCAACTGTAGGTAGGTGCAGAAAGACTTCAAACCAAACTAAAAGATTGTTTCTCTCAGAGGCACAGGTAGGAGATTACGGGACACATGCTCGTACAGCTAGCAAGCAAGCAATGTGCTAGCGAAAAACCTGGCTAAAATGATTGAGTATTTTTACCAAGGAAATTTGAATTTACTATTTTTGATAATGTTTTTGCGATTGCACAGTAATCTTTGCGGCTTAGAAAACTTTCCAGCAAATTTGTATATTGTTTTACTTGCAATCGTAAAAATAAACAAAAAACGTATAAAAAAATTAATTCAAATTCAAATTAACTTGGTAAAATTGATTGAGTAGCCAGGTTTTGTGCTAGCATATTGCTTGCTTGCTAGTTAATCGAGCATGTGCCCCTACCTCTAAATGAAATCATTAATTTTAAATTTTGTTGATTTTTTGATTTAAATCACAGAGCACATATTTCATATTACGGGGACATTTGCCGCCCAAAAGAAAACTATACGACAGGTTCCAAAATCAATGGAAAAGAGCGACCAGTTTGGTAAATAACAAAAAGTCTGCCGTTTCATCACATAATTTAGGTATATTACATTCATAACTAAAAAATTTGAATAATTTACTTACTATTAATTTTTTTATTATTATTTTTTTATTTATTCAGTTAAAAACTTATATTTTTTATTCGAAAATAAAATACTAATTTAAAACATTAACATTAACAAATTTTGAAATTGTTTTATTCAAGATCAAGTATGCCACTACCCATACATAAAACTCTTTATATATATATATATATATATATATATATATATATATATATATATATACATATTTCGAACAGATTAATATATATAAATATATATATATATATATATATATATATATATATATATATATATATATAAGTTAAGGTGAACTTGGAAAAGTTTACTTAAAAAAATTATTTTTTCGGACTATGTCCGGTTTATTTTATTACCAACTTATATCTAACCAGTTTACATTTTAGATTTTATTTATATAGTGAAAATATTGCTGATATGTAAATTTACGTTATGAGAAATATGCTAGTGTACTTTGTACACGCGCATTTACATTTTTGATTATCTAGAATATTTTATATGAAAAGTAATTTGAGATGTTGAAAAGTGTTGAAAGATGCACATTCCACGTTGATGCGATTGAAAGTAATTTGAGATGTTGAAAAGTGTTGAAAGATGCACATTCCACGTTGATGCGATTTCCCATGAAATGCATGTGGTGTAACTAGCTGACATGGCTGTATGATGTGCTTAACTTCTCCCCCTTTAAAAATCCTCGACCCGTGGATTAGAAGTTTAATTGGATTGGTTGTATTCCTGATGGTGTCGCTGCGTGATTTGTATTGCATTCTTTCGGAAGCCAGACAGTTTTCCTCCGTTTCCTATATCCCGCTCGTGCGATGCAGATAATAATTAGTATTGTAACTGTTATTATGATCCCAAGGTCTGTTGCGTTATTTGTTCGGTAATCAATGGTGAGCTTGTCTAGTAGCCCTATGTTTCTTTGATGTAGATTATGAAGATACTCCAAGTTAAGCTTCACCCCTCTCTGTGTAATATTCGTTTGCAGCATGGGTGGGAGAATTTGCGATGTTTTTATCTCCTTATTGGTGAAAGTCCATCCCTTTATTTCCAATGTTTCATTGTGGTACTGGATCAAGAAGTTTCCCTCTAACTGTTTGTCTGACCCATTCTGTGTTACTGTACCGTTGAAATTACTTAAAAATATGGTGTTCTCATTTACGGATTCAATTACTTCTTTTTCGTTAAATGAGAATTCACATCCTGCGTTGAGTCCTTTCATTAATTGGCTTATGCAGTGGTCTTCCTTTAGTTCTTGTATTTGGTTAAGTCCACATATGGTGACTTCTCTTCTACTCTTGCACCTATTAATTATTCCATATACTTTGTGTTGATTAATTAGAATTTCATTATATTCTAAATGAATCTGTTTATTGTTCTTAATGGTAGATCTTAACTTTACGTGATGAAATTCCTCTCCGGTTATTTTTGGTATGGAGATGACGTAAAGAATTATTGAGTTCTTCATTAGCATAGTTGGCTCAGCGTGTTCTATGGCTTCTATCTCATTATAGTATGGTAGGGTTTCTATTTCACTCACTAATCGACTGATTTCCTCTTTATCCAATAGATTTGAATTAATTATCCCCCCTTTGGCTAGTTGGGCTGCCCTTACTATTTCTTTCACTTCCTCCTTTAGCAATTGAAGGCGGTTGAACATCGTTTGTTGGAATAGCTCATCTATATTCCCATCTAGGTGTAGCAGGATTTCGTTGTGTTGTTTGAGAATTTGTTGAATCTTCTGGGTAATGGCTGTGTTAATTTTGTACTGCTCGTTGTTATTTTCTATTATCCTATTCTGACTGTTAAGTATGGTATCCCAGTCAGTTGCATCCGGTGAACCAGCAATCCACTTCCAAGCTGACCCAATCCAATTGATTGAACGCTTAGTTTTTTGTTTGTGGTTCTTGAGTTCTTCCAGTAGTTTGCTGATTTCGCTGATCTGGTACGCTAGCTGTGGTTTATAGATGCTAGCTGGACTGATGTCTTTTATTTCTGATTGTAATCTGGACAGGATATCCTCGTAGTAGCTAAGGTCAATTTGGTGGATTATCTTGAAGTTTCCACTGATTATGTTTCCATTCCCTTCTCTCACAGAAATTATCGGGGTGTCGTAATGGTAGATGTTTAAGGACTTTGCCATAGTCCAAAGGCACAAGCTGTAAAGAAATGAACCATATTTAGTATTGCTCTTGATATGGGGTCTTCCTTCGGAGTTGGTATTGTTCAGCTGCTTGATGATGACAGATTTCCTTCAGATGTTCGAAGGCTATTTAATGCAGCTCCAGGGATTCCGTTTTGATAATGTTGACTTGAAGATTTTCTTTAGCCAATTTATCAAAAAGCTTATCCTCTCTAATTTTTGTATATACAGCTTTATCCGACGTGTTCTTTATCCCAGCCCTTACACTGGTTTCGATGGTTTGTGTATCGTGAATTGAACCGAATAATGGTTTGAACTTGTTGATTATCGATCGTAGGTTCTCCTTACTTGCTTCGTCCAAATGTTGGTCTCGTATTTCGATGTTATTTACTTGCTTTGATGTTTTATTTTTCAGAGGAATGTCTATTCCTGGTGATATTGTGATCACATTCCTCTTTCGGTCGATTACGGCTTCTACTTTCCTCAGAGTATCGTCACCGATTATTCCATCAAATGTGGTTAATCCAGGCAAAACAAAGAAATCGGTTGCGATGTCATTACCGAATTTCTTAAAAATTGGTGCGGTGATTTTATGTTTGATTAATACATCACCCGCAGCTGATTTTATAAAGAATGGCTTTTTTAGAGGTTGTGCGTCTTTAGCTAGTTCCTTCCTAATAAAATTTTTATTAGCACCTGTGTCGATGAGGAACTTTAAGATTTTGTTGTTTTGGCAGACATACTCTAAGTAAGGTATGCTAGAGAGGCTTCTTCCGTAAAATTTAATTCGAATTCCTCCTCATCTTCTAGTTGTTCTTCTAATTCACCATTTTCTTCGACGTACTCTTCGTATAACTTCTCATCCTGTTGTTCGATGTGGAAAACTCTTTGTTGTTTTGGTGAGTTAACGTGTACATCCGAACTACGTTCACGTTTGAAGTTTGGCCGATTCATATAATTTACTCTGTTTGTTTGTAACGATTCGTCGACAGACATTGGTACTGGTGGTTTTGATTGTTGTGGCCTTGGTGGTATGTATTTTTCCCGTTGTTGTTGGGTTATGCCGTATCCCATGTTCCTTTGCTGGATGGACAGTCTGGGTAGTGGTCTTGGAGCCTCTTGGTGAAATTTGTTTTGTTCGAAAATCTGGTTTACCGGAATTGTGACCATGTTGTTCAGGTTTCTATTGTGTATCGGCATGTTCCGGAAGTTGAGGTTCTGGATCTCAAGACAGGATGCGTATGCCTCTGGTAGTGTTGCCGGTCTCTGAATGGTTAACATCCTGGATATTTCGGTCGATAATCCCCTCACGAAAACATCGAGTGCACGATTTCTGTACATTTCGGTTAGTACAGTCATTGTGTCTTTGTTGTAGTTTTCAGTTTTTATTTTGTTTATTATTAATGATAGTTGGTGATTAACATTTGCATAAAACTCGTCTATGCTTTTATTGCCCTGTATTAGTTTACCAAGTTGGTGTTCCAATGTGCGCTGATCCCTTTTGTCTGCGTAGTGTAATGATAGGCAGTTCTTAATGTCTCTCCAATTTCCACCGAAAATATTGTACGAAATAAGTGCCGAGTCTGCCGCCCCTCTAATCTTCTGGCGAATGCTTTGAAGAATAGCTCGGTAAATGGGTTTATCTCTGACGATTTCGTAGTCTTGCAGTATCCCTTCTACACTGTTTACCCACGACACGTAGTGTAGTGGATTTCCGTCGAAGATTTGGAGTTCTTTTACACAATCTGGGAGTTTACTTATTTCCCTTAGATCGTTTTCGTTTTTTGGCCCATTTGTTGTTGTGTTATTACCGATGGGTTGCTCTTTGGCTTCCAGCCGTTCCAATCTTTTTTCTATTTTGTTTATAACCTCTATATGTGCATTTAGTGCACCAGTTAATTGAACGATGGATGCTTGAATTTGATCCATTGTAGCCATTGTTTTATAACTTTTTGAATTTATGTTTTGAATTATTATTCAGCAACTTTTAATTATTAAACTTATTATTAAAGAAATGTTTATTTTTGGTTGTTTATTATATTTTTGTATTATATTTAATTTATTATTCAGGAATTTTATTATTAATGAACTTTTATGATTTTGTATTATATTATTATTAAAAAATTTTATGATTACGATTTGTAATTATTTATTAGAATTTAATATTATTATAAATTTTTAACTTACAATATTAAAATTGACATGAGGATCTCTCCTGTGGTAAATATTTGCCTAGGGATTAGCGTTTCCCTTGAGCTATGAGGATTTCTCCTATGGTTATGTGTACAGGGATTAGAGTTTCCCTGGAGATATAAGTCAGCTGGAGTATCACCTTCCCCTTCTTTTTCGTATTATTGTTTCACTTTTGTATTATTAAGTTAATTTTTAGTGAGGGATTTCTCCTGGGTAATTGTGAGTCTGAGGATTAGAATTTCCTCAGAGGTCTTTAAAGTGCACACCGGGTGTTGTACACTTGAGTTAGAGTTAGCTTCTTGTGATCCGGATGACCCGTATTTTTCCTTTTTAGCTGCTAGCGTTTATATTTGCTGGCGGCCTACTGCGGTACGATTTTCACTCACGGTAGTGTTAAATAAATTAGCTATGTTCTCGTGGGTATAGCCGTATTTAATTATGTTCGTAGACGAATTTACTAAGTTCTCATGGGATTAGTTACTATTGTCTTTGTTATTATGTTCTCGTGGGTATAATAACTTTGAACTGTTACACTTTCACTTTCACTTAACTCACTGTTTCGGCGCCAGTTAAGGTGAACTTGGAAAAGTTTACTTAAAAAAATTATTTTTTCGGACTATGTCCGGTTTATTTTATTACCAACTTATATCTAACCAGTTTACATTTTAGATTTTATTTATATAGTGAAAATATTGCTGATATGTAAATTTACGTTATGAGAAATATGCTAGTGTACTTTGTACACGCGCATTTACATTTTTGATTATCTAGAATATTTTATATGAAAAGTAATTTGAGATGTTGAAAAGTGTTGAAAGATGCACATTCCACGTTGATGCGATTGAAAGTAATTTGAGATGTTGAAAAGTGTTGAAAGATGCACATTCCACGTTGATGCGATTTCCCATGAAATGCATGTGGTGTAACTAGCTGACATGGCTGTATGATGTGCTTAACTTATATATATATATATATATATATATATATATATATATATATATATATATATATATATATATATAAATCTGTTCGAAATATGTTAATCTACGCTCTAAGTTAATATAACCTAGTCAAAGTTTAAAGCTACGGTTTAAATTAACCTACTTGTTTAGTTATATTAATCATATTTTGTTGATTTAACTAAACTGTGCGCAAAGTCATGTTAATATATGCTATAAGTTAACTTAACCTGCAAATGGCTCCAAATTTTGTTAAAATTAACCTACATGGTTTGTTATAACTTGCAATTATTGGTGATACTAAACTTTGACAATAGTTATGTCAACTTAATGTCTTATGTTTAAATTAACCGACGAGCTAGGTTGTATTAACGTTTTGTTTAGTTATATTAATAAAGAGTTAAAGTTAATATAACTTATCAAATGTTTGGAAATGTCGTTCAAATAAACATATGTGCTTGTTAATATTAACTTTGCAGATACTGTTGCGTTGAACTTGCAGCAAAGGTCCATAATACTAATCATTGACCAAAGCAAATAGTTATAATTGACATATGTTATTATTATAAAATGAACTATCCATTTTAGTATTAAAACAAGCGCTTAGTTGGCTGAAAAACAATCCCTTTGTTTGGTTAAATAAACCAATGTTTTTGTTTGTATTTACCCAGAATTTTTTTTCAGTGAATAAAGAGTTGTAAAACTATCTACGAACTACCACACCATATATTTACAAATTTAAGAAATTGCTGTAAGCTCATTTATCATCGTTAAGCTGTCGACTATCTGTAATTAAATTTTTATCAAACCTTAAACTTAAAACTTAGAACCACATCACTGTGCTTTGGCTAATCTTCAGTACATTAAACCTTTAAATCATGTTTAAATAAAAAAACGGTGAGCACTTCATAGCCAATAACACGATTTGTTAGCTTTTTATTTAAGTTCTCTGACTTTCAAAATTTGAGACAATTATATAAATAGTTTATAAGTTTTGTACACTATTGAACGTTCTTATTACAATAATCGCGATCGATAATATAAAAATTTCATTTTTTTTTTGATCGTTTGCAATATGTTCTAATTTTACCGGCTTATGTACTATTTTTATCAAGTTTTTCTTAACTTGCTTTCTTCTCTGTCTATTTGTCTGTCTATAGGTCTGTCTATCTGTTGCGTCAAAATTTGAGGTCGAAATTTGAAGCACTTGTCATCATTCGATTTCGCTGAAATTTTGTTCACTTGGTTGGTTCACCTGACAATTTCATATTATCAAACATTCGAAACAAAAATCTAATACAAATTTCAGAAAATCGTTATTAATATTTTACGGTTGGCGTAAATAAAACTTTCATCGTAAAATATTCATCATCATATAGTTGCTGTGCAATTTTGTCTCTGATTTTGTTGTTGAAAAATCAGGAATTTGTTTGCTGCCATCACAAGCGTTTGATAGATGTGAACTAAAGCATGTCAAATGCCTTTCGTCGTATATACTAAACAAAATAATCTAGTACAATTTTTGAAATTTCATCAACTAAAATTTATTTCTGTTTTGATTCCAAAATCAATCGGAGGCTAAAATGGTTTTGTGCCAATTTTTTCTCGGTGATAATTGCCGATTTGGAACCAAATGTTTTAATGACCACATTGATTTAAAGTAAGTATATATTTGTGGCATGTTGTATAAAGTTTAAAATTTTGCATAATTATTTTAGGCAAATAATCCGCGTTTAAATAGCCTCGGCGATCAAGGGCAACCAATGGCCAATCTCTTGTTTTGGCCCATTCAAGAATAAGCCTTGTATCCCAAATTTTATAGTTATAGATCAATCGTTCGAGGAAATTCGAAACAAATTTTCTGAGTCGAAAATTAACGGTAACTTTGAGCAAGTACGCCTAGGATTTATAAATTTGATTCAGGGGAGCAAATCAAAGCTGCAGCAATTGAATATGCTAAGCCCCGAGATCATGAATATTTTTGTACAACTTTATGATGCTGGGTCAGAACCAAAACCGAACAATTCTGCCATTGGTAACAATTCTTTTGCTACGGCGAATATTGGCAATTCACAAACAGGAATACAGACGCAGAACATATTTGATAAATCGACCTTTGCAACTACTACAGATGTAACAGCCACAAGTATGATTGGAGGTACAGCATCAAACCAACAACAAACTGGTCACATCTATGGAGGGAGCTCATTTATCAAACATAATCAAACTTCAGGAATATTTGGGGGTGTCAAACTCAACAGTCACAGCAATCTATATTTGGAGCAGCCGCTCAGCCTAATACGGGAGTGTTTGGGCCACCTGTTAAAACAATTAAACCGGCAAATACGGCCTCACAATTTGCGTTGCTTCAACTTGGTAATCAGCAGCCAAATCAAAATGTATTTGGACCACCACAACCCACACAAGGCATCTTTAGCTCCCCAACTCAGCCACAACCCCCTACTAATATTTTTGGAGGGCAACCCATATTTCAGCAGCCCACCCAACCCGTTCAGTCTGTTTTTGCAGCACCGGCTAATTTGCCTCGGTTTAGAGGGGGCGACAAAGCACTTTTAGGCATCAGCAAGTACCTCAACCGTCAACACCGGCAAATGTATTTCAAACACAACCTCGGCAGCAAACCTGTACTTTTGCCCAAACTTCACAAGTCGATCCGAATTCGGTCCAAATGAGAAATAATATGTTTAATGCAACAACAGCCACAACAATCTGCCTTTAATGCAACAACAGCCACATGCCAGTACAGCAACAGCAATAACCCACTCATCCACCTCCGTTTAGTCATGCTCCACATGTTGCTACACCGCCAGTTCAAAATCAACCATCGATCGGCAATTACTACGACTCGTGCTACAGTAAACTATCCAAATTTGCGCCGGAAGAATTGGACGCTTTCAAATCATTTTCGTTTTTACGTTTGTCTATCTGTTTGGGTCAAAATGTGACGTCAACATTTGAAGCACTCATCATCATTCTGTTTGGAAATTAATGTTAAATGTTTATGATAAATTGTATAAATTTACTTGAATAAAGAGATGAAATCTATTTTAAAAAATTGTTTCAATTCGTATTCAATATTCGTACAACTAAAAAGAGTAAATTATATAAAAAAAACTTTTTAAAATACCACGTTTTTCTAATGCACTAAAAAGAAGAAAAATAATTTTTTTCTGAGCATATAGAATTATCTGGGCATTTATATTTAAAACTAGGACAAATTTTCTAAATTCATATCATATATGAAATTGCTATTAATCTAAAAAAAAGTAAAAGTTCCGTAAATCAATTCTTTATAAAAAAAAAAAAATTCTTGGTGTACTTAGTGTGAGAATTTAGGGCTTCGATACTAGCATCTTATATTTGTCAACTCTCGTCAAAATCTCTCGTATACCATGCATATCTCGTACAAGATTGAATATCGAGACGACTGAAAAATATTTAGAAGCAAAGCTTAATAAAAAAGTATAATTTCCTAATTTATTTTCTCACACACCCGAGTGGACACTGGATGTATTTGTTTAGTAAATGTCTAGTTGTAAGAATGACTAATGTAAGAATGACTAATGACATAATGACGTAAAGCATGTCAATAGTCGTCTTTACAACTAGATATTTATTAGACAAATACGTCAGTGTTCACTCGGGACACATACACCTTAATCATAAATTAGGTACAGGAAGGTTCTAATCTAGCAAAATGTTCTAAAAATACCATAAGAAGTTATTCAAATCGCATTTATCAATTTTCTTTTTTAAAATGCGCCCCACGTTTTTAGTTGTAGAAAATTGGTGCTAGTTTTAAGTATAGATGCCCAGATAGTTCTATATGCCCGGAAAAAAATTATTTTCTTCTTTTTAGTGCGTTAGAAAAATATGGTATTTTAAAAAGTTTTTTTTATATATTTTTTAATTTATACAATTATTTGCATGTACTATGCAGTACATTATTACTACTTATACATTTTTTTTTACATGTTAAAAACGTCAATAAAAAAAAATATTTGTTAAATAAATTCATAAACACAAGCCATCATAAATTGCTCTGAAAATGAAGTACTCGGCCCATTTGTCATTGATGAAGAATTATCGTATTTCGAATTACTAATTACTATAATAGAAAATAAGTCACTTTGAAAAAATCGTATACTTCCAGGCATTAAGAATTAATGATTTTTAAAGATTCTGTATAGATAATCATCGTACATTGAGTTTCTCTGAATTTCCCTAAATGGCGGCATCCGAACGGAAACTGGTTTTGTGTAACTAGTTTTAGGTCTACTGTAACAGAGAATAAGTGATTTTTAAAAATTCTGTGGTCCCAGGTACTTAGGATTTACTAAAATGGAAATTTCTGTAGAGAATTGTGATAAATCGATTTTTGCAAATTTATTCAAAATCCGGTATTTTCTATTCAAGTAGACCAAGCAAGACCTACTCAAAATAAGTTTCCGTTAGGATGCCGGCGTTTAGGTATCTATGGAATTATCTCTTCCGAATTACAGTTGATTGGGAAACTTTATTCCGCAACGTTTTTATTGGTAATAACTGTTTCCAAATTATCTTTGTTTCAAAAATAGTTGCACCAAAGTGATTTCATTATTACACTAGAAAAATACAATTTACACAAAAATGTGTCCAAATTCCATATTCCCAGGAAAACCATCCTAGCTTTAATTAGCTCCAAATAAATTCAGAGAAATTCGATAAACGACAATTTTCTATATAATATTCAGAAATCATTAATCCAAAGTGCCTGGTAACACAGAAATTTTGTAAAATGACTGATTTTCCAAATTGGATTATAACCTTCTCAGATCAAATTTTCGTTTACAAATCCGGTGCTTAGGAAGGCCAGAAAAATTCGAGGAACATCGGTATGCGATATTTCTGTACAGAACAGGGTGCTGTTGTGTACTAACCACTCGGTTGTTGCGTTGCGAGTCCATTTTGGAATTTTAGAGTCACTTTAATTAAAACACTTAAACGTTTTAAGTTTTTATATAATAATTAGTTTTAGTATTAAACAATTTTTAGGTTTCACATTATTTCAATTTATACAAGAATATCGTTTATATATTTTTACAAAGTTAGGTTTTATTAGTTCACATTATATACATTTTATATAAATTTAGGTATAATTTTACAGTAATTATCACTCTATATATTTATTTAAGTACAATACACTTATATATTTTAAGCACCATAATCTTTTATTTATAACTCCGTGTTAACTACTAACGAGAGAGACTGCCTTTTTTTTATTTGTTTGTTAAGCTTATATAGGGGTTTAATTTGATTACAGCTCCTCAATGTATAATTACTAGTACTAATCTAAATATTAATCTAGTACAATACATTAAATTATTTTAGGGCTTTTTCGCTTAAAATATTCTTACATAACACCTTCCTCCTCAAGAAAGATGTTGTGCATCTTTAAGATAACAAACAAAGAAAAAGTATTTCTAATTTGAAAGTTAATGTACAGCTAAGATTATTTTATTATAAATTTTTAATTCCAATTTAGTTTTATAAATTTTTTTTTTTTTTTTTTGTTTTAATTCATGAATTCATCAATTTATAATATCTAAATTAACTTATTTCTAAATTACAAAGATGTGTAATCAATTAAAATTTGTTATGACAATTCTATAATTTCAATTTGAGGCGATTATTATGCACGATTTTGGATTTTCTTCCAATTTCAATTTTACAATTTACCGGACTTATTATTTCTAACACCTTATAAGGTTCAATCCAATTTTGGGATAGTTTGGTCTTCTTGTTTTCATTTCTTAGCCAAACTAAATCTCCAACATTGTAAAGAGTATTATTTGAATCGTGGTCGTAATAAATTTTAGAATTCAATTTGGATTGTTGTGCATGTTGTCGAGCTATGTCATAGGATTTTTGTAATTTATGTTTAAAATCTACGAGAAAATCGTCATAATTGTAAACAACATTTGGATTATTATGGAATGAAAGCGTTAAGTTTGGTACCATTCCAAAAACTAGCTCATAAGGCATAAAATTCGTAGTTGAATGAGGTGTGGTGTTATACACAAACATTGAGTATCGAATCCAAGAATCCCAGTCCATTCCATTTTCATCTATAAAATGTCGTATATATTCAATAAGTGTACGATGTGAGCGTTCCAAAGCTTCATTGCTTTGAGGATGGAAAGCGGATGTATTGATTTTCTTTATTCTAAGAAGTTTACAAAGATTTTGAAAGACCGAACTCATGAAATTTGTACCTTGATCGGTCAAAATTGACTGTGGGCAACCATAGATGCTTACAAAATCTGTTAAGAGAGCATTAGCCACTGTTTCAGCTTCCTGATTTGGAATTGGAACAGCAACAGCATATTTAGTTAAATCATCCATAATAGTCAATATGCACTTATTTTGATGATAACTTGATAATAATGGGCCAACAATATCCAAGAAAATCTTTCGAAGGGTTTATTAGATGTGGAAGTAATTGTCATTGGCATTCTCTTAACTGGACTTGCTTTATTCTTCTGACAAGAGTCACATGATTTAATAAATTTTTCAATCATACCTAGCATTTTCGGAAAGTAATAGTATTTGCGCATGCGTTTGTATGTTCGTTGGATACCTTGGTGACCACCAAGAGGTGTATCATGAAATTCCTGTATTAGTTTTAATTGGTTGTTAGGATAGGTTATTTCTATTATATTTGGTTGTGGATGGATCTGATCAGAGGTTCCGTTGAGAGGGGTTAATTTGCTGCTATTATTATTGGAAGGTTTATTTTCTGAAATACTCGGGTTACCTGATAAGTTTTTTATTTCGGGTTTAGTTTGTGAACGAGTAACTTGTTTATAAGATGCGAGTTAATATGTGTAACGAGTTAATATGTTTATAAGATGTTAAATTCGGTTCCGAACTACTAGTTTGTTGATTATTATAAGAATTGGAAGGCGAAGACAGACTTTTGTTGGAAGAATCAGGAGTTTGAAAAGAAATATTTTTAAAGAGTTTTGATTCATCAATCGAAATACGGCTTAATGCGTCTGCATTTTTGTTAAGTGCTCCTGGTTTGTAAGAGATTTCGAAATCATATTCTTCGAGCTCTAAGCGCCATCGCATTAAACGCGAGGAAGGGTTGCTCATACCAAATAACCAAACTAATGGTTTGTGATCGCTTATTAATTTAAATTTCGACCATACAAATATGCACGGAAATGTTTAATACTTCAAACAGCTAAAAGCTCTTTTCCTATTACGGAATAATTTTTCTCTGCTTTGGTAAGGGTTTGACTAGCAAAAGCAAAAGGTAGTTCACCGACTTCAAATACTTGGGGAAAGAACTGATCCGATAGCTATATTGCTTGCGTCCGTCGTTATTATGAACATTTTATCAAAGTTAGGAAATTGAAGTATAGGTGGTTTAATTATTATGGACTTAAGGGTTTTAAAGGCTTCATCGCAAAACGGAGACCAAACAAAAGGTGTTTCCTTTTTTAGAAGAGCTGTTAAAGGCAAGGTAATTTTAGAAAACTCTTTCACGAAACGCCTATAATATCCTACGAACCCAAGAAATGCTCTAACATCACGCTGAGTTTTAGGTTCAGGATAGTTTACAACCGCACCAACCTTTTCGGGATCGGGCTTCACTCCGTCTGGTCCTACAATATGTCCTAAGTAAGTTAATTCTTGTCGTAAAAATTGACACTTAACTGGATTTAATTTTAATTTATGTATTCTTAGACAATCGAGTACTTCCCGTAGTCTTTTATTGTGTCCGTATAAATTTTGCCCATATATCACAATATCATCTAAATAAACTAAACATTTTAAGCCATTGAGTCCAGATAGTACTGTACATATTCATTAAATGTTGAAAAGTAGCAGGAGCTCCTTTCAAACCAAATGGCATACGATTGAAATGAAAATGCCCAGCACTAGTATTAAAAGCGGTTTTGGGTTTTGCATCTTCATCCAACAGCACCTGGTGATACCCATTGGTCATGTCTAAACTAGTAAAATATGAGGATTTGCCCAATTGATCCAGTATTTCAACGATGTTTGGAAGAGGATATACGCGGTCTAATGTTATGTCGTTTAAATGACGAAAGTCGACAACGACACGCCATTTCCTCGAACCATCTCCGGATTTTTTTGGTACAGCAAAAAGGGGAAGTTCCAAGGGCTTTCACTTGGTTCAATTATGTTTTGTTTTAGCATCTCATCTACTTGACCGTTTATTTCCTTTTTAATTGCATCAGGCATTCGATATGATTTTTTATAAATATGTAGGTACACTATCTAATTTTATTGGAATACTATGTTTAACTCCTTGAGCAGCAGTTAGCATATCATCTTCTAAATGATATACGTCACTATATTCACGTATAATACGTCTAATGGATTCACGTTCTTCTTGATTTAGGTGTGATAATGAAACAGATGACTCAATGGTTTTTAAACGATCAGTATTTGTATTGTTCCAGGATTTGAGAGAAAATATATCATAATGTACAAGCTTATCAAATGTTAACTCCTTGGCTAAAAATTGGACAGGTTTGTCATTAGTATTTATTAAATTAAGAGTAACAGATTGATTGCGAGGTTCAACAATTGTATTATTTATTTCTCTCCAACAAACACGCTCGATATTATCTCCTTGGATAAGCACAAGTATTCCGCGTTGTTCTCGATATTGTTACACCTTACATTAATGATCTGTTCACTTCTTGGAGGAATTATTAATTTAGACGAGGATGTTATTAGATCAAGAAGAATTGATGTAGCTTCAAAAGGAATTTCTAACGTTAGATTCTCAAAGTCTATCTTGCATTGCCAATGAGTCACAAAATCTTTACCAATAATTCCACTACAAGGGATTGGAAATTCATCATTTACAATTTGGAAATTATGAGCAATGCTGAACGTCTCAGTAAAAATTATTTTCGATGGCACTAATCCTAAGGATTCATCAACTTCACTGGTTACACCTTTTATTTGACATTTTAAAGTTGGATAAAATATTGAAGATTCAATCACACACGATTCTTTAATTACGCTGACATCGGCTCCTGTATCTAATAGAAAGTTATACAAACGAGATTTCCCAATATCAAGGCTTAATTTAACGTAAATATTATCCTCTGTATGATTCTCCAAATAAATGTTACAAGATTGATTTATCGGTAAGCAATCTGTATTGATTGGACACTCAGTCATTGTTTGAATGGTACTCGGAAGGGAGTGCCTTTGTGACCTTCGAGACCCTTCGAGTTTCCCTGAGCTTCAGATTCCGATGTAAGATTTGAATTATTATTATTATTTGAGCGATGTTGAATTCCTAAGTCAGAATGTTTCTTTTTGAAATACTGATTAATGTGATGACCTTCCTTTTTGCAATATGCACACGAAATAATCCTAATTGAAGGACGGCCTATAGCTGACCGAAGATCCTGAGGTGGAACAGCTCGAGAGCCACCTGGACCCGAATATGTGGAAAAGCAAACAGAGGCCATGTGTCCATTCTTTTGGCAAATTTGGCATTTTGTCACTTGTGGTTTTAATTGATTTATATTTGGTTGAATTGCAATTTTCGATGTTAATTGAGTTTCCTCTACTAAAGCTTTTGCAATTGCATTTTTTAGAGATTTAAAATCGCCTGCTTTTATAATAATACCAATAGGTTCTCGAAGCCCACATTGAAATGAACGTAAGGCAGTTTTGGAATTTAATTGTTGTACCTCATCGGTTAGTTTGCGTTGCATCTCAAGGCAAGCTTCGTTTAGCTCTGCTAATAAAGTTTCAATTTTATTCGCAAACATCTGCACAGATTCATCTTTGGCTTGAGTAGCTTTGATTAAATCTAATTGAATGCATTACATAGCACGAAGGGTTTTGAAGTTATGGTTTAATGCAATTTTCAATTCGTCCCAATTTTTAAAAGTACCAAAGCGATATACAGAGTACGCTTGGCCATTTAGTTTATGAGGAATGAATGTAAGAAAAGTAGGTTTTGATTCCTTAGACAACATTCCGTAGAACCCATCACAACAGTTGATAAATTTATGTAGAGTAGTTTGATGATCGCCACCAAACTCCGGTATTAATTTTACAGCAAGACTATAATCGAAATCCATTGTTGAACAGTTATCAACACTCTTTTCGGATGTATTTGAAGATGTAGAAATAAGTCGAGTTTTAAGCGAGTATTTAATATCTGAAGGTTCTTCCTTGGTCATTAATGATGGATGAAAATAGATTCGCGACTTATAATTAAACGATGCACTCAAGAAAATTAAATCGCATTAAATTATGGTTTTGTATAGAATTAGCATATCAATTCAATATAAAATGAGGAGTGTATATACAATTAATTTAACTAACGGTATTCCCAAAAATTTAAAAAAATAATTTTATGATTGAATGAAATTGAAAAAAAAATTATTTGTTCTTACATAATATAAAAAATGTTGAATGAAATGAATGAAGATAATAAAAAATGTTTTATATATAAAATAAAATATCGAAGATGACTAAGAGTTATTTAATATATACATAGTACAATTATTATTAAAATTTTTGTAATGAAACGTTGAACGAAATGTTGATGGTTGATGACGTTTCCCTTTCGGTTACATATATTGAGAATAATTTATTGTAAGCATTCATGTTGGGTGGAGATCTCATATATGTAGGTGTAATGAAGCGGTATAATTAATTCAGTTTGGTAATGTCCAATTCGATCAGCTCGTTGAAAATTGAGTTTAAAAGTGATAGAAAAATTTATACCTTAGAAAAGTAGTTCAGTTACTTCTTGTCATAACTGCTATCCATAATGATGTTTTTTTCTCCTTTACATGTTGAAGTGTATTTCATTTTAATTAAATTTCGTATAATTTACGAAATTTTATGATTCTGCATAATTGTAGTTGAACTCACAAACACAGCATACATTTATGTTCACTATTTTGATTTTTTTTTTTTTTTATTTCGCCCAAAAGGATTAATTTTCTTAATATTTTTTTATTTAGCTTTAATTCATTAGATTTTTTTTTTTAAATCGAATCACATTACACTTTTCATATGGTATATATATTTGGTAAAAATTTTTTTTTAATTTTTCGCGCACATTTGGGCTTCACCTTTTAACTTCACTGATAGTTTTTTTCTCTATGATTTTTTTTTGTAATACGTAATAATAATTATAACATACACAATTGAGTACAGAATTTATTGTGTAAATTAACGTTTTTTTTTGTCTTTTGTGAAATAACTGGATTAGAATGTTTAAGGACACCAGATTTAATCATATGTTTTTACGTACAAGCACTAAATGTTTATTGCGGCATATTTAATTTTCAGTTCTTTTTTTTTTATATAATTAAAATGGATTTCACATTGACGATATCAAACCCGTGTGGCTAAATAACGATATCCTACCGGCTGCGCCAAAATTTTGTTGTGTACTAACCACTCGGTTGTTGCATTGCGAGTCCATTTTGGAATTTTAGAGTCACTTTAATTAAAACACTTAAACGTTTTAAGTTTTTATATAATAATTAGTTTTAGTATTAAACAATTTTTAGGTTTCACATTATTTCAATTTATACAAGAATATCGTTTATATATTTTTACAAAGTTAGGTTTTATTAGTTCATATTATATACATTTTATATAAATTTAGGTATAATTTTACAGTAATTATCACTCTATATATTTATTTAAGTACAATACACTTATATATTTTAAGCACCATAATCTTTTATTTATAACTCCGTGTTAACTACTAACGAGAGAGACTGCCTTTTTTTTTATTTGTTTGTTAAGCTTATATAGGGGTTTAAATTGATTACAGCTCCTCAATGTATAATTACTAGTACTAATCTAAATATTAATCTAGTACAATATATTTAATTATTTTAGGGTTTTTTCGCTTAAAATATTCTTACATAACAGTGCGGCAACTTTTAGTTTAGTTTTAAAAACTTTATTTTCTAGAGTACACCTCCTGAGTCTCGACCTTTCGACTGATGATGCAATACTATTTCAATCAAATGACTCGGTGGGAATTGCTACACCCTATTCTTTCGACCCAATATTCAGTACAATTCCAGTCGTTTGAGCCTCTATTTCACTAATGGTCACTTTAATTGCGTCTTTCAAAGCATCAATTGTCTTTAGATGATTATCATAACATTTGTCCTCGACGGCTTCTCACAAATAATACCACAACGGAATCAAATGTAAAATCGCTGCGCCTAGGTGGCGAGTTGACATTGCCATTTCGGCTGATAATGCGAATAAAAACGCCAATGACTGTGTATGCGGCGCCTTGCTCATCTTCGAAAAATGGCCCTATGATGCGTTTGGACCACATTCCACACCAAACAGTTACATGTTCTGGGTATATTAGCTTCTCAATTGTAATGTGGGGTTTTTCTCTGCACCATATACGGCAATTGTACTTGTTTACATAGTCGCCGAACAGAAAATGAGCTTCATGGGAAAATATTATTTTTGGTAAAATATGCTCATCTTCTTCTAACCGAGAATTGGGCCGTCCAACGAAGTAAAAGCACATATTGATGGACCACTGACTTTAATTCTTGAACCAATTGAACTTTGTGGGCCTTCATGCACAGATATTTATGTATACAATTATTCGCAAAGTCCTATCACTGATGATAAATTCTTGTGAACAATGGCAGATTGAGCTGCTCTGGTTGGCTCAAACTTTTAGCTACAGAGAAAATCCAGAACAAACCGAAGGACGTGTATGCCCATCTGAGAAATTCAGAGAAAACCAATATACGTTAATTCTCTAACTCGTAATTATATAATTGTGTTTTGTTGTCAGTGCCTGGGAGCTTAGGACTTTTTCGAAATGACTTTATTTCTATTACAGTAGATTATGATCTACTTATAACAAGTTTTTGTCTGGATGGCCGGTGTTTAGGGACATCATGATTCACGATTCACATACGATAATCCATTACAGAATAATCAAAAATTATCAATTCGAAACAACGAAAACAAGTTTTCCTTAGGATGAGCGGTTATTTAGTAACAGCAGCAGAATTAATTGAAACTCGTTATAATATGGTAATTCTCTACAGAATACACAAAAATCGTCAATCCTAAGTGTCTGGGAGCATTTTTTAAGAATGACTTATTTTCAATTAGAGTAGACCACGAGCTAGCTAAAACAATTTTTTGATAGGATGACCGGCGCTTACGAAGTATGATAATTCTCCACAGACTATTCAAAAATGGTCCATCGTTTATTGCTTCGAGGCATACATTTTACTCCAAAATAATTTGTTACTTTCGTTTACGTAGAAAAATAAAATATATTAAACATTGAACATTCTGTGTGTGCGTGCGTGCGCGTGTGACACCGTGGAGATCAGATTGGCTGATCGTGATGAAACGTCGTACAAAAATTTTTGCTTATACATTTAAAGATCTCATTGATTTTTTATTGATTGATTTTTTTTAGACTCAACTGAAACTTTTTCGTTTATTGCAAATATTTTAACAATGAAATAAACGATTGTAACTAATTATGGCAACTGTCAACCGGTCCGGTAGTTCAAGTTTCAACTTTTCAAAATTTAAGCAGAAACGATGTGCCCATTCGGATAATCGGGATAAAACTTCATACTTAAGCTTTTTCCATAAAATGGGAGGTCCCAGTGACCTCCACTGAAGCAGGCAGCGTCCATACGAGCATTCTCGATTTTTGTAAATATTTTGAAAACTAACTAGTTTCGAAATACAGTAAAACCTGGTTATAACGAAACTCTCGGGACCGTAAAATGTATTCATTATATCCAGTGTTTTTTATAAAGAGGGTTCGTTATAAAAAGTCTGGTAATTTATTGTTCGTTATAAGGAAGAATTATTTAAACCATTGTTATAAAGTTTTGTTTTATTTGAACAATATTATATTTCAACAGTAATAGATTAATTCAAGTTAACGCGCATCCCCAATAGAAAACTTATGACTTTTGCCTTACAGAAAAGTATGAAATTTTTTGTTCGTTAGGTTGGTGTTTTCCTTATGAAAAGAGTAAAAGGCAAGTCATAAGGAAAATTTTTGTAAATCGGTAATTTGCTTTAAAGTTGCACGTCTTATTTGATCCAATTTTCTTTCAATATTATTACAGGATTACAGCGCAATGGCAAGTTCTTTCCAAAAATCAAAAATAAATTGATTTTTTTGTGTAGCAAAGAACACGATACGCGATTAATATTTTTGTAATGAATCTGTGAAAAAATGACATTCGATTTTCAAAAATTTTATATTGACAGTTTGTCAACAAATTATCAACACAATTTTTTGTCAACACAATTATTTTAAAACAGTGAAAACGAAACAATTTTTTTAAAGCTAGAAACAGAACAAAAGCGACGACGACGAGCATCGACGAATAAATAAAAAATATAGCCGCGATATCGCTGTAAGCGAACAAAAGCGTCAGCGTATTGCGATAGAAAAACAACCAAACGGCATAACCTTCTGTATTTTTGACACATGACGTTGTGGCGTTAGGCTACTAAATTGAAAAAAAATGGTTAGTAATATGACGGTTAAATGATACCAACTTATACATATATAAAAAACTGTTGCCAACATTGTATCCTCGGCGACAAAAATAGAAATAGACTCTAAATTTTTTACAACGAAAAAATCGCCGTCGCCTGCGTCGATAGTTGTGTTTGTTTTGAATGATTTCGGTGTTTTGTAATATGACAGGCGATTTCGCTCGCCGTCTTCGCTCTTGTTCTGTTTTGAGCTTAATGCGAAAAATAAAATTATTTCATATGTCAAATTCTAACGGCCAACTAGTCAAAAGGTTATAATGTTTATGTTTATATTTTTTGAAGTGTTTATGTTTTACATATTTATGTGTTTGTAAACGTCAAAAAAAAATCTAATGAAATGTTGAATTTTTTTAAAATTGATTGCGATCAAAAAAAATCAGTTTTTTACTTGGAAAGAGAACGTGCCACTGTATTTCGATCAAAATTTTTTGATCTCAGATCAACTTTTTGATTTATAAATCAAGTTTTTTTTGGAAAGAAATAATATAAGAAAGTTCGCAATGAATTTAAATGTTTATTTATGTCTTTCATCGAGGGCACTTCCATTTCATTATCGCTATCGTCATCAACATTTTCATCCGAATTAGTTTCCATCGACCTTAAAATCACTTCATCGCTACCATCTGTAACGATAACATTTTCATCTACAATCAAATATTCGAGCAAATTGACATTTTCATTTAGTATTTGCATTAATGGATTTTGCCAATATAATTCATCCATTTCAAGGCAAACACTGTTGAAGTTATCTTCAATGCTTGTAGACGCCTCGTCATCGCTAGTCCAAGGATTTTTAAAGCAGTAGAAATAGTGTTTGACTGTACAAAATCCCATGAAAAGTTTATCATCCAGAGCCATCGATTACATTAAAATGAGGCAGGATACTGTTATCATCGAGACTCTGTATAACTTTTTTGATCAAAAGTTTTCTGTAAAAAACTTTAAAGTTTTGTATAATACCCTGGTCCATTGGGTGTATTAAACTTGTAGAATTTGGAGATAAGCACTTAACTATTATAAATTTTAAAACTTTAACTTCTAAATGCGACGGACAATTATCCACTATTAACAAAATTTTGTGTTTTTGGGCAAAGAATGACATATCAATATGACGAAGATAAAATTCCCACTCCCGGAAAGTCATCCAAGCTTTCAAATTTGGTTTATATAAAACCGGTAGAGTGCGAATATTTTTAATACATCTTGGGTTTTTATATTTAAAAGAAACTAGTACCGGTAGCTTCTCCTTTCCAGTAAAATTTGCCCCTAAGAGCATAGTAAGTCGAGCTTTGCTCCGCTTATCTCTAAAACAAGGATCGTTTTTAAAAGCCATGGTTTTATCCGGTATCAATTTATAATATTAAAACATAACATTTGTATTGTTTTTAAGTTATAAATATTTGCAGGGTAATCCATATTTATTATGTATTGTAATACAAAAACGCCTAATAAATTACAAAAGACGAGACAGAATACATAACAAAATACATAAATTAAAAAAATTCGTTCGTTATAACCAATACAAAATACAAGAGTTTTATTAATTTGAACATAAATGTTGTTCATTATATCGTTATAACGAGGTTCGTTATATTGAGGGTATTTTTTATTATGTTATATAGGAAAAAAATTGGGACCGATAGAATTGAGCGTCATAAACAGGTTTTCGTTATATCCGAGGATTTTATAACCAGGTTTTACTGTACTATGATTTACAAAGAACAATTAACACAAAAAGATTTTGAATTATTTCAAACAAAATAGGTTTAATTGATTATTTAAATTTTACCGGAAGTGACGCATTTTGATAATGAAAACTTAATTTTACCAAAATTCGGTTTCTTTTTTTTTAAGGCGGATTGAACATTTTTATTGAAACTACCTAAAACATTTCCATTAATTTGAAGAGCAGGGGGGGATTGGGCGAAGGTTGGCCTTCTTGGTTTTCTGAAATGTAACTGTATGATACTCAGAACAGATTTTTTTTTGTTGCTGATATTTAAATGCTCAAATAATGTATCCACATTTCTTTAAATCTTTAATAAAATTGAATATCCAAATTTCCTTCAGACATCACGGAAGAGAAGTACATCGGTTCAAACGATATAACGGTCTGGGTGCACTTTCGTATTCTGAAATTATGAAAATTACTTTTAAGAGACTCAAATTAATTCAGAATTGATCACAATAATATTCTGATCTATAACAGCACACACCATCAAAATCTGGTTTCAAAACCAAAACGTAGACATTTTGAAGATTATTTTTGAGGACAGTCACTAATCAATATTTTGGAGTTCCACGTTTTTTATTTAAACGCAATGCTGTTTGTTCAAAATTGAATTTCATCTCCAATCCTCATTCGTATTCGAATAATTTTTAAACACAGAAGTTGTATTTACGGAAACAATCTGACCGAAAAATTCATCAAAACGCTTTATTGCCCGATGTAAGATAGCTCAAGCTCTAATCCAGTGAGAGTAAATTAAAATTTCTTTCCAAATTTGACATTAAATGTCAACATTTTGGTATTTCATTTTTTGTATGTTATTAATATTTTAAATACACAATTTTGGTACGTCTGTTAATGCCACAAGCTTATTAAATTTAAAAATTATTATATAATTTAATTATTTTAAAAATATAAATATTATTATTATTTTTAAATTATCTTTGCAACCTTTTCTGGGGCCGAGGATCTGTACATAACATAGCCAGCCTATGGCATCGAAGTACTGGCATCGAAGATCGGACGACAGGTCATAGTTGTGATCCTTTTCATCACAGATCGTAATCTGATGATTTCCTGATTGACTTTTGCATTTTGTCTATGTCGGTAATCGAACCGGGTTCCTCCCGATACACACGCAAATACTTTAACCACTGTGCCGTTTGACCGATATATTCAAAAATGTCTCTTATACGCTATGTAATAAAAAAATCAAACGATTTAACTTTTAGTTATTTTTATGTATTTCTAAGAGATATTTGTTAGGATGCCATAACTAAAACTTGCTGGCGAAACAAGTAGATTAACAAGGAGGTTTTTATTATATTGACAATTTCAGATATCATCAACTCATCAACAAAAATGTTATTTTCAGATTGTACATGCAAAGGTATTATGATTTATAATTTTTTTGAATAATTTTGTATATCCTATCTTAGAAATACAAATTATATCGGATTCGATTCACCAGAATTTTATAATTAGCAAAAAAAAAATGATTGTTTTTATATTTGATGTAAAATTTCATTTTTATCATGATTACACAATACGTAAAAATATTCCGTCATTATAAACTACACCGCATCACATCATGTTCGTATCGCTGCTAGCATATTATGTAAATATTTTGTATGGGAGGACTCCCTCCTACCAAATATGTACTTAACAATTATGATAAAGTTTCCGTCGCATATGGAAGCGTGGTTATATATAAATGCGAATACACCACATTAATAAATTAATGAGCAAAATGTGATCGAGCTTTTAACTATTTAACTATACTATATTTTGTATCTAAAAAAATCGTATTTTACTGCTCCAGCGTATAACATAATTAAAGTACAAAATATGAACCGAAATTGCTTAGAATTTTTTTGTTCGCCAAATAATATTAGATACACCCTTAAATAACGAGAGAGTGATTTTTTAAATATTTATAAGTTTTCGCGAGATGTTAAAAGTCTCATTTGATGCTTTTTAAAATAAGTTCAACTGGTAATAAAACAATGAGCTTTTGTTTGAAAAGTTATTGTAAATTGGGATACAATAAAAAGGCAATATTTGGTTAACGTTTTGTTTAGATTATACAAATTTCGTATTGTTTTCTATACAAAACGGTTCTTTGTACTGTCCTAACAATAGCAAGGCAGGGTTTAAATGTTTTGGGCTACGATCTATCGAGTTCAAATGTCGTTACAGATACACAGAGTTGTTCAAATGGTCTACCAAAATTAGGAATAAAATAAATAAAATATTGAAATTATTATTTTATATGATGTTTTAGCCTCATTACAGGTCATTACATAAAAATTGTTAAGGTTTATAAAGATATTTGAAATAAATTATCTTAAATTTTATAACATAAAGTTGATATGTTTAAAATCAATAATAACAAGCAAAATATTTTGAAGCTTTTATGATGTATTTGCCCTTCTAGTCAAGTTGAAAGCAATTAGTTTAAGCGCGATGACCCATATCCTTCAATGGCGATCCAAATTTTCTTTGTTTGATTTGGTTAGATTAAATTGAATTATCAAGTTTTTATATAAAAATTGCTTACTTGTAACTCGACAAAGGGAATGCCCCTAAATGTCTCACTGCAGTATCAAGTTTAATCTCAGCCACAATAAATCAATATTAACTCCCACCTTAGTCAGCCGTCATTCTAAATAGTAATAATTACCTATGAGTAAAAATTCAGTAGTGACGTAGAGGCTGATTGTTCCTCTTTCAAAAAGCATCACGGGTAACTTTCCCATAATAAAAATTCATTTGAAACGCACAAATAACATTTAAAACCGCACACTTGCAAAACTATGGTACATCTACTACATAAAAGATGACAGCATCGGCGGTAAAATGAATGGGAAAATGTCTGCCATAAATATGAGTATTACATGGTTCCCGGGCATAAATGTGGCCATCTAGCGATTGATTCGAGAACAAAAGTACCAATTTGTGCGAACGCATACAAATAAAAGAAGAGTTTTTTTTCTTTTTAATAACGTGAGAGCAACAATACGCACCACACTGTATATATATCATCAACCGGCCACAAATTGTTACCCCTCATTGTCAATGTGTCTGGCCGAATAATCATTTTTATGTTAGGCATTTTATTTCAATTTCACGTAGGAGCGGGGATCTTAAACAAAGCGGAAATATAGAATCGGTGCTGTTGGATATCATGTAAGGGACACGAAATTCAAAAATTGGAAGAATTTAGTAAATTTAATTTTTTTAAATTTTGAGCTTTTTTCAGAATGCTTGTATATATTTCATTCTCCATAAATGTTTTTTCGGTGAGCTCTCATTTTTCTGTGAATTGTCGTTTACAGTGAATTGCTTTTCGGTGAATTGTGATTTTCGATGAATTGTCGTTTTTGGTGAATTGTCGTTTTCAATGAAATGTCGTTCTCGGTCAATTGTCGTTTTCGATAAACTGTCGATTTCAATTAACTGCTATTTCTATGACCTACTTTTTAATAAATGTTCGTTTTCAGTGAATTGCTATTCGGTGAATTGTCGTTTTCGGTAATTTGTCGTTCTACAAATTAAATAAAATGTTAATTCTCGTGCTTTGAGAGCAGTGTCCGCATGATCCTATACAACAATTTTATTTTATAATATGTTGATCTTCGAAACAAAGTTCCAAATTATAAAGAATAAAAATTAAGATTTCAACACATTACAGTGGCGGAGAATCAATCAACGCCCATTTGGCCAAGATCAGCGGAACTTCCAGCGAATCTTGCGGAGGAGTTGTGAATTGGAATCATGAAATTGTTCAAAAAATTTAATAAATTGAAATTTTACATTACATTCGAACATAAGAAGACATTAAACCTCAACGATAGCACGCTAAAATCACCTCATACAAAAAAAAAATCTAAACAAAATATGAAGTACTTATTCTTGTTTTGGAAATTGTAAAACAAATTGTAAACCGGGATTTGAACCCGGTACCTCCCGAACCACACGCCAAAGCGTTAATCACTGTGCCATTTGGTCGGTGAGCAGTACTTTGATGTACTTTGATTTGCCTTCGGGATATCGTGCTCACATCAACAGTTAGTGATCGAACGCTTGCATACCATTATGCGATATAATTCAACTTGTCACCGTTCAAATCCAGGCGAAGTCTGTAATTTTTACGTTTATTTAAGATTGAGATACTTAGAGGGCAAACTATTTAACTGTGTTGAGAACAATAAAGCTGATTAAAGTAAAATATTTTTGTTTATACGATATTGTAGAAACAAAGAAAATAATTCAAATTATTTAATTAGCTATTTAAAAATCTCTCCTGTTGTTTTAAGTGACAAATGCATATGAACTATTGCACAATACTTTACAATCTCGCGTTTAATCTAACAAGATAATCCTTTTACAACTATATCATTATTATGCTAATTTAATCAAGCTATATAAAAAAACTCTATTTGCTTTTTCAATATATTAAAATACGTAAGACTTGCTTTTCACAGACTTCAAGTGAAAAATATTTAAATTCTACCGATCTATTGAATATAAACTAACAAAACTCCACTCTCGCGTGAAAAAGCACAATATAAAATATTCATGAATGTCGTCATTACGATTTTTATTCTTTGCTCTTTCCAGCTGAATTTGATTTTCAACGAAAACCAACCGCGCATAACATACATCCATAATAAATAAACACATTTTTGGTGATATTGTCACGTGCCGAACAAAAGCGACATTTACATAAATTTATTTTAATAAAAATTTTCAAACCATGTTATATACAATACAATTATGAAAGCTCATTTGGATAAAGCTCTAAAAAATTTCAGCAGAAAAATATATTAATAAATACCCGAGTCTAGTCTCAGATAGTCGAACATTTATAATTAAATATAATGTTAAGCAATTTCATTCTTATTAAAACAAATTGTGAAAAGTTCACCAATGGCGCGGTGAAGGAGGTACACGAGAAGGATGAGAAAAATTCTTAACATTTTTTTTTTAAATAATAAGATGACGATCATCATTTTGTAGATAATATGATGGTTTAAAATTATTTGCTTATTACAAAATGCGATACGAACATTCTTTGCATTTCATAAATTAAGATGAAATGAAAATTTTTCATTATACAATATAGGTTTCCTATACAAACACCATGATAAGAGCACAACACAAACAAAATGTTCAGCACGTAAGATTTTTCTTTATTTCTTCTCACATTTCTTAATTTATACACATATTATTCTACTTTGATATATGTTAATACGTACGTCACGTTACGCTGAGCTTTCACAATTTTTCATTTCACTTTAATTTAAACCAGTATATAGCATACTCGTATATACCAATGTATGTGTACAGCAGCAACGAGATTAGATTAGGACGCATATTTCAATTTTTGAATGCTGTATCTGTGTTTATATGGAAATAATAAATCATGGTTTGTTACCATCCCATCATCAAAGGAAATACGCTAAAGCTCCGCTTATTAAAAATAAATGAAAAATAGTTGATTTTTCCAACCGTAACATTTTCATAATAATGTATATCATTAATGTCAAAATCGATAATATTCAAATTCAAAATAAATAATAACAAAGGTAACCTTAAACAAAAAGGACTCAATTTCCCTTTCGTTCGTATTGTATAGACAGAATGACCATGGTTTATTTCGTTGTGTTTTTAGTCCCATAAACTTTCTTAGAATGGATAATTTTGATAATGTAGATTTTAATGTTGTACGATAACCTTTATCCTTCTTTGGTAATTGAACGAAATACTTTTTAATATATTGATTCAGAGTTGTAATATTAGACATTGTAACGTAGGCGTTCCTTCGACTAATATGCGTCTTATCAAATTATATTAATCAACAATTTAACATTGTGTCTTCAATTTGTAATGTAATTTCAGGCCAGCAACTAAATTAAACAAGATTTTATTAAAAGACAGAAGCTACAAATTACCCAGTCTAATCAGTCAAGAACAGTCTTCTTGGTCCCACATGTTCGTTTTTAGATAATAACAGCAGAGCCAAATATGGAAAATACGATTAACAGTGGAATTCAATAAAGTTAAGTAATTTTACAGAAGATTTAAACGTTTAAAAATTTAAATATTCACATATTTACATATTTACATATTTACATATTTACATATTTACATATTTACATATTTACATATTTACATATTTACATATTTACATATTTACATATTTACATATTTACATATTTACATATTTACATATTTACATATTTACATATTTACATATTTACATATTTACATATTTACATATTTACATATTTACATATTTACATATTTACATATTTACATATTTACATATTTACATATTTACATATTTACATATTTACATATTTACATATTTACATATTTACATATTTACATATTTACATATTTACATATTTACATATTTTCATATTTACATATTTACATATTTACATATTTACATATTTACATATTTACATATTTACATATTTACATATTTACATATTTACATATTTACATATTTACATATTTACATATTTACATATTTACATATTTACATATTTACATATTTACATATTTACATATTTACATATTTACATATTTACATATTTACATATTTACATATTTACATATTTACATATTTACATATTTACATATTTACATATTTACATATTTACATATTTACATATTTACATATTTACATATTTACATATTTACATATTTACATATTTACATATTTACATATTTACATATTTACATATTTACATATTTACATATTTACATATTTACATATTTACATATTTACATATTTACATATTTACATATTTACATATTTACATATTTACATATTTACATATTTACATATTTACATATTTACATATTTACATATTTACATATTTACATATTTACATATTTACATATTTACATATTTACATATTTACATATTTACATATTTACATATTTACATATTTACATATTTACATATTTACATATTTACATATTTACATATTTACATATTTACATATTTACATATTTACATATTTACATATTTACATATTTACATATTTACATATTTACATATTTACATATTTACATATTTACATATTTACATATTTACATATTTACATATTTACATATTTACATATTTACATATTTACATATTTACATATTTACATATTTACATATTTACATATTTACATATTTACATATTTACATATTTACATATTTACATATTTACATATTTACATATTTACATATTTACATATTTACATATTTACATATTTACATATTTACATATTTACATATTTACATATTTACATATTTACATATTTACATATTTACATATTTACATATTTACATATTTACATATTTACATATTTACATATTTACATATTTACATATTTACATATTTACATATTTACATATTTACATATTTACATATTTACATATTTACATATTTACATATTTACATATTTACATATTTACATATTTACATATTTACATATTTACATATTTACATATTTACATATTTACATATTTACATATTTACATATTTACATATTTACATATTTACATATTTACATATTTACATATTTACATATTTACATATTTACATATTTACATATTTACATATTTACATATTTACATATTTACATATTTACATATTTACATATTTACATATTTACATATTTACATATTTACATATTTACATATTTACATATTTACATATTTACATATTTACATATTTACATATTTACATATTTACATATTTACATATTTACATATTTACATATTTACATATTTACATATTTACATATTTACATATTTACATATTTACATATTTACATATTTACATATTTACATATTTACATATTTACATATTTACATATTTACATATTTACATATTTACATATTTACATATTTACATATTTACATATTTACATATTTACATATTTACATATTTACATATTTACATATTTACATATTTACATATTTACATATTTACATATTTAGATATTTACCTATTTACATATTTACATATTTACATGCTATTTACATATTTACATACTATTTATATATTTACATCCTATTTACATATTTTTTATCTATAAATATGTAAATAGTAATATATAAATTTAAGTACTATTTACATTTTAAGATATATACATTTTTGCATGTGGCGTAAAAATTTATGAAATGCATATGTAAAAAATAAATGCGAATGTACTTGTAAAAATGTTAAAATGTAAAAAATGTAAAAAGTGTAAAAACAGTAAAAATGTAAAAACTGTAAAAATGTAAAAAATGTAAAAATGTAAAAACGTTAAAATGTAAAAATGTAAAAATGTGTAAAAATGTAAAAATGTAAAAATGTAAAAATGTAAAAATGTAAAAATGTAAAAATGTAAAAATGTAAAAATGTAAAAATGTAAAAATGTAAAAATGTAAAAATGTAAAAATGTAAAAATGTAAAAATGTAAAAATGTAAAAATGTAAAAATGTAAAAATGTAAAAATGTAAAAATGTAAAAATGTAAAAATGTAAAAATGTAAAAATGTAAAAATGTAAAAATGTAAAAATGTAAAAATGTAAAAATGTAAAAATGTAAAAATGTAAAAATGTAAAAATGTAAAAATGTAAAAATGTAAAAATGTAAAAATGTAAAAATGTAAAAATGTAAAAATGTAAAAATGTAAAAATGTAAAAATGTAAAAAATATAAAAATGTAAAAATGTAAAAATGTAAAAATGTAAAAATGTAAAAATGTAAAAATGTAAAAATGTAAAAATGTAAAAATGTAAAAATGTAAAAATGTAAAAATGTAAAAATGTAAAAATGTAAAAATGTAAAAATGTAAAAATGTAAAAATGTAAAAATGTAAAAATGTAAAAATGTAAAAATGTAAAAATGTAAAAATGTAAAAATGTAAAAATGTAAAAATGTAAAAATGTAAAAATGTAAAAATGTAAAAATGTAAAAATGTAAAAATGTAAAAATGTAAAAATGTAAAAATGTAAAAATGTAAAAATGTAAAAATGTAAAAATGTAAAAATGTAAAAATGTAAAAATGTAAAAATGTAAAAATGTAAAAACGTAAAAACGTAAAAACGTAAAAACGTAAAAATGTAAAAATGTAAAAATGTAAAAATGTAAAAATGTAAAAATGTAAAAATGTAAAAATGTAAAAATGTAAAAATGTAAAAATGTAAAAATGTAAAAATGTAAAAATGTAAAAATGTAAAAATGTAAAAATGTAAAAATGTAAAAATGTAAAAATGTAAAAATGTAAAAATGTAAAAATGTAAAAATGTAAAAATGTAAAAATGTAAAAATGTAAAAATGTAAAAATGTAAAAATGTAAAAATGTAAAAATGTAAAAATGTAAAAATGTAAAAATGTAAAAATGTAAAAATGTAAAAATGTAAAAATGTAAAAATGTAAAAATGTAAAAATGTAAAAATGTAAAAATGTAAAAATGTAAAAATGTAAAAATGTAAAAATGTAAAAATGTAAAAATGTAAAAATGTAAAAATGTAAAAATGTAAAAATGTAAAAATGTAAAAATGTAAAAATGTAAAAATGTAAAAATGTAAAAATGTAAAAATGTAAAAATGTAAAAATGTAAAAATGTAAAAATGTAAAAATGTAAAAATGTAAAAATGTAAAAATGTAAAAATGTAAAAATGTAAAAATGTAAAAATGTAAAAATGTAAAAATGTAAAAATGTAAAAATGTAAAAATGTAAAAATGTAAAAATGTAAAAATATCAAAATGTAAAAATGTAAAAATGTAAAAATGTAAAAATGTAAAAATGTAAAAATGTAAAAATGTAAAAATGTAAAAATGTAAAAATGTAAAAATGTAAAAATGTAAAAATGTAAAAATGTAAAAATGTAAAAATGTAAAAATGTAAAAATGTAAAAATGTAAAAATGTAAAAATGTAAAAATGTAAAAATGTAAAAATGTAAAAATGTAAAAATGTAAAAATGTAAAAATGTAAAAATGTAAAAATGTAAAAATGTAAAAATGTAAAAATGTAAAAATGTAAAAATGTAAAAATGTAAAAAAATGTATTAAGAGTAGAAATTAATTCGCCCGTTTTTTAAAATTTAAAAATGTATTTATTTTAAATTAAAATGAGTGAACAGATTAATGCTCGCTGCTTACGACTTTTTTCCACCTCTTAGGTAATATTGGAATCCCATCTTGGAAATGCTTTTCGACTTTTGAGGCGATCCAAGTTTAACGCCAATTTTAAATTTCTTCGAAAGAAGTGAACCGGTGACCTGCCAAATCGTGTTGCAACCGAACAACCAGTAATCACAAGAAGCAATGTTCCGAGCATCCGGCTGGTGCGATAAAGTATCACACTTGAGCGTTTCCAAATATTTTTTCGACTTTTGCAGCTTGAGGCCGAGCGTTGTCATGCAGAAGAATAACTTTATCATCTGTAGTCTGTACCGCTCGCCAATAATAGAATCGCCAGATTATAGCAGTTCGTAGTAAATAACGTCTCTTTGGTCCCACCAGATACACAGCATAACTTTCGAACCATGAATGTTTGTCTTATGTGTTGATGTTTAGGCCGACGGCAACGATTAGCCGGGTAAAGCATAGTATTTTGCATTTTGGGGTTATCGTAGAAGATCCACTTCTCGTCACCAGTCATTATCAGATGTAAAAAACCATTTCTTGTTTACCTTTAAAGCAATTGCTTGCAAAAAATAAATCGCCTTTCCACGTCTCTTGTTTTAATTCACAAGGGACCTAATTGCCTTTATTTTGAATCATGCCCAAAGATTTCAATCTTACAGAAACTGTTTCATTCTTACAGAAACTGTTGTTAAGCGAAGTTTATCTTCAACACTGAAATCATCATTTTTGAAGCGTCAAAACCATTCTTTACATAATTTATTGGTTGGGGCATTGATAACGTAAACTTCCACAAGCATTCAGTGTAATTTAGCTCCACAACAAAAAATTAACACTTCCCGCTGTTTATATTAGCACTGTTTCGTTATCACAAAATCCGACATAATCAACTCCGTAAATAAGATGTCTAATCTGTCTAAAACAACGGAAATCAGCTGTCATTAAAAAAAATTGTCAGAGCCACTTTTCGAAAACGGACCGAATTAATTTGTATTCTCTATAAAAATGTAAAAATGTTAAAAGTGTCGAGAAGTAAAAATTTCGAAAGGTAGAAACGAATAAATGTAGAAAAAAGAAAGGAAGAACGGTATAAAAATAGATATGAAGAAGAGGAAAATAGTAGAATGGTAAACAATTAGAAAGGTAAAAAGGCACAAAGTTAGAAACACAGGAGAGTATAGAAACATAGAATGTTAGAAGCATAAAAATACAAAAAGATAAAATACAAAATAAGCGTAGAAAATTAAATGGTAGAAAGGTAGAAACGTAGAAAGTAGATATGTAGAAAGCTAATAGGTTGAAACATAGAAAGTTAGGAAAATGATTGACTTTCTGACTTTCTATGTTTCTATCTGGCAGAAAGTTAGAAAGGTGGAAACGTAAAACGGTAAAAAGGTAGAAAGGTAGCCACTTAGAAAGGTAGAAATGTAGAAAGAAAGAAATGTATAAAAGTAGAAATGTAGAAGGTTAGGAAGGTAGAAAGAGAGAAAGGTACAATGTTGAAATGTGGAAAGTTTGAACGTTTAGAAAGCACAAAGACAGAAAACGAGAAATGCAGAAATATAGGAAGCGAGAAATGCAGAAAGGTCGAAGGTATCGTAGAAAAATAGAAAGGAAGAAAGGTGGAAATGTAGAAAGGTAAAAATGTAAAAAAATAGAAAAATGAAAAGGTAGAACGGTAGAAATGTAGGAAAGTAGAACAATGGAAAGGTAGAAATTGAAGAATATTTAAACGTATAAAGTTTCACAAAAGAAGAAAAGATAGAAAGGAAAAATTTAGAATGATAGAATGGTAAAAATATAGAAAGATATGAAGGTAGTAGATATTGTGGAAATGTAGAAAAGTTGGGCGGAAGAAAGGTACAGAGGTAACAAAGTAGCAGGGGCAAAGTTAGAAAAGTAAAAGATAGAAAGCTAGAAAGCCAGAAAGGTGAAAAATTAGAATTGCTTAAAATAGATAAGTGGACATTTTGAAAGGTATAAATCGATGAATGCTTAAATTTAAAGGTAAAATTGATGAAAGTCAGCTTAAACATTTTCGTGCTATTTTTTTTTGGTTTTGGTAGGTTTAATTATTAATTTTATTCTATAGGTCCATGGCTTAATTAACAATTCAATTAACATTTTCCAAATGGTTGGAAAATCGAGTATTACTTAATCTCGTCCAGCCGCTGTTTGTAAATCTATTAGTTTGATGGAAACACATTTAAATATTTACATTGCGTTGATTTATTGCAAACAGGCGTATTTAAAATAATTATTTAAATTTTGTATTTAAAGTAACGATAGAAGCCGCAATTTGTCAAATTATGTTACGCCCTGCTCGCAATAAGTCATCTATCTTCTGCATGGTTAACACTAAAATACTTGGTTACTGTAAATATTCTGATGACATTTTGGGCTTGAAATATTATAACTTTCACTCCGATCCAATCAACATTGCTTTTCTTTTATGGCACTTCTTCGTTCTTGAAAAATACTAAACAAATTAACGTCTGAAGTGGAAAAATGTTTGTTAACCATTTTTCATTTTCATTGTTGTTGGTGCTCGAAGAGTTTTCCCCAATATTTTTATTCAAATTAATTTCGTTTTTTTGTTAATCTACAACTTCTAATTCTATTCAAATTAACTACCATTGAATTTCTATTAAGTGAGTAAATACAGTGGAATAATAATAAAAAACGGGACGGCAGAAGTAGAGAGAAGAAAGGGCCACCAATTTATTACCATTTTCATCCAATGTGTACTGTTATTTTGTAATGTCTTTAATGTATTTTAGGTTCTGTACTACAATAAGAAGGAACAAATGGTTGAATAATAAAATAAATTAGTTTTTAATTGATTTTATTATTTTTAATTTATTTGTTGGAATTTAAATTAGGCGATAATTTAGAATAGCAAATTATTCAACAATAATATTTATACGGAAGTTGTTTAGGACGCAAGTTAACAATTATTGCGTTTTACATAATGTTGGTATCCGGTGCGATTTATATTTATAAGAGAATAACGTCGGAAGGAGGTAAAATCTTTTTTAAAATTTGAAATATTTAATTGGATTAAGTGAGATTATAAACATTATTTTTGGCAACTCATAATCTGAACAATTTACGATGGCTAGTTAAGAAAAGCTTAGAGTAGGACACTTGACATTATTAATGTTGTTATTTAATATCAAACCAAGTTGTTTGTTAAAGTTTGAATTAATGAACTTAAGTTTTTTGGTTCGGGAGATCAATTTTATAGATAACAGAAGACAAAAGAATATTTAAAAAAAATTCTTTATGTCTTAAGACATTACATAAAGCAAATAATTTATCAACGTTTCATTTGCCAGACCACTTTATGTTGTTGTTGTTGCTTTATACTTAAATTGAAATGTAATAAATTTTAATGATTAATGTTTTTAATGTTGTGTAATTATATTGTACGACATGTAGGAGGGTCTCTGGCGCCGAATACACTTTACACTCAAAAGTGGTTATATACATTAATATTCAGCTCTATATTGGGTTATCTATGTAAATGTAAAAATAAGCAGTGTCATGATATTCAAAAAGGATTAAATTTTAATTTGTTTGTGAAAATTTAGGATAATATGAAAATCTTGATTTTTTCTTCTTCAAGCCGCAAACCAAAACTAAAGTTTTGTATAATCCTACATGAGAGAAAAAATTAATTTATTTATCTAATTGTGTCTATTCTATTTTAGGGTTGCTGGTTAATATTTCACGTTTTTATTCACGATAAAAACATTCACAAAAAGCAATAAGAATTATGTAAATGTCATTTGAATATACATACTTTAGATTTAAATTTTCATATCAAAATGCCTACATAAAATCGCGTGAGCGGTATAATGAACTGAATTTGGTGATTCCGCCAGCATAATAAAAAAAAAGTCAAACTGCATTTAAATAAATTTTCTTAGCATAACAACCCTTTTTCGCCGATCTGCGTAAATTGAATATATTTCGCTATATAAAAATAAAGTCAGAAAAAATTTCGTATTTTGTATCATCCTAAAAAATCAACGTTGATTATTCTAAGAAGCTCATAAAAAAAGTATTTCGCCTGTAAAATACTCACCCATTTAAGAGGTATGTAAATGTATATAACTTTTGTATAAAGATCATATAAATTGAATTGGGTATTTTCATATATGCGCACTGAGGCACATTCATAAAATGGTAAGCTTTTATTATATTTCATTTTGTGCTTTTTCCAATTTATGTGCGTTCTTAAATTCGCATATAACAAAATAATAATACACGGAATGTTAAACAATTTTCAATATTTTCCTAATCAGAACAATAAACTGAAAAGAAAATTTATTCAATGAAGTATTTTCCAATTCGGATTTTTTGTCATCAATTCATCTATTGTGTGGTACACTTTTTTGTTGAATGAAAGTTAAATGAAAGTAGCATCTTTTCGCAAAAAACATGATAAAATGTAACATAACAAAATTGGAGATGGAGGTTAAGCTTATGTAGCCTATTTTTGTTAAACTTGGGGCATACAAAATGAATTAATTTGTTACCGAAACTATTCAAAAACGACAGCATTCACAAATCGGTGTTTATATTACTGTTGAATACTTTTTTCAAAAAACGGGAAGTGTCTTTATTTTCTTAAAGCTTGTATAAACATAATTTTTAAATTCCTAATATCGTCGGTGCACAAGAAGAGTGAAAAAATCAACGACAAGAATTTCCAGATGAGTGGTTTGAAAGTTTTTGATTTCTCACAGTTTTCCACATTTATCATATTTTGTAGAAATTATAATTTTGTGTAATTATTTCACTGTCATCAGCAAAATTTTTTTACCGATAATATTAAGACCAACCTATTTAAAATTACAAAACCAATTATACAAAAATTCATTTTTTATTTTCAAAAATCAAGGTCCTTTTAAGGCCGGAACACAGACACGTTTGAAATTTTGACTGTTTTACTTTCTGAATTTTTACAAATTATGCAAACGCTATGGCAATGGTTTATCTTTGGTTAATGGAAAGCAATGTTAAATTCGTGGTTCTAAATACGAGAATAGATCAGATAATTTGTGTGTGGCTCGTCATATGGTTCACAGTAGTCTCTATATGCAAGTCTGGTACTGACATAGTGGTAACCTTATGCTTCCTCAGTCGTTACGACCCTATTTTTCTGAAACAAGGCATAACGATCTGTTGGAAATAGCAAGAGTACCCTTAAAGTGGATCTTTCACACTCTTCTCTGTTGTTATCTGCCGTTGAGAATGATCCCGCTGCTTCAATTCTTGGCTCAATTATCGGACCTCATATAAATGTAACGATAAATTCTTAAGTAAAATTTGCCATGTGGTCATTGTGAACAAGCTTAATTGATGTTCTGCAACACTTTCTCTCACTGTTCAATATTTTTTGTTGATCGACCTGAACGCAATAAGAAATTTAACTTCACGATACGTTAACGATCGTGAAGTTAATGCACCCACCGTAGAAAATTGGGATGACGTTAAAGAACTATCTTTGCCGAGTTGGAGGAAGTATCAATAATAAACCGTAAATTAACATTAAAATCGGTAGTAGTGCAGATACATAGCATACTAATCCAAATAGTTTGCACTTTATTAGTTACAACAATGGCCAATTTGTCACTGGCCTAACAGTAACGAACAACGTACTTGATACGTTTTCTACACAGCAAGGAATCCACCAAGTAACGTGAACATCGAATTATGGAGAATAGGAAACCAAATCGTTCACGTCAAGAGACTAGCATATCCAACGTAAGTTACTGAGGAAATTTATACTAATATAAGTGCAACGGTTAACTAAATTTAATAGACAAGCACAAAAGACAGTTCAGCAAATTACCAATCAGCTGTAGCTGATTATCTAGACCGGCACAGTAACAATAAAGAAAATCCGCCTAACATCCAGAATATACAGCCAGTTACAATTGGTGTGGCACAAAATACTATCGGACAATCATCGAGACCTATGATTGGTTCGATGATCAGTGCCACCTGGTTGTTGAAAATAAACAAAAACCACGTGAAAATTTGTTGGCTTGCAACATTCAAAGCATTCTAACAGAGTCTCTCCGTAATAGGAAAGCTACGACTAAACACCTCCGGCATAAGAAGCGCGAGCATATGAGATCATACATCAAAAACATTTGCTTCTAAGCGAAACAAAAAAAATTCAAAGGACTCTTTGCTAAAGTGACGAGTCTCACTAAAAACTTCCACCCTAGAAGTACAGGCTGCAAAGACGGGAATGGAGAGCGGAGAAAAAACGTGGCTGATGTTTTCTCAGTATGGCAAACCTACTTTCAAAATCTGCTAAATCGGAATGACGAGGTGACCCCCATTAGAGCAATTATTCCACTATGTGAGGATCTTTTTGGTGCAAAACCCACAATATAGGAAGTAAACGCGTATAATTTATTATGCTCGGAGACGCTATTTTGGCAAATTGATTACAATATCATTGCCTCAATTTGAGTTCAAGAGAAGGATCCAGAGAATGGGTAGAGGCGACCATCGTAAATGTAAAAATTATCATAGCATAGCTCTCATAACGTTCACATTATAAAGTGTTGACCAACGTTGTATTTGCCAGAATATGACCATTTTTTTTTAATTTGGTGCTCATGTACGTGTTAAGGAAAAGCTACATTGAAACTTCGTATTTCCTGGAAGTACACAATTCCATAATGCTCGATCCTTATGCAAGAAGACATAGTTTGGAGGTTAACAGCAGCAAAACCAAATTGTTCAGTAATACATCATCAAATGAAATGCAGGCAGCAATAAAGCTCGAAATGTTGCCGGATGCCGACAAAATCCCTTCATGTGATGTAAATGCTAGTGAGAGAGATATACTATTAAAGTTAGCCGAAAGTTGCCAGCCGAAAGATAATGCAGATAGTGTCTTGAATACAGCAAAAATCAGTCATGAACTTAAGAATTTACGATTTTAGCATCGGTTTATATCATTCGGGTGAAGGAGAAATTATTTCAGTTTATAGGAATTTAAAAATCGATAGGAGCGAGAGTATAAAGAGAGTTTAACAAATAGTCAAGACACTATCTGCATTATCTTTCGGCTGGCAACTTTCGGCTAACTTTAACAAGGTGAGAGAGATAGGGAGAGATAGAGAGATATAGAGAGAAAGAAAAAGAATGAGAGAGAGTGAGAGAGAATGAAAGAGAGATGCAAAGAAAAGAGAAAACCGCAGAATTATAACCTCAATTAATTAAATTCAACACGGTTTGGTAAAGAAAAAACATTCTTAATCCAATGGGATATTTGCAAATAGTGATCGTAGACGCATCCGAAATTGAATTTGTTCTACATAAATCGACTAAACTTGTATTAATATTACATTTCAACAGTAATATTAACTGATGGCAGTATAATTTAGAATATCGAGCGACTGAATTCATTTGTTATGCTATTCTATTTTGATCTGCCAAACATATGACAGATCAGAAAAGTTTATACTGTTAAAGTGAGCCGAAAGTTTCCAGCCGAGAGATAATTGAGATGGTGTCTTGAATACAGCAAAAATCAATCATGAACTCGAATTTAGGATCGGGTTATATCATTCGAGTAAATGGGAAATTATTTCAGTATATAGGAATTTAAAAATCCATAGGCGCGACAGTATAAAGAGAGTTTAACATCCGGCTGAGATAGTCAAGACACTATCTGCATTATCTTTCGGCTGGAAACTATCGGCTTACTTTCACAAGGTGGAAAGTTTATTAAAAATTGGCTTTAATTTTTAAAATAAATTAAAATTACATATTTATTCAAATAAATATTTTAAATTTATATTTAAGCATCAAATGAGTCTAGCGACGTTTTGAAGAAGAGGATTCGGTTGAAGAAGATTTTATAATTTAGTGTGTGTCTTTTAAAATAAGGAGTCATTTAAGGATTACATTAGAATTTTTTAATAAAATTGTTGTACGGTTCACTAAACGCCGCCATGGATTGTCACCTGCATTTAAAATGACAGTTTGTTTTATTTTGGTTGGCTAGCGGAGCTAGCTATCGGGTGACAGGAGTGTCTTTAAATATGTCAAAATCTACTGTAGCACGAAACACTACAACACAAAAAGAACAAAAATGGAAATTTTCCACCGAAAAGCTTTTATTAACTTTTATTACCTACTCGAACACTAGACTTTTGTGTGATATCCGCACCTCTTGCGGAAAAATAACCAATCTATTTTAGAATAATCGATTTAGAACAAATTCGGACGCGTTCATAGTCTCAGTAAATAGAGCGACGGAAACTTTTTTGTTGATATTATATTTCGACTTAATTTGGTTCAAATTTTCTAATTATATTTTATTATATTAATTTATTAAATTTTTACCTTTAGATTTATTTTTTGCATTTAATTTTTTAAATTTTTATTTTTAATTTTATTATGTATTTTTTTTTAGATTCATAATTTATTTCTAATTTTATTTATATATTTAATTGTTCAAGATTAATTTTTATTATAATTGTCACATTTGGTGATATTATTAGATTTTTAATTTAGTTATTATTATTCGATTAAATATTTTTGTTATTTAATAAGATTTATATTTAATTTCATTTGGTGAGTTTAATTATTTTTTTAAATTTAACTTTTAATAAAATATTCTTAAAAAATACTATGAGGTGAAGAAGTCAGCTAGTTTAATCCGGGATAACCTTACGTAAAATATTTTAATAATATATTTTCATAATAAAATTATATATTATTAAGTATTATATTTATTAAATTGTAGATCAAAGTTCATCAATACTATTGCAATTATATTTAATTGTAAAGATTAAGTATTATTTTAAAATGTCTCATTTATAATTGATATTTGATAAATATAAATATTTTGTTGTTTTAGTTTATTTTAGGAAATATAATTTTATATATAATATACTTAATTAAATTTTAAATTTTTAATTAAAACATTTAAAAAAATTTATTTATGTATTTATAATTAATTAATTTTAGATTTTGAAATGTATTAAATTTTTATATTTAAACAATTACAAATAATTTATGATTCATTAAAATTGTTTAATTTAATATTTTTTATAAATTATATATTAAATTGAAACATAGCACATTTAAAATTATATTTGATTTATAGTTAGTAAACGTTTTTTTTAAATTTAATTTAATTTTTAATTTTTTAATAAAACTACTGAAATTTAATTTCAGTATTAATTATTATTATGTATTTATGTAATGTAACGTGAAGATTTGAAAATCCGGCTAAGTTAAGCTTGTTAAAAGAAACATTTATTTAATTTAGTTAAGATTGCTGATTTTTTTAATTTAAATTAATTTTTTACTGTATAATTTATTTTATTTTATATTTTTTTATTTTGTTTTATAAAACTAAAGACTAACTAAAAAGACGAAATAATATATTAAAACAATTTAAATAAACTTAAAAAATTAAATTATCATTTGGCTTTCATGTTTAATTTAAAATTAATATTTTAATAAATTTTTCTTCGATTTTTTTTTAATTTTATAAAACATATCATTTAAATTTTATGTTATAAGTACATATATTAATTTTAAAATTTACAATTAAATAAATTATTATTTTTATTGTTGTTACAATGTTACCAATTTATTTTAATTTAATTTTAATACTTTGCATTTCTAATTAATTTAGTCGTTTTAAATTGTTGTGTGTAACTTTTTCATTTAAATTATATATTTGTTTTTTTATAAAATAACTAATACTAAACTAATATTTAATTTTCTATGTTGAACATTTAAAATTTAACTTTTTAAATTATATATCTATATTATGAATATATTATTTAATATTTATGCTTGTGATTAAGTTTTATTTTTTAAAGAAGATTTTTATGTTTTAAATATTAAATTTAAATTATGTATGCAATATAATGCGAGAATTTGAAAAAGCAGGCTAATTTAAACCGGCACTTACTTTAAATTTTTTTAATAGTAGATGTTATTTCATATTTTTAAAATTTTTCATATACACAGGAATTAATAAAAATCCAAATATAATTAAATTTAAGTTTTGTATTATTTTTATAATTCATTAATAGTGTTTAAGTCAAATTTAATTGTGAATGCCAAAGTTTTAATATTATTTAAATTTTTGAAAAATTTATTTTGTGAATTTTTTTAAAACATTTTTTAAAAAGCATTTTTATATTTACAATTTGTGTTATTTACATTTTTAAAATAGGAATATTATAAATTATTTAAGTTAATATATATGTATGTGGAAAAGTGGTCGTGATGAAAAATCAGCCAATTAATAAAAATGGATGAAAAGCTGGTTGATGACTTGCTGCACAACTATTGTGGTTGATGATGGCTAGAGTTGAATTTTATTGATGGAGAAAACAAGTTGCACTATTGAGATAAATTGCACACGCTGAATGAAAAACTTATAACCAAACTATTGTAAAAGTACTTTATTTAATAATAACATACTGTATTTATTTGTATAGAATTATATCTTTTCTGTTCACCAGATTATAAAAGAATGAATATATTTAATTTCTTAAAAACTAAATTGTCATTTTAATATGTAAACCGAGAAATGTAGAAAAAATAGGTTTATAGGAAAAAGCTTTCTTTAAACTTTAAGTAGGAAACTTAAATTTCCCGGTATTATATAAAATTTAAAATTATATTACGTTTGCGCACAATGAACCGATTTGTACCGCAATTTTATTACGTTTTGATTTACATAGAAATTACATTCAATGACAGGTCTGTTTATAACTTTTTTGTTGACATTTGTGTAAGTAGTGTTTAAGAAGGTAAGTATCCAAATTAATAGTCATAAATTAAATTTTTACTGTAACAAATTTTAATAATATTATTGTATTTTCGGGTATTTAAAACTATGAGCCTTAAGGGCGTAATAAATCGCAGTGGATTATGGTAAGTAACATTTTGGTTCATTAATTTATTATTTTATTTAGTTTTAGGTGAACGCGAGTGTTGTGGTGAGACATTTTATATGAAAATTCTCACCAACATATAATAGTTATAGTAGGTATAGGTACTAAAATTTATTAATCCTTTTATTTTATGTTAATATTTTTAATTAATTTAATGAAATATATTTTATTGTGTTTAATATAATTAATTTTATTATATTATTTTATTTTATTTTATAATTTAAATTTATTTTTTTTAGATTCATAATTTATATCTAATTCTATTTGTATATTCAATTGTTCAAGGTTATTGTTTATTATAATTTTCAAATTAAGTTTAATTTACATATTTAAGAAAATTTATATTTAATTTGGATTGGGTTTAATTATATTTTTAAAGTTAACTTTTAAATTTTTTTTTTTTTAAAATGCTAGGAAGTGAAGAAATAAGCATTTTAATCCGAACAATCACTTAATATTTTGATAATAAGTTTTTATAATAAATTTATAAACTAAGTTTTAATATTTATTAAAATGTACATGTATTTAATATTTAAATTTAATTAAATTTTAGTTTTATTATATACAATAATTTTTATAGTTCATTAATACTGTTGTGATTATATTTAATTGTGAATGATTAAGATTTAATATTATTTTAATTTGTCTTATTTAATTTTAATGTTTAATTTATTGTGTTTAAAAAATTAAACTATATTTTATATATAATTTAGTTTTATTTTTTTATAGTAAATTTTTAGTTTATTTTAGGAAATAGTTTTTTTAATATTTTTAATATTTTGTTTTTCATGAATTATAAACTTTATGTTTATTTAATTTAATTTAATTTTTAATAAATTTAACGTTGATGAACGTAATTTAACGTTGTTTCATTGTTGAAGTCGAAAATGAAATTACATTTAACTTTTAGGTTATACACCATTTTTATAATTTAGTAGTTAAAGTATTAAATAGTAATTTGTTTTGATATATTTAATTGTGAGTGATATAGATTTATTATTATTGTAATTTAATTTTTTTACAGTTTAATTTATTTTATTTTATAGTTTTTATTTTAATATATTATCTATTAGATTTTAGCTATAAATGAAAAAAATATATATATAATAAGATAAATTAGCCCTTAAAAATTAAATTTATATTTTGGCGTTAGGTTTAATTTTAATTAATTTAAAATTAAACCTAACACCAAAATGGAGTTAAAAATTTTATATTTAATATTTTTAATTAATTTTCATAATTTTTTTAAAAATATATTTGTAATGTTAAATTACAAATATTTAAAATTTATAATATATATTAAATTTAAGTTTTTATAAATTTCTTTATTTAATCGTTTATATAAATTATATTATGTTAAATAAAAAAAGAATAGATTAAACTGTATTATATCTTATACTAGTAGTTATAGTTGATCAAATTTATATTAAATTTTGATATACTATTAACATTTTATACAATAATGTAATTTTGGATTTGTAATTAATTTTGTGTGGAATTTTTTAAATTTAAATTATATATTAAATTTGTTCTAAAACATTTTTTAATAAAACTTTTATTTAATTTTCTATGTAAAAAATTTAAATTAAATTTTTTAAATTAGATATTTAAATTTTTACATATTTTATTTTATTTTTACATTTATGTTTATTTAATGCTTAGGTATAAACATTTTTAAGCAAATTTTTTGAGTTTTATTTCTAATGCGCTTTAATTTATTTATAATATGATACTAAAATTTTTATTTAACTTTTCTTGTTTGGTTTAATATTTTAAAAGTTTAATTTTGTTTATTTAATAGTTTAAATTAAATTTTAATTTTAATAAAAGATTTTTTTAAACGCCTTTTTACAAATATGTACATATTAATCTTGTTTAGATTTTTCAAGTATTAATTTTATAATTTATTTAATATATAGTAAATTAAAGTATTAAAATTTACTAATTTATCAAAAGTTTATTAAAAAATTTATAAATTAAACATTATATGTATATTTAATTTATTATTAATTTATTATATATTTAATTGATTGTTTGTAAATTTTTCTGGTATTTAATTAATATATTTAATTTTGTTTCGAAAAAATTGTTTAATAAAAAAGTTTATATATTATTTTTTATATTATTTATTTACGATTTCTGTTATTAACATTTTTTAAGTACCAAATTTTGTAATTTATTTAATTTATAATAAATAAATGTATCAACATTTATTAATTTATAAAAATTTTATATTTAGTCGTTTACAACTAATTTTTATTATTATTTTAATATAATGCATTATTTTAATTTTATTTTTATAACTTATATGTTTAATTATTTAATTTTTATATTTAATTGTTTCGCAAATATTTTTTAATAAAAAAGTTTATATATAATATTTATATTATTTATTTACTTTTTTTAGAAATTTTATAAATAATTTTTAATATTCTTTTATTTGTAATAATTGTTAATTGTTTATACTTACTGTATTTTAAATTCTGTATTAAATATAATATAATATTGTTTATTAAATTTAATTTTGATTTAAATTTTGTTTTTATTTTGTTTAGAAATTATTTATTTAAGCTATAGTTTATAACAATTAAGTTTATCGTATAAATTATTTATAATTTTTTAGAATGAATTAATTTAAAATAAGATTTTATTCTATTGTTTAAAGTATCTATTTGAACCATTTTGCAGTATTATTCTTGTCCATATTAAATCCACGCTGTTAGTATTATGTTTGTGACAAATTCACGAAAACTCGCAAAAACCTGAAATTGTTGTACAGTTTTATGTAGTGGATATTCATTGGCCATAAAAGTCATTGGAACAATTTAAGATAATCTATAAGGCGGTGTTTTTAATAAATGAATCCTAAATGGAAATGAAGAGATGGATATTTGATCACAACAACCGATTGAATTAGAATTTTAATGGCCGATGATTTAGACCATTTGAAAATAAAATCTTAAGATGTATTGAAAGTTGAAAAAAGCTTAACCACCAAAAAATCGATTTTCGTCATTACTATAACGATTGAGATCATGGATTATTTAGAATCATATAATTTAACAAACATAATTTGAACTTACGAACGATTTAGCAAAACATACTGATAACAAATCTATTATTGCCATAGAATAAACCCGCAAAATAATGAAAATTTATGAACCAAACTTGTATTTTCAAACCGTGTGCTCTTCAGCCGTTTCCTTTTCCTTTTCAATAATTTTCTATATAAACATTTCTTTGCACATTGACCGTTAAAAATTTATCGAGTTAAACAAATTTCTAACTTTAATTAAACAAAAATATTTCAATATAAAACTCAATGATGATGATGGTTCCTAAATCGTATAATAATAAAAAGAGAGGGAGTGCATTGAAGAAGTGAAGAAGAAGAGCAATAATAGAGCAAATAAAATTGGAAAAACTGAAATGAAAATTTTCGAGGAAAAAATCTTCAATTATTCACCGCAACATACATAACCTCTATTCTTCCGAAGAGCATACACAAAATCAACATAAATTTTATGTAAATGTATTTTCAAGGTCTAGTATTCGCCACGTAATACAAATTACAATATGAACGGCAAAATAATTTTTTTCGTACGAATTATGTGGGTCAAGTAATTTTGTTGGATTCTGAACTTTTTTTTTTAGAAATTATTATGCTTGAATAAAATATGAACGGGAGGTTTCAAAGATATTCCATAAAATTAAATTAATTTATGTAGATGTAATCAGACATTTGTCGAGTAGTTTACTATGCCTATAAATTTTATTGCGTGATAGCTAATCTCTAAATTCCCACATTCCGCACATTATAAGCCCGAGACGTATAAACAAAAACGAATTAAATAAAATCTATTTTTAGATATACGTACCAAATTTAGAAAAAGGATGTAAGCCTTATAGATATTTTTTATTTCGAACTGAATAGACTGAAATCGTTTCGAAGGATATGAGATAACAAAAAGTAGAGATAAGGAAAATTGATATGAAAATCCATTTGGTAATATTTTGTTGTAATTGTTAAATTGCTTTTATTTGTGTCTTTTCCATTTTACATTGTCTCGTACGTCATGCGATTTGTGCGACGATTTATATTGAAGTTTATGCATCAACGATGTGATGCTCTAGAAAGATGTAACATAACAAGAAAACCAATCAAAAACTTTCATAAAATATTGCACTTAGCCACCACCACGATTAAGTGCAAGTGTTGCAATAAACCACATCGAATTCAGAATTGCTTTAAATTACTACGATGTGATATTGAATTTCGTCAAAGATTCATCAATGACCACAATTTATGCACTAATTGTTTAAAGATGGAACATTCTGTAGCAGGTTGTTCATCGATAATTAATATAGCATGAAACTAATAGGATTCAGATCAAGATATAAAAGTAAATATCGCATCTAAACATACCAAAATCAGATTCGGTCAGCTTTTTTCAACCAATAAATTCGGAGGGTCAAAATTATACCACCAACAATGGTACACGCGTTGGAGAAGAGTAACCAATATTGCCAACCATAATTGTTTCGACAGGTGATATACAAGGTAACGTTCACAATATCCGGGCATTATAAGATGCATGTTCAGAATCCACGTTTATCACCAAATTGCAAACCAAAAAGCTAGGATTGAACCGTAAGCATGCACATGTGTTGGTGAATGGTTTATCGTCAGTTTTGCAGGCAGTACCAGAGGGCAGATTAGCATTAATCTATCTTCACTTTGTAATCGTAGCTGCATTAATATTAAACACGCTGACTAATTAACTGCCTTCTCAGGCAATAGTTATTCATGAGGTATACAAAAGTGACGTAAGCGAATTTCGTTTGGCCTATCCTAATTTTTACTAGCAAAATCCAATCGACCTGATACTGGGTATCGACCATTTCTACGACATCGTACACGGAAAGCTAGTATTGTTGAAACAAAATCTGTATTTACTTGACAGATTATTCGGATGGCTAGCTGCCGGTCATGTTGATTAAAAAAAGAATTCCCCAACTAAGTGTTTCACGATTCAAATAAATACAGAAGCAGTTTATCAATTGCTCCGAAGATTTTGGGAAGAGTAGGAGATAAAAACTAATATACATTTGTGAAGACAGCCCAAATTTCTATCCCCGAAAATCGAAAAAGATGCTTATGGCAATACTATACATGTTTATGTATACTATTGAGACATTTAATTAACAATTATAGCAATAAATTTAAATTTGGCAATTATTCCAGGAAATTTTTGAAATTTTGTTTTTTATTTAGTTTAACACTTGAAGAATTGTAAAAATTGTGGAAAAACGGGGGTTTGGCGGCAGCCCCCATCTTCTAAGGTATACGAGGGTTGCCTTTTATATTTCGGGATTGGACAATCCTAGTGTTGCAATCTGGCAACTGACAGCTCTACCGTAAAGATTGACATTTTTGAGATTATAAGTACTCAGAACGTTTTGACATTCGAGCGCTATTTGTGTTGTTTACAGTACTCATTAACTCAACATCTCGGCGAAAAAATGGAATTAAATCGTGAACATTTTCGTGCGATTATTTTTTACAACTTTCGACGTGGATTAAGGCAGCAAGAGTGCATGGATGAACTTAATTCAATTTTTGGCGATGAAGCTCCATCAAGGACCAGTGTTTATCGATGGTATGGTGAATTCAATCGAGGTCGTAGTTCACTCCAAGACGAATTTCGTGAAGGTCGTCCAGAATCAGTTGTTGTTGCGGAGACCATTGATGCTGTGCGCGAACTGATATTGCAAGATCGTCATGTGACCTATCGTGAAATTGAGACAACCTTAGGCATTAGTGGGACCAGCATACATTCAATATTGCATAAACATTCGAATGTCAAAAAAATTGGTTCGCGTTGGATCCCACACAATTTGCCAATCGCTCAAAAAAAGGCTCGTGTCAATTGGTTGAAAGAAAAGCTCAAAAAATACGATCGCGGTGCTTCAAAACACGACTATGACATAGTGACAGGTAATGAATCGTGGATTTACGCGTATGAGCCCGAGAGTAAACAGCAGTCGACTGTATGGGTGTTTCAAGATGAGCCGAATCCAACAAAAGTTGTTCGCGCACGAAGCACTTGCAAGCAAATGATCGCCTGTTTGTTTCGGAAAAAATGGACATGTCGCAACCGTACCACTAGAACAACGCAGAACAGTCAATTTTGAGTGGTACACAACCATTTTTTTGCCAGTTGTCTTCCAAGAAATCAGGAAAACCAACTGCTGAAGACGGATCTCTCTTCACCACGACAATGCGAGCTCTCACACATCGGCTCAAACAACTGCATTTTTGAGCACTCAAAACATGATTTGATGAGTCATCCGCCGTATAGTCCGGACTTGTCACCAAATGAATTCTTTTTATTCCCGTAGGTAAAAAATAAACTGAGAGGTCAACGTTTTTCGACACCTGAAGAAGCGGTTGCTGCGTTCAGAATGCATGTTTTGGAGATACCTCAATCAGAGTGGAAAAAGTGCTCCGACAATTGGTTCAAACGCCTGCAAAAGTGTATAGATCTTCATGGGGAATATTTTGAAAAACAATAAAGCGATTTTCGATGATTAATATTTGTTTTTGTTCTCTAATCCCGAAATATAAAAGGCAGCCGTCGTAAAACTAGTTAAAACTACATTAAAAAATATTTTGTATATACTGATAGTTGATTTTTTAACATTTGTGGCACTATCAGAAGAAGCGATAAGAGCGATAAAATTTCTTTGATCTGTGTCTACAAGGTTGACGAAGTAATTAATACTAATAAAAATAAAAATAAAAATAAAAATAAAAATAAAAATAAAAATAAAAATAAAAATAAAAATAAAAATAAAAATAAAAATAAAAATAAAAATAAAAATAAAAATAAAAATAAAAATAAAAATAAAAATAAAAATAAAAATAAAAATAAAAATAAAAATAAAAATAAAAATAAAAATAAAAATAAAAATAAAAATAAAAATAAAAATAAAAATAAAAATAAAAATAAAAATAAAAATAAAAATAAAAATAAAAATAAAAATAAAAATAAAAATAAAAATAAAAATAAAAATAAAAATAAAAATAAAAATAAAAATAAAAATAAAAATAAAAATAAAAATAAAAATAAAAATAAAAATAAAAATAAAAATAAAAATAAAAATAAAAATAAAAATAAAAATAAAAATAAAAATAAAAATAAAAATAAAAATAAAAATAAAAATAAAAATAAAAATAAAAATAAAAATAAAAATAAAAATAAAAATAAAAATAAAAATAAAAATAAAAATAAAAATAAAAATAAAAATAAAAATAAAAATAAAAATAAAAATAAAAATAAAAATAAAAATAAAAATAAAAATAAAAATAAAAATAAAAATAAAAATAAAAATAAAAATAAAAATAAAAATAAAAATAAAAATAAAAATAAAAATAAAAATAAAAATAAAAATAAAAATAAAAATAAAAATAAAAATAAAAATAAAAATATTGGAAAAATAAAAAAGTGAACAATTTTCTCCTCTTAAAAACTGATAGGAAACAATCCTGAATTTAAAAATGTCCAAAATTTATACTCCTTACCTGATTATATGTAAAGTAAAATTACGCTAAATATACCGACAGCGAAAATCAAAAATTACTTTAAATATTCCTCCTTCATCAAAATGCAATATTTTTACTCTCAGCCCAGGAAAATGTTTGAGTCATGATAGTTTTAGCTGTCATGACAGTAATATTTCGGGGCTGAGAGTAAAAATGTCGTGATTTTTTGGGCTGTGAGTAAAAAAAATGTCATGATAGCAATAATTAGGGTTGCCATCGCATTTTTCGGGGATGACAATTGGGCTATCTTCATATATCTGACTTTCCCGGAGGAATCAACACTATGTCCAATTTTTCACAAAATGACCTGTCCACATTGTGGGTTCATTATGTTTAATTCTCTTTCTAAAGGTATATGAAACTATGTGATCCTTAAAGTCCTTACGGTTTACATGTTTCAAATAATACCATGTGCAGCTTCCGTTAGAGGCAGAAGGCAGTATCTGGTCCTAAATTCTGCTAAAGATGCTTTCACCTTCAGTATTTCTGAGTTACTCTCGGAACTGTCATCAAAACGCAAGCTGTTGTCTGAGTGTGGTAAGATATTTGACCCATTTGTGAGGCTGTCTCCGGCAACCATCACATTTAATATCATACTTCAATCGCTTTGGTTGTCGAAAACAGGATGTTTGGATGTAGAGAATAATATATCTCAAAGGTTTTAGCATGGTTCCTAGATGTTCCTAGTAAATTAAATTACTTTGTGACCTACAGAACGCCAAGCTTTCTTGGTTTCCAACCAAGATTAATCCAGGTGTGTAGTGCAAGTCGTGGCATATCACCAACAGAACACCTAAACCACAATCGTTGGTGGAAAAGTCCAGAGTACCTACAAAGGTATTGACCAAATCATGAAAATTCGCCAAAATTTGGATTTTGATTGTGGATTTTACATAAAAAAACCATAACATTACCAAATTCGTTCACCATACAAATCACTAAATTTTAGGATGGATCTGGACTGTTATTATATATTAAATCAGAATATTTTTCATGTACATATATAAATAAAAAAATATATTAATACGTATGGTATATTTGCAGTTTTTTTTCTTCTAAGAAGTGATTTTTCATAATCAATATAAATTTCGTTTGTTTATTGATTGCGTGGTGGGGTTAGAGAACTTAAACTGAATATCCCGGAGGAATCAACACTATGTCCAATTTTTCACAAAATGATTCATTCACCATTTAATAAACATACCCAAGATTTTGGTGCGTGTTGTTGTGATACTTAAGAGCAAAACCACATGATACCGTTTAGTGTCGACATCACATAATATTGGTTCCATTAATTCGGGCAGACGAAACCACAACTATACCACAATTATCACACGAAGACCACCTGATGAAAGGCATCGCCACGCAAAAAAAATGGCCGGTTGACGCTACTCAATTGCGGTTTTGGTGAGGCAATGCCCAACGGTATCTTCAGATAAAGACAGGAAGACGCCCAGCGTTTATTTTTGCGTACGTTCAGGGGCGGGTAGACGCTCAACAACGTATTTACGGGTTTGGAGAAACAACGCGCAATATTTCATGATATTTTGTTAAAAAAGGCGGGAAGACGCTCAACGTTATTATTTACGGTCCAAGGCGGGACGGGGTCGTACCATTTTTGTCACTTTTGGTCCGGTGGTAGGGCCGCAACGGTGGAGCTCGAATATAGCCATAACCAAGCCGCAACAGTAAAGGTATACTTTTTAATTCTTAATTTTAATTTTTCGGTTTTTCAATTTTTTTTTTTTTATTAATTATTGCAATTTAAATTTTATTTTTCCCAATCCCAATTTTCTATTTTTTTTATTTTTCAATTTTCCAATTTTTTTTAAATTTAATTTGTAATTGAACACCGGAGAACGGTTGTGGTGCGCGACCGGAGCGCACATTGGTCTCACCCCACAATTTTGAGGCACTCATTATTATTTTTTGTTATAGGTACTTTTATTTACTTTTATCCTATTTTTATTAATCTGGCCATTTCTTCTTATCCCTCATTTTTCTTCCTACCTTGGTGAAAATCACTTAAATAAAAATAAAACACGGTGATTTGTTCTCGGCATTAGGTTTTATTTTATATCCTCCTCGTTGGTTTTGATTTTTGGTTATTTCACCTAATCTTCTTCGTCTTTTGTTTTACATAATAAGATGAATTACTAAATTTGTCGAATCGATATGGTGGGAGCGGAATTCTCATTTCATGTCGGTTCCATATTTACAGGCTATGGGCTTGTCACACCCCATAATTCTCTTGGCAGGACATCCACAGGGTCGGAGTGACAAGTCTAGCATATGTGAGATCCATTCCTGAATAGTGAGAAATTGCCTGTTGGAGAAACGTCGCTACCCTATTATCCTGCTTCGTTGTGGCTGGGCATCGGCCTCTAAGGTTCAATGGGTTTTTGGAGGGGGGGGTTCTACAGTCGACATTATACTTGTCGCTCGGGGAGATCCGGTCGCTCCTGTGGTGGGGACACACAGTTATTATTAAATTTATTACGTTCCTCATGTTTCGGTCGACGGATTCTGCTGTCATTTAATTTAGTTTCAGTTTATCTGGTTTGCTTTTTAGTTTTATGTTTATTATGTTCCATGGTGTAGGCTAGAAGCACGCAAGCCTCAACTTCCCCACGACCCAAAAACTTTGAGATTTAGTCTCTTTGAGATTATGACCATCTGAAACTTCATTTAAGAACGAATACGAGAGGCAAAACCATAAATTAATTATTGGCGTTGGCTTTAGCATATGACGTAGCTAGAATAGCCTTGGCCACAGGCACGGTAAAGTTGTACAAGCTAAATTACGAGTTAAAGCAACTGACACTGAGCCATTGGAGCCACGAAAATTACAACAGTCTAGGGGTGAGCCAGAAAACCACAGAAGATCCAAGAACAACCAAGTTCAGAGGAAAACGCTTGGTTCTAGCTCGCATAGTCCAAGTCGCCATAAAGATAATTTACGGCTAGAAAAAAAAGGAACGAGTTGGCTTATAAGCTTTGGAGCACAAATTCTTTAGAGGCCTAGTGGAGTTTCCAGTACGATTGCGGAGAGTGTTTCCGGCAGTGAAGTTGATTGTTAAAGAGAGAGCGATCCAGGAGGCTGCGACGGAGAGTCGTGTGAAAGGTTGCACTCATTGGAGTTGAGATGGAGGTGTGCTAGAATACGATGAGGCAGAGGAAGGATTATTGGCCCTGATGAGTCAGTAGCGGAAAGCATCCGTATTTTTGAAATCGGTGGAATTTTCCCCAATCGGAATAGAATTTGGTTACTTTAATAGTTTTTTTATTTTTTTTCTTTTTCGAAAGAAAGAAAAATTTTTCCCCCTACTAAGGGAAAAATTCCGATTGGGTAAATCGATTCGAAATTATTCCCTTAGTTTTGAGACAAATATTAGTAAACTTGAAAACAAAACAAAAAAAATGATTAAAGTATAGAGAATTTCGAAGCAAATAGTACTCCGATTGAGAAAATTTTCAGCGAAGAATACATCCCCACGAAACCGACGAACGACCGATTCGTGAAGCAGTATGAGGCCGCATAAATAATATAGCCAAGAAACGATGACGAATCGTTTCGCAGTAGAGAATATAACAGCACGAGCGCCAAAAATAAATCGGTAGCGCAATACGACCATAGAGTGTCAGATTTTCTGATTCTCGACTATAGGTGACTTAATGTGGCTAAATTTCAGCAAGCCCATAAGCAGATTGGAAAGGTCCATACAAAATTGTAAAAAAGAACCACGAATATGTGTACCGAATACAAGAACGCTTTAGAGATGGACGGCAAGTTGTGCAGAACGATAGACTAAAGCGAGGGGTAGTGCTACGAATTCAACTCTACACAAGCGTATCACTTGGTGGCGGAATGGTGAAGTTATACACCATCAATGTTATCAACTTAAATGTTGAGAATTCGAATCCAGTTGAAGACTATAATTTTACTAGGCGATTCAACAATGTTGTCGGATCAAGTATTCCTCCAATACTGATTGGGAATTGGGTTTTAAAGTGGCATTCCATGTGGAGGGGAATAGGAAGATAACGAAAGAAATTGTAAATGGTGGCGATAATCATCATGGAAAATACTGGAATTAACAAAGGGAGTTAATCATCAATAACAAGGGAATGATGACGTGGAATGTTTGCGGATACAACTAATTGGAAGCGATTTACATAACTGCAACACGGATACATCACCAGATGCAATAAAAATAATAATCTCGAACAGAAATATACACAAGTAAGTAATTACACCAGTGAACAGTGCAAGCCGAAACGTAAGGATTGTGAACAGTTAAAGTGAGTATAGTAACAGCAAACTAGCGAGTAGCGAACAAGTTAAGAAGTGATTTACTGTACAAATTAGAAGTGTTAAAATATAAAGTTTGTAACTCAAATCGTTTATTTGCAAAATCCAGAAACGTCCATTTACTTATTTATTTATTTAAATATTAAAGGAAATCGATTTAGTACATTGCAATTATGATTTCAAATTAACAAAAGTAAAATATAAAATATATTAACAAAAAAGAGAACAAAAAAATTAAATCTAAAAATAGAATTTTAAAAATAGAAAATAAAAATAATTAATCTATTCACACTTCGATTATAAATAAATAAGAATTATAAATAAAACAATTATTTAAATTAACAAATAGTATTTCAAATATGAAACTGTCAAAGGACTTATTAAAAATTTAGAAAATACGATTTTAACTTTTTTTAAAACTGGTCTTTGATAAATTAAAATCAAATTGATCAATTACGGCATTGAAAGATTTTGCAGATCGATTAATGGGATTGTTATCGCCATAGTTGGTTGGATGGTGTTCAAGCGCCAAAAATTGATGATTACGCAAAGTCCTGCTTGGGACATTTATGGATATGTTTTCCAGGATGAAGGATAAAATAATGTGGCCGAGAAGGACATTTCCGATAAAAGCGGCATCCAGAAGTAGACGCCTGTTTTCAAGCGTGCACATGTTATATTCTTTGCACCTTGAAGAGTAAGGAGGTAAACGAGCCACATTTTCGTAGAATGGTATGTTGTAATCATAATTCCAGCCAGTTTTCTTCAACAGGAATATAAGAATTTTTTTTTTGTATGCATTCGATTCTGTTCAAGTGAGCAATGTAAGAGGAGCTCCAAACCGTTACAGCATACTCTACTCGAGATCTTACATAAGCGTAATATAATTTGCGTATAGTATGTACATATATCTGTGACTTTCCCAGTCCCCCGCTTGACAAAGGCAAACATGGAGTTAGCTTTAGCAATACAATTATCTATATGGCGGTTAAAACTAACGTTTTCAACAAATGTGACTCCTAGATCAATAATCTCACGTGCTCTTGGAACTTCCGCACTATTTATTTTATATGCCGAAGTTATTGGATATGTTTTCCGATGAAACGACATAATTTTACATTTGGTAATATTGAGGTGTAATGAATTTCGGACACACCACTCACTAAGTCTGTTGAGGTCATCCTGCAGTTTATCAACATCATGCTCATGTTTAATTGTGTGAAAAATTTTTACATCATCAGCAAATATTAGAACATTTGAGTGTTTGATTATCTTGGCTATTCTATCGATGAACACAATAAAAATCCAGGGTCCAATATGCGATCCCTGAGGGACACCAGAGGTCACTTTGATAACATTGGATTTCTCATTCCCAATTAATATACATATTGCAGCCGCCCCGGTGGCAAAGTGGTTAGCATGCTTGCTCCAGCGACCGGAGGTTCCGGGTTCGATTCCCGGTGGTGACAAGGAAAAAATTTCACGGCTGGTTTAGGATCAATGAATTAATCACTCATTATCCGAAATGAAAAAATGATTATGAAACCTCATATGAGGCGGCCAAATCCCTTGATGGGATATACTGCCAGAGAGAGAGAGAGTCGGTTTGTCAGATACGATTTGAACCAATTAATAAATTCTGTTGAAAACCCGAATTCGCGCAGACTTTGGAGTGCTTTGAGGTGGCATATAGAGTCGAACGCCTTGCTAAAATCTGTATACGCTACATCTACTTGATGATGATTTTCTACCTCATTTAACACTTTGTAGGTAAATTCGACCAGATTGGTAGATGTCGGTCTTCCAGGCATGAACCCGTGTTGGTAAGTAGAGATGTGACGTATCAATTTAGATTTAAAAGCATTGCACACACGAATTACGAATCCATATCAAACGCCCAAAATTCGTAACAATATATTCTTTTAAAATATTGAAACGTCAATCAACATAAATTGATTTAAGATGCATGATAAGTTGCGTTAAACAAAACACATTATATTTCGTTAACAGAATTCTAATTAAACAAATGGCATCCGTTATATATTATACGACCTACCTGAAAAATATTTCAAACATGTTCACCTTAATTGTACCTCCCAAGTCACATCAAGATAATTATTTTTGTCTCCACAATGAAACGACAACATGTATCAAAGCAATTATTTATTTATTCTTGAATTCTACCAGAGACACAAAATAATCAAAAAAATACGAGTATAAACTAACAAGACTTGTGTATATACATTTTATATAACTAGACATTTAGAAGTTGGCAAACCAAAAACTTGAAAGTCCAATAAAATAAATTAAAACCACATAGGATTGAAATATGTCATTTAAAGTAAATTTAGAGAATCATATCGTTTTCAACACTAGACTTTAAAATTGTACTTCAAATTTACAAAAATAAAAAACTTTTGCTATACTTGAAAAACACTATGAAAGCTTTTTACCTCTAAACACTTATTACTTTTGCTTAGCTCTTATATCTTAAACTAACCCACATGAAGCTTTAAGTTGTCATTTAAAACCGCAACCAAACACAATAAATTTCATTAAAAATGAATAAAAATAAATTTTGCGGAGAAAAGCACTTCACAAGCAATTTAATTTTGAAAATTTCATTCAAATTACGCCCATTACATTCTAACCTTTTACGATGTGGCAGTTAAACTTTTGGTTAATAAATCGGCACAACTATACATGTCCTTGTATAATATTGAGACGCAATGTCTTAAGGTTTTTGTATAAAGACTAGCAAATAAAAGGTCGATTTGTGTAAATTGTTAAAGAAATCCTAAAAATCATTTTTATAACACAAAGACGAAAGCTTTGGTTTTAGTAAAGTGGGATGTAATCCTGTATATGAATTCGTATCTACACGTCTATGCCTAAAACATTAATCCGAATACATAAAAACGAAGAAAACCAAAAAATTGATGGAATGGAAACATTCAGCATAGTCCGTGTTAAATTTTTTGTGGATACGAGGATAAGAAAGCAGCAATTATTTTTGAAGGCCGCATATAGCAATTACATACGTAGAACGGGATTAGTAAGCTTGTTAAATGCGGTATAAGATTTTTAATTGATTTGTGAATTGTTGCGCTAAATTTTCGAAAGAGCTTTCAAACGATAACAGCAACATTACATACTTGGTAGTTTGTATTCTTATTAAAGTACATAAATCTTAAATTACTTCAAAACGTTCTTCATTCCATTTCAAAGTGTATCATGAAAGCGATCCATCCATATAAAATATATATAAAGTGTGCATATATGTGTGTGTGTGTGTGTGTGTGTGTGTGTGTGTGTGAATTCTCTTGTATATTTTTACTTGATTGCGTTATTCATGAACATAAAAAGGAGTAAAAAGGCAGTTTTCGTTTTATTTGATTGTTAAAATATTTGTTGTTTTTGTTGTTGTCAAATGGGTAGTGCTAAGGGATGGATCATATTTTTTTGTTATTGTTTTCTGGGTTGTTGGGTGATAAAATACTTAAATCTAAAACAATAAAACAAAGAATATTTTATAGCAATTCTTAACAGTAGAGTGTTTTGAAATTTCTAGGAGGAATAGAAAAGCGTGTTTCTAAATGAATAATTAGGATGGTATTCCGAAGGGGTTTTAGCTTTTTTGAGAGAAAAAGGTGATAAAATAAACAAAAATTTAAACGTAACAATACATTACGCATGTCATAATAATTGTGTATGCTCGGCTAATGAAATTATGTTAGGTTATTCGAAACTGAATATGTTTACAGTATAGCGATGCAGTTAGATGCCGTGGCACTCATTTTATAATGTTGAATGAAAGTTAGAGCAATAGTAGGGATTAAACTGAAATAGTATGAAAACATTAAATTCACTACTGAGACTCAGGAATTAAACTTAAAACCTTTTATTAGGAATATTGAGAAGTGGCCTCATATTATCGCCACATTAACTACTCAGGTGCAAAATAACTGCATTCTAAATACATTAAAAAAGTTCAGTTTGCCAAGTATGTTATAAATTTAGACTTAGGTTTTCGAAATCCCGTTTACAAAATTTTGAAAATCAAAATCCCAAAAATAAAATGCTGATAATCAAACTTCGGAAACCAAAAGGTAGGAATTCAAAATCCTGGAAATTAAAATCCCTGAAGTCAATATCCCGGAAATAAAAATAATGTGATTCAAATTGTCGGAAATCAACATCCCGAAAATCAAAATTCCGGAAATAAGAAATAAAAATCCCAGAAATAAAATTTTGTAAACATTTCTGGATTATGGCGACATGTGGCACTATTCTGGCTTTCAGTGGGAATAGGGAATTGGGAAAAATATTTTCATATCATTTTTGTCTAAATTGTATTTTTATGGCCTGCTGAGGGAATAAGTTATCAAATAAAAAACCTCTTAACGAGGTAAATGTTCGAGTGACGAAAGCCGAATTCAATTAACAAAATTTCTGATATCAAATTTGTGCCGAAAAAAACAATTGCATTCGATTTGTCAACGATTTTTCGGAATGTTAGTGCATTCAGCGCGTTGTTGTTGAAAACAATTGTTTTTTTCGGCACAAATTTGATATCAAAAATTTTGTGAATTAAATTCGGCTTTCGTCACTCGAACATTTACCACGTTAAGAGGTTTTTTATTTGATATCAATGATTTTGGCACGGCAAAATGAAAATGAATTGAATTGCGATTCGTTTTATTGTTGTCAGTCAAAACAGTTCACACACACTCGATAGCACCCAAGTGGAAAATGTAATTTATCTGATTTGATTAGTTTTAATTTTGGTAGATAGGTGGGAATTGAAAAAAGTTCTTGCGATAAGTGCAAGATTCCTCTGAAAAGACAGTGTTAACTTGAGAATACGAGTCGCGTTCTCATATTTTCACTTGTCATTGCCGATCAATATTACGTGAAAATTAATAGTCTACAACTTTCTTTTATACCTCAGACAGAATTAAGCCTTGGAAATAAAAACTATGTTTTGTCAAGTGCAATTTTCCATCATGGCACAGAATTTAAAGAAGGCCATTACACAGTAATTTTGAGAAAGAATGGAAACTTTTTTAGAGCAGATGATGGCGTCATCTCACCATGCTCTTGGCCTCGAAATAGTAAAAACTTATATTATCTTTTTTATGTTGAAAAGTAGGGCCAGGTCTCATCATTAGGTACAGATAGGTATTTTTTTTTATTATGTTCAGCATGATAGCCTACGTTCTGGTGTACTGTTTCTGGTGTGTGGCAGACGATTCTATTTCTTTATTTTGCATGCATTTTTTCAATCTTCATTTTGTAGTATTTTAGTAGATTTTATTTCAGAATACTTTACCACATGCCACAAAGTGGTCATGCCGGGTGTGATTCTATTAAACACCGGTTCTCGTAGGCTATCGGCTGAACATTCGTAGTTTAGTTTTTAGTGCATGTTACAGAGTAGTAAAAATTTAGATCAGATGCATGTGTTTTTGGTAGAAATTCGATTGAGTAATTCAACATTTTTTTTGCATGTTTCTTGCTGTTTTATCACTAACCGCATGCGGCTACCATTCATTTTTTATCCCTTAAACAATACAATAAAATATACATATTTTAGAGTGTTAGTTGGAAACTAAAATTAATGATACCCTCTCGCTGATATTCCATCTTCATGCAATGGGAGGAGAGATAAGATCTTTTTTTTAAAGAAATCATCATAAAGATTAAAAAAATGTCGATTTTATGCAAGGAGACTGTAAATGTTCAATGTTTTTGGTGATTTTTTCGATCACATCAATTGGTCAGTTTTTCATTTTTTTCTGTTTTGAAAGTAGGGTCACTGCGGTAAAAATTCTCTTAGCAATGATAGTATTATGATGTATTTATATTTGATTCATTGCAATACGTTGATTCACCATCATTATGAACCGCTATTAGGGTGCATTTGAGCCAAAAAATGAAATTTTGCAAAAAATTAGGGTGGCTTCTAAGTTATGGAGGTCAATATCTAAAATATACGAGTTTTCTGGGACAAACGGTTGATGTCATATTGTAGGTGAGATTTGTGGCTAATAATCCTGAAAATATGAACCAAAAGTCTAATTTTTTAGCAATTTGGCCGAATGTGGCCGGCGATTTGGCATTTTTCAGTTTTTTGGCCAGATTGACCCTCCACTCTAATTTTTTAAATTTTTTGATAGCTGGCGTCAATACCTTTCTTACGATATGCATATGTTCGGGGTGTGTCAAATAGGTTCAGCGCTGTGGGCGTGGCCATAATGGCCAAAAATGGCTGTTCAGAGACCGGCCGCAGCCAACATGGCGGCCAAATCAAAAAGTTATAGAACAAAAGTTGCTTAGTTTTTCAAGTACTACAAACCCTGAAAATATGAGATCAAATGAAAGAAGTACGGACAACAAACAAACAAAGAAACAAACCTATATACCAAAGCAAGATTATATGGTGACGTCATAGAAAAAATTCTAAATGTCATAACTTTGGTCAAAACTATCCGTTTTGGACGTTTGTGGTGTCGTTGAATTGATATTGACGTCTACAATCATAATTTGCTAGCTAAAAAATAATTGGGCACTTTTTGGTGCAGTTATACCAGAAAAACTGATTTTTGAGGGCAATTTTCGGAAGGTCATATCTCCACTCAATGTTGGTAGAAATTCATGCTTTCATACATTATTTGGGTCTACTTTTCAAGTCCTTTCCAATGGTATATAACGGAAAAAATTCGAAACTAGCTGTATATATACGAGTTCGACTTCCAGCACAGTAGGTGCTTTCGTCACTCGTTTGGACTGCCGTCCAAAGTGATTGGTGCAAATATTTTTTAACAAAGTTAAATGGGAAAATATTTTTCGCTATAGAAATTTTGTGGTGTTGTGTTTTCCCAATTAACTTTGTTTTAAATATTTTTGCGCTAAACTTATTCGTTCAGTAGGCCAGAAAAATAAATTTTGAACAAAAATGCTATAAAAATATTTAGGAAGGAAAGGCAGACTAGCGCCACTGGGGCGTATTCTTGAAATCGGTGGAAATTTCCGCATGCGGAATATAATTTGCTTTAAAATTCTTTAATCGTTTTTTCAATTTTGTTTGCAAGTTTTCTATTATTTATTCCTACTAAGGGAATAAATCCGCATCGATTTACCCAGTCGGAAATTTCCACCGATCTTTGTTTAGTAGGGAAATAAGTAATAGAAACTTGCAAACAAAATATAAAAAAACGATTAAAGTAGTCGGCGAAAAATTCGAATAATATAAAGAATTTTAAAGCAAATTATATTCCGCATGCTGAAATTTCCACCGATTTCAAGAATACGCACCCTGTGACCATGGAAATGGGATTCTAAAATGATTTTTGGAGAAGGTTCTGGAATAGGACCACTTTGGACGAGAATTGGCCATTTCTAGTTCGATTATAATGGGATTAGTTATGTTGAATGAAAATTTAATTATAAAATAAATCTTCGGACAAATTGTGGAATATGGAAACTTGCGACAAAACTAGGCTATTTTTTAACCAACCACAATGGGATTTGGCATGTTAGATGGAAGTGAGATTTTAAAATGGTTGTTGGAAAAAGTTGTGGAATATAATTCCTACTTGGGTGAATTCCGTCAATTATTAACCGATCATAAAAATCCAAGAAATAAAGTTTTGGGAAAATTTCTGGAATATGGCCACATGAGACGAAAATATGATATTATTTTATCGATTTTGTAGGTATTGGGTATTTTGAATGGTTTGCAATTCTACCTGAGACGGAACTATGAGCATGGTTTTCTTGGTTGAAACTCGACAAATTCTTAACCAATCATGATATAATCGAATAAGTTGGTTGGAAATGGGATTGAAAATGTTTTTTAAAATAAGTTCTGGACCATGGTCGCTTTGGATGGATCTCGACTATTTCCTAACGAAATTGGATGGGATCTGTTATGTTGTATTGCCATCTGTTTATTGCTGTAATTGCTTAACTGATCATGACGGGATTGTGTATGTTGGATGTATTTTAGGTAATACAATGGTTTTGGAAGATATTTTAGAATACGGCCGCCTGGAACGGGACTCGGCTATTCCTTCGTCGATTATGATGGAATTGGGTCGCTTGACGAAAATGAGATGATTAAATGATTTTGAACATAGTAATGGATTATAGCCACCTACAACAGAACTTATACGTCCACTGCATAAAAAGCCGCCTGATTCAAAAATGAATATTGCCGTAGCATAGCACTGCTAAATACCGCCACCGATTTGCTAATGTTGTAATTGCGAGAATTATTCCTCTTGCCGAAAATATCATCGGTGGCTACCATTATGGTTTTCGCTCCAAGCAATGAACTACTGACCAGAGTTTCACTTTGAAGATGATCTTGAAAAAATAGTTGAGAATACAACAAGCCCGTTCAGCAATTTTTTATAGAATTTCAACAGACATATGACAGTATCCGCCTCGAAAACCCTCTGAACCGCACTCATATGTTTCATATTTCAATATAAGCTTGTCTTTCTCTGTGTAGAATTATGGTGATCTCTTCCACTGTCTCCGTGTCTGATTTCTTCATATAATCAGGTTTATGAGAAGAAGAGTTTAGTTTAAGAAAAACTAAACATTTATAACACCAAGTAGCTTACAGGCGACCATAACTTTGACAACATGGAAGAATTAAAATATCTATGGTCAGTTATAATCGATTCTTTGACGCACAGTCAAGGTGATTGCGTTCAAAATATTTTTTTGCAGTCACAAGCTCACACTATACAAAACACTTGTAAGACCTAAGCCAACTTTTGGAAATAAAGATGGACTAATCGTAGACTGTGACATCATCAGATTCCAGTCGGTATATGTCGCAAATGTAAATCTAGACTACACTGGCTCGACGACATCTAATATGATCGGCCAGGATGGATGTAGATACTGGTAGGGTGAGGGATGAACCAAGTTCAACGACCTCAGCGCGCACAGAGAGAGAGAGATAGAGAGAGAGAGAGAGAGGAGAGAGAGAGAGAGGAGAGAGGAGAGAGAGATAGAGAGAGAGAGATAGAGAGAGAGAGAGATATAGAGAGAGAGAGAGAGAGAGAGAGAGAGAGAGAGAGAGAGAGAGAGAGAGAGAGAGAGAGAGAGAGAGAGAGAGAGAGAGAGAGAGAGAGAAAGAGATAGAAAGAGAGAAAGAGAAATAGAGAGAGAGGGATAGAATTAGTAACCAAAAACTTTATCTTTATCTTTATCTTTATCAAAATTACCATGTATACCAGGTTTAAATTTCATAAGTCGCTTCCAAAAATCAAAGACATTTTAATTTTTTCAAATTTTAAAAAATCGAGTAAGAACAAATGTTTTGTAAATTAAGCTTACAACAAAATAAATTCCCTTAATTTTTCTAACATATCAGCGAAAATCACGATTTCCCATCGGAAAAATTCGACAACCACCTCTATAGTTTAAAAAATTCGGAAACATTTAGATATCGGTACGATCAATACGAAAGACAAGAGAGTTAATATGAAATGGTTGTAGAGTTGAATTATGTATAACTGGCAAGCTCCTCATGTACCATAAAGTTTTGCAGTTTCTTTAAAATAAAGTAAGATGTTACCCATGACATACACATTCTTTTACAAATGATTTTTTGTTAAAATGGCGTTGACAAATAAAATGGTGATAGAATTTTAAAAAAATCGTGGAATAATTTCTTTGAATTTAATTTTTTTATCTAATAAGAAAATGTTATTATGTTTGTGAACCGGCTAAGAAACGACTGAGTTCGATCTCAGACAGCAAAATTCCAGAACACTTCCAAAATTATTTTAGAATTCTATTTCTGTGAACATACTCAATCCTATCATAAAAGGTTAAGAAATTACCGTGCTCCATCCAAAGTGGACAAAATCCAGAACTTGTTCCAAAAATCTTTTTAGAAATGGTCTACTACTTTTCTAGTTAGCCTTATATCATAATTGCTCTAAAAACATTTTACAATCTCATTTCTATCCAACATAACTAATCTCATCATAATCGTTTAAGAGTATTTAATTTCAATTCAACATACAAAATCGCAACATGATCGGTTACGAATTAGCCGAGTTCTGTTCCTGGTTGTCATATTCCAAAACTTCTCCTAAAATTATTTTATAATAATATTTCCGTCCTATATATCGAATCACATCATAATCGGCAAAATGGCCGCTTTTTGTCCAAAGTGGCCGTATTCCTGAACTTCCCAAAAACATCTATTATAGAAGAAATGGACGTATTCTGTTTATCCAAAAATCGTTTAAGAATCCCATTGCCATCAAACTTGCCCAATTTCATCATTGATGGATAGGAAATGTTTGTGTTCCGCCCCGGGCAAGTTTATTCCAAAACTGCTGCCAAAAATCAATTTTGAATCCTATTCTCGACAAGCATACTCAATCCCAACATACTTGATTAAAAAATGGCAGGTAGCTATATTCCAGAAATTCTTCCAAAATTCATTTTAGACATCTATTTCCATCCGACATACAAATTTTTAGCCAGGTCGGTTAAAAAATGGCCGTCTTTTATATTACAGAAAGTTTTATTTCTGATTTCCGGGATTTTAAATTGCAAGGTTATGATTATATCCGTTAAATATCGAAGTTTCGATTTTCAAGATTTCATGCATATTCGTCTATTATTAATATTCCATAATTTGTTCCAGTTGCACAGCTCCGGTGTTGCTCCGGTGGGTGGGCTTCATACATTGCATCAACAAAAATCATTCAATCACAAAAGGTTTGCAATTTGAAAAATGATGTTGAACATATAAATTCCAATGAGTCTAAATTACATAAATTCAAAAACATTTCGGTCTTAAGAACAAAAGTAAAATATTTTGAAGGTAAACCAAAGATTTCACAGGAGGTAAGGAGCTTGTTACGATATCATATCTACCATAGACGAGTTTTGCTGGCGAGGATTTTAAAATGTTTGAAGCAGTTTGTACCATCCATATTGAATTGGTATATTGTTCCACAACAATTTTCAAATATAGGGTGTCTCCTTTCTAAGAATCGTTTGGCACATTATTCTGTAAAAACGATTATTCGAATGCGATTTCAACTAACATAGTTAAAATTTATGATGGTACCTGTACAACATTCCAGCCCAAAGTACATCAAGCGGTTTCAGTGGTTGGTAAAATAATAACTACTACTACATACTAATTTGGAGGTGCCATTTCCGGTACACAGATTTCCACCAAATTTACACCAGTTAATGGAGAAAGTTCAAGTTAGAAGTTTTATTCCGAAAAGTCAATCCGGCTGGACTGTAGAGATACCGAAAAAGGTTGATACAATTTTTTTTACCAAACTCGTTATTTCCGATAAAACCTTAAAAATGGTTTGAAATAGTTTTGTTTGGAACTTAATTTACTAATTTAATGTTTTTAACTGCTTTTCTTTAAATGCTGCATAATCTATAAATCCATCTGGGCTTTTCAGGGGTGGAATTATTGTTGAAAAACATTTTTTTGTAAAAAATCGTTATTTCCACGTATATTTTACACAACAGATCGGAACCGGTATTGTTGCAAATTTGATTTGCAAACTTTTCAAAATATTTGCAAACACTGAAAAACCGTTTATGGAAACAGCCTCTTCCGGTCGAGTGGTTTCGTCTAAAAAACACTGATATTCCCCAATTTATGGTAAACCCTTAAGTATAAAGTTTCATCTCGCTCAATCAACTCGTCTGGCCTGTAGAGTGCCAACTCACTAGAATATAGGTTATTCAGCCCAACGCCAGCGATTTTTTAAAAACTTCTTTTTTTGACTTTGGTATTATAACGAACGGTAAACCTGCAAAAGCTCGAGTTCAAAATTAATCGTGATAAATTACTTTATTACGCAAAAAAATAAAGGGTCTTTTTAAATGCTAATAAAACAAGTTGAGAGTGAGCTTTTTTAATTCGAGATTCCATTGATTTTGGATAATCAGTCCATCGGAAGTGGCAGCTTCCATATAAGCTTATTGTATTTTGTAAACATTTTAAAAATTATTCTAGAAAAACGGTTATGATTGGCCCAAAAGATTTTTTCAAAATTTAACCAAAAATTACGATTTTTGACAAAAAAAGTGGTTTTCGGCAAGAGTTCACCCCTGTACAGCCCAGACGGATAAATTGAGATTAAACACTTTATATTTAAGCTTTTTTCATAAATTGGGCGACATCAATGAATTCTGACCGGGTTTGTTCAATTCGGAGGAAACTTCTCACTTAAGCTTTTTTTCATTAATGCGCAAGTTCCAGTGATTTCTCGCCTAAATCGTTCACCGGAATTGATAGCTTCCATTTTAGCTATTTCATTTTTTGTAAATAATTTGAAAAGTAGAGCATTTACGAAAAAAACGGCAACGCAGTAACAGATTCTTAATCAATATTGCAACAATACCGGTCCAAATTAATTTTGCAAAACTTAACCGGAAATGATTATTTTAGTCAAAAAACTGTTTTTCAACAAAAATGTTTCGATCTGCAGTCTAGACCGATTGACTGATCGGGATGGTATTTCATACTTAAGCTTTTTCCATAAATTGGAAGATCCTAGTGTATTTTAGCCGAGATCGATATGCCGGAAGTGGCAGCTTCCAAAGGCGCTTTTGCATGAGAAGAAGAAAAATGAATATGAACTAAAAGATTATAAATCAATTTTGCAATAATACCAGCCCAGATTAAATTTTCAAACTGAAGTTTTCAAGTTTTTCTATGAATTTGGACTGAACTTCGGACGCCGGATGTGACTGCTTCTATGAAAGCTTTCTCGTTTTCCCCTCGGAAATAATAACTTCAATAGGAGCTTTTTCGTTTTATGCATTATCAATTAGTCTTTCAACAATAAATGATGAAATGGCGTTTTATGATAAAAATAACTTTTTTTGTTATAGAATTCTAATCATTAATTTCATTGACCTAGAACGAGCATGGATAGTGCAGTCTAAATGTCTGTAAAATTTCATACTTAAGCTTTTTCAACAAATTGGGAGATCCCAATGATTTTTGGCCGAAATCGATTCACTGGAAGTGGCAGCCTTGTGAAAATTGCGTCATCATTTACGAGAACAATGACTAGATTCTAAATTTAATTTGCAACCATATAGGTCCAGATTATTTTTCTAAACTTTAGGCGGAAATGATGATTTTTCCTGGAAGTGACAGCTACTGTAGGAGTTTTTTAAATTTAAGCAGTAAAAATTAAATTTTTAATAAGGGTTGACCCCGTTGGTTTTCTGGAGTATAAGTATACATAATGATTTTTGATCTAGAAAATAAGTGTAGTTTATTCGAGATCTATGTACATTTGAAAGTCGGAATGTGACCAAACAACTACATCCCTTTATTTTTTTACTATACGTTAATGAAAGTAAAACTTTATTTCACCAAAATTCGGTATCTCTAGAGTCCAGGCAGATAGACTATTTGGAATGAAACTTCATACTCAAATTTTTCATTGAGAAATTTGGTAGAAACCTGTGTACTGGCAGTAGCACCTTATATGGAAGTTTTTTTAGTTTTTGAAATGATGCTGATATGGATAATATTTATCAAAAAACGACAAAGAAGTAAAACATCCAAATAAATTTAAAGTTTAAATTATCAGAAAGGGAAGGTTTTCTAAAATGTAAGCAGGAGTAACGATTTTTTATTATACAAGATAGTTTTACCAAAATTCTAGTGAGTTTAATTTTTCACTTTAGAAATCAAAATTGGTGTATCCGAGATATACGTACATTCGTGAAGGCATTTCGGCCACAACCTATTTCCACACATCCATTTTTTCAATTACACATGACAAATCCGTTTTAACTTGGCCAGAATTTAATTTCGTTTATGATTTTGGGATCTAGTTATTGAACTGGAATCACTTATTCTCTGACTGAGGGTCCGGAGCTCACAAATAAAGAACTTATAATTATTTCTATTTAACGGGGAGACCAACTCCGGAATATTATTCGGTCTACACTAAAAAAATCCGACCTATTCATTGCATAATATAATAAAATCTTATTAATTATGTTCAATAAATTAAATTCCAACGCAAAAAATCCATATGCCACACAATTAAAACCGCTATACTTTCCACTAATACGTAATTCTATTCTTAAATTACAGAAGAAACGGAAAAACTATATCAACGATGTACAACAAAAAAGCGGAAACTAATGAGAAAACATTAAAATAATAACTTTAATTGTTTTTTGTGTGTGATACGACGGCAAAAAACTTTTCCAAATGTTCGGAAACACTTAATTATATTACAACAAAAAATAAATCGTGACCAAAATAAATAATAAACTCGAAAGCTTTTTGAAGTAAAGTGACATCTACATAAACACGTGTGTGCTTAAAAATTAGTACAAAATTGGTATGGAATTGTGCCATCTATCGTGGGCTAGCAAAAGCTTTTGTATAAATTTATTAAATATTTGGTGTAAAATAAAATGTTTTCCACTTTTATGTATTATATAATTTCCGTATAAACATTCAACAGGTAGCTGAAAAAACAGGTAGAAAATTATTATAACGTATATTCCACATACGAGGGTATATCAAAAAGTCTTGCAATATCATATGAAAAAACAGAGTGAGTGAGACAACAATATATTTTTCAAAACCATTTTTTATCGCGATGAAACTTCTAGAAGAACATTTCGATGTAAATTTTACAGTTCGTTTGTTTTTGTCAATTTAGTAACATGTGTTTTGAATTTTTCTTAAAATGAATGAAATTGAATATCGCGCCGTTATTAAATTTTTCTGTAAAGATGGACGAAATGCAATTTATATATTCAACTATATATCAAAAGTTTACGGCGAATCTGCACCATCATATGCCACAGTAACAAGGTGGGTAAAATTATTCAAAAGTGGTCGGGAGTCATTAGAAGACGACAACCGCTCGGGTCAGCCAGCAGATACCATTAGCCATGATGGCCGAATCTATTGTATTGGAGGACCGGCGTATTTCTGTTCCGCAGTTAGCGTGGAGACTTTCTCTTTCATACGGTACCACATATACTATATTACATGACCACCTTCACATGTCGAAAGTAAGTGCGCGATGGGTTCCCCGTTTGTTGAATGCAGAACAAAAAAAAATGCGCGTTCAAACTTCATAGGCGATTTTAGATATGTACAAAGAAGATCCAGAAAATTTCTTGGATAACATAATAACAGGCGATGAAACTTGGCTTCATCACTGGGATCCGGAATCCAAACAAGAATCGATGCAATGGATTAAACGTAGTGAACCACCACCAAAGAAATTCAAAACTCAACCGTCTGCTGGTAAGGTTTTGGCAACAATTTTTTGGGATGCTGAAGGAATTTTGGTAATCGATTATATGCCAACGAAAACCACAATCACAGGCATATATTACGCAGAGATTTTGCGAAAATTCAAAAAAGCGATCCGGAAAAAACGGCCAAGGAAAGTTAGGAAAAAATCTTGCTTCTTCACGACAATGCACCCGTGCACAAGGCTAATATTGCTCAAGCTGCATTAAAGGACTGCGGCTTCGTGGAAATTCCGCATCCACCGTAAAATCCAGACTTGGCACCCAGTGACTACTTTCTGTTTCCCAATTTGAAAAAAACACTAAGGGGCTGGAAATTTTCCAGTGACTATGAAGTACAGTCTGTTGTAAATGAATATTTTATGGAGCAAAAGAAATCTTTTTTTTTAGAGGGTTTAGGCAAGTTAATTGATCGATGTGACAAATGTATAAACCTTAAAGGAGATTATGTCGAAAAATAAAAATATTGCTGTCTCACTCACTCTTTTTTTTCATATGATATTGCAAGACTTTTTGATTTGCCCTCGTATATCGACTCTTCACACACCGCACCATATACAGATTTATTTTTAACAGAAACGGATTAAAATATTTTTCAAGAAAATTTATATGCAAAAAGATTGGAAATGGTCTACATACCGACGAAAAGTTTTGTTTGTGCTTTTAAATATTTTATTGTTGGAATAAAAGTTATTTATGGGTATTGTTATATCATTTAATTCGAGATGAATAATTAGGCAGCATACGCTTTCTCAGTGAAACTGAAAAGATCCTTTGGCTATACAAATTATATTTTATTAAAGCTGTGTGTCGTCCCATTTTAAAGTAGATAAAAGCTCTATTTAAGTTTTATGACAATATTTTTTTTATATATAAAACTAGATAGTGTTTTGTAAAGTTTTTTTTAGTTGATGACTCCAATGAATATTGAAGCGCTTTGTTAAGCGGTTTTAAATGGAATTTTAATAGTTTTTGGTGGAGATATGAATTTAATATATTTTTTTATATATAGTTTGACCTAGTCTTCGTACTTTCACGTTGCTTATAATAGAGAAAAATTTAAATTGATATAACAAAATTTAACGTACCAATAAAATCCAACAAGATACACTCACCTGTAATGAAATAAAAATATTTAAATTATTAATTTTAATTTTGTGGGATAATTAAACCATAAATATTTAATCGGTTAAGGTATGTTCGTTATCTTTATGTTATAATGTTGTACTTAGCTATGTACCAATGTGTAATTTTGTATATTACACATGTTTAATTGGTAAACAATAAGAACATGTCATCACATTAGTCAACATTAAATATTTAAACAAATTTTTGTCAGGAAGTATGTATGTATGTGAATAATATGTGATTGCGGTAATACAATATATCGCGTTGGTGAGCTAGGGGAGGCGATGTTTATTTTCGTTTACATACATATAAACTTAGTTTTTAGTTACATAATCGTTATTAAATTACTTTAAAAGCCAATATATATTATTTTACACAAACATTTTTCTTAATTATTCCTTAAAATTATAATGATTCAATCAGCTTAGAATTTTAAATGAAAGGTTAATACTTTAAATTATAAATAAGGTACTTTTAGTGACCATTTGAATTAAAGTTTATCCACTGGTTTCACAAACCAAATATTTAAGGTTTTCAAGGATCCAAGTCATCATTGACCAAAATAAATTTTCTAATTCTCAAGAGCTCAGTAATTGAAAACAAGTAATAATAATTAGACTTATTTTAACGAATCTCAGGTCTCGATGATGTTATCTTCTTTTTCAGTACAAAATCAACTAAATTTGGATCTACCTTATGATTTCACAACAAATATTTTGTCGAATATTTTCAAATATTTTACCAAGTAAAGCGAAGTCGTACAATGTGGCACACATCATACGAAGATGCATACCACATGGACCCGGTGAAGCGAACTATTCGCAAGTTGAAGCATCAAGCAATAGCAAGCGGGACTCTTGGAAAACTCCGGTACTATTCCTGCTGCCTGTTTACATATAATAAGAAAGAATGATACGAAAGGTATTTTCTTTTTTTTTAGTAAGAAACGCCCCGGTTGCCGACACCTAAAGAATTTTAATCTCTTAGAAGGAAGGATAAAGGTTTAAATCAGCACATAAGAAGAAAATATTGTTATTTCATATGTATCTGAAATTTAATTGTAAATTAATATTTTTCAGATCCTAAACAATATAAAAATTTATTAATTTAATCTTTCTCGGACTAATGAAGCTAAATCAAATTAGCTTATGTATTGAAAGTAGCAAAAATAGCTTACTAATGAAATTAATGAATAAAATAAATTTAGGTAAAAGTTACTTCCATATAAAGGTTCAAAAATTCGGAAATGTTGAAAATATGTTCCTTATTAGTTAGTGCAGATTAATTACAAACCGATGTACAGATTTAGGAAAGTAATATGCATGTTCTTAAATTGCATACCAAACACAATACGTTAAGGCAAATTTAACTAACGACGTAGCGTTGTTGCTAAAGTCTGTGAGCTCACCAATGAAAATTACGAATGGATGGATTCTTCATGGTGGATTCTTCAAAAACGATATAATCATCGTTGGTCCATCATCAACAGTCATCTTCAAAAATATAGACCCATGTCTGTACGAAAACTTGAATCAGCTTTGAGATTGCGTAAGATCCTTGATAATGACTGACACCGTTCGCTTTCTGAAAGTTCTAGGAGTGTTGGCAAGTTCAAAGAATATCATCTACCATCAGGTGTTCAAAAAAACGAGAAAATTCTGTTATAACAGACACTGTGCTCGCTCGGATAATAACAACTTCCATGACCCGCTGTTGTGATATCACTCACAACATCATCCATTTCATCTCAAACCTCGCGAACTTATAATCAAATCATCATCATCATAAATTAAATACAAGATCGTTACGATAATATAAACGACATCACATACGTATATCAAAACATATATAACATACATAAATTTTATCATGCATACAAAAAATGCATAATAAGCGCGATCGGCGCGATACATAAAAATATAAAGTCAAAGAAAATCCAAAAGCAACAACAAAACAAAACATTAGTTATTTTATACGTCACACACAACATTTTTTCGTTTTCCTAATATCAAAGAGCAACAACAACAAAGCAAGTAGTATATACACTACATAATTGTGTTACTCATCATTTTAATTGTATATTAATAATTAATATAAAGAAACAACAACAAAACACAATACATGTGACACAAATATGTGATATACATTTTTTGTATTCAAATGAAATATCGTTTATCAACCTACAATTTTTGATGATCGGAAAATTGGGAAATACAATTTTTATGCATATTAATTTAAAAATGCAATTTTTCCAAAATCAAATATTATTTTACACGCGACCTAAATAATATTCTTAAATCAAATTGTCGAGTTTTCAAAAATAAATTGTTGGTAGATTACCAATAAACTTTAGTATATAAGAACCAAAATATAATTCAGTAAAAAGCAGTATACCGCGAACAGTAAAACTGGATCGTAAACCCCTAGAGGTTTCGTCACTCGACGAACCTCTACGGTATTAGCGTAGTCCAAGTTTTACGTAGTTCATTTTTAAAAATCGTCCCGATAGTCTCTAGACACTCGACAACGGTGTACCAGAACTATCGCAGAAAAAGAAACAAAAAAACTATCATTGTAAAATAATTATATCCAGAAATACAAAACATTCTTAGCAGTTACTAAGAAACAACAAATAAAGAAAAACATCTAAGAAGTCTGCAGATCGAGATCAAATACATTAGGTAAGCAATAAAAATCCAAGTGAGTATATTACCATCAACTAACATCTGAACGCCCGGATCTTTAACTTGTGGCTACTTAATTTCGCACGGCAAAGCGAAAGAGATTGTGGAACGAGTGGGTAACCCCACAGTATACGATCTTGTGATAGACACACTTGAAAGGTCCTTTCTTACTAACAACAAAATTTAGATCCACCCATTAAGGTGCACTTCTCTTTACAAATATCCCTAGTATAATTTCGCTTCTGCCCCATTTCCACTTTGCTTTGGGTCTCATATCTTAATTAACTCAAGACGTCAACTTCACCTTGACAACATTCCACCTCGAATTCACCCTCAACAATTCAAATTATGTTGTACTATTTGTATAGAGGAGACTAATATAGTTAACAAACAGTCTTATCCATATATAAATACAACATTAAATTAACCCAATATAAAATTATAACAACAACGTATTAGCATATAAATACAACACCGCTTATATTCTAGGAAAGATAAAATCTCATCCAAGAAAAAATGTTGTTTCAACTGCCTGCACACACATCACACGCTACTACAAAATTCAAACTGGAAAACCGAATCGTTATGCGTCGGTTAACCATCATCTCACGGACGAATTGCTCGCTACAGCAATCGCTATCGTATCGCATTCTAATTATAATTTAATTGTCCGAGCTTCATATCGGAGAGGGCAGCAAATCGCATCGCATTAATGAGAACTCCATCTTGATAGCATGCCTTGCCATCTTACCTGAAGTTCACAAAGAAAACAAAAATCGTGGTTCATAAATTATGTCGGGAGTGCGAGTGATATTGGAATCAAATTCCGATCGGCGTAAAACCGGTCCTAGTACTTTTACAAGAAGTTAGTAGACAACCAATGTAAAGTCTGTCCTAGTGATAAAGTAAATTTTATCAATAGCATTAAACTTTTGGAAATGGTTCATATTGACCATCTAGCCTACTAATTTATTTAATTTATTCTATTTATTTAATTTATTAAATTTATTCAATTTATTTAATTTATTGTAATTTATTGTAATTTCTGGTCATTTATTGAAAGTTTTTGTAATTCATTGTAATTTATTGTTAAATTACTTGTATTTTCTTGTAATTTATTACAGTTTGTTGTAAAAGCTCAACTCCTTCGGAAGCTATATCCTTCGTCCATCGTTCAGACAATAAACGGATTCCCCGAAGGAAGAAGTCTGGTGGTTTCGAGGCGATCCAGTCATCGACCCATTTTTTGACGTTTTCATATGAAGTGAAGTGCTGCTGTGTCAGGGCAGATTGTATCGACCGGAACAAGTAGTAATTAGAGGGAGCAATGCCTGGTGAATATAGCGGGTGGGGTAGAATTTCCCAGTTCTGCCTCTCAAAGTATTTTTTGACAGGTATAGCAACGTGTGGCCTAGCGTTGTCATGTTGAAAAATAATCTTATTTTGCCTTTTGTCACATTCCGGTCGTTTTTCAGCTAGAGCTTGCTTTAGAGACATCAGTTGTCATCGATAAACTTGCCCCGTAATGGTTTCACGCTCTTTTAGCAGCTCATAATAGACGACACTCTTTATATCCCACCAAATACAAAGCATCGCCTTCGAACCATGGATATTTGCTTTTGGCGTCGACGAGCCTGGTTCACCTGCCTTGACCCACGCTGATTTTCGCTTTGGATTGTCATAATTGATCCATTTTTCATCCCCAGTGATGATCCGATGCAAAAACCCCTTCCTTTGTTGTCGTTGAAGCAACAATTCGCACATGGTTTTCCGACGTTCCATGTCCCTTTCTTTCAATTTGTGTGGCATCCAATTTATCAGCTTCTGAACCAATCCCATTGCATGCATACGTTGCGAAACACATTGTTGGGTTATATTCAACTCCTCTGCCAATTGTGTTTCAGTCTGACAAGGGTCCACATCAAGCAATTCTTCCAATTCTGTATCATCAAATTTTCTTGGTCTGCCTTCACGTTCTTTGTCTCTTACGTCAAAATCACCATTTTTGAATCGTTGAAACCTCTCTTTCTATGTTGTTTTCGATGGCGCATGCGCACCGTAAACCTCCACAAGCAAACGATTTGTTTCCGCTGCACTTATCTTCAACAAAAAATAATGAAGTAAAACTTCCCGCACATGTTGTTTTTTGGCATAAAATTCGACATCTTCAATTACATGAAAATAATTGTTGTTTAAGCTTTGAACAAATGTCACTAGTAATTATTCAAGCTTAAACCTCCAAAAAACATGTATTGCCCGATTGAATAATATGCAAGCAGTGATACTAACGACACCTATCTAAAAAGGTCGGAAATTTATTTGTACACTCAATATTTTAATTTCTTATAATTAATTGTAAATTTTTATAATTTATTGTAATATTTATTATTATTTATTGTAATTTATTGTAAAATAGACAACCAGACATTGTCTATTTTAATTTATTGAAATTTATTGTAATTTATTATAATGTATTGTAGTTTATTGTAATGTATTGTAATTTATTGTAGTTTATTGTAATTTATTGAAATTTGTTGTAATTTATTTAATTTATTCAATTTATTTAATTTATTTAATTTTTATTTATTCAATTTTTTCAATTTATTTAAATGATTTAATTTATTTAATATATTTTTAACTTATGTAATTTATTTAACTTATATAATTTATTTAACTTATTTAATTTATTTAATTTATTCAATTTATTTAATTTATTTAATTTACTTAATTTATTTAATTTACTTAATTTATTTAATTTATTCAATTTATTTAATTTAGTTTATTTAATTTATTTGATTTATTTAATTTATTTGAATTATTTAATTTATTTAGTTTATTTAATTTATTTAGTTTATTTAATTTATTTAATTAATTTAATTTATTTAATTTATTCAATTTATTTAATTTATTAAATTTATTTAATTTATTTAATTTATTTAACTTATTTAATTTATTTGAATTATTTAATTTATTTAATTTATTTAGTTTATTTAATTTATTTAATTTATTCAATTTATTTAATTTTTATTTATTCAATTTTTTCAATTTATTTAATTTATTTAATATATTTAATTTATTTAACTTATGTGATTTATTTAACTTATTTAATTTATTTAATTTATTCAATTTATTAAATTTATTCAATTTATTTACTTTATTTAATTTCTTTAATTTTTTTAATTTATTTAATTTAGTTTATTTAATTTACTTGATTTATTTAATTTATTTAGGTTATTTAATTTATTTAATTTATTTAATTTATTTAATTAATTTAATTAATTTAATTAATTTAATTAATTTAATTAATTTAATTAATTTAATTTATTTAATTTATTTAATTTATTTAATTTATTTAATTTATTTAGTTTATTTAATTTATTTAATTTACTTCATTTATTTAATTTATTAAATTTTTTTAATTTATCTACTTTATTAAATTTATTTAAATTATTTGATTTATTTAATTTACTTAATTTATTTAATTTTATTAGTTTTTTAATTTATTTAATTTATTTGATTTAATTTTTATTTGATTTAATTCACTTATTTAACTTATGTTATTTATTTAACTTATTTAATTTATTGAATTTATTTAATTTGTTTAATTTATTTAATTTACTTAATTTATTTAATTTACTTAATTTATTTAATTTACTTAATTTATTTAATTTACTTAATTTATTTATTGAATTTATTTAGTTTATTTAATTTATTTAATTTACATCATTTATTTAATTTTTTAATTTATTTAATTTATCTAATTTATTCAATTTATTAATTTTTATTTATTCAATTTTTTATATAATTTTATATAAATTATTTGATTTATTTAATTTATTTAATTTATTCAATTTTTTTAATTTATTTAATTTATTTAGAAAATTTAATTTATTTATTTTATCTGATTTATTCAATTTATTTAATTTACTTAATTTATTTAATTTATTTAATATATTTAAATTATTTAATTAATTTAATTCATTTATTTTATTAAACTTATTAAATTTATATAATATATTTAATATATTTAATAAATTTAATATATTTAATATATTTAATATATTTAACATATTTAATATATTTAATATATCTAATATATTTAATATATTTAATATTTTAATATATTTAATACATTTAATATATTGCATAAACTAAATAAGTTTAGAACATTTAATATATATTTAATGCCACACCGGTTGCAAAGTGATCAGCATGCTTGCTCCAGCGACCGGAGGTCCCGAAATTTCACGGCTGGTTTTGGATCAATAAATAAATCACTCATTATCCGAAATAAAAATATGACTTTGATTCCTCATTTGAGGTGACCAAATTCCTTGATGGGATATAGTGCCAGAGAGAGAGAGAGAAGAGCGAAAAAATTTATTTAATATATTTAATTTATTTAATATCTTTAATTTATGTATTTAATTGGTTCAACTTGATACGGAACTGGCATTACTTAATCGATTTTTCCCTTAATCGATCTTTCCTTATCGATCTTTCCTCGATTTTCCTGGATGGAACACTGTATCAAGTCTTAACAATAGATTTAAGTTGTATTTGCAAATGCCTGCTTTTCCCTCTCCTTTTTCAGAGTTAGGTGGTAAGATTGAGTAATCAACGGGAGTTGGTAATATTAACACCTAGATTAGTAATGGCCTGATTGATAAACAATTTACCAAATGATGCCATGTTATGTCGATGTTTCCGACCTTAGATTATAGATGGTAATATAGTCAAGTAAAGGAAGTTTGTATTTATTATTTTTTTCCGTAAAATATTACTTGTGGTGAAAAAAGCAGTAAAACCGCTTTTTTAAATAAATACTGTGTTTTAAGAGGTTCATATCTTTAAGTTGGCAACACTGTTTTGTTTGACAACTGATTTACAGCTAACATTTGATTTGTCATTTGCCATTTTATAATAAATATACTCACGCCAACGCTTCAATGTTGTTGAAATTTTTTATCAAAATAATGATTCTTTTCGCCAAACTCAACGTGCTTTACATCCATTTTACGACCGTCATAATCCTCCATTAGCGCGGGTAATTCAGTAAATTATGGATCGTTTTCTCATCACGTATAAGCATCATAGCAAGACGTCAAACAGTGCGTACTGAACAAATTTTGAGCTTAAGAAATTCAACTTGTGGAGGAATTAAAGCCATCCGACCATCACACGGTGTGTGCGTTCGGCCAATGGGCTGAAGCACAAATTGATATTGATGTTGAGTTTCCAAACAAAATTAATGGAGAAAGTTTACGTTTGAAGTTTCATTCCGAAAAATTAATCCGCCTGGACTGTAGAGATGCCGAATATTGGTGATAAACATTTTTCTTATCAAACTCGTCATTTTCGATAAAACTTAAAAAATGTTTCGAACTAGTTTTGTTTGGAATTAAATTTACCAATTTTATGTTTTTATTTGTTGTTTCATAAATGCTGTATACTTTTCAAAATATTTGTAAAAAACGGAAAAATTCCTATTGCAACTGATACTTCGATCGACCAAAACGATCGACCAAAAATCTCTGGAAGAAATGAAGTTTCTTCCCAACGAAAACCTTTTATGGAAACTGCTTCTTCTTCTTGCAAAATTAATAATAAAATTTATAAAATTTATAAAATTTACAAAATTTACAAAATTTACAAAATTTACAAAATTTACAAAATTTACAAAATTTACAAAATTTACAAAATTTATAAAATTTATAACATTTATAAAATTTATAAATAAAATAAATTTCTATAAATTTTTCAAAATTTATTAATTTATAAAATTTTGAAAATTTATAAAATTTTGAGAAATTTTAGAATTCATAAAATTTATATATAGGGAGATGACATGTACATTTTCCACATGTCGCATGCATAATACACCGACCTCAATAACTATATAGTATATCAGCAATACTGTCATTTTATCAGACGGTACCTTTATTTAATTACAAGTGTTAATTATGGTTTGTGTTTGAAATCGTATTTCGAAAACTCGTTTTCAAAATTCCGTTATACAAAATCACGTAATGTTCTTAAGTTAAAAAGAGTGTACGCAAAAAAGTAACAACATAAAAGTATAAATGGTTTGATGTTTGTTGACCCTAAAACATCTAGGTGCTGACGTTATAATTGCAAGGAGCAAAAGTTTACGATACACTTCACTAGTATTGTGCTCGAACAAAAGTAAAAATGTATTTCGAAATTAAAGTCACTGCATATTGTATAATTTATGACAAATATAAAATTCATGGCAATAATCGGTGGAAGTAATGCTACATATGGCAATTATTGCAAAATCTGGAGATGTGCTCGCATTGTGACTATATGATAATCGAAGGAATGAAGTGGGCTATCTAAATATGTTTGTCAAGTTTTATAAAATAGATCATGGCTTAGATTTTCAAAAATATCAAGTTTACCTCTAATCTACAATCTATTATATGAATCGGTATTAAACTTTATAGGTCGGATTTTTCTATAATTTGGGAAGGCTTTGTGTAATTTGGCAAAAGTCAGTGTACTGGAAGTGGCAGGTTTTTAATTTCTGCAATATCAAGAATTTTTAGATTTTATTAAATTTAAATATTAAATTTTTAAGAAGGGTTTTCATTCGTTTCATTCAAATCGACACCATCTTTTATCAAATATATTGCATTATTATGTCATGCTAATATTGTTTTAATTTAGGATTTTATGTTTGCCAGTTTGCCACCATCATTCGATTTCTTTAAAATTTCATACTCTACATTAAATAAATTAGCAGGTGTTCTGTTGTCAGTGACAACTTAATTAACTATTCAAACTTTTTCAGGATGCTGATTGCAAAAAATGTATTCCAAAAAGATCTAAAATTATTGTGCTTTGTTGTGCTAACCGCCTGACTTTACATTTTCCTCTAACAATGTATTAACTATTTACTACTTAGGTGTCTGAAACCGAGTCAATTCGATCACAACTAACTAACCTATCATATCCCTCCATCTTGTTATATGTGAAATGTGTGGATGGGCCCAGCATCAACCAGGATTCTTACATAGTTTTGGTTTACCAATTAACTTTACCATTTGAAGAGATTCCAATTTAGAACCTGAAATTGCATGCACAGCGTGTGCTAGTTTACTACTGCCATCTATTAACGGATTTTGCAAACAATTTAGAAACGTCGACAATTTAGTCGAAAAACTCAGGCATAAGTTCAGCAATTCTTATTTAGTTAAGAAAGTTTAATTAAATATTAGATACGGTTTGTTTTGGAGCATCTATGAACGACTAGTTTACGTTGTGTAATCTACCTCGCCCAACTTTCTCCATCGTAGGCGACTATATTCCAGAATTTCATTCAAAAATAAATTAAAAACCCCATTTCCATCCAACATGCCTAATTTCTTTATAATTGGCGAGGACATGACACGTAATATCAACATTACGAGATTTTCATAATATTTTAAGTGTTTTTAAAATCCAGGATTTTGGGCCGCTGCAGTTAAATATCTTTTCATTTAAAATATTATTATGTAGGGTATCCCCGAGGTTCTGATTGTGCCTATTTTTAATTGAGTGTGTTGTTTCGTAATTTGAAAATGTTTATTTGTATAGATGACAAAATGAAATTGAAAAGTTTATATTAAACACATAAAGATTTTATAATAACACTTCTAAAGAAATCTAATAAGAATATTTTTGAAATTTTTTATCCTGGCTCTGCTTTCTATTTGATTAAAATCAATCTGCCAATTTATTCTATTTTCTTTAGGGATTATAAACCAAATTTCAATTATTTTGTAAATATTTCAAAAAGTGCTATAAAATTCCCAAGATTTATGTACACAAACATATATGCATCACTTGACATACTTCCATAAAAAATCTCCATCAAATAAGTTTTGCCACTCTTTTCCAAATAAGTATTCTATCACAACATATAAACAGAGTCAGAAATAAATAAAAAGCTTATTTGCCAGTAATAATAGATGTTTACTTATTCATTTTGTTATTTCTAATTTTCTACTGTGTTGATACTACTGTACTATAATAGTAGGTGTAGTCCTTCTTTCAATCTCACACTCGACGATACTATTGGGTGTTGCTTCTGTAGTGATTGTTTTTGCGCTTTCCTCAGTTTTATTATCATTTTGTTTCAAAAGCTTGTTAATTTAAAGTATTTGTGCTTGCTCTGTAACTTTTGTGTAAAATAAATTAATTAGATTTAATTTTTTGTTTTGTTCCGTACTTTTTTTATGCTTAAACAGCTTATTTATGTATTCACGATTTATTTTATACACGACTCTAATTAACATTCATTAAAGCTTTCGTTGTAAGTACATTTTATGTAGATGTTAACGTGTGGTATTATCCTTCGTCATCGCAATACAAATTTTTCAGGATGGTAAGGGGATTTATAGAAAAATCATTTCTTGTGTTTTATTGCTTTAACGAATCGATAAATAAACATACCAAATATATTTTATTGTATACACAAACCTATTAAATCCAAATCAACCACCTTAAACGTATATACCCCGCACTATAAAATAATTCAATATATCGTAATCGGATTAATGTGGAAAATTGGAAAAAATCATTATAAATACTTTCTCGTCTATTCAAGACTTTATACTCGTATACAGGTTTAAAACTGTTTGGTGTATGACCAAACGTTTTTAATTTTTTTTTTATATCGTACCCTATTGTACCGTACAAAGCTTAAAAACGTTAAGCATTATACACTTTTTACCGATGCAGAATAATCCTACATTATTATAACTATGCAATACATGGCAAGCAATTTATCCCGAAAACTTTAAATTGACAATGAAACATTGAAAGACACATGAGGATTATCGTAAAATAATGGAACATAATTTTTATTATTTTTTTGCTTGAGCAGCTCGCCTGGTTACGGGTGTAAGCGGCAATTTGTCTTAAAAATGTGTTTGTTCAAAATGTGACTGATTGAACATCGGTTCACCGGAAATGACCGCTTTCTTAGGAACTCTTACGAAATAATGATTATAAACTTGACCTTTTCCATTAAATGGGCGATTCTGGCGAAATTCGTTGGAAATCTATGTGCCGGAAGAGACAGCTTTTCCGAACCAGTAAAAAATACTAGAATATGGTTTTTCCATCTAAAAATTCATCGTACATTGAAAAAAGTGCTGTTGGTAAGAATAACAAAAGGAGAAACTTTAAGCCTCACTTTCGATGACTGTACAATAATTTGGGATAACAGTTTTATGAATGTGAAATATGTTCAAAATTCATTTTGGAATCTCCAATAACCAATATTCAAGGATCAATACGAGCTGACAAACATGTCACCATTCGTAATACTAAACTAATCGAATTTGTTGTTTCGCTCACTGTTGTACGCGTAAATTACATAATGTAATTTACACGGCTATTTAGAAGTAAATTACATGTAAATACGCTAATTTTTTACATTATGTAAAGTATAGAACGAATAAAAAACTTAAAAAATGACTATTTCGTGACACGCGCGCTATCTGACATACAAAAATATATTATTAAAATTGACTGTGTAACCATTGAGGTTAGAGTAACGATTACGTGTGCTGCCCCACTTCAACAAAAACCTTTTCGGAATGGAAAATATTTTTTGTTAGATAGTTAATTTCGTTTAACTTATCATAATTTTGAAATCTGAGAGGTTATGTAAGTCGTATTATGTTTCTCAGAACTAAGAAAAATGTATTCTTTGTTTTACCTAGCAACACTTTCTCGTTTTACTGACGCTATATTGGCCTTTGGTTGATATACCGTTTGGAAACATAATGGAACATCGTTATATTAAGGTTTATAACACAGCTTTGAGATACATATCGAGATCCGTACCTATCCGTACAACTTAATCGTTCTAATTTTAAACAACGGTAATCCGCGAGAATCTCAAATGTTAATTCCTCAACACTTTGAAAAGCTTTAAAGATAAATTACCTGCTGTTATATATAAAAAAATGTTAATCCCATAGTTGTTCATTTTCTAAAATCTTATAATAACCAACCAAAGTACACACCAAAAATATTTTTTTATTAAGTTTTAATGACGGTGTAAGCAAATTGATTATAATTTCTTTTGTGTAAAACTTTCATCAAACAAAAATTCTCATCAACCGAACTCAGCAAGAATTTTCATCTTGTTTGGCAACCTAACACGAGATATTTGAGATTAACATTAATGTTTGGGTGAAAGATGAAAATTGAAAATTAAATAAATACGCATTACAAAAACATAATAATATAATTAGAACTTTCTGTGCGTGAGCTTTTACACACCGGTATAAACCGTATTGTTGTATATTTATAATGAAAATGAATTTAAATTTTAGATTTGATTATATAACTTTTGTGAGAGTTGTTTTATACCCGAGGTGTAACACTCGGATCGACCACTCAAAATTCGACAGGAAACGCAAAAATATGTTATGCGTATGCGGTGGGGAAAAAGATGTTGCTGCGCCCTTTATGCCGCGAAAAATATTTTTTACACAACTCTAATTGTTCTACGAAAATTGGATAGGTGGGAAATTTAAATTATAAAGGAACGCGAGCTTTAATTATATTATCGGGTCGTGTAAAGTGAAGAGGATGTTTTAAAATACAATAAAAAAAAGTTTACAAAATTAAAACTTTTACCCATTTCATAGAAAGCACTCGTATGTTATGATTTTTTTTGCATTGATCAACATTTTCTCCGATATATGTGTCAGTATGAGTATATAACATTAAAGGGTACATATACTCTACACTCTAATAACCATTAGATGGTTTTGAATATCTATAGCTGTATATATATATTCCATATAAAGGCATAACGAGCTTTCGTTCCAAATAATTTTACTAGAAAATATTTACGCGAGATGAAAATTTATGTTTTGAACAAATTTTTTATTTTATGAGTATCGTTTTAGGTCGAAATTGATTTATGTACATTATTTGTACAAATATACTTTTATCGTTTTGTGATTAGAATAACTAAAATTGTATATGGTTCTTTACAAAAATGACGAATACGCGTATCCACGTTCGGCAATCAATTTTTATGAGCGCCACTCAAAATATGTTTATGTTGATGATGGTATTTTAATGAAAAAATGTATATGCACGGGGTTGGATCCGGTTATATATTCGTAATGTAATCACTGTGCGTGTATTTCTTGTATGTGTGGGTAAGTTTTTCATATTTGGAGTACATAAACATTGCAAGGATATGTTTTGGTAAAGGGTACGTGCGCGGTAGATTTGTTTATAATAAAATTTCCATGAAAAAGGGTTTCTTATGATTTTTAATATAAGCAAGTTCTCTCATGCAAACATCTATATACATAAATATTTTCATGGTAAAGTTACAATATGAATCAGATTGCTTTTGTAAACCACTCTGTAAATAACGTTAATAGATGTTGTTCACCTCGCCTAATCGTTTATAAAATTTAAAAAAAAATTCTGTCAACAGATGTGCAGGTGATGATAGAACGAAATGTTATTTTCGTGTTATTCCTTTTTCATATTTTTCTGCCAAAAGCTTTTGCAATTGGTTTCATAAATATAAAATTTGGTGTAAAGTAGATAACCCAAATATGTCTGGCTTTTCGAAATTGTCGCTACAAATACACATGATAACTTAATTTTGTTAAACCTAGCGGCTATTATGTCTATACATAGTAGTGATTCTAAATGTGTTCAGCATAAAAGCTTTCCATTAGATTCTTATGTACATAAAACTTTTCGATTTTTGAATCGAACATCAAATTTTTATGGTTTTGAAGAACTTTTCTTTACTGCTAAAAACTTCAGTAAATCTTCTGATATCCTGTCCTAGTGTTGTTTAAACTGTCGCTTAACTGTAAAGGGTGGCATAACTATAGGAGCAAATATTGGCGGGCTTAAATCGGTTTTCTGTTGATTCCTCTTGGACGTTGTATAAAAAACCAGTGTGATTTATAAAAAACGATTTGAAGCGGTGTTTTTAAGAGCACTTCCGAAAGGACCAAAAATGTCACTTGCAAGTGCAGCAACATATAAGAAAGTCGAAAACATTTGTACTGAAGAGGAATACACATATTCCACATATAAAAATGTCGATTTGCCGGATAGTGCAAACGTAAAAAAAAGAGTGAGTCCATTAATACTCTCAAGGAGATGTGTAAACATGGCGTGTGTATAGCGTGTGGTACAGTTTACTTTGAAGGTCCTTCTTTCTACAATTTTACTAACCAGAGTTTTTCATTTGTTTATTATCGTTAAATTGGTCTATTACTCTTTCGGTATAATCAACGGAATTGAATTATGGTAGCTAAAATAAGATACATATACTACTACTCTAACTATTCTAATTTTCATTGAAAAACTGCACAATGGGCGACCTATATCTCGTAGTACATAGATATATTTCGATCTGAGATCATCAGGGTTGCCAAGTTTTAAAGTCATAAGCTCCGTAGACTTAGTTCAGAAACCTTAGAAAATTGTTGCACAAAATATACAAAAAAATATAATTTTTGTCATAGCTCAAATGTATTTCATAAAAACTTCATTTAATATTCTATCTGGTCGATTTAACATTCTGAGTCTGAATATTTTTAAAAATAACAATTGTTCTTAATTTCTGGTTCTAACAGTTTTTTTTTGTTATAATGCTTTCAAATAACTCAAAAATTGCTCTCAATTCATATTATAAAATTATTCGAACACATAATTCTACCTGAATGGACGAGTTCTATTCTCATTTTATTTCGATCGTCCCTCTATTTTGATCCCATCAATGAAAATGCTCCACAAAAGCAGTGCTGACAGGATTGCTTAATACTTTCGTCACTAACATTTTTAGTTTAATCAAATCATCGGTGGATTTGAAAATATTGACCCACAACGTTCGGCAGTAAAATAATCATTAATTCCCAAATTTTGACGAAGTTTATTTACGGTAATATATAATAACATCATTATCTAAATTTAAATTTAAAAGTTGGCAACCTCTAAAACGGCTTCTAACTTCACGTCTCCATTTTTTATATTGAGATTAGATAGAATTTTAAATGGTTTATCCTTGAAATCGTAAAATTTGGAAATATATTTTAAAGCCCGCGTATAAGTCTCTAATGTAGCATGAATGAACTTATTTTGTTCTCGACTATTAAGATTTAATAAAGCAGTTTTAACTTTGCTGCCAAAAATGTATATCCCGAATTATGAATTACAGCTAATCCTTTAAAAAAACTCATAATACTATAGATGGTAACTCTGTTGTTGTAATTGATTTCCTTTGTAATATTACAAGTGATCGACACATAAAATTTTAAAAATGCGAAAGGAAATATAAATACATCTCTGGAATATTTATTGAAGTCGTATCATCTTCCATTTCACCTTGCTGAGATTTAATATACTTCCAAATAACTTTGTCACAATTCTCTTCAGCTTGTTGCAAAAATACCGGTTACTTTCAGGCCATCAAGTTAAAATTCTGTCTACTGCCTTAGACAAGCTTATCCATAAAGTAGGTACATTCAAAATCGGATGTGAGTTTTGTTTATTTTTCGTAGAACAGATTTTAGGGCGGTTTTAGGGCACCCAACAGTTGGGAACATGTTGAGTAAAATCGCAGCCAACCTAGGGAACCTGAAAGCGCCCAGTGTCTAAAAAAGAAATATAATATAGTTTATACACGCAACACACGTATACCATACAAATTTTTTTCTTCGGAAACAGTTTTTTTTAAGGGTTGTATGTATTCCATTACGAAACCTTATATCTATTTCGCAAATGTATCGCCTTAGCGAAGCGAAAGCGATTCGTTAGTATTTCGTTTGCCGTATGAAAATAAAAATGAAAGCGAACTGATTTGTATGTATTAGTAGTTCGCATTTCTCTTCACATTCGATTCATTTACGAAACGTTTTGGAATCACAATCGAAATGCAGGTGATATTTTTTATTTTTTTACAATGCAATCTGTTTTGGGGCTCAAGGCTCACCCTGCTCTTTCATAATTGTGATTTTTACGTCCTTACTTTACGCCTACTGAGCCAACTCGAGGACGTACGGCTATAGGACCGATTTTAGACCATCTGCACCGATTTAAGAGCAATGCAGGTGATATATGAAAACGTATCACTAGTGAACTGCTTTTTATCACGTAGTTACTTCTATTATATATGTAATAATTGATAGATATTATGTACTTATTATAATAGATATTATTAAACACGAATTATTTTTATTTTTTTAAAAGCAAAATGGCTACACACGTAAAAGAATATAAAAATTATATATACATATAGTGTTGGTGTCATATAAAAATGATTTACCTGCGTTTCGTTTTCGATTCACTTTGGTGGGGCCTCGAAAATTTATTTAGAGGCTCTTAACGATTAGAATATTTTGTATGGTGAGATGAGAAATTTTTTTCTTTTTTTCAAACCCTTTGATGCAACGGTTAAAATTAAAAAATATTGAGTGATGGGGATATAATTTATTAGTTAACTCCAGAAAATAAAAGCCAGACCCGCAGCCCCAGAAAGTGTATTCAAACCCCAAAATCTGCGGGTCAGATGTATATGGTTGGCAACCCTGGAGTTCATGTACAAATCGAATTCGTCTCGCAGGAAGTTTATCAGTGGTTCAGCTTGAGGAACAGCAAAAGAAATATTGAAATCCCCGCTCATAATCATCGGAAAAGATGATAGTGTCCTTGGAGAATTTTTGAAATTCTTTTAGAATTTCGGAGCAAGGCAAGGACGAAATGTATGAGCTTCATTATGTCTTCGACAGATTTATTCGGCGAGGTGAATACAACTACAGAAAGCATCTTATTTCGATTGAGAAGCTGAAGTTCAGCCGTGTATATATCATCAATGGGTTGTGTTGTTACGCTCATACCAGTCTTTTGTCCAACGATGATTTCCTTTTGCTACTTGTATTTTTATAAATTGCTACTCACGAAGCCTACTGACCATCTCTCTTGAACTGAACGCAGCATTCAAAATTAGTAATATTAACATGCTCGTCATTGCCTAGCCAGATCGCGGAAAGCATGAAAATTGGGCATCCCTGCAGCGTGACTATATCAGTTAGGTCGAGGTGATGTGACCTGAGACTCTGGCAGTTCAATGTTAAAAACCAGACACAATAATTATATTATCTCGTACAAAATTCACCATTACAACCTGAGCTATACTTAGCGAATTTGTAGTGAGGCACGAAGGCTCATTTTGAAGAAGACCTATTTGAGGTCCCATTTTTACATCCATGGTAGAAGACATGATAATCGATAGTCGACGTGATGCACAGTCCTACGAGACTCGTTACTCGTGATAAAGCAATATATAGTACATAAGTTGTTGACTGTGTCTTTTATCGTAAGAGTATATACTGACTATCTCGTGATAGGTACCCCACTGTGATGCATGAATTGTGGTGGTACATGCGCAGAGGTACGACTGGAAAATGGTTACGCTTATCATTAATTGTCCGATTGTTGTTTCGATTAACAGTTGAGCTTTTTCTAGAAATGGGCACCAAACATCGGTCGATATTCGTTTTCTGTGCCCATCCAGATTTAAGCCGCTTGATCTTCTTGTTAACTTGTGAATTTGTACCGAAATCCATCCAGAGTCGTTTGACTATCGAGTATCTACCCTAGTATGAAATAAAGGTGCCAGGCAATTATTTATTTATTTATTTATTAATTGAGTTACTTGTACAATTTGAACAGAACCGCACGCGCCATTTTGAGCTACAAAGCTCATTTGTAATGTAGTGTGAAGTCTGATAAATTCCTAATTCAATGATCCACCCAATAATTGTTCGAGAGCAATGCCCATTACATTATTATCCTGCTATTTTAAATATGACATTGATATGTGTAATGTCATCTGGAAGAGTTCATCAAGTTCTTATTAATCCCATTAAAATCATTCATTGTCTTTTTGTGACACACGTTGATGGGTAATGAATTATAGTGAGCTTTCTGGGCACACTCATTTTTGATAACATGTAACGTGCTGCTCCAGGTGTCACGTGAGGTAGCCATTATGATTAGTATTCCGACTAACATAAGTTATAATAAAAACTTTAAAAATATAAAATTGCAGTAATTATTAATAGTAATGGTGACTTTACCATGTATTAGTTAGTAGCGCCCAAGAAAATATAATAAACTTTCATAATAAAAACAAAAAAAAAATTGTATTCGTGTCGTATTTTATAGGAATTAACACTAATTTTGTAATATTTCCCAGTTTTTCAGATGCACAAGTGGTTCTTCATGAAGTAAAATAGGTCTCTAATTGGAGCGAATCAAAATCCCATATTTCAAACTCCCTTATTTCAAAATCGCTTATTTCATAATGGCGTATTGTAAAATCACCCATTAGACCCTCTAGACGGGCTAATTTTTATGATATTGTTAATAATTAATTAATTGTATTTCATTAAAATTTATAAGTAATTAGTTTTATTTTAATTTAATTCAAATACGAGATTTTGTAACACGGAATTTTGCGATTTTAAAATACGGAACACAGGCCCAACCCATCCCTAATGTCTGTGTGTTCCATGAGATTCAAAAATGGAATTTTTAAAATGTGCCTTGGAATATCATATGGAAAAAAAGTGAGCGAGACAGCTATATTTTTATTTTTCGACATATTCTTCATTAACCAAATGTTACATCGATTATTTAACTTGCCTAAGCCCTCTGAAAAAAGCTTTCTTTTGCTCCATAAAATATTAATTTACAACAGACTGTACTTCATAATTACTGGAAAGTTTCCGGCCCCTTAGTTTTTTTTTTTTTAAATTGGAAAACAGAAAGAAGTCATTAGGTGCCAAGTGTCTACTTTACGGTGCATTATCGTGAATAATTAAGGGTTTTTTCTAATTTTCTTTGGCCGTTTTTCCCGGATCGCTTTCTTCAATTTTCGCAACACTTCTATGTAATAGATATCTGTGATATTGGTTTTCGGTGGCATTTGATCATCAATATTCCTTCAGCATCCCAGAAAATTGTTGGTTGAGTTATGAATTTATTTGGTGGTGTTCACCACTTTTAATCCATTGCATCGATTCTTGTTTAGATTCTGGATACCAATGATGAATCCATGTTTCATCGCCCGTTATTACGTTATCCAAGAAATTTGCTGGATCTTCTTCATACATATCTAAAGTCATCTTTGAAACTTGAACACGATTTTTTTTGTTGTGCAGTCAACAAACGCGGAATCCATCGCGTACTTACTTTTGACATGTGAAGTCTCCACGACAATCGCGAGACAGAAATACAACAGACTCCCAATACAATTGATTTTGCTAAAATTGCGATCCAGGCGGTTGTCGTCTTCTAATTACTCTCGACCACTTTTGAACAATTTTACCCACCTTGTTACTGTGGAATATGATGGTGCAAATTCGCTGTAAACTTGTGGTATATGATTTAATATATAAATTATATTTCGTCCGTCTATACACAATTTATTTAATAACTACGCGATATTCAATTTCATTCATTTTCTTAAAAACAATTGAAAAAAGCGATGATCTGTTATATTTACATCGAAATTTATGTCTCTAAGTTTTTACACGTCAAAAAAATTATTTAACATTTTTTTCCCCCTATTCTTCATGCAGAGCTGATTGAAGATGATCTAAAGATTATGGAACGACTTCTCGTTGCCTAAAATGACGCCGTAACATATCTCACACGCGCTCAATGAAATTAGGATCAGAGCTGCGAGCGGACCAAACAGTTCAATCATTCCCACCACATTCGAATATAATTATTGACAACGTTTGCAACGTGGGGTTTTGCGTTGTCACGCATTAAGAATCCAAGTGTCTTAAAGTTTCTGACGAGCAGTGTAGATCAAAAAGTGCTTCGACAGCGTTACATGATTTTATAATGAGTCTAGCAGGGTGATCCGTTGGACTAAACATATTTTTTAAATATGTTTATGGTGCATTCCAAAATCATTCGTATTTTCTTATCAATTGCTAGATTTTTTTAGATATGTTAACATTCATATAAGCGTCATACGGTTTTCTAATGGGTCTGATTGCTTTCATGACATTAAAACTTTAATTTTACCGAGGTAACTTAGGTGTATTTCTAAATACTTTGTGCAGTTACAAGATTTTCTAATAGCTCTAAAAGGATGTCCCACTAGCTTACAAAGTACGATTTATTTTCAAAGTACAGTTCCAGCAGATTTACGTGAAATCTGCCTTTGGTACATTGTACATAGTACATTGCGTATGTACATTCCAAAGCCCCTCTTAAAATTGTATATAGCCTGTCAGCATCATTTTCAATGATGGTAGCGATAGCACCCTCAGCCAAGTCCGTTGAGATGAATTAATTTGTTCATCGTGAAACCGTAATTGTTCTGTCACTGCGTTAGTTGTAACTTTAGGTATATAAGTGGATGTTCCACGAAGAATTCCAAAGATAATTTGATGGTTTAACTATACAACAGTTTTGCTGGTGAATATTTTGAGTCGCTTTTGGCTGTCGCTCGTATCTCCAACAATGTGATAGGGATCAGTTTGCGGTATTTGTACAAGCTTTTGAAGCTGTATTTAGTTGGCGGCAGAAGCACTAAACCATACCGTTTGCTTGTGGATGGTAGACCGTAGTCTATATTCGATGTTAGCCCAACAGTTACAAGAGATCAGTTAATAGTTTGAACTCGAACTGTGTAAGGCCACCAGTTGTTATGTTGACCGGTACACCAAATCTAGAAATGTAATTTTCGACGATTGTTTTTTCAATTGTTGATGCGGAGATGTTTTTTATACAGTAGGCCTGTGGCCATAGAGTAAAACGATCAACGCAGGCTAACATGTAAGAAAATTAAATGGTGGAACGGACCCAGCAATATCTTAATGGATGTTTTTAAATCTACCTGGCGGAATTTGGAAATTCCCGTAGGGTGATTGAGTGTGTCGTTGCACTTTGAATTTTTGACAGGATAAAAAAAAATGCCTAGTGGGTTACATCTTAGTTAATATTAGGCGAAAAGTATTTTGAATGGACGAGTTTGCTAGTTGCTCGTACACTTGGATGCGATATATTATGCAGAGTGTCAAAGATAGTTGATGTAATGACTCTGGAACGCACGAATAATCTAATTTTCATTTGGAAGAGCGCCGATTGGTAGAACTACAAAGTAAATCTTGTAGTTCTTAATCGCCAGCTTATATTTTTGCATGGCTTGGAAGATTGCAAGCAGCTCTCGGTCAAACGCGGAATATTTTCTTGCGGCATTTGACGGTGCCTTTTAACTTCCTTCAGACCAATATAAATGTTGAAGCGTTTTAATAGAAGCAAGTATTTATAGGGCAAGTATTTCAACGAGAACTGCCTAATTTTTAAATTTCTGTAACATTTTGCGGAGCTGGGAAGCCCCTAGTTGTATTAAGCCACCCGCCATTTATACGACAGAATGGCATTAGAAGTAATTTTGTGACTGAGGAAGTCTAGATTGTTTGTCCCAAACATATATTTTGATGTGTTAATATTGACGCCATAATTTGATAATTTTTGATAAAGTTGTTCCAAATGTTAATGTTGCTTTTCGGCTCTTGGTGCTATAGAAGAATTTTATTTGGAAAATTAAATTACCTGGGATGACGAACTGCCAGTAAATGTTAAGGAGCAATCGATATCCATTACGAAACAGTTTAATAGATTTGCAGAAATTTAAAATTTCTAGGTAGATGAACATATCACCAAAAGAAACCCGGTGCTCTACGGATTTTGCGTCGCTAAAGCGAGCAAGCTTGTGGTGCAAGGATCAACATCGTGCCCTTAGTTATGAGGGCGTTAAAATTTCACTGATAACTAGTAAATCAATGGTAGCACCAGTAAAATAACTGACTATCCCAAAACTGGAACTATGTGCAACTGTATTATAGCCTAAGCTTTCAAGTGAAGTTAGTGATAGCTGCTAGAAAGTAGCTGCGGCAGCTACTTTAGAACCATGTGTGGTCAAAAAAATACAGCTGCGCTCGTTTTAAGGGGTACAAGGCTAGAATTGACAGTTCACGATGTCTACAGCAACCACAAAATGATAATCAAGATTTCAAAATTCACACCACATTACATTCCCGGATCCAGCCCGATGGCGATGAATGGTTGAGTACATTATCACGAAGAGTTTCAAGCTTTCTTAGAATTGTGAAGGAACTGCACTTGAAATATTCCAAGATGCCTAAGGCTAGCTGTATTTATATGGAGAACAACAATTATATTTACCGTGCCGAGTATATTTTTTTAAGTATACTCGTACTCGTATCGAAAACCATATTGTAATGCAGAATTATTAAGGTATGTGAACAAGTGAACAAGTGAAAGGTGGGGGTCCGGAGTGGGGGGTAAAAAATCTTTGTGGTAGTGCCTGTGTAAGCTGTGAGTACCAGCCTCAATCTACGCTTGGCGCTGGAGTGGCACGAGTTAGAAAGTTGACCCTGGGTATTTTTCACCCAGTTGGTGCTCAAGTTACAAAATCCGTCTTTTCGGGAGAAAAAAAAAATTTTGTTTTTGGAGTTTTGGCTGCAGTAAAGTGTTTTGGTATGTACAATTTACTATTTTTTATATTTTTATTGTTAATTAACTATTTATTGTTAATCAACAATTTATTATTGTGTATTTTACACTGAAAATCATGCTTTATGGTTTTGTAGCGGCCTGTTTCTTCAATTATAAGAACACCACACAATATACATAATCACAAACGGACAATTCTCCGTAGACTGAATTATTTATTAACGGACAATTCTCCGTATAAATAAGCATATTCCAAAAGAATATGCAACAACAGTCTTCCCATGCAAAATCAGTACAGGCAACAAAACAATTTTGTACACATTACAAAATTAACAAATTTTATTATCACACCGATTTGCATGTCAATCAAGATCGTTACCAATCATTGAAACGAACCATATTGCAATTTCATCATAGATGCCACCATCATATTTTGTGATAACCTAGACACAAAATATTTAAATTAAACGATGGCACGGTAGTTGTTTAAATCTTATTATAGATGCCCCCTCATCACCATTAAATGATTGTGATAACCAATGACTCAATCATTTAATGCATAGCATAAAGCAAAATATATATAAGAGGAACCATGTAGAGATTCCGAGGTTAATCTATTTTACTTTTGGCAATCTGTATAGGCCTAACAAGAACGATAAACTATAAAATAACTCTGCCGATATGTTTATAAGATACGTATATATGGATTAAATATAGAAAAAGATTAAATTTGTGTATATAAATATATTAAAACTATAAAATAAGATTAACCTCGGAAAAACCTGCCCATAAAATTTGCACTACTTGATTTCTCTTATATATTTATTGCTCGATGTGCATAGTTAACATGATGGCGTGGCCATTAACATAAAATAAATTTATCATTGCCATAATGTTCATAGGCGTACGTACGTCTATTATCCAAACAAATTGGTAACCAGCTGAAACCAGATTTGGTGGATGCAATTCAGGTTTTTATTGCCTTGTTTACCAAACGCAACAATACTGGATCAATCCAATTTTTATTGCATCCAGATTGCCTTAAAATTTTTGTATAAAAGTTATACAAAATTTTGATTTATTTCTTATTCAGTTTTGGAGTTTCAAAGCAGGAGCTGCTCAGCAATCAAAACATAAAAATTATTAGTCAAAATAAAGTTTTTTCAATTAATTTTTAAAATTAAATTAAATTTTGTTTTTTATTTTTTTATTATTATTTTATTATTATCATTATTAATTTTACTAAGTGCTCCGCCGTTTTATTTCACTTCCGCAACATACAACATATATCGTTATAGTTTTGGAGCATACGTATTTTGGAGTATGAAAATAATTTTGATGAAATTTTCTAGAAAATTAAAAATTCTAGATCATGAATCTTTCAACAAGGGTTTCTAATTTTTATTTGTCATTACAGGTTTTTTTTAATAAAAATGGCAACGCGGCATAGAACTCGCAGCGTGGCGGCTCTTGAACGCCTATATGAGGAAGAAAGCGAGGATGATAGTGTGAGTGAACATGGCAGCAAGACCGATGACGCCGACGTAAACGAAGAAGGTGAAAGTTCCCATGATTCGGATAGTGACGCAGATGACGAAGAAGCAGCTGCGGAAGAGTCAGGAGAAGGGGAAGAGGAGACAGCTGCCGGCACAACAGGCCCCTTACCCCGCAAGCGAGGCCGTCCAGGGTACCTACATGCTAAGAGCGGACATAAATGGTCTCTCTCCGCACCGGAGCAGAGAGGGAGAAGATCAGTCAATTCATACCAGCCTCCGGTAACAGGTAACGCACTGAACACTAAAACTCCACTTGAAGCATAGAGTTGTTTATTTTCCGATGAAATACTTGATATTATTATAAAGCACACCAATGAAGAAATAGATAGACGGGTAGATGAGATTAAAAAAACTCAGAGAACTTTTAGTGCACCACTTCACAAACCGATAGATGTTGTTCAATTAAAAGCTGATTTTGGATTGTTATATTATGCTGGTGTTCATAAAATGAGTAAATCTTAAACTATCAATTGGTGGAGCGTGCATGGTATGGCTTTATTCAGAGCGACTATGTCAAGAAACCGTTTAACATTTTTACTAGATTGTATACGCTTTGACGATAAAAATACGTGATCTGAAAGGAAAGCAGATGACCGTTTTACACACATATTATGAGAAATTTGGAATTTGTTTATAAAAAACTGCACTAAGAATTATGTACCTGGCACTGATACTACTATCGATGAACAGTTATTTTCCTTTCGAGGTCGTTGTATCTTCAAACAGTACATACCTTCAAAACCAGATAAATACGGTTTAAAAATTTTATCTCTTAACGATGCAGCTACACATTATATGATAAATGCGATTCCGTACTGTGAAGTTGAAACCGATCGCGAACAAGGTGAACCCGTTCCAAGTTATCATGTAACAAAATTAAGTGAATCCATTTATAACAGTGGGCGAAATATAACTTGTGACAACTGGTTCACTTCGTACTCGCTGGTAGGAAAAATGAAAAAGGATCACAATTTGTCAATGATAGGGACAATAAAAAAAAATAAAAGGGAAATACCAACTGAGCTCAAAAAAGTTTCAAAAGATACGCCCAATATACGATTTTGTTATCACGATAAAAATACTTTGTTGTCGTATAACCCGAAAAAGAAAAAGGTTCTATTAGTTTTATCGTCCATTCATCAATCGGGCAAGGTTAATGAAGAGACAGGAAAGCCTGAAATGATAGAATTCTATAATAAAACGAAGGGTGGCACAGATTCATTCGATTTTAAATGTCACCAATATACTACTTCTCGAAAAACTTGCAGGTGGCCTGTAAGATTTTTTTATGGTATGTTGGACCAAGCCAATGTGAATTCCTTTATCCTTTATAGTTTAAATGGAGATAACACTGAAATGAAAAGAATTGAATATGGAATGGAGCTTGCTATGCAACTAGTAAAACCTGCACTATAGCTGCTAGAATAGCTACTCCCACTTTGGCGCTCAAACTGCGTGGTATGATTGGAGATTTTTTGGAGGCTAGGGATATCCCAGAGGACCTGGACATAAGACATGAGTTTGTCAATAATAAAATGTCAAAACAAAAGTTATGCAACTTGTGTCCAACGTCTCTGGACTGTAAAACTTATTACAAATGCCTCAAATGCGATAAGGCTATGTGCAGAGAGCACGTTGCCAAAATATGATGTGAATGTGGAAATACCGCTTGATTTTTTTTTTTTTTTTTTTTATTTTAAACAATAAAACCTACCGACCAAATGGCACAGTGGTTAAAGCTTTGGAGTTTGGATCGGGAGGTACCGGGTTCGAATCCCGATAGGAGCAGGATGCAAAGGGAATTTTCATCTACAGATTACGATCTGTGATGAAATGGGACACATCTATGACCCCCTGTCGGAGTGCAAAACTCATGGGCCAACCCATCTTCCATGCCAGTATAGGCTGGCATGGAGCTTGCAATGTGCAGATGGTTATAAAAATCGGACCTATAGCCGTACGTCTTCGATTTGGCAAATTATGCGTAAAGTCAGACGGAAAAATAAACCGCGAAAGAGCAGGGAGTGCTTCGGCCCCAAAACAGATGGCATGGACAAAAAAAACACAATAAAACCTTCATTCAACAATCAATTTTGTTATTTATTTATATTACAATTGTGCCTTGTTACGATAAATCCATCATAGAACGTTTTATCGCTATCCAAAAAAACGGGTGATTTCAAAGTTAAAAAAAAATATAGTTTTTGGGATGGATCAAAAAACTGATTCAAACACTTTAAAGAAGAGCATTTTAGCTTTAAAACGCAATAAGAAAAAATTCGATATCATTTTTTTTCACAAAGTTATGCAATTTAAAAAAAAATGTGATTTTTTCGAAAAAGAAAAATTTCAAAATGTTTAAACTTTTGAATGTAGCTTTGTTTAAACAAATTATTCGGTAAATCTATTAGCACCCCCGTATTGGAAATCGTCTGGGGTATCGATTAAAAAAAGAACGTCTCAATCGGCTAACTACAGCCCAAGATACAGCCAATCAAAGTTGCTGGCTTAGGCTAACCCATGTTGGTACTGAACGTGACTTTTTTATAGTTGGTACCCTGAGGGTTAAAATGTTTTTTGTAATGAAGGTAAAACCAAATCACATATTAGAACGAAAATAAATTTAAAATTCCAAATAAGACAGAAATAGACAGTTTAAGACAGAAATTGTAAAGCAATCTTTGGTGGTGAATATTAGATGTAGGTAGATAGTAGAAGATATTTTGTTCATATCTCTTGTAGCTTAAATACACGCTCGTTCTTCGAATTTTAGACCCTATGTACGAAAATTTGCCTCTAGAATCACAAATAACTATTTCACTACGATATTTTTCATAAATAGAATTTGAGCATAGAGTCCTGTCTATGACATTCCATTTTAAAATTAATTTGTGCAAAATTATTGACGGGAAGAGATATCGATTTTTATAAAACGCTGAAACAGATTCTAATATTCTTCGGTTATCTGGATGTCTATACCTTGTAGAACTGTGGATGTCCTCCTTATCCTCCAAAACTCACGTTAAATATTAAATTTTGGAAAAATTGCAAGTGACGTAAACCACATTCTACCCGTGTGACACAACAATAATCATGGCAATTTAAATTTTAATCAAATGATTATCACATTAAAATTCATACAAAAGTTTAAATCCATTAATAATCGTGCGGGAAAGGAATAAAAAATAAAAGAAAACTGATGAAGGAGGCAGTATAGTAGGAAAAAGGAAGTTAAATTCTTTTTTCTTTACCCAGACTTATGAAAAAAATTGTTGTTTTATATTAAACGTGAAAATAATTGGATTTAATTATCATAATGTTGTAATCATATTTTATTATGATTACAACACAAGATTTTCCCTCCCGTAAAAATGTGTATATGGAAAATTGCAATGTATTTCCGCTTATTTGAATTCCAATTTATTTAAATATGATGATATGTGCGATAGGTGTTGTATATGCTAAATACTTCTATTTAAACACTTCACATGTATGGGAATGGTAACGATTGTTATCTAGAAATTATATTTCGTTTTATTTAAAGCTGAGGAATATTTATAACATCCAGCATAAATAAAGTCGGTGAAAATATTCATGATATAAACAGGGTAAAGTTTTCTGCTGTCGCACTAACTGATGCTTATTCCAAAGCAATTAACATTATTTAAATATTTATAATAACAGTTCAAAAGTTTTACATTTAAGATAAAACTATTTCAAGTTTGTTTTATTATGAAAATTTTTATTTGAATAATTAAGTTCTGATCCGATCTTACTTGTTTTAGTTCTACATGGCAAGAAAAGTTCAACAGACAATAGATATATTACGGATAATTTTTAACCCACTTAAAGTTAAGTAAAACTTTCTAGCCGAAAACCATAACATCAGTAATACAAATAATTGTTATCTTGGTATTGCACATACTGGCAGCAGAGATGGGCGGGGTAGATCACATAATTGCGTTTCAGACGTCGTCAATATAGACAACGTTAACAACCTAGAGAATAATATTATCAAAACTCAATAGTCTTCTATTTTTCTCTGTTAATCACATTAATTATTATTTAAATCTAATTCTAACTATACAGCCGTTTTATAAATTAAAAATTGTACTAGAGATATCTTGAGACCTATTTATCGGGATGGAAGATTTCTGTCGACCATGCGACAGTGTACAATTTCATTGTTGTCAAGCAAATATCTGGTCACTATATATGTTATGGAAAAGAATTGGCGGTCCAGCGAGCCCGCAGTCTAAAATGCATTTACCAAAAATAACTTGCGAGATGTTGGCGAGCAAATTTCCTATGAAAAAATAGCTATATGAAGTTGGCCCAAAATTCTATCCCAAATTTTTCTTTTTTTCGATACTGGCAACACTTTTAAACTATCACGATATAAAATAAACTATCGCGATACACAATTGTACATACTTGTATACTGTAATAGTGGTATACAAGTACAGTTGTATATCGCAATAGTTTATTTTATATCGTGAATTATATTATCATTTTCGATCATAATACAAAGCGACCCGGAAGGAATTTGAGTATAGAAAATTTGTATATACAAACCAAGAATGTTCGACACTTTTAATTATAGAATTAATTATTATTGTATAATTATTATTTAACAGTTGTCATTACTATGTAAGTTTCTTCAACCTGTGTACATATAAATAAATGAAAAACACATTCCATTGTAACAAGTGAGTACATTCAAAAATTTTAAATTTTAAGTTTTTCCAATAATAAAATATTCGATGTAAATAACATAAATGATTGTTATGTACTACACACAAAATAGATACTAAATCAATAAATACTCATCAATTTTCACTTTATAACTTTTAAGTTTTAGTATTGGCCCACGATGCCATTATATTTTTCGAATAGTTCTGGTCCTAATCTATACCTGTGCGACGGGGCATCTGATTCTAACAAGGCTCTCGTGGTCATATACGGCCCAATTATAGACCATAATAAACACTCATCAGTTTTTACTCTATAACTTTTAAGTTTTAGTATTGGCTAAATTATAGCTCAATTATAGCTCATAATACACACTCATAAATTTTTTACTCTATAACTTTTAAGTTTTAGTATTGGCTCGCGATGCCATTATATTTTTCGAATAGTTCTGGTCCTAATCTATACCTGTGCGTCAGATTATCTGATTCTAACAAGGCTTTCGTGGTCACATATGGCCCAAATATAGCTCATAATAAACACTCAGAATTTTTTTACTCTATAACTTTTAAGTTTTAGTATTGGCCCACGATGCCATTATATTTTTCGAATAGTTCTGGTCCTAATCTATACCTGTGCGTCGGGGCATCTGATTCTAACAAGGCTCTCGTGGTCATATACGGCCTGATTATAGCTCATAAAAAACACTCATCAGTTTTTACTCTATAACTTTTATGTTTTAGTATTGGCTCGCGATGCCATTATATTTTTCGAATAGTTCTGGTCCTAGTCTATACCTGTGCGTCAGATTATCTGATTCTAACAAGGCTCTCGTGGTCATATATGGCCCAATTATAGCTCATAATAAACACTCATAAATTTTTTACTCTATAACTTTTAAGTTTTAGTATTGGCCCACGATGCCATTATATTTTTCGAATAGTTCTGGTCCTAATCTATACCTGTGCGTCAGATCATCTGATTCTAACAAGGCTCTCGTGGTCATATATGGCCCAATTATAGCTCATAATAAACACTCATCAGTTTTTACTCTATAACTTTTATGTTTTAGTATTGGCTCGCGATGCCATTATATTTTTCGAATAGTTCTGGTCCTAGTCTATACCTGTGCGTCGGGGCATCTGATTCTAACAAGGCTCTCGTGGTCATATATGGCCCAATTATAGCTCATAATAAACACTCATAAATTGTTTACTCTATAAGTTTTAAGTTTTAGATTGGCCCGCGATGCCATTAGATTTTTCGAATGGTTCTGGTCCTAATCTATACCTGTGCGTCAGATTATCTGATTCTAACAAGGCTATCGTGGTCATATACGGCCCATTTATAGCTCATAATAAACACTCATAATTTTTTTACTCTATAACTTTTAAGTTTTAGATTGGCCCGCGATGCCATTATATTTTTAGAATGGTTCTGGTCCTAATCTATACCTGTGCGTCGGGGCATTTGATTTTAACAAGGCTCTCGTGGTCACATATGGCCTAAATATAGGTCATAATAAACACTCATAAATTTTTACTCTATAACTTTTTAGTTTTAATGTTGGCCCGCGATGCCATTATAATTTTAGAATAGTTCGCGAAATAACGATTGCCGTAAAGATGTGAGATGGTTACGAAAATATATGTTTGAAAATTTTGTTCCGACTCAAATCCAATGTCGTTGGCATATAGAGTAGGTTGTAGATGCTTTTTGTTGTTGCATCGCCCTAATTTTAGCAGCCTGATTTTTAAATTTTATGATTAGTTAGACATCGCTAGACTTACTTTGATGTGACTTCTGTCTGTTAAATTTGTTGAGAGTATTAGTGACAGTGAGACAGTTTTTGTTATAGTTAATTTTGGGCTGACTATGAGAAACTATCACGATAGTAATATTTTTTTGGGCTAAGTTTTTATAAAATGTCGAGAAATACAATTTTTTGGGCTGATACTTTTAATATTATAGAAATCATCATTTTAGTGTTGCCATCGCATTTTTTTGGGTTGAAATTTGGGCCAACTTCACATACATTGACAAAATGAATAAAGCTACTACAACTTTACGACGTAGCGATTTTTTGTAATTGGATTGAGACTAGTTCAAAGTGAAAGCACCCATTGCATCCCATTAATTATAAACGTTGTTGTAGGTTTTAGAACACGTTACGACCAACCTCACATCCGTTTTAACACTTATTTTTTAAAATTCTAAATGATTTCGTTTGTACTCTTTGTTTTAGGAAAAAAAATCAATTCGTTTGGCGAATTTTTGTCATTTCCCCTTAAATTTTGAAAAACTTGCCTGGACCTTTATTGTTGAACATTTAATTTAAAATCTTTTAGTTTATAATCATTTTTGCAAGTTTGAAATTTCATGCTGATCAATCAATTCGTCTGGGCTGTATCAAACTGATCTGGACCGTTGTAAAGTTGCAAATTGAATTTATAACCTTACTCGTTTTTCTCATAAATGATATGCTTTTAATTTTTTTTTGCAAAAAATGGAAAATATCTAACGGAAACTGTGACTTCCAATGACCTGATCTCGACCACAAATCACTTGGATCTTATACAATTTATAAAAAAAACTTAAGATTAACGTTTCACCAAGATCAGGCCAACCGTTTGGGCATAGAGAGACACACACATGCCGTGCACAGTTAGTCTGCACCCACAGTGATTTTTATAAAAACCACCAACCTGCAAAAATCTCGAGGCCCAACATTTTTTATGATTACTAAATTTTATTTTATTGCGTAAAAGAAAGTAAAACCCGTTAATTTTGGTAAAACACAAAAAAATATAAAACCGCAGAAACTTGTGCAATGCAGATTAGCTGATTTTGACATTTAGTTGGATGGACTTCAAGGCATGTATGTTGATTTCTACTATTATTTAATCCTTTAATCCACATTTACCTGAATTCTTATCGTGCAATAAACGATTGCTTTTAGGTGTGACCCGCAACCGAATCAGTTGCAGATGTATCTGAGAATATTATTTATTACTACATCATAAAAAGAACCCACAATTCAATTTTATTTTTACGTACGCAAATTTAACTTAAACAAATTATTCAATTGCATAAATATGAAACAATAAAAATAATTTTCCTACTTTAAAACATTTAGAAATTAATTCAATAATATAGTCTTAGGGGGATAATCAAAATAATAATAAAACAATTATTTATAATTAAAATAAAAGTAAACATAATAATTGTTATTACCATCGTGTATACTAAACAAATACAAAAATACACACTTGATGAAGTTAAATTTGCATATGTATGGGGGAAAACATACCTTGAAAGTTATTTGAAAATCGTACCTATATACTTTGTATATAGTGGTACATACGTCTGAATGTTTGCACTACGTATGCATATGTTATGTTTTAATCTAGAAAATTTAAAATGCAATTTTCTCAGAAAACAAATATTAAACATACATTATGTAGCATTATGAATATTCGAATAAGCATAAATTTCAAATTGTAGGTACAGAGAAGCAGAATGTTTAAAACAATATGATCTGGTATAAATTAACTACTCGTATACGTAGAAGGATGACTTTTGCTTAGGTAGTTACATTAAACACAAATGAAAATTATTATCAATTTGTTCAATTTAAATAACAATAAATATTAAGAAGTATTTTCATAACCGTCCGTAATATTGTGACCTCCATAAAATGTTTACGACTTTTTCAGTGGTAAAAAACAAAGAGGCAATTTTCTCACAATGTTTCTACCACAAAAAAAAAATAACTGTCCATCCCCACTCCCTCCTGGGGTTAATCAAGAGCATTTGTGAAAATTTCATGAAGTTTCTGATTTGGTGATATAATTCGCTAAATCGATAAGTTCTTGTTTTGTACCATCGGTAGAAAGCAAGAGTTGAATTTTTGCAGTTTGGTCGTTGCAACCTGATGAGTAAACCAACTTTTTTTCTGTACGAAACAGAGCTGTGCGAAGTTACCAAAGGGAGTGCTCAGTTTTGTAAAGGTTTGTGTATCTTTGTGTACACAAGAGCTCTGGGGTTATAAAAAGGGGGGTTGGGGGTGCATTTTTTCTACTTTGTGGTAGAAATATTGTGAGTAAATGACCTTTTTGTTTTGTACGACTAAAAAAGTCGTAAACATTGTATGGGTGCCATTAAAAATAATATAATTAGCTCATAGCAGATGACTCCCTGGTGTGCTGGTTTAGGCCGCTTTCCTGGCCTTCGGCCATCATCGTTTCCACTTGACATTGTCAAATGTGACCCATTTCTCCGCGCCAGTCACCATCCGCGTCAGAAAAGGCTCGATTTCGTTCCGTTTGACCAAGCATTAACAGATGGAAATACAGTCCATCAACTTTTTTTGCTTCAACTCGTACGACACCAAAACATCGAAGTTATTTTTGAAGCTAGCGTTATCCAAATTGTCTACAAGTGTTTTCTGGTCGAATCACAAGCAAAACACCTGATTAGACTTTAACAAGTTTGCAAAGGATTGTGGAACCTAGTAACAACAGAAGATAAAGTGTATTCTTTTACTCAGCTATCACGAACAAACTGGAAAACATTTAAAAAAACCCAAGGTAGACTTAACTAGTGAAAGCAGCAATACAGACACACAAATCTGCAATTGCGGGGGTAAAGTGTTAATATCTTAACATTTTTATATTGCTCTCTCAGTTTAGATAAATTGACGTCATGCGAAAAAAATGACAATAGTAAGAGGTCTGTAGTTTAGGAGGTATTGGCTCACCTCACGTCATCTCGCCTCAGACTAACTCACCTCACCTCAGCTGACCTTACCTCATGCCGAGCAGAGTGCTGAACTGAGGGCTGAACTAAGTGCCGAGCTCAGTGCCGATGCGTATACGGTTTTTTGGGTTTCAGGATATTCTAGTATCAAATGATGGCATAAGAAGTAGCAGGGACCGATTATTGGAAAGTGGTTTTCGAGTGCCAAGAACCGGTTGCGATGGATCCTCATTTCGGGTTTAACAAATTGGAAAGTCTCACAGATTTTGGATGAGAAAATTTTTATTTAAAAGAGCCCCTCTTGTGCCATCATTTGTTACTGGTCACACTCAGTAGTATCTCTGTGATTTGGCCAATAATTAACACACTGAAACCCAAAAACCTCCAAAAATTTCTATGCAATTCGGTTTTGCATCGCATTAAATAATGAGAACAACTCGTAGTTCTGTGACGAGACCAATTTTATTTCAAAGAGCCCCTCTATGCCATCATTTTATACTAGTCAAGACACTACTCGGTAGAATCACTGTGATCTGGGTAATAATCTTAATAACCTGTTTATGCATTTCGATTTCATCACTGTGCCAATATTTAATTGAATCTTAAATATTGCAAACGATAATTTAATGACATTATTAAATTCATCTTCTTCCTCATATCCGTTCCAAAATAGTATTTTAAAATTTAAGCGGAAATGATGCTTTTTGACGAAAATTTGGTCCTGTGCTGCCGAGACGATTTGATTGATTCAGATGAAACTTTATATTTCAGCATTTTTTTTGCAAATTGAGAGATCTCAGTGAATATTGATCAAAATCGATCCACCGGAGTTACAGCTTCCATAAGAGCTTTTTCGTTTTTTTACAAATACATATTTCGAAAAATATATAATTTGAAAAAAAACTACTGTGGTCTAAATATTCTAAATAAATTTTGACACAATATTAGTGTTTTTCCATAAATTGGGAAAACAAGGAGCTTTTTTGTTTTTCCTCCGAGATTGAAAGATTCGATACGAGCCTTTTCGTTGTTTTGAAAAAACGATTAAAAGATAATGATTATAGATAAATTTCAAACAAAATTAGTTCAGATTGTTTTTTTAATTTTACCAGAAATTACCGGAGTTACAAAAAAAATTGATCTCCCAAAAATTCAGTCCAGCCAGCAGCATGGAGTATTCGGAATGGAACCTTATTCATTATTTGGGAGAATCTCGCGAGATTTGGTGGAAATCTGTCTACCGGAAGTAAAAGCATCCGTTGGAGATTTTTAAATTTTTGCAATTTTTGTTGAAACAAAGGTCGATTTTGTTTCTGAAATATAAAAAAGACAATTCTACCAAAAGTTCTGTAAGTTAAATTTTTCACTTTAGAGAATCAAGTGTGGTGTATTCGATTTATATCTATTCTTTCGTGATAAAGAATGTCAGATATTGTCTCAATATTTTCACCCCCTTTTTTTGCAGATGTCAAATTTTTCAACAGAATTAAAAAAGTGCACAGATTTCCACCGAATTTCGAAATGATCTCTAATAGAAAATGTTTAAGAATGAAGTTTTATTCACAAAAGTCAATCGGCCTTGAATGTAGAGTTGGCGAATTGTTGTGAAATAATGCTTGTTTTATCAAAACTCGTTATTTCCAGTCAAATTTTAAAAAATTATCTGAACTAAGTTTATTCGAAAGCTTCAACGATAGTTGCAAACAACAAAAAACAGGCTTACGATTTGCTGCTCTTAGGATTAAGTGCGTATACGATCAGCTGACCACACATGTTTATGATGATAAGAAATTAAATCATCAGAAACACCAATCATCAAGGAAAATCCAAGTGTGATAAAAAGTGTAAGGTGGCTGAATGTAGACCCCGAAAAAACCGCAATCGAAATGTTTTTGTCTTTTAAGTGATCATTACCAGTGTAAAGGAAGAATTAGTTATAAATGCAAGAATTTTTCAATAGTGAGAATTCTAAAAATTGTTTAGCCGAATCATTATACGCTAAACCTATAAAGGAGGATGGTCTCCTAGTATCTAATTGCAAAACCAGGAAAATAGCCTGGAAAGCTGTAGCAAAGTTCTATAACATATCATTGGCGGAGTAAACGGACGGTGATATAAACTGATCCTAAATATAAATAGCTTTACGCGAAGAAAATATATGTAAAATTCGGTTCTGCATGCTTGCAAAAAATTATCAGTATCTCTTTCTGTTGTAAAGAGTAATTCAGTTGTGGTCACAACAAGTATTGAGATTAATTATTATCTCTGGCTAATATCAGATTACCTTCCATATTATGGTAAAGATATCTCACCTGTCATTTTCGGAAAATCGTTAAAGGAGGCTCAAAAACAAAAACTTGATGTCATCCTGGGAACTGATACAAATTCACATCAAACACTTACGATAATATGAATTAACGCGATGTGTACTCTTATAAGACGACGAGCACCAATGGAATTATACCAGCGGATGTTCAACAAACGATCGACTTAACTTTATCCTGGCTAGAAGTTATTTTCTAGGGCAGTAAATGTAATACTTATAGCTAAGTCGACAGGAAAACTCTGTAAAAATTTGAAAAGAAAAATAGAAACCTACTTTAGAAGTTCGATCGATTCAATAAGGCAATCGAAATCCAAACATAGGGTACAAGGGCAATCTTTGTGAAAACTGATCTCCGCCCCCTTATTGCTCGTTTCGAGGAATCCCTTAAACATAAGAAATACTCCGTGATTAATTTTCTGAATATAGAAGGAGACTTTAACCGAAATTGTTTAAGGCTCAGATGCACTATCCAATAGCAGTATTGTGTAAATATTTTGAATTTAAGTAAATATCCTTGCAACCTTAGGAGAACGCAAGCAAATTGTGCTTGGTATTCACTCCAATAGTCGCCATTTTTTAAAATGAACCCACACAAAACTGAGTTGATCCAATTCTCTAGGAAATGTAAACTAACTCAAATTGATTAAATGGCATTGGATTGACCTTCCCTGGACAGCAAACTAAGCTGAAACCTATCATATTAGTAAAAGTAAGATTAGCTTTAATGGTGCTTTACTCCTCCAAAAGTACCTTTGGAAAAGGATGGGAGCTAGAGCTCCACATTGCACATTGGCTCTGTATCAAGAGAGCAGTATAAGCTATCATCTCAACCACTGCCTTGTGTAATGTAAGGTTCAATTCCATATCCAGGTAGAAATGTAACAGTATACATTAAAAACTAATCTATTCACAGGAACATCATTAATACAACCGATTATACCATTTCATTTAATTTTAATTCATTTATTTAATTAATAAAATTTAGCTATAAATTGCACACATTTTGAGCTTCAAAGCTCAATTCCTCTATTTTCCTCTCGTCTTCGTGGCGGGATATGACAACTATTGAACATCTTCTTCTGTTAAAATATGCGTTATGTTGTGTTAGGTTTAGCTTTTATTTTATTTTTTGGCCTGGTAGTTCCACTTTAATTTATCGTGCCATCTAAGTTTTACCAATATTTTGGCTTAGATGGCAAAGGGCCGGGATGTAAAACTTCCAACCTAAATGAGTTAATATCCATAAAATATAAAATATAAAAATTTTATCATTACATATTTCAAAAACACAAAAAAACAACACCTTTAAACACGAAAGTCAAAGCCGAATACCATCCCTTCATCAACTTTTGATATGTCTGTGAAGTTAGCCCGAAAAATATCCCGAAGAAATGCGATGGCAGCACTATAAAACGAATATCACGACATTTTTTCAGTGTCATCCCGAAAAATTTTGTATATCACGCTAGTTTTGAATGTCATCCCGAAGTTTTTTAGTATCATAACATTTTTACTATCATGATATTTTTTTTTTTTTTTGCTATCCCGAAAAAGAATTCTAACACAAAAAATTTCAATAAAACAAAAAGCGACAGGAGTTCGAAACAAAACATCCCGAAACCAAAAAAATATTCAAGCGCAAAAATTTATATCACGAGAAATTAATTAAATAACAAATAATTTAATGGCATGGTTAATCCATAAACGCAAAATCGACCACTCTGGTTATTAGTAAGAAAACAATTATTGTGGATTGAGTCTATGAGTCAAATTTTAGATATAGTCGTGTGAAGTCGTAGTAGGTATTAACTAACAGAGCAAGGTTGGTATGGAATTTGTAGAGGAAGGATCCACCTTCCAAACGTCAAAATTGTGAATCGAGTCTTTAAATCAAATTTTAGATATAGTCGTGTGAAGTCGTAGTAAATATTAATTAACAGAGCATGTCTGGGAAGTTAGCTCGTAAACGATCCCGGAAAAATGCGATGGCAACACTAACATACAAATATCACGATATTTTTGAATGTCATCCCGGAAAAAAATATGTCATGACAGTTTTTTCCTGTATCAATTCATAAAAATTTATAAACAATTTGTATTGAAAACTAATGACAACCCGGAAAAGATTATATCACAATAAATTTTCTAACAAGAAAATTAGCAATTTTTGAAAACAAAAAACGTGTATAATATCTAAAAAACATGAAATGATACATAAAGTTAATAATAAACGAAAATTAAGTACACGAATAGGACAACAAAAAATAAACGAAAACATTAATACAAGAGATAAAAAAATTCTATAAGATAGAGCTCCGCTATAATCGTCTGAATTCTTAGTAGATGTCCATTACCTGAAACCGGACTATATAGGTTTTGTTGGTCAGGGATTGGCCTGTTTAAATAATAAGAGTCAAAAAAATTCTATGATTTAGAGCCTCGCTATAGTCGTTTGAACTTAAATAACAAGGGGCAAAAAAATTCTTTGATTAAGAGCTCGCGATTAATTTAAAATATAATTTATATTTAATTTAATATATAATTTAAAATTTAATAATGGACATCTACTAGGAACTCAGACGACTATAGCGCAGCTTTAAATCAAAGAATTGTTTTGCCTCTTGTTATTTAAATTCAAACGACTATAGCGAGGCTCTAAATCACAGAATTTTTTTTGCCTCTTATTATTTAAACAGGCCACTCCCTGACCTACAAAACCTATATAGTCCGGTTTCTTTTAATAGACATCTACTAGAAACTCAGACAGCTATAGCGGAGCTCTAAATCAAAAAATTTGTTTGCCTCTTGTTATTTAAATTCAAACGACTATAGCGAGGCTCTAAATCATAGAACTTTTTTGCCTCTTATTATTTTACCGGGCCACTTCTTGAACTACAAAACCTATATAGTCCGGTTTCTGGTAATGGACATCTACTAAGAATTCAGACGGCTATAGCGGAGCTCTAAATAAAAGAATTTGTTTGCCTCTTGTTATTTAAGTTGAAACGACTATAGCGGAGCTCTAAATCAAAGAATTTTTTTGCCTCTTATTATTTTACCGGGCCATTCCCGGAACTACAAAACCTATATAATCCGGTTTCTGGTAATGGACATCTACTAAGAATTCAGACGGCTATAGCGGAGCTCTAAATCAAAAAATTTGTTTGCCTCTTGTTATTTAAGTTCAAACGACTATAGCGAGGCTCTTAATCATAGAATTGTTTTGCCTCTTATTATTTAAACAGGCCAATCCCTGAACCACAAAACCTATATAGTCCGGTTTCTGGTAATGGACTTCTTCTACGAATTCAGACGGCTATAGCGAAGCTCTATAAAATCATAGAATTATTTTGCCACTTGTTGTATAAACAGGTCAATCCCTGTACTACAGTACTTTGAAGTACACAGTAATTTATATTCGTAAGTGTATTTAGTAAATATTAATTAATCTGGAATTTTGACAATTTTTAGAAGAAACCAAATTTTTTGACATTTTTGTTGTTTACAAATTTAATTATTACTTATTATATAATCAACCCCACTCGTTCATATACAAATTATGTAATTTTTTATTTTGTCATCATGTCAGCTACACACTATAGCTATATATAGCGCAAGTTAAAATTTGTTAATCGGTTTATATTTATAATCGCCGTGATTTCGTGTATTATTTTTCATAATAATTTTTCTTACTATCGTTATATTTTTATATCGTGATATAGTTATATTTTCATTATAATTTCTTAAATATATAATGGTGTTGCCGTATTTAACTATAATCATTTTACGGATTGATTTTTCGGGCTAACTTTACAAAGGTCTTTTGATCAGATGTTTAGGACAGATATTCAAAACAAATAGGACTCTATATTTTTGAATAATGAAAGTGTTAATTTCTTCAACTGATGGTTCAATATGTCTGGGAAGGTTGAAGGTGGGGTTTTCTTTGAAGAATTTAACGAAAATCGCTCTTTCTAGGACTGTCGCTTGGACTACTGCAGCAAGAAGATGAAGATGAACTAATTGCGATAAAGGAATCCGCTGACTATTTGAGGTATAATGTAATATCTGCAAGGGATATTCTCATTTTTACGGATAGTCGGGATTAAATTAAGATAATCAAATCGTCTCTCATCTATTAACGAGATGGCAGATTGGTTCAATATCCACCTGATGAGAGTAAAAGGATATTTCTATATAACAAGAAATGAAAAAGTGCATGAACTCGCTCGAAAAGACACAACCTACTTCATTTCACCAAGCAGCGTGGATAAAGATGCACCGCCGGCTACGTGCAAATTACAGCTTCAAGGAAGCTAATAGAACAACTAACGACAGATGATCCAGTACTACCTTATGCGTAATAACTAAGCAGATTTGGCCAAAACTTGACCTATCAAGAACAAGTCAGCTGGTATCACTGCGTCGATGGCAAGTCAATGCTATTATGAGAGACTGTCTCATAGCCAAAAATGCGAGCAGAATGGGAGTCTCATCAGATTTTCCATTTGCTTTGCCACATATTCCGACCTAGCACTTAGAAAAGTGAAACTCCTGGAAGCTTCTCGCCTAAGTGATTTGACGAAAATCCTATACTTCGTTCAGAGCTCAATATGAGTTGATGTATAAGTAAGGATAGAAGACAATGTGACATGGCTATGGACTTGATTGAGGACAATCACACTAACCTAATCTAACCTTGACACGAGTATTAATATAACGAAGGCAAAAACCGTTCATTGTGATCTAATTAACCGTGTTGGCTAAGATCTTATAGAGCCATATGTAATTGCAAAATTACGTTACCAAAAATTAGTAATAATCAGGGTAGGTGGAAGACTGAGAAAGTAAGATTATTTATTAAGGATAAACTTTTCCATAATACTTCCATTCCATATCACATTTTACCAGTTTAACATTAGTTAGCACAAGTCCATGACTTATGAGTCACACGCCGCTAAAGCAAATGATATTCAAAAATCCTTTTTTGTACAGGGTGTCCCAAAATTTACGAAAGGTTTGCAACCAAACCAAGAAACCAGTTTGATAGCTGACAGTTTAGGGTTACTAAACATGCGAAAAGCAAAGTTGAGGTCTGGTAAAGAATAACGCGTTTTCATTGTTGAAAAATATTTCAAAAATAATGGACGTTTGAATGCTGATTTTTTGAAGATCATCCTAAGCGATTTAGTTCATTTTCACCTTGCTCACTTCGTTAATTGTAAAAATTGCTGCATTTGGGGTTCAGAGCATATTTTTTAGAAAATGTGGCTGGTCAAGCGGTTACGATATCCGGACATAATAACCGAGTTTTTTATGCCAAAATTGTATGATATTTATGTGAACGATATGCGGTTTCAACAAGATGATGCGACATGTCATACAGCCCTTGAAACAATCCACTTACTGCATGAGACATTTACTGGTCGTGTACTCTTTCGTTTCGGTCAGAATTGGCCCTCTAGATCATGTTTGATTTAACACCATTGGATTTCTTTCCATGGGATTATTTCAAGTCAAAGGTCATGTCAACAAGCCCACAACCACTCTTTACCACCGGCCGATCTTTCAAATCGTCACCGTTTCAGTCTCTGGGCTCTTTAAAACCTTAAAGAAGATCCACTGTTTTCTACCAATTTTTTTTTCAGCGATGAGGCCTATTTCTGGCTTATTGACTGTATGTTAATAAACAAAATTACCGTATTTCGGCTGAAAAGCAACCCGAAGAGGTTCAAGAGCTACCATTTTATAAATCAACGGTTTGGTGTGATTTATAGACTGGTGGAATCATCGATCCATATTTTTCCAAAAATGAGGCCGGCTGGAACGTAACTGTGAATGGCCCCCGTTATCGAACTATGATAACGGCCTATTTGCTGCCTTAAATTGAAGCCCCTAATGTTGCATTTGGTTAAAACAAGATGGCACTATTTGTAACACAGCCCGTAAAATTATGACTTTATTTCAAGAACAGTTCGGTGGACAGTTAATTTTCCGCATCGGACCAGTGAATTGGCCACCTTGATCATGTGATATTACACGTTTGGAAATTTTCCTTTGGGCTACGTAAAATATAAAGTCTACATGGATGAGCCGGTTACGATTGAGGAATTAGAAGCAAACATTATATTATTCGCGTCATTGGCTAAATACCACTCAAAATGCTCGAATGCGTCATCGAAAAATGGAACCTCAGAATAGACCATGTTAGCAGCAGTTAGGGGTAACATTTGAAAGAAATAATTTTTAAAAAATAAATGTAAATACTGGTTCTTTTTTATGAAAATAAAGAGTACTCGATAAAACTCGATCCATATTGCTTATATGTCAAAAATATAAATATACATCTTGCACAAAATGGAAATTTAACATTTTGAAAGTATCAATTGTCCAGTGGATTTAATGTCCTTTGCAGGTCAATTAATACTATCCTTTTCACGCACACATCGCCTATTTACACACAATTACAGTATACCACCTGAACATTACAAGCTCCATGTCAACCTGTATACACATGGACGGTGGGACGGAGCTGAATTCTGCATTCCAACAAGGGTCTTAGTTATGTGTTTATAAAAATCACCGAACGACATTGATCGTGCCGGAGCTTTAACCACTGTCCCACTTGTCCGATAAATTATTTCAAATACAAGAAAATGGCCTAACAACATTTTTCTTCTAATACACCTTTATAAATAATGACCCTACTTTGATTTCGTGAGTTTTCAATTTAATTTTCACCCTGCGAGCGTCACCAACTTGTTTACTTCATACATTGGGCGCTTTCAGGTCACCTATCATCAGAGCCATCTATGATTTTGAAGAGCCGTAATATTAAAAGGAGAGCTTTCAGTAGAGGGGAAGCTTTTATTGAATTACTATAAGAAACTGTGGTAGTTGGAAAATTTTTGAACATGAATTTATGAATAAGAAATTAAACAAATCATCTAAATTTTAATTTTATATTTTTAATAAACTATTCAAAAAACACATATTTGAAAATAAGCCATCATAATGTAGTATTTATTTGGTAAATTTAAACTAAAGCGGAGCATAAATTTATTAATTTTCTATAAAAATGAGCTTTCCGTTTAGTTGTGTAGGTTTATAAAGTAAGATAATAAAGGGTGCTGCCACGGATTCCTCTTACATCCAATTAAATATATAGTTTTATAAAAATGTAACTTATTTGGTAAATTCTGGTCACATGCACACAATTTTTGAGATGAACGATGCACTTAATAGCAATCTAAACATTCCCCATTTATAACAAAATTAAAGAGAAAACGTGAGTTGAAACGAAATTTTATGAATCACCATGTAGAAACAATAATATTATTCATATAATAAAATTTTTACATCAAAATCTATTTACGAAATTTTTTTTGTATACAAAAAATCAACGATGTCATAATTTTCTTAATTAAATATTATTATAAAACAGAACCAAACGTAAAAAACTTCAATTTTATCCGATTGCAAAATCGAGCTTTCTGTAATTTGAAAATCCGTTTACAGATGTCTCTGTAATAAATTTACTTGAAATTACAGAAAAGCGTAAAATAATTATATAACTATTTACGAAAATAAACTATTATTATTGTAAGTTGAGCGCGAAATCTTTAATATAATAATTTAACATAATTAATAAAACTCAAAACAATTATAATTTTTAAATACGGTTGGCATAAATAAAGCTTTCATCGTAAAATATTTACCATCGTAGTTGCTGCGCGCTGAAAAACAATAATAGAAAAATGTCAAATTTTTTCCAAATTTTTTTTTCTTATTTCAATTCGCTCGTATTCGGTTATTTTCAGTTCCAAGAGATCTCAATAATCTATTGAACCAGGCAGTATACATAATAAATTGTTAAATTTTAGTTAACGAACATTTAGATTTAATATTTAACTTTAATTTATATTTAGCGACATCTTTTGATTGGTTTATTAATTGCGAAAAGCGCTATAATGTTTTTATTTTATGAAGCTCCAGTTTGTTTATACTACAGGATGAAACAGTATAGCCTACAAATTTGTTGCGATGAAACTTTTAACAAATAACGAAAAAACAGTTTTCGAAGTGTGTTCATCTTGTGATAGAATCCAGAACACAATAACCCCCATATTACATAGCTACTCAAAAAGCACTTTTAACGAACGTTTGTTTTGGGAAAGTAATGCTGAAATTTTTGATGGAACACTCTATACTAATTTCTTACATACACATATAAACAAATTCTTATTTCTACAATAAAAAAAAAAAGAAAAAATTGTGGTAGACTAATTTGAATATTTTTGCGTTAATTCGACATAATATGACGCAATTTTAAAATATGCTTTTCCTGAATATTGAGCTAACCATTCAAATTAAAAAATGAAACGAAGCATTAATGTTTTTATATACAAAAAAGCTTCTAAAAAAATATTAAAATACACTGATTGGTATAAACAAGAACAAAAAGCTTCCCCTCTATGGAAAGCTCATGGAAAAAATTAGCGGAATCTTACGGCTCTTATATTTAGGAGGCTCTGCTATCATGATTAGTAAAATCATCGCCAATTTGATTTAAAAATTTCATAGTGCTAAACATTTTTATAACGTTGGCCGCGATTTTACTCAACATGTTCTCAACTGTTGGGTGCCCTGAAATCGCCCATTTTAAAATACTTTTACAAGAAATAATTTGTATGTCTTAACCAAATTATGAATATATCTCTGACTTAATATTCGTGTTCTAATAAAAAAAAATGTGAATTGATTAAAATTAAGCATTTACCGAATAAAACTAAAGAGGACAGCATATGTTTCGTATATGATGCAACTCATTTTGTACCTGTTATCGCTTACACAAATTAATAAAACTAAAACATAATTTTGGTGTACATAAAACATAAATTTTTGTCAGGATGCCATCATCATAACTTACTTACCATCTGTATAACATCTAGTCGCATCAGATTAATTTACAACTAGCTAACCGGTACAGAAGCAACATTCACTCTATAAAAATTATGACATGTCGTCGACGTATGTATGACATGTCGTCGTTGTTGAAAGGTAAATAATAATATAAATTATGATGATTAAAACTATTAAAATTTTAATGATGCTGTTATAATAATCATAATAATAAAAATATTAAATAAATAAATACATAATTTTTATTTTTAATTTATATTTAGACATCCATGTCAAACGAATAAGTCTCAATATACATAAAACGTCTAGCATATCTCTCTTATATTCCGAAAATATGTTTATGATTTACCGTCGCATAGTAAAATGTAATTTTATTTTATATTACATACGAGTAGATACGACAAATAATAATGTCGTATATTTTCAAGCTTTCAACCCAAAAGCACATAGTTATCGCGCTGCTGTTGCATAACCAAGAATTATTTTTTTTACATAATATTTTATTTTATGAGATGATATAACAGAATTTACTCGTGTGTTGAGATTGCATTGGGGGGGGGGGGTGTATATTGCTTAGGGGGTGTGGTGTACTGTGCAAATATCAAAATAAAATAATAATATTCTATTTTATATTTGTATAAGATATTGATACAAAGTATGATTGATATTATGTTATTCATTTTTATGGTTATGTATTTCTATAATTCGAATGTAACGACGCTAATAAACTCGGTTGTGTTATCAATGATATGATCTGTAAATAATATTTGTTTTACTGATTTTCAATTCTATTTTTATGGAATATGTATAGGCTTATCCCTAAGAATGGATTGTATGGATATTTTGATTATATTGACGGTATCATTGTACGAAATCCATATCAGGCTTCTTAAAATAATTTGTGTTATAAATCAAAATTTATTTTTAGTTTATTCTATAAAAAGAGTGGTTCCGCCTTATACAGGTGACAAAAATATAGTAAATGATATCCATCTTTAAATAAAAAAAAACAATATAAACACTGTTGAATTGGCACTGCAATAAACCAAAAATCTTATATCATTCGACATTAGAAGGCTACCATAAATAGGCCGCAATATACTAAGAAGATTCCAATTGAATTTAAATAGATCAAAATTTCTAGAATAATAGCAAATTTGTTACGGAATGGTTCAACGCCATTCCGCAGATTTAACTAAACATACAGGGGCCTCTCTCATGGTGGTTTTGCCGACTAGATCTCAGGGTTATGGGTTGTGCGGATGGCTGCCTTCGTAAAAACTCAGATACATGTAAAGCTATTTTGGAGTACCCTATTCCTAAAACAACGAAACAGATTATACGTTTTCTGGGGATGTGCGGATGGTATCGTCGCTTTATACCAAATTTCGCTTCGTTAGCTAATTCGAGACTGAACCGTCCTCAGCGTACGAAAATACCGTCCGTACGTAGAAGGCTATCCATTTGTTATATTTATATATACCGACCATTCCAGTTTGCTCTGGTTATAATGAGTCATAAAGATCTCTCCAAACGTTTATGTAGATGGAGCCTTACCAAAAAGGTTCAGTAAATGTAGTACCATATGCGTTGTCTCGAGTTTTTTTGGATGGATCTTCTCCTTGTGAAGTTGATTCGGGGAATAAGAGCACGCCTGACTCTGGTATTCAATTTGGAGGTCCAGACTTGTCGATTAAAACTATTGATCCTTTTGTGGATCTTTCTGACATGTTGATCCAAATTCTATTGCGTTCTCTAGAATATGTTGATCGGATCGAAAAAATCCATTAATTAAAAGATAGTTCGCACAATTTTAAAATCCAAGATGACAAATTGTTGATATTTCTTTCCATCGTTCCAAATATATGGATACCGATCTTTCAAATTGGAAATTGGTTGTTCCGAATTCATTGATAGAGTCACTCGTCGAACAAGCTCACGTTCCTCCCACTTCAGCATATTAAGATGGCAGCAAAACCTTTAGCGTCAATTTTACTGGGCCTTCGGCGTCAATTTTACTGGCTCCAGATGGCAAAACAAGTTAAACAATATACATTGCTGGCTGCGCAAAATGTAAAATGAACATACCGGTTAATTATTCCACACAATCAGCCATGGGTGCTTCGTCTATTTCAACATGCCCGTTTCAAAAATTATTTGTAAAATTTTTGGGTACATATACCTGTTCAAAGCTCGGTAATACTTGTATTGTTATCATTCTGGACCATTATGTTGCGATCAAAACCTCAACGTGAAACGTCTGCATCTTTGCTATTTCGATTCTTAGAAAATGAGGTATTTTTATTATCCGGATATTTTAGTTATATTTTTATTATTCATTTCCTACGACAATTGGGAAGCAGTTTACGTCAAACTTATTTAAAGAATTATTGTCTAATTGTGTTATAACATATATTCTCACGCCTTTGAATTTATCTCAGAGTTACGCCTCTGAGCGTGTTAATAGAACATTAGTTACAAGTATCGCATATATGTGTTCGCATATATGTGTTACAAGTATCGCGCATATGTGAGCGATTGCGACAATAATCAGTGGGATAAAAATGTACAAGAAATTCCGACTGCTTTACGTAATGCCATACATTATATTGTTCCCCTCATTACTACTTTATATTGTTCCCCTCATTATGTCGTGTTCGGTCGTGTTTCCCTCATTATGTCATTACACGGTTCGGACTACGTGTTGTGGAGATTACTCCAATCTTCTAAAAATGGACTCGTAATGGTTACCCTGCACGAAGGTAAGTCACCCATAATTTATAAGTGCTGTCTCGCCTTAAAGTGCCTTAAAGTTATACACTGTTGTATAACTTGATTCCCTGCTTCTTTGCATCTGATAGTGTGGTAGTTCTTTTTCTAAAAATATCAAGTCCTCTTATCTGTCAATCTATGCCTAATGGTAGTAATACTGGGTGTTTAACATTAGATGGTAAGTTTGAATGTCCCAATCAACCACCAACTTTTAAAAAATTTGACTTAGGCCCTTTATAATTCATTTGAATTGAATGTACGATAAACTGATGAATGTTAACTCTCATTCATAGATGTTACTTCTCGGTAAAGCGGTACATCTAGGCCAAAATCCTTACAATTTTCCTGATGCTATGGGAAAGCTTATCCAATAAATTACGAAAAACATTTTCATCTGTAAGCACATGCGTATTGACCATCTTTGCCCGCTCCTCCGTTATATCACCAACGGTATCCATTTGCTTAGGACTGGTTTAAGGCCAAGCAGTTTAATGAATTTCCAACCATTCCGGTCCACTCCACTATATGCAGGATTACTATACGATGCCACATGAAACCAATGATTTCTAGTAATAATTTCCAGTATTTTTGCAATTCGGTTTGAAATACGTCTTCGATCTTCTTGGTGAACTATAGATAGCCAATCGAGAACTAATTGTAAATCAGTCCAATAAAACGTACTTGATAAAATTTTAGCTCCTATAGTGACATCTTTAATGCGTACATTATAAAATTTAACTAGCATCAGTGCACTATTTAACTAGAACCAACCTAGATAAATCTAAACAATCTTTACTGAAGACGTTCGTTCACTCTACTGTATATATGACGGCACCATAAACACTTTCCGAGGCATCCGAAAACCCATAGAGCTCAAACTTGATCGTGAGTTTCAATTTGACCAGCATTTATTGTTGATATCTTCCAGCATTTGCATTTCTGTCTGAATCTTTATCCAAATTTCTTGAATACCGGTTGGTAACTTGTCTTCCCACTCTAGGTTCTCCAAACATAACATTTGCTAGGTGATAGTAAAACCATTGAGACAATCAGCCTTGAAGCTTCTGATAATAGTGTTCCTTGCAAGCATGAGTTGCATGCTGTTTTGTATGCAACGTAATGAACTGCTTTATTAGTAATTACGTAATAATTAGTAGTAATTAGAAATCGCATTTAGTTATTTCCACCACTTGAGGATAGTAATTTTTGTAACCTACTGCTAGCTGATGTAGAATTTGCGTTGCTATAAGAATGGTACAGTAGCAGTCCCACCTATAAACTCCCTCCAGTTGCTTTGAGCAGACGAAAAATACAAGTAATCGAAAAACAATTCATCTAAATACAATTCACCGAGAAACAATTGACGGAAAGCCACAATTTTTTGACAAAACAATTTACCGAAAATATTCCAAAAGCTTCGTATATTATTAAAGCGTTTATATAAAGGGTGTTCCAATAAGAGGTTTCATTTTGAATAGCCTGCTATTTGGGCAGCTGTCAATTTTGAAGCTGTCATCTTTCGACATTTAACAAGTAAAAACTACGCCATTACTAAAAATGGTACGATACACGCTTCAAAAACGCATTGAGATTGTTAAAATTCACTACAAAAATTGTGAAAATTTTACAGTCACAATTCGCAAAACAAAAGCACTTTTGGGTCGTCGTGAAGCACCTTCTCAGCCGGCAATAGTGAAACTGGTGGAAAAATTTGAGGTGCTGGGACAAGTTAGTGATGTAAAGAATCGAACCCGTGTGCATCGCTCAAGAACAACTGAGAATATTGCTGCTGTAGCCCGTAGTGTTGATAAAAACCCAGGTTTGTCGATTCCTCATTAATCTTTGGAATTAGACATTCCACAAACGACATTAAACCATATTTTGTATAAAGACTTAGGTCTTAACGCTTTTAAAGTTCAAGACGGTGCTACGTGCCAGACAAGCAACGAAACAATCGCAATTTTGCAAGAAAAGTTTCCCGATCATGTTTTTTCTCGAAGAGGTGATCACAATTGGTCACCGAGATCGTGTGATTTAACACCTTTAGACTTTTTTCTTTGAAGCCACGTGAAAGATAAGGTCACTGCCAATGCTCCAAAATCGATTCAAGACCTTAAAGATGGATTTCTTAAAGTTATCGAGGACATACAGCCGCAAATGTGCGAATTAGCCATGGAAAATTGCATGAAAAGGATGTGGTGCTGCAAGCATGGCCATAGCGCTTGATTTGATTTCTCTTAAAAAAATTCTCGTTATTTTAATATCAAAATGAAACCTCTTATTGGAAAACTCTTTAGTATTAATTGGCTCAAAATTAAAATTGTTAAATGAAAAATTCCGAAAAAAACAAAATATAAATCCCGAAACTATGAAATTCTGAATTTTCAGAAAACTCAACAACAGTGTATTGATGAACTTACCAGTACAAGTATGAAATGCGGATTACGGGGTACCTGCCCGATCAGCTAGAAAGCAAGCAATTTTTGTTTATTTTTTGCGATTTGGATAGTTTTCTAAGCCACAAAGGTTACTGTGTGTTTTCGACTATAGCAAAATGCTTGTTTTCGAGCTGATCGAGCATGTGCCGCTACATCAGACAACAGATGGCACACCAATGCAATTTGTGTCAAAAAAAATTTGAACCAAATTTTTGCGCTATTTTGTTGGGTCATCAGCAAGTGTTAGGCACGAGTGATAAATTGAAAAAGTGTGTGCATATAGTGTTGTATATTTGTGCTCAATATGTCGAATCATATACCGAACAAAGAGCATTCGCGACATCATTAATTTATTACTAACATTTGAAGAAAACTGCTGCTGAATTATACCGATTACTTCAAGAAGCTTATGGTGAATATGTTCCATCGCAAAATACGCGTTTCGGCGTTTCAAACGTGGCGACTTCAATTTTGCCCAAAATAAACGTGAAAAACCACGAAAATTACGAAGATGTAGAATTGCAAGCAAGGTTGGACGAGAATGATTCGCAAACACAAAACAACTCGCCCAGTAATTTGGTGTTAGCCAAGAAGCTATTTCCAATCAATCGGCTTCGAGAGATGGGGAAGATTCAGAAATGGGTACCACATGAGTTGAACGACGAGCAACATGGAAAAGTGCAAAACACATGCGACATTTTGCTCGCTCAGTACAAAAGGAAATCGGTTTTTTATCGTATATTTACAGGGGAAAGTGGATTTATTTTGAGAATCTATCTCAAGCGCAAAAAATCATATGGGTGGATTTTTGACCAATTTTTAACGATGCTTACGCCAAATAAATACAATTATTCGGGCTTAACAAAATGTGTAACCATTGACATTGGAATTGTTGATTAGAATTTATTCAGTGCACTCATGAAATCTGCGTGGCATGCTTTTAATGGCCAATAACAAGGCATCGCAGAGTTTCTTAGTAAATTTTTTTATATACGAATGACACCTATATAGAATTAACCTTTCAAATGACATTGACGACTTTCCAAACTAATTGATAGCACAAGATTTTTTGGAGTAATACTTATGCATAGACTTCGTTTATAGTGTTAACATTTAATCGGTCAATAACAGAACATCGCAAGATTTGTACCAAAAATGTCACTTTTATCAGATAATTCTTATAAGCTTAACATTTTTCTTTCTTCTAAGAATATAGAACGGATTTTTTGAAGATTTTGTTACTACTGATTTTTTTGAGTCTATCTCATTTATCTACTTCGTTGAATTTCAATCTAGCTCATCTAGCTTTCACATCTCTTCAAGTGAATTTTGCCTCCTGTACTGTGGGATTCTATCCATTTTGATCCTTTGTTCTCGCCTTCTAGTTTCACTTTCCTTATATGCAGAATAATCGTCTAGTGCAACGTCCTTACACCAGTGCAATCGGAGTTTTCCTCTACGAAGCCCTCCAGCTAGTTGTTGATGGAACACTTTATCATGCATTGGATTGGTACCTGGCAACGGGGCTCAGCGATCTCCCCCGAGAATTGTTTTACCTCGTACTTCATGCGAATCATATTTGCTGTGCTTAATTTTATTTTGATCAAACATGGACCGAAAGACCATAAGCAGCATTGACATTCTATCGAACGGTTTTTTGTGGTTGTCTATTGAATGCAAATGACAGTTTGCACTTGTCATTGAATATGTCCTCAAATGATCGATTTCAGTGACTTCACTACTGCAAAATCTAACGTCGGATATGCTGGTGGGGTGTCTTTAATAGATCATGACCTGATCAAATTACTTTTCTGTTTGTTCATCATTCGATCTCCACGTTACTTTTTGGATTCTCTCATGTAACAAATATCTTTTTGATACAACTATATTAAACATTATTGCCACGTAAGTGGCGCGTTGGCCGTTATAGTTTCTTGCGAGGTATGAGCTGTTAGGACTATTGTACTGTGTATTTTCTCCAACCGATTTTTGAATTATTGACTCCCCCTACGAGTTTAATGTGCACTATGCTATTGCTGATTTCCTCCAATTCGACAAAGAATACATCTTTGACGTCATCTGATATATCTTCGGTGGGTGCATGTATATTAGTAACCGTGGTATTAAATTGCTTAGTGCGGAGTAAGGCCGTGCATAGCAGCATATTGGTACGGCGGAAGCCGATATTGTGTTGCTTCATGCCCCACTTGATTAGAATGCCAACTACAAATTCTCCTCCGTTCTCATCTTTTCCTGCATGGTTCGAAGGGGTTTGGAGATCTTTAAGATGTTAAAGGGAGAATCACGTTCCATTTTTAAAGCGATACCCGTGTTAAATTTTCTAGGTCGTTGTTGTGACGGATTCGACATGGTAATTCGAGACCATTGTGTACGGTTAATAACTTAATTCGCTTTATGTGTGTGAGTCACGCACTGGTGCAGAATCTTATATGGCATCCAGTCGAATCTTGAACAAATTTATGTAACGAGCTGATTCATACAAGACAGTATCTAACCAGTAGAACCGACGTTGATTAGGAGTGGTAGCTGGTAATAAGGCTTTTGTACTTTTGAATTTGAATTTATTTGTATTTTCTACTCAACAATTATACTTAAAAATCTTCAAACGTCAATCCGTTTTGGAATGTCACTGATGTCATTACCATTCGATAGTAGTGGCATTTTGGTACACGCTCTGTGATGGGACAAACTCTGCAAAAATGTTCTACTCGAAAATCTTAAGTTACCAATCCGTTTTGTATAAACTTTACGGTGGTCTGTTATTGGAACTTTAAAATGTGCCACTTGTTTTTCTAATTAAACGAGTTTTATTTAAACATAAATCTGACGATGGAAAATTTAATTGTTTGGTCAAAATCATTATTTACATCTCGATGAAATATTTTTTAGAAAAGTTGAATTTAATAATCAAACGTTCAACATATAAATCAGAATCCAATATGAGTTATACATGAAAGAACGAGTGAACTTTATACCATTGGAAAGAGACGAAATGAATTTTTGATTTATTTCTTACTTGAATAAACATAGATCTCTTTCTCTACGATATTAGAGTAGAGCCAGATAGTATGCAACGTTATAAAGAGTAACGAAACAGAGGAAAAATTTTTATCACAAAATTCGTGGGTTATGCAATTTAAATGGGTTAAACAGTACACTTACACAAAAATGTTTGATTTTTTTTGGATCGAATATTGCCATACTCATACTTATTCATAAGGAACTATAAAAATATCGGTAAATAAAGACATATAAGTGTCTTGTTAACCCATTTAAATTGCATAACCCACGATTTTTTTGATGAAAATGTTTCCTCTGTTTCGTTACTATTTATAACATTACATACTCTTTGGTAACCGGTGTGAAGTTTCTAACGTTAATTAAAGGTATAGCTACACAAATTAACAAAAAAGTTACGCTACACTTTCAACAAAGACAAATTTGTTGTTCACAACAAATATTTTGCAGTGTATATGCAACTTATCTATATTTATATAATTTATAAGAAAAACTAACATTAAATTGATAATTTTGAATTAAAAACAAACGAAAAATATATGAACAAATATTAAAGTTTTCAAAGTTTTATCATATACAAATATTAAACAATTGAGGTTAAACACATAATTAACACTCCATTCTAGAGTTTTCGTAATATAGCCACTACTATTATCGAACAGTAGACATTCGAGCATATTCAAATTTGTATAGCCCGTACATATAAAAAGGGTTGGCCTCCTCTGACAAAATTTCATATTTTGATAAAAAATGTATATGGAAGCTAATCATACACTCCCAATTAACACTCTATCCTAGAGTTTTCGCAATTAAACCACTAGAATTATAGCCATCGTTTGAATGTCTACTATTTGATAATACTAATGGCTATATTGCGAAAACTCTAAAATGGAGTGTTAATTGGGAGTGTAAGGTCAGCTTCCATATAATTTTTTTATCAAAATATGAAAATTTTTCAGAGGAGCCCAACCCTTTTTATATGTACGGGCTATACAAATTTGGAAAGGCTCGAATGTCTACTATTTGATAATACTAGTGGATATATTGCGAAAACTCTAAGATGGAGTGTTAATTGGGAGTGTAAAATCAGCTTCCATATAATTTTTTTTTATCAAAATATGAAACTTTGTCAGAGGAGCCCAACCCTTTTTATATGTACGGGCTATACAAATTTGAAAAAGCTCGAACATCTACTATTTGATAATACTAGTGGCTATATTGCGAAAACTCTAAGATGGAGTGTTAATTGGGAGTGTAAGATCAGCTTCCATATAATTTTTTTTTTTCAAAATATGAAAACTTTTCAGAGGAGCCCAACCCTTTTTATATGTACGGGCTATACAAATTTGAAAAAGCTCGAATGTCTACTATTTGATAATACTAGTGGCTATATTGCGAAAACTCTAAGATGGAGTGTTAATTGGGAGTGAAGGATTAGCTTCCATATATATTTTTTATCAAAATAAAATTTTGTCAGAGGAGCCCAACCCTTTTTATATGTACGGGCTATACAAATTTGAAAAGGCTCGTATGTCTACTATTCGATAATACTAGTGGCTATATTGCGAAAACTCTAAGATGGAGTGTTAATTGAGAGTGTAGGTACAGCTTCCATATAAATTTTTTATCAAAATATGAAATTTTGTCAGAGGAGCCCAACCCTTTTTATATGTACGGGCTATACAAATTTGAATAGGCTCGAATGTTTACTATTTGAGAATACTAGTGGCTATATTGCGAAAACTCTAAGATGGAGTGTTAATTGGGAGTGAAGGATTAGCTTCCATATATATTTTTTATCAAAATAAAATTTTGTCAGAGGAGCCCAACCCTTTTTATATGTACGGGCTATACAAATTTGAAAAGGCTCGAATGTCTACTATTTGATAATACTAGTGGCTATATTGCGAAAACTCTAGGATGAAGTGTTACGACTGTGTTGTCGTCAACAACAATAATTTTCTTGTAGTATAAATAGCCCTTTTATTGAGTATACCCCCACCTGTGGTAAATGTTTGCGTATTCTTTTTGGTGTGTGTCTTTGCCTTTTAACGATAGTGTGCGCGGCCTTGTTACGTTTTATTTATAATAACAACGTTGAATGATGAGAGACGAGAGCAATGCGCATCGAGTGTGTGCAAAGTAAAACGTTTTAGAAAAATGTTTTTCTTATATGCTTCTCGTTTATATCAATGCAAATTGATATAAACGAGAAACAGAGAAGAAGGGCAATTTTTCTAGAACGTTTTGCGAGTTATTTCGGTGTGAGAATTTTTATTTGAAACATTCGAGTTTTGGTTGTGAAAGAGTCGAGTTTTTGATTTGTATCGAGATAGTCTGGTTGTAAATTTTATAAAAATATAAGCCAGTTTTTAGAATATCATTAAGAAAGTCTTGATTTTAATAAATTAATAAAGGCTCGTGTTTTGATTTGGAAAATCTGAGATGTTAGTGAGATGTTACTTTTAAGTCTAGTGTTATAAAGTCAAGTTAAGAAAAAGACTGTGATTGTGGAAAGACTACCTATATGAAAAATAAAGAAAAGAAAAAAAATTAAAAGTATAAGTGTGTTTTGGTTCATCGGGAAAATTTAATTTTGCAAGAAAACAAAATTCTTTTGGGCTTGAGTATAAAGAGTCGGCCATTTTGGTCTACCTCAGTTTCATTTAATTCGATGTCAAATATATGCAATACGAACTAACGCTTGTGGTGGACTATCAAGGTCGAAAGGAATTGTTTTGGTATATTCGAGATTGGCGACGAAATTTGTATACGGGCGTTTGTATATTTAACCGACGCAATTTGTGTATTTAAATTTGAAGTGACGGTTTTGGCGAAGCCAACGCCCAAACCGTGATTATCGATTGAACGCAAAGAACGCGATATAACGCCGAACTTAATTTGACGGTCTATTGAGGTGCAACTATTTTGGCGGCGGCTTATCAAGGTCATTCATTCTACGGTAGTTGTTTTTTGGAGAGCCAACGCCCCACACATTTTGGGTGATCAGTTGAGATCACACGGCGGGGTGCGGATTCGGCGGCCAGTTGAGGCCAGCCGCGATTGATTTGGTATCGGTGAAACGCACCGCAACTAACGGGTGGCCAACCGGCTATTCGTGCTTAATTTTCTATTTGTTATCGGTGAAAGGTACCGCAACGTGCAGGTGGCCAGCCGGCCAGTTGTACATTTTCGTTATTGGTATCGGGGAGAGGCCCCGCAACGACGGGTAGCCAACCGGCTATTCGCTGCTTTTTGGTATCGGGGAAAGGCCCCGCAATGGTCCGGGTAACTGGAGTTACCTGTGGCATGACGGCACCAAGGCCGCTACAGTAATTATTAAGGTACAATTTTTTTTTTTTGAATTTTTTATTTCTTTATTTTTATTATTATTTTTTTATATATATATATTTTCAATTTTTTTGGTTGTTATAAATTTTTATTTGTAATCGAGCGCCGGATAGCGGTCGCGCGCTCGGTGCGCATTGCTTCCTCGTCTCTCTCTCTTTCTCGTTTCTCTCTCTATCGTTCGCTCCCTTTCTCTTTTCTTTTCCTCGGGGGAAGTTGTGTTTTGTGTTTTTGTTGTCTAAATTAAATAAAAAATGAAGTATTAATTTTCCGGGTTGGGTATGATGAGGGGGGAATTCCCATCCTGTGCCGGCGTAGGGTAAGCGGTCCCTTGGTGCCCGCATCCGGGTTCGAAACCGGTGTTTACCACCGTGCGAGTTCAGGCGGATGCGCGCACTGGGGCACCTCTCTACCGTTATAATTTTTGATTTTTTTTGTTTAAAATTTTCTGCTGTTCGTTCCTCAGGTTCCGGCCGACGAATTTCGGCAGAACTCCGGGTATTATTATTATTTGCGTTCCCCCCAACTTTCTGTATCATCACGGTGTAAGCCAGGAGCGTCATGCAAGCCTCAAACCCCACGACCTTAGCACTTCTCTCTGAGATCGTAGCCGGCAAAAATCACCGTGGAGGCCTCTGAATGCGCTTAGTGATATCTGCAGGATGGCAGTAGCCATCCTGTAATAGGAGTGTTAATTACGTATTTAACCTCAATTGGTTAATATTAGTATATGATAAAACTTTGAACACTTTAATATTTGTTCATATATTTTCCGATTGTTTTTAATTCGAAATTATTAATTTAATGTTAGTTTTCATGGTTTTTCTTATAAATTATATAAATATAGATAAGTTGCATACATTGCAAAATATTTGTTGTGTACGCTACACTTTTTTGTTAATTTGTGTAGCTATACCTTTAATTAACGTTAGAAACTTCACACCGGTTCTTTGGTAGAGCCGTCTCTTTGAATAATGTGTTTGACAGTGTAAAAATATACAGTGTATTCAGATTGCTTTTACTTTTTTGTTAGAAACTTCACACTTATTGGAAATAAAGTACTAAAATAAGCGAACTGTTCTTACTAAAATAAACTTCGAATAATATTTGGCCACAAAAAAATTCAAAAATCAATTTAAACACGTGTAATTTCGTGTGACGTCACGAGTAATGATATAAAAATTTAATAAGGGAATGCTACATCGTCTTTATTAATATTATCCCTCAAAATAATTTCAAAATTTTTGTTTTGATGATAATACGTTTTGCTAGCGTACAAAACATGAAATATTTTATAAAGCTTACGTATGAATTCATCGAAAAATAGATTTAAATGGTATCTGGGCATATCCCTCAATAAAACATTACGTATTCTAAAGAATACTGAACATGTCAAATTCTCAAAATCATCGTGCTTTTCTGATGTATGTACTTATAAAAAATTTCAAGGAGATGTTACAAAATCAATCAATTTCTTTGCTTTGCATAATATATTTAGAGGTGAACGTATTTATGCGTAATGTTAAATTTCTATACAACATAATTGGATCCAATTAAATCATTGTTTTTGTACATAAAAACAAGCAAATTTTAAAAAGTACAACCAATTTTGTGTTAAATACCCAAGGCACAGCATAACCAGTTTTCTACAATTATCTACTAATTATTTTTAATTATAATTTTAAATTACCAACATGTTTTTGGTTCATCCACTTAATCTGGAACATTTTTAACGCTTTTATCCTTCTCGTATATACGTATGTATATGTAAATTATCCGCATTAAACATGTTGTCAATTAAACATGTATACTGGATAAAGCTTTTCATGTAGACAGTACATTAAGATTATTATGTACATTGAACATACACATACACACATCTACTTGAGCTTAAATTTTGACAGAGCAATTATAAATGAACACAGCATCCATAATCCGTAATGGAACACACATCACACAAATGATATGTGTACAGATTATATACAGATTAAAAATACAAATGGAAATATAATCAAATTGCATATTTTTAAATGTTTACGGGTAACCCCAAGTATAACAACAATTATATCGATTACCAACTAAAATACCTTTGTATAATTTGATACGAAAGCTTACCGTATCATATAACCCCTTAAATAAAACTAAATCGATCATAATTATGTATAACGTATAAAGCAGCTTTTACACAATATTTTGTTTGTGTGTGTGTGCGGCTTGTGTGTGTAAGTGTGGGATTAAATTACACATGATAATTAAATTTTATGTGTACGATAAGAGAATAAATTAAATGTTGTTTATATTTATTTATATAAGGGGTGGGTGGTAATGATTTTTGTTTTGTGGTTAATTACTGTATTTATGTTATATTAAGTCGGTTAATCTTATATCTCTATACCCACACCACATACACAAAATAAGAAACCGTAGATTATAAAAGTCAACAAGCCGCATTTACTAGATTTGTATTTTATCAATATTAATGGCAGTTTGCGGCACACGAAACATATATTATGATCCCTATAGTACCATTACGAGTATATATGTTCTGGATAACAAGAAGTGCTTTAACACACACAAAAACAATCGTATATCTTTGCTTACATATTGTGTAAGGGAACAAAACAATTTAAATGAAGAACCATTACATTGTGTTAGAAGAAAATGTTTGGTTTCTTTTGCCTTCTTAACATTTTGTCGTTTTTCGGTGTGTCTTGTGTGATAATAAAACTTTTTTAATAAATTTTAATTATTCAATTTATTTTATGTTGGGGTTAGAATAATATGCTATTTGGGCAACATTTTTTTGTTAGGGTTGTGTTTTATGCCGTGCTTTCGGGGCGGATATCTTGTAATTGAATTTGTTCAAAAGAGAGGTTTAGGTTAAGTTGATATATAATGTTTTTTATATTATACCAGAGCATGTTGTTTGCGGCGGTCTCAAAGAGAATGGAGTGAAAAGTTTTCCTGCATTTCGATAGAGATTTTAATTTAATAATAGAAATGTATCGCAATCGAATTCAACAACTGTGCACTTCAGAAATTGAATTACTCTTCATTTAATGGAGTTACTGAAGAGGTTGATACTTCTAATAAAAATCAATTGGCGCATGTATGACTGATCATCACTAGAGAACGGTTCAACCGATTTAGCTGACTTTTTTTTTGTTGTGTTCGTAATTGTCAGGACAATGTTTGTATGAAAGACAACTTTGGGAAAATGCACTAGAAAAGTCGGAAAATTTGAAAAATCAAAAAATTATGTTTTTGTACGGGTTTTTCGCACGTATCCGATCCAGATGGTCTTTTAGAAAAGAAAAATTCGAAAACCTTATTGAAAAACTCGGAAACTTCCGAAGAAATTTTTTTTTTTTTCTAGCGCATAAGTTGAGAACGGCTTAACCGATTTGGCCTAAATCTTTTTTTGTTGTGTTCGCAATTGCCAGGAGATGGTTCTTAAGAAAGAAAATTTTGGGAAAATCCACCGTAAAAGTCGGAAAACCTGATAGTCTTTAAAAGAGAAAAATTGAAAAATCTAAGAGGCAAACTTGAAAACTTCTGGAAAAACTCGAAGAAAATTGATTTTTTTTCTAGCGCATCAGTTGAGAACGGCTGAACCGGCTTGGCTCTATCTTTTTTTGCTGTGTTTCTAATTTTTTGAGACGGTTCTTACGAAAGAAAATTGCCACCGAAAAAGTCGGGAAATTCGGAAAATCGAAAAATGATGTTTTGAAAGTGAAAAGAAATGATGTCGTGGTCGATAATCGTTGGATCGTTCCGTATTTCAAGCTTCTATCGAACACATTCGCAGCACACTGCAAAATGTGTCTATTTCACGGAAGCTAATGCAGCACAATGAGCAGAAGGGTCACCAGCTACAACACTCACGAATTTTTTCAAAATTTACCAAAGCGATCTGTTCGCACGAACTTTGCTTTACTGGGAAACTCCACGCTATTATACTTTGAACCAGTCGCCGGAAAAGTTTCAACGACGAAAGAAAGGCCAACCTGCTGCATGATGCGTCAATGTGTATTCGACTGATGCGCTTGGCCGTGTGTACACCGTTCATCCACGACAAGACGAAGGCTTCTATTTTAATTTACTTTTGTTCCATGTTCGTCGTCCTATTTTGTTCGAATCGCTTCGTACTATAAATGGCGTGTTGTGCACCGCTTATCAAGAAGCTTGCCAACGTCTGCATTTGCTGGAAAACGACTCACATTCTGACTCTTCACTCGCCAATGCCACTGTTTCTGCACCGGCAAATCAAATTCTTACATTGTTTGCGATCAACATAGCGGCGCGTCATCCATCGAGCACATTGGAACAAATACAAGAACGGGATAGCTGACGACATGTAACATCGAGTTCGCACCGCAAAATCGAGAGATACGCACCAAAGATTTGATCATGATCGAAGCCATGTGCGTGCTTACGTGCGGCAGCTATTTGTCGAAATTGGGCATCCTAGTACCGATGCCAGTTTGATGTACGATGCATTTAATCTTGAATTGCAACGTGAGTAAGTGTACGATCGAGATTCAATGAGCCAAATAGTACAAACAAATGTCCGGCTTTTGAATGCACAGCAAAAGCACGTGAACGACGCATTGATGAAGGCAGTTGACGAATTAGTAAATAGCAGAATATTCTTCCACGATTCACCCATAGAACAGGTAAAACCTTTCTGGCCATAGGGATTTTGTACGCTATTCTTATGAGAATTTGTATGGTAAACGTATACAAATTCTCATGAGAATTTTGTGAAAATAGCATACAAAATCCTAATGCATTCATTCCTTTTGGTCACAATTCGCTCGAGATGTCAAATAGCATTAGCCGATGCAGCATCGGGAATTGCATCCACATTGCTAGATGGCGGTCGGATGGCACACTCTGCGAAGAACAAGGAACAGTCTGAATTACTTGACTCAAAACGAAATCGCTGGGGAAATGTATTGTTACAAATCCATGAGTGCGACCAATAAAGAAGAGGCAACCAACTATCTGACCGAGTTATTGAATGCGCTTGATTTGCCGGGAATACCACCGCATAACTTGATGCTCAAGGTAGGTTCTGTTATAATCATGCTGCGTAATCTGAATGGTCCAAGATGGAGTAACGGAACGCGATTGGCTGTGAAGAAACAGATGAACAACGTGATTCAAGCGACGATCAATAAGGGCAAATTCAAAGGAGAGGATGTTCTAATTCCGAGAATTCCTCTGATTCCAACTGACATTCCGTTCGTCTCCAACCGCATTCAGTTCCCCGTTCGTTTCGCGTTCGCTGCGATGGCTAACAAATCGCAAGGTCAATCGTTGGGAGTGTCCGGAATAAATCTGAAATATCCGTGTTTTTCTCATGCTCAGTTGTACGTTGCGTGTTCGAGAGTTGGCAAACCTTCATCGTTGTTCATTAACGCGCCAGACCAAGAACCGAAAAATATTGTTTACCACAATGCATTGTATTGATTCCATTTATTTCCACAAGGAATAAAGTACATTGAATTATTTTGAATTCCAACTGACTCCAATTCATGTCCACATTGACTGAGAAAAAAATGCAAAAAACAACTCAAATTTCGATAGATGCTTGAGCTTGAATCGACATTTCACTCACTTTTCAATACATTATGCCGCCTTTATGGTTGCGTTCGTTCAATCGTTCTGACAATTTTTTACGAAAAATCATGTTGCTCAAAAATGACGAATGATTTTTTTCTACTGGATTTTTCCATAAATCTACCTTTAGTGTTAAATTAGATGTAAAAGTGAACGGAATGGCCATTCAACTCAATCGTCTATTGAGAAGTGTTTGCTCGGAACGAAGTAGTTTGGGGTGGAAACTACACTGCGTCGCTGCGACAGCTAGTTTCAAATAAATATCAAAATAACTAGTTGTCAATTGTTTATCTATTTTCAAAAGTATTTAGACAAAACTTTGAATAAAAAAAAAATATTGAATATTAATTTTACTGTTTTTTGTGTTTTAGAAAAATTAGAAAAATGTCGCATTTAAGAGAAATGGCTAAAGACGTAATTGTAAATAAAATAAATATCATTGAAAACATAATCGCTGATGATATTTTTACAAATTTTTTAGATGCATATTTTTCAAAAAGCAAGCCTGAAATGTTGTATTGCAACTTCGTTGACGAGTTCCACTGATAGCGAAAATGAAAAAGATAAACTCCTAAATAGAGTCAAAAATTATTATTAAACAACGGTATAGGCGTACAATGACGTTCAGTTTAAAAGTGCCTGCCTGTATCGGTTTCTTGGAGCCATTAACGACCAGACCCAATTTAACGCATTCTGGACGAATTCTTATGATTCGAAATAAAAAAAAGTGTATAACAATTGTTATACAGGTTGACAATTTATTTGATGTTTCACAAGTTTATCAAGTGGCCGACACAAGAGGATATAGCAAACGAAGAAATTTTAAAGGAGGGTTAAGAAACGTGTTGGGTTATATTGATGGCTCACATATTCCCATTCTAAATTTGGATAAAAATAATGATTACATTAATCGACATTTTAAAATGAAATTCATTGACATCCATTGTGGTGAGCCGAGGTCCATATGCATGTCTCTAAAAGTAGTCCGAATTATACAGGAAATTACTTGAAAATCCAGTGAGCATGTATGGTTACTTTCTCTTAGAAAAAGTGATTTAAAACAGTGAGTTCCAAAATCTAAATAAAACATTTATTATAACAGCTGCTGTTTCTGCTGTTGTAATCTATAACATTTGCGTAGCACAGAATGATGAAACGGAAATAGTTACTCATATTCGGAGACAGCATCATTATTTTGATCCAGATGATATTTCTCTCGAACCACGGACTAATAGAAGACAACAAGTATTTAATCAGCTATTTGAAACTTAATTAATAAAAAGCTCATTGTATTTTAGCTTAGAAAATATTTTTCTTTAAATAAGTTACAATAAAAAATAATAATTAGTATTTCAAACTTTTTTATAGTTTTATCATTTTAAATAATGTATTTTTATCATGCCATTTTTACCACTAAACGTTTTCATTTATCATAAAAATTAGGAAATTTCTCACAATACTAAATTAAAACCTATCCGCTATTTTTTTGATGAACTCGATCTTCTCCGTTTCAAATTTAATAAATATTGCCTTTTTTTGTCTACTAGTTTTTTAATTTTTAGTTTGTAATACTTCTACTTTGAGACTTGACGCTTTTTGTAGGTTGAGTGTCAGAAGCCCGATCGGGATTTTTGGCTCCGGAATTTACATTGGGTACTCCACCCTCCGCTGAGGCCTACCGACAAACCCACACCATACCACTATTATTAAGACCAAGAACATTCTCTAACACTTCAAAAAACTTCTCCAGTTTTAATTTTTACATGCTTAAATTGTATCATTTATTAGAACATTCTGTTACTAATTTTTAAAATCAAAATTATTACGTTTAAGGGTAATGAAGTACGAGTAAGGTTAATGTAGTTACATAGTTAATGGCTAATTAAAAATCATCAAATTAAAATGTCCAAAGAAAAAAAAAACTATTTGAAGTATCTACACGAGCAAAATATTTCTTCAATTAATTCAGTTGCTCAATTTGTAGTTGAAGTGAAGAGCTGCAAATCGAACATTCTGTTTACTTCAATTACTTCATACGTAGCTACTACTTCAATTAATTTAGTCCAGGCAGTAAAATTGTTGGCACTAAATAGTCTAAAGATGCGGTGTGACACAGTTTCCTTATTAAATCAAATAGTTTTATTGAGGCGATTTTATTCCCAAATTGATAACAGAAGAGATTTATCATCTGTAAAATTTGGAGAAATAAGTTTATCTGCTCCTAGTATCTGTGAAACATGTTTTTAAGCGCGATTGGACTAGTTTAACTAATGTACCACAAATTCCGAGCTGTTAGATGTCTGTCAGGAAACCCCAAAAATAAGCTTACTCGGTATCAAATGTAAAAAACATTAAAAAAATCAATGCACGATAGCACTTGGCTAATCGATTTTTTTAACTAAAACAAAGTAAGTTACATATTACGCTAATGTTGCACTAGTACTTATAGTAAGTTGTTGAAGTTAGCCCGAAAATAATTGGTGTGTTTATAAAGTTTAGCTATCCCAAAGAAGTGTAAATGTAAGTAGAAAACGTTGCTACATCCCGAATTAAAACCGCATTACGAATAAGAAGTCAAATCTTTTAAACTAGAATTGCTATGATAAAATTTAATCCCAATCTTTACATGAAATATACATTTTTGACGATCCTTTTTTTAGTAAAAGTATGCTATTACACATTTAATTACTACACTTTTTAGAAGTTACACTTTTCGTTAATTTGTGTAGCGACACTTTTCATTAAAAACTTCACACCAGTCATGTATGTCATCGGTCACCTTGTGCAGGCCTATACGTTTTGGCCACATCAAAATGTCACGTAAACCGCTGGCTCATATCAAAACTATAAAGTATAATTTGATAACCCTTTCGAAACCGACCAAACGAGACAGTGGTTAAAGCTTTGGCGTTTGGATCGGAAGGTACCGAGTTCGAATCACTTTAAGGGCAGAATGCAAAAAGGGTTAAAGTAAAGTAAGGTCGGGAAAGCGGACTGCGAAAGAGTTGGAACCAGAACAGATTGCATGGATAATAACATAAAAAAACTAAAAAAAAAACCTTCCAAGGTAGATAATAACATTGTGCTTGAATTGCAAACTTTCTTTTCGTGACAAGCTGGGCACCCGGGGGGTAAACCTAATTCGAGTATGCTGAATTCAACGGTGCTAGCCCCATTTTAAAGTTAGTCCCCATTTTTGAGATATCGCACTCGACATGTTTTGGCTCTGAGTCAAAATATACCCTCATTTTCACGTTGATAGCTCTTGAACCATTAAGATTTTCGTTATGCTTTCTTCAGCAAAGTTGTTGCGCAGGTCTAATTCATCTAATTTTTTTTGCTTTTCATTTCGACGAAAAACACTGTTTTTATCATTTTTTATCATTTTGTTGAATTTAAATCGAGTAGAATCGATCGAATAAACATCGCATCAACAAATGTAGATACAATAGAAACTATTTAAAAGAAAGTTAAATCGATTCAATTGGTGTGATGGTGATTTTTCCTAAAAAAAAAATTCCTAAAAAATTAACATTTTTCTTCTCTTTGACAAAACAATGGCGTGCCGTTGCGATAGTGGATAAAAATCCTGGATTTTTCCATCCAATCGTTTTAACCAATTACATCACGTAAATTAAGAAACATCTGCATCAATATATCAACCATCAAATGTCACTGCGCCATTCAATCACAGAAACATACGACCGATAAAAATATCAGATTTTGCTATCCCAGATTATTTTTCAATTTTTTTCACCTTTTTTGTATGCAAAGTGGCGTGTCTGTTGTACGAGGTAAATGTTCGAGTGATGAATAAAGCCGAATTCAATTCACAAAATTTCTGATATCAAATTTGTGCCAAAAAAACAATTGCATTCGATTTGTCAACGAATTTTTGGAATGTTAGTGTATTCAGCGCGGTGTTGTTGAACATTCCGAAAAATCGTTGACAAATTGTTGTTTTTGACAGCTAGAAAGAAGAATGTAAAATTTCGACACAAATTTGATATCAGTAATTTTGTGAATTGAATTCGGCTTACGTCACTCGAACATTTACCTCGTTAAGAGGTTTTTTATTTTTAAACAAAAATTAATGATAGCTACCCTCTCGCTGATATTCAACCTTCAGGCGATGGAAGGGAAGATAACAGCTGCTGTTTAAAGAAACCATCATAAAGATTAAAAAAATATCGCGTTTATGTAAGGAGACTGTCAAATGTTCAATATTTTTGGAAATTTTTTCGATCACATCAATTTGTCATCAATAATAATATGATGTATTTATATTTGTTTCATTGTAATACGTTGATTCACTATCATTATGAACCGCAACGGACCGATATTAGGGTGCATTTGAGCCAAAAAATGAAATTTTGCAAAAAATTAAGGTGGCTTTTAAGTTATGGAGGTCAATATCTAAAATATACGAGTTTTCTGGGACAAACGGTTGATATCATATTGTAGGTGAGGTTTGTGGCTAATAATCCTGAAAATATGAACCAAAAGTTTTGGGCTAATTTTTTAGCAATTTGGCCGAATGTGGCCGGTCGATTTGGCATTTTTCAGTTTTTTGGTCAAAATGATCCCCAACCTTATTTTTTTGAATTTTTTTTATATGCTATTTGATAGCTGTCAATACCTTTTTAACGATATGCATATGTATGGGGTATGTCAAATAAGTTCAGCGCTGTGTGCGTGGGTAAAATGGCCAAAAATGGCGTTTCAGAGGCTGGTCGTTGCCATCATGGCGGCCAAAAAAAGTTGTAGAATAAAAGTTGCTTAGTTTTCAAGTACTACAAACCCTGAAAATATGAGATCAAATGAAAGAAGTACCGACAAACAAACAAACAAACATATATAACAAAGCAAGATTATACGGTGACGTCATAGAAAAATTTCCAAATGTCATACTTTGGTGAAAATTATCCGTTTTGGACGTTTGAGGTGTCGTTGAATTGGTATTGATGTCTACAATCATAATTTGCTAGTTAAAAAATAATTGGGGCACTTTTTGGGTCAGTTATACATGAAAAACTAATTTTTAGAGGCAATTTTCGGAAAATCATATCTCCACTAAATGTTGGTAGAAATTCCAGCTTTTATACATTTTTTGGGTCTACTTTTCAAGACCTTTTCAATGGTATATAACATGATCCTGGCGGCCTCAAAGGGAAAAAGTTCGAAATTAGCTGTATATAAACGAGTGCGACTTCCAGCACAGTAGGTGCTTTCGCCACCCGTTTGGACTACCGTCCTAGGTGATAATTTACGTGATGTAATTGGTTAAAACGATGGGATCCAGGCTTTTTATCCACTGTCGCAACGGCACGCCATTGTTTTGTCAAAGAGAAGAAAAATGTTAATTTTTTAGGAATTTTTTTTTTATGAAAAATCACCATAACACCCCAATTGAATCGATTTAACTTTCTTTTAAATAGTTTCTATTGTATCTACATTTGTTGATGCGATGTTTATTCGATCGTTTCTACTCGATTTAAATTCAACAAAATGATAAAAAATGATAAAAACAGTGTTTTTCGTCGAAATGAAAAGCAAAAAAAATTAGATGTGATTTTTCGGTCTTGATATGTTCAGCAAAGTTGTTGGTGTTGACCTGCGCAACAACTTTGCTGAAGAAAGCATAACGAAAATCTTAATGGTTCAACGTGAAAATGAGGGTATATTTTGACTCAGAGCCAAAACATATCGAGTGCGATATCTCAAAAATGGGGACTAGCTTTAAAATGGGACTAGCACCGTTGAATTCAGCATACTCGAATTAGATTTACCCCCCGGGTGCCCAGCTTGTCACGAAAAGAAAGTTTGCAATTCAAGCACAGTGTAATTAATAGTTAATATATCGAATTAAGATACTTATGTAAAGTGGCATATACCTCTCCATATAGACCGTGGTCAAACCAATATGCCGTGTTAAGCACTCGCACATTTTATATCCCTTTCCAAAGAGAAATTTACAAAACAATGAATCTTATTAATAATGCACAAATGTCCGTAGCTTTTTCAACTCGAGAAGGGTAATAGGTAGAAAGTTGACGTGCTTTTAGGTTTCGGTGAGAAAAGTTCATAGCCGTTGGAATTACACCGATAGGTTCTTCCTGGGCTGAGCTGTGGCAAACCAAATTTTGTAGGAGCTTGCCATTGAAAATACATGGGATTCAAAAATTGATATTTATTGAATTTTTTGCTTGCATGGTTCGCACGGGCCGCTATATAGTAGTTCATATTACCGTGGAGCCTTAAATCCGCTTGTGCCAATATTACAGATATTTATGTTTGGTGACATATATTTTCAGGTAGGCCTTGGTCACACAAAATACCATGATCACTACTGATCCATCTCATGACCATAAGCATAACTGTTTAAATTAAATTAAAATTAAATTTTAAACATTAAATTCACTTGTGCCTATATCCTAGAAATATTTATATGTATATTTTCAGAAAGTGTTAGTCATACCTTAAGATGCCATGATCACCACATTCACACATTTTTGGGATAGCTACACTTGATCCGAGAAATGTACCAATAAATTTCGAGTTGACATATTTCGGACTAACTTCATCGAGTTACTTTTTTACAAAATATTTTGGGTTATTCTCGATTGATAGCCAGATAAGATAGTATGTATTTTTACATGAAGGTGAGATTATCAAGACGATGGAAGTTTGGTTTCGAACTAATGAAACATTGGTTTCTTTGTATTGAAAATTGTAAATTTTATATAGAAGTCGCACGTATATGAGTTAAATACAATAAAATTCGGCTTTATTAAGGAGTTGGCAATTGCGTAGTGAATCATTAAAATTCGCTAAGACATTGTGATTATACTTTGATACACCGAATTTTTTAATACAAAGAATTCAATGTTTCATTAATTCGAAACCAAACTTCCATCGTCTTGATAATCTCACCATCATGTAAAAATACCACATTCCAGAATAACCCAACATATTTTGTAAAAAAGTAACTCACATTGATAAAGTAACTCAACTTGGTGAAGTATCAACTTGATGAACAAATTTCTGTTAATATCCATTATATCGCACTGGAGGTTGTAACGGAATTTTCTATCAAATTACTTATAGCAAATTCTTTCGAAACAAAATTTTGATATTAGATCAAAAAAATGACTGGCAATGCAATGCATTTCAATGACATTTCGATCAAATTTATTGTATTGTCAGTCATTTTTTTGATCTAAGATCAATATTTTGTTTCGAAAGAATTTGCTATTACAATATTTTTGCATAGCTCAACAAAAAAGCTACTTCAGAGGAGTGCATACTGTATACCTTTTAAAACAAAAATATTTTTTGTTACATCATGGTTTTCAAATTTCTGCTAATATTTATTTTATGATAGAACTGGAGGTAATGCTGGAATTTTGTGAAAATTAAATACAATATATAGATCCACAAACCATGGAGAAACCCCAATTAATAGGTTGTCTAAATCATTCAACATCATCCAAGACCTATTTGACTTTAATTTATCAAGGAACAACTTCAAAAATATCCTGAAGGATGATTTTTTAAATTTTTAAATGTTAAATCCATGTTTTTATTCAAATTTAATTTTTTTAGTTTTGTTTTGAACTAAATAATCTGAAATCATACATATATAAATCAATCATGAACAAATTTCTTTAAATAAATAGTTCAACTTTCAGAAACGTCCCCTAATGAGGGCAACCCTTAGGATTTTAAATCTCATATTTACCGTTAGTCCACTTTTTTCGGATTTCTGTTAAATTTTAATGATTCTAGGACATTTTACAAACTAAATACAATATAATGGAATAGTTCCATCTCAAAAAACTACCCCTAAGGAGTGAACCCCTTTAAAAACCATGCATTTCTGATAATTAATGGATTTGCTATAAATATAGCAATCCACTTATCGGTAATAAAGCATCAAATTACCATGTTGAAAAAGAAATGGCAACCCACTAATTTATTATAACATAACTTTTATAAATTCTACAAAAATTGATCGAATTGAATATAAATAACATCCTCTTTAAGAAATTGAAACTCCTGAATTTAATACAACAGCCCACGTCCACAAAAATCGATAATAATACATCAAACTATTTTTCTATACATGAAATGGATCTCTCTAAAATTATTACAATTATGATCCATGGTATTATAACTTTTTTTTTAATTGGCCCTCCTTTTAAATACCTTTTCCATTTTTAAGAGCAATTATTCCGTTATATGGTAATTGCATTGCTATACTAAATCTCAATCACAAGGTGCTGCTAGCCTGCAGTTCTTTTACAATTGAAAAAATTGACTTATTCGAATTTCCTTTAACAATATGACAGTTGAGTGGTTGCTGTCAGGCTAATAAATTTAATTCACACGGGGGTACGATAATCTCGTGACATATGAGTTTTTATAACTTGAACTGCTTTCTATGGTTGATGTGGTGGTAAAATCGATGTGCCATCTGCCTTGTTCTGTGTACTTAAAAAAGCGTCAGATTTTGTTGTTGAGTTGTAAACTCCAGTAAAAGAAGAAGCGCATAAAATGACATACGTAGATAATAAATTAAATTTTGATTATTATAAATGTCTTCTTTTTGAGAATTTATTTGCCGCTTTGTCAATGAAGTCTATTCCCTACTTCAGTCCTTTTTGAAATATTTAAAGTAGAATCAGCAACTATATAAAGGGTTATCCAATTCAAGCTTGATAAAGTAAACTTAAAAAAAACACACAAAATATTCGGAATGTATTGTAATTTTTATTTCATTTTACAGATTGATCCTTGCCATTTTTAGTTAAACAAGATATCATTCAAATGTCCTCCACGGGACTTCTTAGAGGCCATGATTCTTTTGAGGTAATTTTCAATGACTTTTCGGCACATTTTGGGCGGTATCTCGGCCATTACCTTACGAATATTAGTTTTCAATTCGTCAAGAGTTTGAGAATTGTTTGTGTAAACACGATCTTTCGCGTAGCCCCAGAAAAAGAAATCCAAAGGCGTTAAATCACAGGATCTTGGAGGCCAATTGACATTAGCCAATCGCGAAATCAAACGTCCAGGAAATTTCTCTTGCAAAAGATCTCGATTTGCTCGTGTTACGTGACTGGTTGCTCCATCCTGCTGGAACCACATATCATCAAGATCATAATCTTCGATTTTCATAAAAAAATAATCGGTTAACATGCGGCCATAGCGCTCAGAATTGACGGTAACGGTTCGTCCATGGTTGTTCTCAAAAAAATACGGCCCAATCACACCACCAGACCACAATGCGCACCAAACAGTGACTTTTTCCGGGTGTAATGGCTTCTCTACAATCAATTGTGGATTTTCTGAGCCCCAAATTCTACAGTTTTGCTTATTAACGTATCCACCAAGCGAAAAATGAGCTTCATCACTGAAGAAAATTTTGTTCGAAAAATCAGCATCAGTAGATTTAAATGCTCCATATTCTTAAATGGCAGAATGTCAACTAAATAAATGACAGCGTACTTGACGTTTATCTTTGACAGATGTCGGTATACAGATTTCTACTTTATCAACTTCGAATTGGATAACCCTGTAGTATTGCATTTTTAACTAGAATTAAGAGGTGTGCTTTATTTAGCTTGACCCACTTTAATTCAATTCTTCATTGGTCGGCCGGGTCGAATCGACCCAGTTGCTAAATACTCTTGGTAACAGTGTGTAACTTGTTGATGATACTAGATTAATAATCCGATCCAGTTCAGTTCATGTTTCATTAAACTATTAAGCCGCTTACTAGATTTCAATTCAAAATTTACGATTTTAAACAAAATGTGGATCAGGTTATCCAAATAAAAATTGAACTGATCTGGATCAATTGGTGTCATGAAACACGGCAAATAGTGAGTTCCATATAAGATCTTTGCTATACTCAATGTTTATCCTAAGTTGTTAGGCTCCAGAGATACAGCACTTAGTTATGCAATGAGCCTTTTGTGTACAGCACCATTACTTCCTTTTACTGTGACTATACTCAAGTAAGATTATCTTTACCAGGGCGTAGCTCAATAATCCTTCCTAAAAGCCCGTTTGTGGGCGGCATGTTATTGTCTTTTATTAAAACAATGTAATCAATCTTTAATTCTGGTTTTTTGCAGGGCCGCCAATTGATTTGTTGCAAGTCATTTACGTAGTCTTTTGGCCATTGCTACCAGAAATCTAAACCACCTTTTGGATTAGCGTCCACCGTCAACTCTGAAGTTATAATTAGCGGAAAATCTGTATTTTTTTCGAATTTCGGGCGTTTCATAGAGATTCGTTATAAGTTTATAGAATAAAATACTAAGCGTGATTAACACCAATAGCCTTTTCAACAAATTTCCAATTTGTTTTGTGGAATTTCTGCCAAATATATTACTATTTCACTTTAATCAATTTGACACATTTGAAACTTATAGCATTCCTCTGGATATACAAGGCGCCGTCGATAAATGAAAAGCCTTTCCAGGTGCGATTCAGACTCGAGCCAGTCATTACTTCTCGGATAAAAACCCCTGCTATTAGCCCATATACGCAGTACGCCCGCTCTCATCAATTCACCACACTGAAGAGGATAGAATTAAAAAAAACCGAAAATTATGTGCAACATAATTTAAAATAATAACAAAAGAACGAATACGATTTGTTAGAAATGCATTCAGAGGAGAGCAATTGTAATATACAAACAATTGCACACGAAAGTAATTCTATTTACATTGAATCGAAAAATCAAATATTCCAAAAAAAATTAATAATTCATCGCAAGTAATTTTAGTTTACAAATAAAAATTTTAAATTTTAAAAATATTGATGAATTTTATTTTTATAGTTCAATTTAGTGATACGTAAAGCAATGTAAGAAAAAATATTTTCACATTTTAACTTTGATTCACAAAAGATTCTCTTTAAGGAGATTATACAGATCATCAAATTAAAAAATGGAGATGTTGTGGCCGCTTTAGTCTTTTCAACATCATTGCAAAAAAGCTTCCGTGGCAGCTGCTACTTTCTCCCATTAGTGCAAAAAAAATTAAGTATGAAGAGATGCCAAATATTGAAGAAATAAAGTTTTTGTTTTAACAAAACTCGTATTTTTGGATAAAATTAATAAAAATATCAGAATAAATTTTGTTTGAACTTAATTTATAATCTCAGTCAATGAAACATTACTGGTTTATAAGGAAAAAGCTCAAGTATGAAATGTCATTCCCAGCAATCAGTCGGTCTGGGCTGTACTGAGGCCGAATTTCTGCTGAAAACAGTTTTTTGCCGCTTACATTTTGAAAGTCTGACATGGGTCGGTATTGTTGAAGAGTTAGTTAGCAAAAAACACAAAAGTTCATACGGAAGCAGCTGTGATCACGGTGGCCGTGATTGCGTGAGTTTTGATGTCAAATCTCAGCATAAACATGACTATTGACAAAAAAATAGAAAAACGCCAAATAACGAACAAGTTGGCAATAAATTAGCTGATTATGATGAAATATAACATTGCGTCAGAAGAAATTTTTTTATTTTTATTTTTTTTTATGACAAATTCAAGTTCTTATATCCCTCACTAGAGGAAGTATGTAGACCCTAATAGAGTTACTCTTTTATCTAAGCTTTTTGACCCAGTCGTCGTGTTCTTGGACCAAAAGCAGTTGTCAAAAAAGGTGATAGTCTGAAATGTGGCAATTACCGTGACATAGCTCTATCAAAAATGCTTACAAAGTGCTTGCTAATCTTGTAATAGCAAGAATCATTCTACTTTTTCAAAATATCATCAGTGAGTATCAATGTGGTACTGACTTTAATCAATCAAGCTCTCATGCTCATATATTCCCCATAATTAAGGAAGAATCTGATCCCTTCGAAATAACATCTGGTGTGCCACAAGGAGATGCATTTGCTCCTGTGTTCTTTAATCAGGCAGGTCAGACCAAACAAAACCAAATTGTTATGACCACACAATATCAAATCCATTAGTCACAAACAAATATTTCTGTGACATGTGGAAATTTTTAATAATTCGAGTAAAACAAACGAACATTAAGCCGTATATGCACCATCACGGTTGTAATAACACGTTGTTGGAAGTGATCGTTGCACCTTGACCACCAACTACTGTAAATTACTCTCTGAAATTTCGTTTCAGTTGGTGTCCATGCCACATGTCATTGCAAAAAAAAATTTGGTCTCTCTAGATTTAGAGAAAGGATTTTCGATGCCACAGATCCAATCTATAAAGTTCTTGGTGCGGCTTAAATCATGTTTTTAACAATTAGTTTAGCTTGAACGATTTTCATAAAACTTGGCGTTTCCTGATGTTGCGCCATTTAGCATCATACTCGTATTATATGATGTTGCACAATGTCATGCTGATCACTGTTGATCATGTTGTCACTTTCGTGATGTTGCACCATGTTACTTAATATTGCATAATGATGAGAGATGTTTTTTGCTTCATGTTGCACAATGCTGTATCTTCTTATGTTCACCCTGTTATGTTCACCCTGTTATATGATGCTACACAATGTTGCGTGATGTTGTATAATGTTGTACGATTTCGTACCATGTTGCGCCCTTCGGGTAGCGTCTTTTATTTTTGGTTAGTTTTAGATTTGGCGTTATGTTCCATCATATTGCAGAATGTTGCACCATGTTGCACTTTGTTGTGTTGGCTGCGTTATTCGATTATTTCTAAGAATGTTAATTGTTACCTAATTATTGTTTTGACTTAGATACCTTTTTCACAGTTTCGATGGCCTCGAAGCCTATTTTCGAACTGAAAACAATAAAGAAAGGGAGGCAGTTACTATCTTTAATTTATTTCGGTTTGCACTATTTTTAGAAAAATTGCTGAGCGGGTGATTTCGAGTACCAGACGAATCGATTTCGATGGGGCAAATTTCGAGAAAAATTATTTGGAAAGAACCTTTGGTGAAGCCGAAAACTATTCTTTTAATTTTTTCGAACCGAAACTTTCCGAAAGTTTTCCGAACTGATTCTATAAAATGAGTGAGAGTTTTTCAACTGCTAAAAATCGATCGCGATAAGTTCTAATTTCAGAAAAATTTCTAGTGTGGGTTTTCATATGCGGTTCGGTCTCCTATTTAAAAATAAATCGGCTCGAATAATTTTGAAAATAGGGATAGAGGGAATTTTCGAGTGTTATTTCAGGAATTTTTTTAGAAATTCTCCGTTTTGTGACGTTTTGAGATTAGAGAGATGTAGATCCGACAAACTACTAGTTAAAAATGTCATAACGTATATGGAATCAAATTATTGATTTTTTGTCTGTAATAAATTTACCTTACTTAGCGTAACGTAAAATTGCTTTTCGATAAATAGATTGCACGATAAACTGTATACAATAAAAAGACGAGCATCTGGTGTGGTTACTTAAGTTTCGCGTAGAATGACCTTCTAATGTTGGTGCTAGATTTAACCAAAATCATAATAAAAATTTGATAAGACATGGATTAAGTAGAATTTATGTTTTCTTATGCATACTTTGGAATAATTTTCCAGCATCCATCTTACTTGAATATTTTTTACATTTAATATCACCGAAACGAATAATTAAATTTACATAGACGAGATAAGCGTACAAATTGTTATTACTCATTTTAACGTTAAAAAATTAAAAATAATTTATTAAATATGAGATTGTTTGTAATGTTTGTTGAAGCACACAAAAAGGAATAAGACATTTTTGTTCGTGTGCTGCATAAAAATTATAATAAATCGTTTAAAACATGAGAACAGTATACATTTTACGGTTACTAAATTTTGTTACTAAATTCTGCAACCATGTACAAAATCCTCTCTCAATAGTATTCATCCGGAAATTTTGAGCATTTATAAATTAAGCTTTATTTTTATGTAGTGCATGAATTTTTAATATTTTAATTATAATAATAAAATAAAATATGTAAATTAGGATAAATTTTTGATTGTTTAGACGAGACATAGATCCGCATCGAACATTAATGACGAAAACCCACACATTATGATTAACATTTTTAATTACCATAATTTCCCTCAAGACTCCCCTAAACCTTATTATCCTTAACTTTAATTATTAAATTTTACTATTTTAGGTATATCTAATTAAGGTTAGGCAATGTGTGTCTATTGCAAATCTATCGTATACACAAATTTAATATTAATCAATTTTTTTTATATAGGTACCTATTTTATTGCTGCCAACCCCCCGGGCAGACGAAAGAAAAACATTAAATTAAAATCGTTTAATGAGTTTTTCATTTCGTTTTTAATATCAGCTAGATAATATAGTAGAAAAACCATTAGATTATTATCCCTTTCATATGCCAATAATCATCAACATTATCTCTAGCTCTCTATGTTTCATGAAATGCTTGCATTATTGGATGAAGAAGAAACTCATCATCATTATTATCATTCTAATCAAATTGATTAGAGAAAAAACATTGGAAATTAAGACAACAGATATCGATTGTGATAAATTTAAGGTTTTTCTCTTCGTATTTGATTATGTGAGTATTTCTTAATTGGATATCAAGCTATGGGATACTTTTATAGACGTTTATAAACTCTTGGATAAGATAGAATCTAATTTCACATTTTATTTTCTGACAAGCAATAAATTTTAGTCTTGAATGGTATGGTATTTCGTATGGATACCTAATAAGCGATAAAGCGTTTTAAATATATACATAATATGTATAAACACTTCGGTATTTTCTAGGGGTTATAATAGGGGCAGTCTACAGGGTGTCTCGGAACTGGATGATCAAACGAAGCAGGGTGATAGGCGGCGAGTTCATTTCAAACAAATAGTCAAGTACGTTTTTCGAATTTGTGATGGTTGCAAAAGTTATTCCACTTTTAGTTTTTTAGAGAAATCGCATGCGCACCCACTAATTTAAAAGAAACCAAGAGCTTTTTTCTTTAAGCCACTATCAGAAAAATATGCGATACCGGGCTTTTTACAACAAACTGTTTTTTGTCAATTTTTTTTAAAATAGATGCTTTGTCAGAAATAAATCAAAATTGAAAAAATTGTTTTTTTTTTTCTATTAATTTTACATATTATAATAAGTGTTCTAAGTGTCCACCATTTGCCAAATACATAATCGGCATCACAGTATACAATTTTGCTTAATCCTTCGAAACACGCGTTCGTTATTTTTAATCATATTTGTCGCTTCGATCAAAGTTTCCGCATCCTGCTCGGTCTGCCTTATTCGTTTTTAAACCAGTTGTTATTCTATTCTTCGTTACTCTTTCATAAACCATACAATACTACAAACCCCACAGAAATTTTTTTAAAAGATCACGAGGCCGCGGTGGCCATGCAATGAAATCTTTGCAATGGTGATCGCATTACTACTGTATAGTGAGGGGGCGTTCTATCATGCTTAAACCACCTATTTTCACGTGTTTCTAGAAACGTAATCAATTTTCCATCGACTATTCCCGCCCATATGTTCCCTTCAAACTAGTGTTGAAACTGACTACGCCATACTATTTTTGGATTTAGGCGGGCTCAAAAGTGCAAATTATGGATATTAAATATCTTCTCTTTTAAAACATATTTTACATATTTTAAAACATATTTCGTCACTCCATAAAATGTTGTTAAATAATTAAGAATTTTCTTGACATCGACGCAGAACTTCTTAACAAAATTGCGTCTGTTGTCATTTCAGTTACCCTACTTTCGTCTATATCAAGTTGACTGGCTGTTCCATCGCTTTTTCGACGAAAGACTTTGCTTTCACTGTACATTTGATATACGTTTTGAAATACTCTGTAATCGGGAAAGCGTTCCCGATTTGGATATCGTCTCTGGTATTCTCTTGCTGCAGCGTAGGCATTGCCATTACATAAACCATAAATGAAATGCATTTCTGCATATTTGCATTTAATTATAAATGTTGGAGAATGTGTGGAACAACTAATATGAAATACAAAATGTTTGTCTTTTTATGCTGAAAAAAATGCGTTAATGTTGCATACTTTTCGGATAGTGGGTCAACGCCCAACTTTATCTAGTACATTGTTTTCCCACTGGCGTCACTTGATCATCAACAACAATCTTTCCGGAAAAAATTACTTTACAAACCCATTCTTTGTATTTGACAGAAAAAAGTACAGCTTATAAAAATAATTTTAATTAAAGGCACACTCTTTGAGATCGTAATAAAAAAAATACTTAACAAAAGAACTATTGGTTCATTTTAAATTAATTTTTTCGTGGGTGCGCATGCGCTTTCTCTAAAAAACACTAAAAGTAGAATAACTTTTGTACCATCACAAATTCGAAAAAAGCTTTGCTTGGTTGTATTTGTTGGAAATGAGCTTCCCTACCACCCTTTTTCGTTTGATAGTCCAATTCTGGGACACGCTGTATAATCATTCTTATTTAAAATCTCATTATATCTGCGCTCAACTTTAAAATCATATGACCGTTTGTCACGAATAGATGATAGTTGGTCAGGGAGCAATGATAGACCTGGTCCTAAGCAAGTCTCATATCCGAACCCGTTAAACATCAATTCGTTAGCACTGGTGCCCAAACAATTCTGCTTTTCCTTTCCTTTCATCCATAGACATTTTTTATCAAAGTAAATTATTCAATTACAATTTTCGTTGCTGCTTAAGCTCACGGATCGTGTTGTGTTTTTTTCCTCTATCCTGCATTAACGAATCTGCACAGTGTTATTCGTAACATAACGCGGACGCAGTTTTTACTTTAGTTTGTTTTCGTTTTAATCCGTTAATCATACATCGCACTCTTTCCATAATATAAAATAAATAATGTGGAGGTTAGTCTTCGTTGTGGCGAATGATTAAAATCGAATTCCTCATCATGTCACAAGCAGCTTAGAAATCAATTTTTATTTTATTTCTTTTTCTTTCTGCAGTAATGAGGAAGGGGCGAATGGGGGGGGGGGGGGCGATACTTAGATCGATATTTAAATTTTATGAGTTTCATTTTTGAACGTGAAATTCGTAATATTAAACGACCAGTTCACTCTCAAAGGACGCAACTGGACAAAGATTTCAATAGCGCAATGAATGATGCTGGTGCTCCCAAAAGGGCACATCATGCTGCTACAAAGTCCACTCAACGAAAGGCATCGGTTTGATCCAGTAAACTAAAACAAGTATATCATAGATTGCGGAGAATTTCGTTATTGAAAACAGTGTAATTAGCGACTGTATAGTTAGAGACTCCCTCCTTTCAAATCAGTTTATGCGAATGCCGTTTTACCATTTGCTCCATTGATTCCTCTTCCTCAATGCCCCATCAACTTCGAGGTCATTAAAACATTCACAACCAAAATCTAAACCTAATGTACATTTTAATAAAGAAATCAACGCGAGCCAAACCTTTGAAGCGAATGACACATTTGTTTATCCCCCTCTAGCAGTGACAAATCCTCTTTATGCCCCAGCACTAGTAGGAGAAAACCAAGCCATTTATCAAAACATACAACATGCTTTTTCAATTATGTTAGCTAAACAAAGAATACTCGACGTTCACAATTCATGGTTTATTCGTACCAATCGGGTGCCGGTTATCAGCTTCTACCTCCGTTTGATAACTAATAGTAAATATATATGTTGGTTTTTAGGTCAGCAAACTAGTTTTCGATGGCTATCGTTTTGGAATGCCTGTCGAATACTTTTTCTTGGGCATAGAACTTTTGGCTCAGGCTTATCATGTTATACAGGAAAATTTGGTGAATTACAACCTTAATTGGAGCGGATTTTGAAATTTAATTATGCAACGCTCGAAAAATAGGTGAACCGATGTAGATATAAACGAAATTATTAGAGACCGAAAACAGAAAAATATAAAAAACCGAAAATGTAAAGCATATACTAAAATGATGAAATCTCGATTGGAACGGGACAAGCTAGCTTTTTTACAGCGCAGCGATGAATTTGACGTCTATTTCAATTTTAAGAATAGGTCTTACCTTGGAAGTATTGAAACAAAAATTAAATCAAATCCTAAAGAATTTTGGAAATATTTTCGATCCAAACGGGAAATCGAGGAATATCCATCCAATATGACTTATAATAATACCAGCTCTTCGGACGCAAAAGTGATAGCAGACATGTTTGCAGCATTTTTCCAATCAGTATATAGCCCTTGTGATAATACAGAGTACACTGATAAAATAGGCAACAGCAGTACTTCTATTATTACCCCTGTCATGCATGAAGAGAATGTTATATCAGCCTTAAAAGAATTTGGAGATGGATGTGGACCAGATGATATACCCGCCTTTATATTAAAAAGGTTTGCGAGAAGCTTCACAAATCCACTCTGCAAACTCTTCAACCAATCGATAACCACAGCCGTGTTTCCTGATAAATGGAAAATTTAGAAAATAACATCTATCTTTAAATCGGGTAAAAGAGAGGATGTCTCATGTTATAGAGGAATTTCAACATCTTCGTCAATTCCTAAATTATTTGAGCTGATTGTGTGCAATGCTTTTAAATCTACATTGATACGTCACATCTCTACTTACCAACACGGGTTAATGCCTGGAAGATCAACATCTACCAATCTGGTCGAATTTACCTACAAAGTGTTAAATGAAGTAGAAAATCATCATGTTTCGACTCTACATGCCACCTCAAAGCACTCCAAAGTCCGCGCGAATTCAGGTTCGCGGAAAATGTGGCTCGTTTACCTCCTTACTCTACAAGGTGCAAAGAATATAACATGTGCACGCTTGAAAACAGGCGTCTACTTCTGGATGCCGCTTTTATCGGAAATGTCCTTCTCGGCCACATTGATTCATCCTTCATCCTGGAACACATATCCATAAATGTCCCAAGCAGGACTTTGCGTAATCATTAATTTTTGGCGCTTGAATGCCATCCAACCAACTATGGCGACAACAATCCCATTAATCGATCTGCAAAATCTTTCAATGCCGTAATTGATCAATTTGATCTTAATTTAACAAAAACCAGTTTTAACAAAAAGTTAAAATCGTATTTTCTAAATTTTTAATAAGTCCTTTGACAGTTTCATATTCGAAGTACTAATTGTTAATTTAAATAATTGTTTTATTTATAATTCTTATTTATTTACAATCTAAGTGTGAATAGATTAATTTTTTTTATTTTCTATTTTTAAAATTCTATTTTTAGATTTAATATTTTTGTTCTTTTTTTGTTAATATATTTTATATTTTACTTTTGTTAATTTGAAATCATAATTGCAATGTACTGAATCGTTTTCCTTTAATATTTAAATAAATAAATAAAGAAAACGAAAGAATTCTTGATGAACTGGCACCTTCATTAAAAGCACCGTTCTCAGAAATGGAATTGTTTAGGTTTAAAAAAACAAAGGTGACAGGATTATGAATTTATGTAGCTGGGCGGCTGATATTATCTGTGCCGAATTTAGTCAGTATATGGAGCAACGGAGAAGTCCTGCAGAAATGTTGTCATATTGCGGAATTTAATATGAGTCATACATCAAATCCAATCTGTGAAATGTTTAGCCTCTCCGAGTAGTCTCCCAATTTAGATCACATTTAAGATTTTCGACCTACTACATTTACTTACCGATTGCGGTCAGCACAAAAAAATTCATGGTACGGATGTGGAACATTTTAAAACCTCCCCTAGTGGAAAAAATCAAATATTTATACCAAAAAATTATACTGAGGAATACCAAAATCAATTTTTTTTTGTATAAATGATTAATTTAAATACAAAATATACTTTAAATTGGTTAAATTTTAATACATTTCTAAACCAAAATACTACTTAAATTATACATCTCAAAAATTATACAAATTTAAGTATGAATTTTGTATATACAAATATTTAAATTAAGTCAAAATTAAACATAAATATACATAAAATATGATTTTAAATATTATACACATATAAGTGTTAATTTTAACCTAAAATTAACTCTTAAATCCATATTTTAAACTAAATTAAGTATATGTGGGATAAATACTTAATACAGTAGTTTTTTAGTTTAATAATGGATAAATATTTTATACAAATTTAAGTATGATTTTTGTATATGCAAATATTTAAATTTAGTCAAAATTAAACATAAATATACATAAAACATTTTAACCTAAAATTAACTCTTAAATTCAAATTTTAAACTAAATTAAGTATATTTGAGATAAATACTTAATACGGCAGTTTAAAAGTTTAATTATGGTTAAATATTTTATACAAATTTAAATATTAATTTTAAATCATTTTTAACAAATATTTAAATTTAGTCAAAATTAAACATAAATTTAAAAAATTCTTTTAAGTGAATTATTGGAATCGAAAATTGTATATTACACATTTTAGAGAAATATTTTTTTTTTAATCATCACTTTTCATCCCGTACGAGAGATGAAATTGCCGCAAAAAGGAAAATTTCCCACGAACTGGCAACACTGATATTATCGTGCTGTAATACTATCGTGCTGAAAAAATATATTTAGTAGTAATCGTAGTTCACGGTCTTTTGTATGTTGGTGTGCTGGTTTAGTTTGCACCAAATGAAATAAACCAAATTAAGTATATTTTAAGTTTAATTGTGTATTTAAATATATTGATTTATATTGTTAAGAATTAAACTCTACATAGTTATTGCTTTGGTGGTGCAGTGGTTTGGTGGTTAAGTTGTACACCGCTAAGTGTTTATTAACGCAAAAGTAAGCCGGTTCGAGTCCAGTCGGAGTCCAAAATTTATTCTAATTAGGCAACGATGTTATCGGATCAAGTATTCACTACACTGATTGAAAATTGACTGAAAATACTAGAATTAACAATGGCGTGAAATAATCAATGGAGAGGAACTGATGACGTGGCATGTCCGCGAATACAAACAACCACATGGAAAAATGATTTAAAATTATAATACGCATACATCGGCAGTCACAATGATTGGAATATTTTCATAATATTCTAATTCTATCTCAAGTATAATTTTTGTTTAAATTTAAAAACTATACTAAAATTATATTGCCATAACCCACTAAAATTATACTTAAAAAATTCTTAATTTGGTTGTTTTTTTATCATAATTAACACCTTAAATGCACATATATTGGTATAATTTTTATAACACAAAATATATAAAAATTATACTTTTAGTAAGAGAATGTTCGAAAGTATAATTTGTGTTTAATTTTAAAAATTATACTAAAATTATATTGCCCTAACCTACTAAAATTATACAAAAAATATTATTAAATTTCTATGAAATCGTAAGTTTATTTTTAGTATAAAAAATGTCAATTTTTCCACTAGGGTCATTGCTTCTCTTGTAAGAATAATTTGGGAGAAGTAGCGGAGATGATAAATAATTAGTCCAATCCATTTTCGAAACCCAAAACAGATCAGAAGTGGACCCACTTCGAATTTAACCAACGCAAATCTTAAATTTTAGCCTCTTACCAGGATGAAACCCAAGAACGAACTGTAGTAACATCCCTTCTAAAGGTATAAGTGCACATAAGTTGCGTTCCATCAAGTTCTTTCAAAACCGTAAAAAAATTCTCGCACAGATTTCGGAGTCAGTAATCTCATCTTCCCTAATCGAAATTGAAGGGGCTCCTTTTCGTGGTCTTCTTGATCGCGGAGCAACAATTAGCGCGTTAAGTTAGCATGGGAAAAATGTATGTATTTATCAATAAATTAAAAATTATTTATTTTTTAATAAAGTTTTTTATAGTTTAGGGCTCGTGTTTTTATATTTTAAACAAAATAAAATAATTTAATAACTGAGATCCCATGCCGGTTGTGGTTCAGATTGCTAATAAATTATCCGAACGTGAATTAATGTATGTCAAGACGGGCAATAAATTCAAGATAAAACCATTCAGATGAGATTCTTGTCGGTTTCAACTTTACCTCAAGAATTATATCACATCTTTTCTGAAATATCTACCCCTTCACTTAGGCCAAACAGCGAAACCAAACAAAACATAAGGTAACTGACGCTCTACCAAACCAACTCCAGGCCATCATTAATAGCTTTCCTCATTATGAGACCAATGGATTTGCAGAACGTTGCTAGTCTGTCATTCCATTGACGTTGGGGATGCAGCTACGATCAAGCAGCGTCACTACGCCGTTTCTTCTGCTGTTCCAAAACAAATATATACTGTAATCGATTTGATGCTGCAGCTTGATGAAGTAGTAGTAGTTAAAATTTCAACTTTGCCTAGACGAAAGGAAACTAAATAACGTATAACCAAAGAATATGGAGATGAAGAATACCGAAACAAAAGAAAAAAATTCATCAAAAAGTATATGGGTTATGCAATTCAAATGGGATATACACTAACACCAGTTTATTTATTTTATATTTGTATTTACGGGTTATCATACACTTACACATCTTTGCGATTATTTTTTATGTTTCTCTGTTCTCTCTCATTTTTTATATAGTATTCGGCTACATTGCACAAGCTCGTTGTACACGAGTTTTTTTTATTTATATGTATTTTGCGTAGTTTTCTTTTTTGGTTTTCGATTCATTTATTTTTCGTATTGTATAAACAGCTGTGAACAAAACAAAAATTTTAAGTTGTTATCCCGTTATGAATACACGCATATTATATAGATACATATTTTTGTTCTCAAGATATAAAATGGTTAGCTCGATTATTATATGTACGTATGTAACTAAATAGATTTCATGTAGTTTAAGAAATATTGAATGATTCTCGGCTACAAATAATTGGGAAACGATTATAAATTAGGAACAAATATAATTATAAATGTTCGATCAACATAGATTAAAATAAGTAACGATTATTCTAAACGGTAAAACTTAAATTGGATTAGATTTCTGGAATGTAAGGAGAATTTTTGGATTATGAAACGATTTTTATGGAACGATATTGCCACAATATGACAACAACTATGAATGTTTTAACATATTTCTCATTTGTGAATAATTAGCTGCATATTTTTCAATTAAATTAATCACATATTGACATCCAAAATAATAAATTTTCAATTATTAATCAATTTAATAAAAGGACAATATTTTTTTCGTGTTGCCGTTTCTAGAAATGGTAAAATTGCAAAATTGTGATTTATCTGTTAAAATTACTAAATAAATATAATTGTATTATTTTTTCAATGTTGATTTGAGATGTTTTACATTGTTTCTGATTAATTTAAGTGAAAAATCTGAAAAATTCCGATTTAACGGACTAATTGGGGAGTCCGATTAATTCGAATGTCCGTTAAATCCTAATTTTTTAAATTTAATCGACTATAGATTTTGCACTTGTTTTGGAATATGAGCACCTAGGACAGAACTCGCTTATCTCTTAACCGAATAAGAAGGGATTTTGTTTGTTTGATGGAAATGAGATTCATAAACAGTTCTTGGAAGAAGCTCTGGAATAGAGCTTCTTCCAAGAACTGTTTATGCCATATGGCCATTCGTTACCATATGGCCATTCGTTACGGAATTCGATCAACCGCTAACCGATTGTGATGGGATTTTGTATGTTGGATGGAAATGGGATTCTTAAATGATTTTTGGAAGAACTTCTGGAATTAGGCCATCTGGAACGGAACTCGATCAATTTTTTTTCGATGATGACGGGATTAGGTATGTTGGATGAAAATGGATTTCTTAAACGATTTTTGAAGAAGTTCTTGAATATAGTCATCTCGGGCGGAACTCGTTCAATTCTTAACCGATTATTATGGGATTTCACAAATATATATTCACAAATGAGAAATATGTTAAAACATTCATAGTTGTTGTCATATTGTGGCAATATCGTTCCATAAAAATCGTTTCATAATCCAAAAATTCTCCTTACATTTAAGAAATCTAATCCAATTGAAGTTTTGTCGTTTAGAATAATCGTTACTTATTTTAATCTATGTTGATCGAACATTTATAATTATATTTGTTCCTAATTTATAATCGTTTCCCAATTATTTGTAACCGAGAATCATTCAATATTTCTTAAACTACATGAAATCTATTTAGTTACATACGTACATATAATAATCGAGCTAACCAATTTATATCTTGAGAACAAAAATATGTATCTATATAATATGCGTGTATTCATAACGGGATAACAACTTAAAATTTTTGTTTTGTTCACAGCTGTTTATACAATACGAAAAATAAATGAATCGAAAACCAAAAAAGAAAACTACGCAAAATACATATAAATAAAAAAAACTCGTGTACAACGAGTTTGTGCAATGTAGCCGAATACTATATAAAAAATGAGAGAGAACGGAGAAACATAAGAAATAATCGCAAAGATGTGTAAGTGTATGATAACCAGTAAATACAAATATAAAATAAATAAACTGGTGTTAGTGTATAACCCATTTGAATTGCATAACCCATATACTTTTTGATGAAATTTTTTCTTTTGTTTCGGTACTCTTTATAAAATTCTTTACTCTATGGTATAACTAAGGTAGACGCATATCCGCTTTAATTAATTGGAGCGTTGCTAAGTAAGTTGGATCGAACCTCGAGTCTCCCGGAGGATTTAAAAGATGCATTTCGGCAAATTATTTTTTATCCAAATTCGAAGGAACTGGTAAACCTCGTTTACTGGTCCGGGGCGCCCATTATACCAGTGATTCTCCATCATCTCAATGACAATGTATTTGTGTACCTTGATGATTTGTTAATCACTACTACCACATTTGTAGAATACATGTCTCTTCTAGAAGACGTTTTTGAGCGGTGGCAAATGCTGGATTAACCATAAATGTGGCCAAACGCAAGTTTTTACTTAAAGAGACCGAATATCTCGGTTGTGTGGTTATAGTGAGGGAAGATTACACCCTAATATGGACAAGGTAAGAACCATTGCACAATTCCCAATTCCAAAATACATTCGGCAAGTAAAACGGTTTCAGTGTGTTTTGGGTTGATGTTATGGGTTTATCAGTGTGTATACTCAGATCTTTTTTCACCCATTACCGACTTATTGAAAAAACAGCGGAAACTTATATGGACTAAGGAAGCACAACAATCGCGCTTAAACAGGCACTTATTTCAAACCAAGTTTAGTTTATATGTTGAAGGTCTCCCATTTATAATACAAACGGACGATGATATCGTTTAAAGACTTATCTGGCCGTTTAGCTCGTTTGAGCCTCCAATTTCAAAGTTTTGATTTCCAAACTGAATATTGGAACGGATGAATATAAATTCGCTCAATTTGTCACCCATGGCCATTGATCTCGATTTTCCGGTGTTTAAAACATTTGAATATTTAACTTTGCCTCAAGACTTGAAAAAACAGCATCACAAAATAAGTTGTTTTTGTTTGGAAATACATATCTTCTTTACATAAAACTCCGTTTGGAAGCATCGTTCCACACGCTATGTGACTTCCTCTCATTGAATCAGTGCGTTCACCATCATCCACCCATCTTGGAACCAATAAGACCGGTGAAATGACCAATGTTACTTTTTTGGACAACACTTCACACGTCCTCCGTTAACAAGCCTTCCGCAGCTATATTCGATATTGAACGAGGAATTATTTCGATTTTCTTCGTTCATATTTTCGAACTGGAAATTCTTTCATTTGAATAGTATCCGATAATTTTTCCAAATTTGTGCGCACGAAACCGGTATAAGTCAAGCAAAATGCGGTGAAGTTAAAGTTCTTAAAAAACCACGATTTTATAATTCGGAGTACTAACTGCAAGCAACTAGAAAATTGTTGTCGAAAATATGTTGTCGAGCGCATGTTTACCTCAAAATATTCTCCTCAGGCAAACTCATTGGAACTGGTTAATCGCATTTCATTAGCTGCATTTGTGTTCGTATATTAAAGATAGCCATCGCGCCTGGGATACAAAATTAAATACCGTTATCCATGCACTGCGTAATATCGTTTACGACAGTATAAAATTTGCCCCACAATATATATGGCCAGCATGCCGTCTTGCACGGCTCCGTTTACAAAATTTTAACTAATATTAAGCAATTTGGTGGTAGTTGACTACAATTTGAAGATCGATCTGACAAATTATTTTATCTTTATTTATCGGTTCGAAGAGGCTTAATATCAGCCGCTGAAAGAATAAGCAATGGTACAAATACGCAGCACAATCACTAAATTTAAAGTAGGACAATCAATTTATGTTCGTCACTTAATGGGCGGATAATGAACTATTAATAATAAGCATTAAGAAACGGCGTCGGCCAAAGCGAAGATTAGGAGATACAACCGGCATTATTCAAGGCAATATGTTCGGAATTCGCACTCACCGCGAAGCTGACCAATACAAAGCTAAATGATTAATCAGAATGAAAATCATCTTATGGCATTAATGCAGAAACAAACATCGATTATAGATAATACAGTCAAGCTTATAAAGCACAACACAGCATCACCATGATATCTGAAAACAACTTGAGGAATGGTCTACAGCGAATAAGGCGTAAAATGCTCCTGCTGAAGATATACCAAATTCTAACATACTCGATTTTTATTCGAAATATCGCTAATTTTTAACGCAATAACAAAAAACGGAAGGTGCAAAATAGCGGTGTTGCATCTTCACGCTCCTAACTAATAGATATTCGGGGTTCCTAACGAAATAACTGTTGATATGCTTTGCAGTTCCAAGATAAACTCCTATAACTTTCAAGGATCTGGAGTAGTCACTATAAGTGTGGATGATGATATTAGGAAATAATTCCTCAAGTTAGCCCACCTGCTGACATGTAGCAACTACGAGAGTAAGCGAATAACTGCCGAAAAAAATGAGAATTCTTTATTTTCTTTTTGTGATAACTCAATTTTTATTAATTTTACTAAAATTTTAATTATCACAAAAGATGCGGATTGTGCATCGTAAAGAACGAAAATCAAACTCCGGCGGATCCACCTATAACGTGCGCAATTGCAGCAGCGTGGCCCCGAAATATGTTTAGTCTACTAAACAGGTTTCAAATACCAACATTGAACGTTAATTTACTTATTTTGAATCCTGATTAGCACATCGATACACTTAGGATTTTTGTTATTTTTATATAAATAATTTAAGTGCTGAACTTGGGTATTTTAACTATAAATGTTATATCTATATAAACCCAATAATTTAGCAAAATAAAGGAGAATGAATTTTAATATCAAACAATAAACAACATTTTTATTCCTTGGCTTTGTAGACCCGACTCGCGTTAAACTAATTAGTTTGCTTGAACAATTAATTTGATTACGTTTGGCTTTACTACCCGAACAGAGTTGTTAAATTAACAAGAAATAATAATTCAATTTTTATGCGAATTATCGACATATTCTACTAATCCTCGACTTTGTATACCAAAAATACAAAAATCAATTGTATGCGCTATTTTCGATATCAACGTGTAGACGATTTTGAAATACGGGTATAGACGCACAACATTGATGTAAAAGAGTAAATTATTTTTCTAAACTCACTTGACGTACAAAAATAAATCGAAATGTAATATTTTTTATTATGACATTTTATTACTCCATCATAATAAAAAAAAATATTGACCAGCTGGTTTCATTAGTTTATTACCCAATAACTGCAATTAAATTTATATCCCTATTACATGGAATATGAAAACCTTTGGCCCTATTATTTCTCCATTCCTCAACCTAGTGGCATAAATATCAAACATTATAGTTATACGTTCCCATTAAAAAATTATCGAAAATAATAAAAACTTAGTACAATAATTTTCAAATTTATTAATCAATTAAATATTAAAAAATGTATATGAACAATTTTAATAAAACAACAATAAATTATTCTGACTTGTATAAGCATTTGAGTCTGTAATTTTGTTCTTCTATACTGTTTGAATTATGGCCAATAAAAGTTTTTAGACTACAAAAACGTATAAAAAAAGGCTAAAAATTAACTTTATATTTATTACAATTCTGAGCACCGAGAAGTAATTGTGTAATTTAAGAAAACAATGGCAGCAGAAATAAAAATAAATAAATTATTTTTGAATGGCTGCAGGCAAAAAAATTATTTGTAGCCATTCCGAAATAGAAATCGATTTAATATCAAAAATGTGATTCGCATTGATCACCCACCACCATATAAAAATCGTACTTTGTAAGTGGAAACCTATACATCAGATTTATATTTTATGGTACGTTCGTTAAAATCATGGTGGTGGATTGAAAATCAAAATCATTGAAACGCTTACTAATTTTGAATATACTCGCACATAAAAAATTTGGATTAAGTAATGTAGATTTTGTCGATAAATTGACTGAATGGCAATATTTTTTTTTATTGAATTAAATTTATTAGAAATACGCGATTTTAACGAATTCAGGGAAATTAAATTTTGTAAATGTGTCTATGTAAATTGATTTCGTGGAATTTTCAATTGCTGGAGGGTTTTTCGCGAGAACTTAATTAAAAAAAATTGTATTATTAGAAAGAATTTTTAGGGTTTTTTGCGATTTTTACCGTTTTATGGCAACATGGCTTCTTTGCATTTATTTAAATTTGGACAATGAGAATGGAGTTTGTAGTGGGCTTATAACTTGCAAACCGCTTAAGTACTTTCGCTTATACTGAAAAATCACGGGAGGTAAGATTCCATAAGGGCGGGAATAATACTTAAACAGCATTTTTTCAAGTTTAATTTTCGATTAAGTTTTGTAACAGAAGTAATATGAAGTTTCGATCTGATAAGATCTTGAAAAAATTCAATCATCTCATCAGGCGATGGCGACCGAATATTACTACGTAATGAGTACATTTTGTGTTCTATATATGTAGAGCAACCGTGTAATCGTAACTCCAGTGAATTATATGACAACTCACAAAATTTATTCTATACAAACTTTTCATCTCATTCACACTGGTTTCAATTCCACTGCAAGTATTTTTACTGAATTAATTAATTAATTCATAGCGTTATCGAACATCCGTGAGTATTTTTTCCTTTATATTTATTTACATTGATATTATACTCCTTTGATTTGAAACTACAGAAATCCGTTTTGGAATTGGAGTTTTGGAGACTGAATATTATTAAAACTATTAGGTTCAACCTGATTATCACTATTGCTTCCTATATTCTTCATTTATTTATTTATTTAACAAACTGTATTAATTTACATCTAAAATAACAAAAAAATAGGTTTATTAATATAAATCAAATTTGAATAAAAAAAAATTTTAAAACTCTTTTAAATTCATCTCTGGACAAATTAAAATCGAACACGTTAGATACAATATTAAATACACGGCTACAATTACAAACCGGGTCCGACATACCAAAATTAGACCCATGGAAGTGCAGATCAATCACTAAGCCTCGGTGTCTGAGTGATCTCACTGGGGCTCTGTAATGAATACCGCGCGGTCATGGATGTAACTGTGGGAAGGTCGCAATAATTTGCATATGAAATTGGATGAAACGCCGAACCCGCAGACTACGCCAGTATCCATTAACAGAAAAGAAGTCGAGTATAGTTATTCCGAATAGCAGCCATTGACCCGCTAGCTGGAATCGGTGATGGGCATGGGGTTTTTCGGACTATAATGGACATGACTAGCTGCTGTAATGTTAGCGACGGTGGAACACGACTGAATCCCAAAGTTAAAGAAATCATTCACCCCATTTCCCCGAAATTAAAGAAATTACTTCATTATTTTAATTACCTGCAACATTTTATTGGCTTTATGAATAGTGAATAAAAAAAAATTATAGGAAATGGTTACATAATACCCTACCTCGATATATATTGGTTATGACGGTATTGTATTTTTCCCGATAATACAGAATATATTAATTTAATAATAGCAAGGTTAATGGGATACACCAATGCCTTCTAAACTACTGGCCGCTGACACCAAATGATGACGACACGCTAAGTCCACGTTGTTGTTGCTTTCTCTAGTTGCTTTGTTAGTGTAAATATCTTAAAATTATTATTGCGCAGTCTCGGTTTAGACTTAAATTGACGTCATGTGCGAAAAATGAGAGTAATAAAAGGCCAGTAGTTTTAGAAGGCATTGGATACACAAACACGGAATAATACGAAGTGATATTAATTTAAAACACCGTGAGAAACTGAGAACTATCCGTTACTGTAAATGCGTTACTACTGATCGAGATTCGTGAAAATCGCTCGTTTCCAACACAATAGATTACGTACACTTTAAATATTGTAAATAATTTTGTAAAAAGACTTACCATATACCGTCTTGTTGAAGCGCTTCCTCAAGTTCAGCTATGGGTGTTGCTGGTTCTAAATAATTGTGTTATCAATAATATATAGGGTTGGCAATTAGTAACTTTTCACGTAATTCTTCTTCTTGGTTTTTTTTTTATAGCTATATCGGAAATTGATATCACTTTCACAATTTTTTTATAATTCGATTGAAATATTAACACACAATCACAAAAGACGAAATTATCGGAAAAAACAAAATTATTAATGAAAATGAATTTAATTAATAACCTAATTAGGAACCTTATATTAATAGTCCGCGAATTGACTTTTAACTATAGCACTTATTTAACGATATGAAGACCTTGATATCGTACTGCATAAAATGGCAGACCTAGAATTTTCCACGGGCGTTGTCTTTCACGTATTCGCCCACGAGCTAACCGTTTTGGAATAAACTGGATGTTAACCGAATGATAAAATATGATGCTATCAGCAGCCGTACCAGATAATTATTCCGAGTGAGGCAGCAATGTTTCCGCCCAATAAAAGAAACAACAGCGTCTTACCCACAATTCGCGAGTTTTGGTTCACTATTATATGCATTGGGTAAAATGATATTCATAAATTAATTGTTAGTTTAACCACCACTGAAACTAAATAATTACCTGCAGTATATAAGATATTGGGAATATCAGATTATCTTCAAGAGACGGCCTCGGTTGATTTGACAAAATATATCGGTCTTCTATTCCGTTTCCTAAGTGTCACTTGGTGTTGAACACAATCAATTTATGTTGCATAACTTTAGACAGATTCGAGCGGACTGATTTAAAAATACATTTTACAAAAATTAACCAGTTGTCAATTGGCATGATTAAAGAAGATACCACCACTCATTAGTATACCTATACAACCCCAAGGTATATACAATCTATGTATACCCAACGATCAAGGGGAAATTATGCAATACAATATTAGCGTAGCCTAGTTTGTACCAGAGATGTTAAGCTGCAGGTGTATGCGTCGTTTGAACGGGACTAGTAATTTGTATTGCATGTACTCTGTATACCTATATAGGTATAATTTACAAATACAATAGGGTGGTATACAAATTGAGATGGATTACGAAATTGGAGTGCGTTAATGTATCGCAAATTTCATCAGGGTGTAGTCACAAAATATCATTAGGGCGTTTCATCTAAGACGGGTTTTAAAAGAAAAAATGCTTAACTGAACTTGTTCGTTACAACTTATTGAAAACAAGGACGCAAGAAATTTGTCTTCGGACGAGCAATGGTTCAATATTCAGTAGCAAACAACGGCCTAGATACGGCGGAAGCACATACTTAGGAGCGTTTACCTCTCGAGGAAGTCGCCTTAAGGCAAACAACATAAATCGCTTCTGGATTGATTCTATACGGTTAGAGAAATTGTTATAGTGCGGATTCCAGACAATTGACGCATACTCCAAGTGCGATCGAACAAATGAAGCGAAGAGGACTTTTAGAGTATATGGATCATGAAAATCTTTGGAGAAACGTATTAAAAAGCCTAACATTGAATTAGCCTTATTAATACATATGTCAATATGGTCCTTAAACGATAAATCTCGTTAAAACAAAACCCCTAAATCTAGAAAAGACTGAACTCGCTCTATCATAACGCCATTTAAGAATAAACTATTATCAGGTCCATAACATCCATAACGTCTTCTAGAAAAGTTCATAACTTTACATTTAGAAACGTTCAGACAAAGCTTACTCAAGCTACACCAGTCGCAGAACACGTTTAATTCCTGTTGTAGATTTAGCAGATCGCGATCATTTCTGATCTTACAAAAGATTTTTACATCATCAGCGTAAATCAGAAACTTACAATGTTTGAAGCACCGCTTGATATCATCTATATGAATGCAATAAATAATAGAGGTCCAATGTGGCTACTTTGTGGGACGCCAGACAAAATATTTATGTCTCTAGATAAAATATTATTTAAAAAAACTTTTTCAGTTCTGTTCGTCAAATATGAAAAGATCCACTTTAAAGGAAAGGCATCACAATTTTTGAGCTCTCCCAGTTTCTTTACCAATAAAACATGATCAATTTTATCGAAAACTTTGCTAAAATCATTAAACATTACCTCAACACCATCACCACCTTCTAATGCTAACGTCAAAAAATTTGTAAACAAAGCAAGATTTGTCACAGTTGATCGTCCGGGGTAAAACCCATGCTGGTTTGCTGAGATGGAATTTTTTGTTAAGAAAAAGATGCGGTTCTTGAATATTGATTCAAATAATTTAGGAATAGCCGATAAGATAGAAATACCGCGGTAATTTTCCATATCCGTTCTCCGTCCACTCTTGAAAATTGGTTTAATGAAACTGGATTTCCAAATTGAAGGAAAAACTCCACTCTTCAAACTCAAATTGAAGATGTCCGTCAGCGGCCGAGCCAAGACCAAAGCACACTTTTTCAACACAAGCGGGTGAATTTTTTCCGGGCCACAACTCATATTCACATTTACATTCAACAGAGCGTGCAGAACGTCATCTGTAGTAAACTGAAATAAAATGTTTGGATTATTACTAAAAACAAGTTTGTCATTCCCTCACACATTTTCAAAAAATGCTGCAAACATGTCAGTGATACTTTGTGGATCACTAGCAGTCAAAGAATTGAAAGACATTTGCGAGGGTATACCTCTACAATTCCGTTTCGAATCAACATAACTCCATAGAAACATTTAGGGTTGTTTCTAATATTCGATTCGATTTCGACAATATATAAATTATACAAGAAACGATTTAAAATTTTAAATTGAGATCTGAGAGCGCTAAATATTTTATAATTTACGACGGATGGGTTTAATTTATATTTTTTATGAGCTTTAGATTTCCGATTTTTTAATCCCGAGAGGCGACTATTAAACTATGGCTCGCGCATCGACGAAACTACAGGTGAACGGGGAATAAATTGTTAAATTGCCAAGTTCATTATTTTATTACACTGATCAATATAAGCGTCTAAACTACCCGTTATATATTAATCCTAATTAATATTGTCCAGAAACTCATTTATAGCATTATAATTTCCCTTTTTAAAGTTGAAAGACTCACTAGAGTTAAAATTTACATTAACGTTAACACAATTTTCAAATATTAATTGGATATGTAGTGGTATGTGAAACATACTTGAAGAACCGCCGAGATCATTACAAGCAATGATTGTGCCATGTACTTGTACTGGAATGAAAACCAGATCGAGGATATTGATGCACTGGTTCACGATGTTATTAATCTGTCTTAGCCCGAGTGAACAGATTGAGTCCATCACCAGATCTGAAGTTAGATCACCATTGAATGGCAGAAGTTCATCATCAACAGTAAGCCATTTTACTTTCGGTAAGTTAAGATCTGCCAAAATCATCACAGAATCAGGAGCTGCAACTGCTAGTTGGTTTGAGAAAAATAAAGACAGCTCACCATAGATATTAACGGAGGATCCGTATCGTATGTAAACAGCAACTATCAACACCAGCTTTCCATTCCAAGATTCTCACAGTTATGCCACTATACCAGAAAAAAAAACCATCACGAATCACTAATCAATAACAGTCTAATTTGCTGGTGATGTGAAGTTAGTCCAGAAATCGTGATCTCGATTTGCTCATACAGAAGTAAGAGATGATACTTTAAGGAAAATTACAAAAAATCGAATTTTAACAACTTTGTCAAATTGGACCGTACGGCAGATCCAAACACCTCGTATTTGAACGAAACTTCCATTAAAATTTAGCACTTCAAAAATATAAATTTGTCGGCCATATGGTTTCGAGATGATTATACTCAAGCATTACTTTTAATAAAATTAGAAAATAATCGTTTCCTAGCAGCGAAATTAGACCCTGGATCAGATATATCCATTTAACTTGAATTTGAAGGAGAATTACATATAAATTTGGAATTTTAAAAGTAGTATGTGAGACATCGAGGCTTGATCGATCATAGATGGTTGAATTGGGTTTGTACCATTAAATATACACATCTCAAAATTGGTACGTTATTTTTTTTAATTGTCATATCATGAAAAATATAAACTACATTGTACATGTATCTAATCTATCTAATCTATCTAATCTATCTAATCTATCTAATCTATCTAATCTATCTAATCTATCTAATCTATCTAATCTATCTAATCTATCTAATCTATCTAATCTATCTAATCTATCTAATCTATCTAATCTATCTAATCTATCTAATCTATCTAATCTATCTAATCTATCTAATCTATCTAATCTATCTAATCTATCTAATCTATCTAATCTATCTAATCTATCTAATCTATCTAATCTATCTAATCTATCTAATCTATCTAATCTATCTAATCTATCTAATCTATCTAATCTATCTAATCTATCTAATCTATCTAATCTATCTAATCTATCTAATCTATCTAATCTATCTAATCTATCTAATCTATCTAATCTATCTAATCTATCTAATCTATCTAATCTATCTAATCTATCTAATCTATCTAATCTATCTAATCTATCTAATCTATCTAATCTATCTAATCTATCTAATCTATCTAATCTATCTATCTTTAGTTATATTAATAAAGGCAATAATTATATTTATGCTGGTGTTTATCTGTATCTTGGGGGTGTTGTTTCCAAGGATAAAAATGGTCCGGTTGGGCTTAGTTCATTACCTTCTTGTTCTTTCAAGCTTACACAATTTTGCTAAAATTACCTAAAATGGTGTTTTCTAATGCATAGAATCGATTGCTTTCGGTACCATTTTATTATTTATGGCTTCATTTTATTATTTTTTCTCAGCTAAAACGACTCTAATGAAAATTGCTGTAAAGAGATTAAGATACACCAAGAATCGATTGCGATTGACATGGTTTAGAGAAAAATGTTATGGGATTTCAACGGGGGCAATGAGTCGGTTCTCAAGAAAAAAAATGATAAAAACTGTTTTGGTAAAAATTGGTAAGGACTTTTCTAGTGGCAGGAATCAGTAACAATTAGTTAAAATTTCTAAAAATTAATTTAGGGGGTTAGAGTGTTGTGTGGTCCCTTTCTCAATAATAAAATCTCAAAATCAGCTTTTTCGAAAATTGGCAAGAGAAGCCAGGATTCGGATTTCAGCAAAATTAAATTATAGAGAGTGCTGCGTTCCATTCTTTTATAAATTTTTGTTTGGAACGATTTTAACAAAAATTATCGAGTTACAGAAATCGATTGCAATAAGTCCTGTATTCGGGAATACTCGTTTATTCAGTGCGGGATTATGTTTAAATTTTGTTAGTTCAGACGACTGTAATGGAAATACACAAATAGAATTTTCGAATTTCGAAAGTTTCATCTGATTCAGACTTCGGGAAAAATGATTTCAACGGTGGGGTTCAATTTCTAAAAAAAAAAAAGTTTGACCCTATTTCTGTAACCAATTGGTAACGATGGGAGGGGAAAAATTGATTTGGAGTATCATCAATTGATTGCGGTGCGTTCCGATCTTGAGAAAATTTGTTGGGTCCTACGATAAAGCATGATTTTTTTTTAGAATTTTCCGACTAAGACGATTTTAATTAAAACTTGGGCGTAGACAATTTTAATATAAATTGGAGCTGCATGACTTTCTAGTTTTCCGAGAGCGAGTCCAAGGCGTTAGGTTTCCAAGAAAATTAATGTAGGAATTTTCCAGCGCGGCAATAGGTCGCATGATATGACACCATGTTGTATATGATGTTGCAACGTTTTTCATGATGTTGGGGATTTGTTGTCAGATGCTGCATTATGTTGCTTGGTGTGTATATTGTTGGGTGATGGTGCATCATTTAGCAACATATTGCGTTATATTTTATCACATTACGTTATGTTGCGTTATGTTTTTTACGAAAAAAAAATCTCTGACGTTACGGTGTAGTAGGTCTCGTGCTGTTGTGCTGTGTTGCTTTGGTTTCATTACGGTAAATTAATTTCTATATATCGTTGATTATGTTAACAGCATATTTTTGATAGGTGTGTGGTTTTTCTGAATATTATCGATTTAAACACCATAAAATAGTATGTTTGTGCCAAAAGTATCGGAATTTTTCATTTTTTATTTTTATAATCTTTATGCTTGGTTCACGTATGCGATCAAAAAATGATTCGCGAATCAAGCCAATCTTTGAGCGTAATTATTTCGCATTATTACTCATAATTTGTTTTTTTTTTTTATTATGTTGGATGCTTCCGATCAAAATTTGCCAAAGTTTAAATTATTTCATCTCGGGCGGGGAAATTTGTATATGTTTTCACTGATTTAATTTGGCTTTGATGCACGAATCATTTTTTGATCGCATACGTGCACCAAGCATTAGAGGAAACGGATTGTTAGTGTACCAGAAATCGATAGCGACAGTACCTGATTGTAGGAAATTCGTTTAGAAATTCACTTGTGGTACTTGGTTTCCTTAAATTTAATTTATTTCTCAATTGAAAACACATTGATGTAAATAGTAACCGGTAGTCAATTATTACGTTTCTTGATCTCGGATAAGTTGGGTTTTCTGATCGCCATTAATAACGAAACTATCCATTAACTAACCATTTATTAATTTATCGTGGTACATATATGAATTAATTATATATTTGGAGGAAATTCGAGAATATTACTCAATGAAGATGAGAGAAGCCCGTTTATTAACCGGTCGATCATCTTGAATAGAACTAAAAAACTTATAAACAATATCAACTACTTACACCCAAAATGATCGGTTACATTATGGGTGTAGTAGGTGATAATTTGATTCTAAACGATATTTAGCAAAAGTTCTAGAAAATGGCTGCCCAGCCATTTGTTAGCTGGTATAAAGTTGGATGAGGTGGTTGTAAATAAACTTGTATAATGATTGAACAAGGCCATTGATTAACCGATTATTAAAAAAATAGCAACGGTAGATGGAAATGGGATTTTGAATTGGATTTTTTTTAATGCTAACCTTGACCGAACCAACCCAATATGTTGGTGAGTTGCAAGTCTGACATCATACGAGTGTTTCAGGCAGCTGCAGTTTATACTTAAATGATGTCTTATCATTAGTTTCAAATTATTTTTCATGTGTGAAATCTTTGATTTTAAAAGGTTCTAAAAATTAGATTGATATTAAGCTAAAAGGGTAAGAAATTGGCCAAATAGAGTTCTGGATTTAGTTATCTGGAATTAAATAATTAGTATAAAAATCCTCGCGCGACTTATTACGATAATATAAATTGAAGTAGCTGATATCTTAATTGATCGGGGTACAACTCAGTTATCACACAAACAAACAATGGATGGGAATAATTGCTGTGGCCAACTACACTTAATTTCAAAATCGAAAAATTAAACCTATCTAATGTTGAAAATTTAATCTTCAGAGTAAAAATTAAAAATCTCCTATGGAAGTTGCCACTTGATCGCATTGATCTATCATTTTATGAAAACGGTTTCATAATGAAGTTTTATTTCCAATAGTCAAACCGCCTGCTCTACAGAGATGCCCAATTTATTTTTTTTACCAAACCTCGTCATTTCTGGTAAAATTGAAAATATGATAAGAACTAAAATGTGCATAAGGTAAACAACCATTCAAAAATATAAAAGCTCTTATGGAATCTGCCACTTCTGGTGGAACCGGAATATTTGAACGATATCGGCTAAAAATCCCTGTGATCTCCTAATTTATGGAAAAAGTTTAAGTATTAAGTTTCATTCCGATCAATAAATCCGTATGGGCTGTACAGGGACAAAATTTTTACTGAAAAACAGTTTTTGACATAATTCGTAATTTCCGCTTAAATTTTGGAAAACTGATCTGCACCGATATTATTGCAAAATTAAATTAATGATATACTTTTCAAAATACATGCAAAAACCAAAAAGCTCCAACTGAAGCTGCCACTTCCGGTGGACCGATTTCAAACAAAATTCACGGGAATTTTGCAATGTGTGGCAAAAGTTTATTAGTTATGAAGTTTTCTGCCGATCAATCAGTTCATGTGGGCTGTACCAAAGATTATAAACATATGAAAACATTTTGTTTGCCAAATATCGTCATTTCTGATTAAATTTTGAAAAATTGACCTAGAACAGTATTGTTGTAAAATTAATTTTATACCGTTAAGTTTATTATCGTTTTTCTTGTAAATAATATACATTTCAAAATATTTGCAAAAAACAAAAACACTCAGATGAAAGCTGTCACTTCCGGGTAGACCGATTTCGGCCAAAATTTACTGAGATCTCGGTAAATCTTGTGTAAAAAATCGTAATTATGAAGCATCACCCTGGATCAGCCAATCCGTCTGGTCTTTACAAGGCCAAATTTTTGTTGAAAAATAGTTGTTTACCAAAAATTAATTAATTAGGAATTTTTTAGATCATAACTATTTTTATTTGAAATATACTTTTCAAAATAATTGTAAAATCGAATCGTTCCTATTGAAGCTACCATTTGCGAAAGGATTGATCTCGGCAAAAAATCACTGGAATCTCTCAACTTATGAAAAAGTTTATGTATGAAATTTCTTTCCGATCAGAAAAACCGTCAGGGTTGTAGAAAGGACATATACATTTAGTCTACACACACACATACACTAACAGATGAGGTAAACCTCAGTGCGTGAAAAAAAAATTATGGCCTAATATAAAATCCAAATATGATGAACTCAGTGTGTACATATGACAAAAACGGCAATCCAATATAATTTCATGACGTGACTTCAATCGTGAAGCCAATCTTAATCTGTAAGATTGGAAATATTGGGATTCCAATATCGCGATTTTGTAATATTGTTCGAAGAAAACTACTACTCCTTATCCGGTAATCTAGGCTTTCATTGGTTCAATCGATCAATGAATCAATTTTGTAAAGAAAGAATAAATTTATTCCTATTATAATATTTTTATATATTCTTATAAAAGCGTACGCTTTCTTACTAGTATCATCAACATACAAAAAGATGTTGGATGTTGAACAAAAATTAATACTCCTTAAATTTTCTTGATATTAAAAAAATTCCAAAGTAAATTTCTTATTTTCCTTGTAAAATAAAAATTTGTAAGCAAAACTATACCATCTCATAGGTATAGGACGTATTCTAAGAGGATCCTTTGCTGTTTTATGATCCGTATGCGTTTGGATGATAAATAAATAAAAAGTTTCTCTAAAACAGTTTTATACATTTTTATGATGACATAAAAAAACTTAAGCAAAACGGGGAAAGAAACGAAGAAAAATGCGGCATTTTTTTTACGTGTGGCATGGGCCAATTAGTACATTTGAAGCTCCACATATTTACCAGTTTTATGCGTGAACAACTAACCAGTTGATGTCGATTTAAAATAAAATAATGACCGACGGTACTCATTTCCACCTAAAGAGTTATGTTATTGTTTGGTGTTTTTTCAAGCTGAGTTTCTAAAGAAACTAGGAATTATTGCAGAAATGATATATCATCATTTTGCATTGTCGTGCTAAAAATTTTATTTGTTGTGTTTATTCACCCATTCTGATCGTTTTTCTTCTATAGCTGCAAATGTATTAGTTGTCGTCGATGAATATCGCCATTGATAGTTTCATCTAATACAACATACCTTTCTGATCCCACCAAATACAGAGCATAACATTATTGCAATGAATATCTCACCGTGGTTGCGATGGACCAGCATCATGAGGCTTTATTCAAGCGTCTGCATTTTAGATTCTCATAATAAACCTATTTTTCATCTCCAGTAACTATTCGAGGCATAAAAACTTTTCTTTGTTGTCTTAGAGCAGTAATTCAAAAATCGACGTTCGAGGTCAACTACATTTAATTCTTGTGGAATGCAGTTGTTAACTTTTAGATATTAGATTATATAAATTATTTGTAAACGTTTTGCCAGAGTTGATCGATCAACATTTAATGCCACAGTCATTCCTTGTTTGGTTAGAACCTTCAGCCAATAACGTTTCCATCCAGCATTTTCAAATTTTGTGGGTGGTTTTCGTCATTCTTACATCGTCGAAACCATTCTTTGCACGCATTGAACATGTGCCTCATAAATTTCCACAAGCAAACGATAAGTTTCCGCTGCACTTTTTTATGCAATAAAATAATGTAATAAAACTTCCCTGTTTATTTGGATTAAAATTCGACAATTTGAACGAGTTAAAAGTACTGGTTGTTTACACTGCAACCAAATGTCGCATACTGAGTTTGAAAGCGGGCAATAAGTAAGCAATACTAGTAACGACACTTGGGAAAGGGCGGAGTCATAAACACATACCTAATATATGAATCTCGAATCCACCACATTTGATTTCTAAAGCGAAATATTAAACTTCATTGCATTTTGGAAAACCAGCGAAAATTTAATTTTTAAAATTTTTTGGATCTTTTAATTATTTGTCGTTTTATATACATGAACTTTTTAGCATTATGACAAAAGTTGAAACAGATTCCATGAAAACTGCCACTTCTTATATATGAACAGATTTCCATCAAATTTCACAAGGATCTCACAATTAATGGAGAAAGCTAAGGATGAAATGTCAAATTTTTATGATACACTTTTTTTATCAAAACTCGTATTTTCCAGGATGATTTTGCTTGAAGTTTTATTACAACCCTTTTCAAGCAAGCTGCCACTTCCGGTGGACCGATGTTGACCCAAAATCACTAGGATCTCCCAATTTATGGAAAAATTTGAGTTTTCATCCCGATTAATCAATCAATGCCTGTATATAGATAGCGACCAAACTTCTAATGAAAAACTATTTTGGTGAAAAATCGTAATTTACGCTTAAATTCTGGAATACTGATCTGGACCGGTACTTACTGTTGCAAAACTAATTTCGGATTAATATCAATTAAACTTCTTCTAAGGTTTATCCCATAAATTGAGACACCCCATAAACTTGAGTTCGAATTCCGTAATTTACAATGCTGTAAGCCAATAAAGCACCGGACTTTATATAATCTTCGGCAGAATTAGATATTTATCAATTGAACTCAAACTGCGATCTACATTCCAAAACAAATTCGAGCCTAACGAAGCTTATTGTGTTAAAAACAATCGTTAACGAAACTGGTGGCTATATTTTTTTGTGCTGAATAATTTGTGGATATGCAAAAATGAATTAGCCAAATGTGATTTATACACATCTTCTGAGGTTTTCGGTTCTATGGTATCCAATTCTAGAGAGAAATTGAAGAAACTACTTTCCTATAGCTTCTAGAAAATTTGTTGTAACCAAAGGAAACAAACCTGCTTTTACCACATGGAATTATGGCCGAATCGGTCTGTAGGAAGTGGCTACTTCCATAGGAGCTCTTCCGTTTTTTTTTTTTTTTTTTTTAATAATTTGAAAATTAAATTTGATTAGATTTGATTGGACTATAGGACCAATAACTCGATACGTGTCCCGGATAACGCTGGGCCTATTCCCACAGCTAGGCCATCTCCCAACAAATGATGATAAAAATTCTGTGTACAATTAACCGTAATACCGAATTTGATGACATTTCGGGATTCGACTATAATGAATGGAACTAGGCCGTTTCCCAACCGATAATTCTCCAACATAGTCCACAGAAGATTCTTATAATCTAAGGTTTACTTGTATTGGGATTTTAACGTATCTTTTTGATGAATGAATTTAAGAGAAATTTTGAAATTCGGGAGTGCTAGGCAATTTCTTGACTAATTATGTTCGAATGCGGTATGTTAAGCTGAACCGGGATTCCAAAATAAATCCTGGATGAAGTTCTGAATTTGTATACAAAATAAATCTGAAAATAAACGGTAAAGAAATTCTGCTCCTCCACGCACTCCTTGACCTCCATATCCAGTTTCACCAAAACAAAAATTTGCTAGAATTCTAATTCAGCCCAATTCATACCCGAAAATTATTTTATGCATCTCCGCAGTAAACTGTCTAGAAACAGATTACTGAAAAGAAGATTTGCGTGAGATTAGAATTTACGTGAGATGACGGCACGAACGGAAGCTTATAGGAAGGCTTCTTAATTAATTGGTGCATGACCATGTCGTTGTATAGGATTTAGAACTCAAATCAATCGATATTCGAGTTTGACGTTCCATGGATTTGTGAACCATTTTCGCCAGCCAGATAAATTCTTTTATAGAAAATGACGCCAGCAGTAAGCAATCTAAAAAAAAGTCGATATTAAAAGGCCGAGGGATGCTACATCAAATTTTACTTGTTGTTACAAAAAAAATTTTGAAAAGTAAATGAAACAAAAAACTGTTTTCAACAAAAATTCGGAACTTGACAGTCCTAACGAGCTATGGAACTTCATATTTAAGTTGTTTGTCATAAATTGGGAAATCCTAGTGAATTTTGGACGAAATCAATTCATCGGAAGTGACACCTTCTTTAGGAGCTTTTTGCAAATAATTTAAAAAGTATATTAACATGAAAAATGATCATAAAATGAAAGATTCTAAATAAAATTTGCGTTCTGGATCAGTTTTGAAAAATTTAAGCGGAAGTGACGAATTTGGACAACAACTTGTTTTCAATAAAAAATTAGGTCCCAGTGCAGCCCAGTACAAATCTTTTCACAAATTGTGAGAACCCATTACATTTTGAGCGAAATCGGTTTACCATAAATTACCCCTTCCATAGGAGCTTTGTCGTTTTTTGAATAGTATATCACTTACGAGAAAAATAGTTGAGAAGTAACAAATTTTAAATTAATTTTGAAACAATACAGGTCCACATCAGTTTTCCAAAATTTAAGCGCAAATGACAATTGTGTTAAAAACTGTTTTTCAGTAAAAAAAATTGTCCAACAACCCATCCGCATCCTCGTTTTTTGTAAATATTTTGAGAAGTACATATCATAGTGTATACATGTTACATTTTAAAATTTATCGGAAATGACGAGTTTTGATAAGAAAACTTGAACTTTAATTCACCAAAATTCGACATCTCTACAGACGGATATACTATTCGGAATAAAACTTCATACTAAAGATTTTTTCACAAATTGGCTAAATTGTTAAGTAGGGTTGACCTTGCAGCTTTTCTAAAATTTATGCCGAAATAATGATTTTTGATTATACAAGATAGTTTTTTTTCACAAATTAGGTAGATTCAATTTTTCGCTTAAGAAATTAAGTGTGATGTATTCAAGATCTATCTATGTACATTTGGTGTAAAAGAAAGTCGTGTGTTGGCTACAACAAATAAACCCCTCCATTTCTTAATTTGTGGAAAGATTCGGATATTTACAATGATTCTAAAGAATGAAGATTCATTGTTGAGGTTCAAGATTCATAATTAAGCGCTTTGCACTAGAATTTCTAAAGCTTAGTCCCAAGAGTTGTTTCCTGTAAAAAACCAGTACATCGAAAGTGGCAGTTTTTTTAACTAGAGTTACGATATTTCAAATATTGCTGACGTTGATCGAATTTACACTTCTTATAAGATTCACAACACCGAAAGTTCTGCGGTGGAAATCGACCAATTTGATAGACTTTTGCAAATTGTTAGATTTAATGAACGAGCGAGAAAAATTAAGTTTTTCAGAAATATTATTACTTGCAGGCCAATATTATTTATAAAACTTGTTGCAGACCAACTTACAAACTATTAAGAGTCGTTAAATTTTTGGCAAATGACTAATAATAGCCGCTAATACCCGTTAATAGTCGTGTTAATAGCCTTTTACCATTTTCGCTCAAACTCTAAAGAGAAATACAAAAATGCTTAACAAATTTGCTGTCCTGTTTAGGATGTTTCAATCACATTGACTAAACGGGCAATATAGCAACCTATTTAGGGTGCTTATGAAACGTCAAAATCTCTGAGAAAACGTGTTTATAGTCGTTTACCATTTTCGCTCAAACTTAAAATAGAAATACAAACATCATTCACAAATTCGCTGTCCTTGGCATGAAGTTTCAATCAAGCTGACTAGATGAGCAATTTAGCAACGTAGTTGAAGTGCTCACCGAGCCTGAGTCTTAATCTCTGAGAAGACGTTTTAATAGTCGTTTACCATTTTCAATTCCAAAAAGCGTGCTAATCGTCGTTTACTATTTTCGCTCAAACTTCAGTTTAAAATAGAAAACTTCGTAAAAAATTTGCGGTCATTGTTTAGAAATTCCAATTGGGCTGGCTGGATGAGTCATTTTACAATCATCTTAAGCTGCTTCAGGCGCTACCGGCACTTCAAATTGGAATTTAAATCTCCTAGAAGGAAATGTAATTTCCATTTGAAATTTTAGCTAAAAATTTAATTTCAAAATAAGAACCTGTATCTGAAGCTGTATTTTATAATTTTATTTCTAAGATTTTGTTTGATACGTCCGTTTGGAAAATTATATGCCCTTTTCAATTAAAGCGATATGTAACGAACTAATATTTAATTGTAATTTTACTAATAATCCAATCGAAATAATTTAGTTCAATAAAAAAAAAATACTGTAAAACGTTGACCTTTCATCTTCTACAGATTAGGACTCAGAATCTTCAAGCACCTCAAACAAGTTGTTAAATTGTCCATTCAGAGATCGGGAATTCCTAACCAGAACAGCACATTTTTTAAAAAAATTGTATTTCTCTTTAGAGTTTGAGCAAAAATGGTTAAAGGTCACTATCATGTCTTCTAAGAGGTTTGGGCTCTGGTTGCGCGAACACCTCAGATAGCTTGTTAAACTGCTCATTGAATCAGCCTAGCTGATACTCCTAACCAGGACAGGATATTTTTAAGAATTTGTGAATATATTTTGAATTTGAGTAAGAATGGTAAATGGCTAACCGCAGGATAACATATTTGTTACGAAGTTTTATATTTCTATTTTGATTTTGGGTGAAAATGGCAAACTAATGGTCGTTTACCATTTTCGCTCAAAAGAACACTTTTTTGAATATTTGAATTCAGGTTCAGTTAGGATAGGACTTTGCATAGCAGTATTTAGGTTGTTAAATTAACCAAGCAGCCATCTTAATAAAAACTTCCAGGCGAGAACAGCAAATTTGATGCGAATTTATTTATATCAATTGTAAGATGGTGAAAATTTTTCATCAATTAGTAATATAAACATCCCTATTCTCTTAGTCGCATCACTTCATGCGATGTGATCGCACTTCATCTTGGTCACTAGATATAAATGGAAGCTTACAAAATAATTGTTTATAAACTAAATGTGGCTGTTTTTCAAATCATCTATCACTTCCAACGCGACAATTTTTATCACTTAAAATGTTGACGCGACAAATAAATAGATTTTTTTCTCAAACTGAGGCAGCCAACTAAAATTAAACAAATATTTACTGCAAGTTTTATACAAAATTATTTAGTAAATTTTGATTTTATAATCTAGTAACCAAGAAGATCCATAGTCACGTCGCATGAAGTGATACGATATACGACTCGTATGTCGAATCACTTCATGCGACGTGACTATGAATCTTCTTGGTTACGAGATTATAAAAATACGACTCGACTAAGAGTGTGTTTCAATTGGTTAAATGCCGCATAAAAAGTTAAAAAGTTAAACATTTATTCGTGGTAGATTTTTTTAACTTGTTTTTGGTTAAAAATTTTGACAATCGTATGGTTGCTGTTCAACGTAATTACGAACATAAAAGATAGAAAATGAAAATTATCAAAAATTAAACTAACTAAAAAACTACTTTCCCAGCTATCCAGCCATCGATCCAATTTCGCACTTCTCTGGCGTTTCGAAAGCGTACGCCAGCCAGGCCTATGTGCATTGATCAAAACAAATGCTAGTCGGAAGGTACAAGGTCTGGAGAATACGCAGATTATTCAAGCCGATCCCAACCGAGTTGCTCTACCTTCTTTTGAGCGGTTTTTGCATGATATGGTCTGGCATTGTCATCATGAAACAAAACTTTAAAGCTTTTGTTCGCTATTGCCTGCTGTTTTTCGTCTAATGCACGTGCCAAATTGCCCAGTTGGCGTCGGTAGCGATCACCTGTAACCGTTTCATTTGGATTTAACAGCTCATAATACACCACACCTTTCTGGCCCCACCAAATACTCAGCATAACCTTATCGCAATGAATATCTTGTTTTGGCTGCGATGCTCCTGCTTGGCCTGGATCGACGTAGGATTCTTTACGTTTGGGGTTGTCGTAATAGACCCACTTTTCAGCGCCAGTAACAATTCGATACAAAGAAACTATGTTTTTTGTACTCAAGAAGATTTTTACATGCTTCACTTCGTGCTCTCAATTGATTTTCGGACAGTTGTGTGGGACCCATCTTCCTAGCTTTCGAATCATTCTCATTGCGTGCAAAAGATGAGAAATGGTTGAGTGGTTAATGTTTAACTGCATTGCAAGTTCTTTTTACATTTGACATGCATTTTCATCCAATAATGTTTGTAATTCGGCATCTTCACTTTTTTGGCTGACCTGGCCGTTCTTTGTCTGTCAAGTCAAAATCACCACTTTGGAATCGATGAAACCAATTGAAACAGCTTTCCTTCGATGGATCTTGATTACTACACACAAAAAAATAAGCGGTGTTAATAGATTTTTTATCCTAATGACTAGTTTATTTTTATCCAATCGGATAATTATTTTAAAATCTAACACCGCATCATCGGATAAATATTTAAGTTTATCCGATGGGATAACTATTTTTGAAAATAAAATTTGTTACCTCTATTGGTGTTAAGGAATTTTTAACCGTTTGTGAATATGTTTTATATTACAAGGGAAACCCCGAAAAACTCAGGTAAACTCCTTTTGGATAAAATTTAATCCTTTTATGGTGTTTTTTGTAAAAATAAATTTCAAGGATTAACGATTTTAAATATTACATTTCAGTGTTCATTTGAATTTTGTGGATATCACTTCACAATTTCATTACATTTTTGTAAATTTAACATAAAAAGTTATAGTACTTTATATTAAATTTGTGAAATGTGGAAATATTCATGTGAGATCATCATTGTTAAGAATCTATTAAAATGGTAAACAAATAAATTAATGAAAAAAATGTGTGAATGAAAAATTAATTTCAATTTTTGTTCTTTTAATTTATTTAGAATTTGATGACAATTTCAGTGTGCTGCATGTATTGAAACATCTTTGAGATACTAAGAGAAAAAAAAATGTATGAACGACTGACGTAAACCTACAGCCATATTTATTTTTAGTGTTTGAAAAAGTAAGTGTCCTAGTAATTCATATTTATAAATTAAAACGTAAAATAAAATAATAACATATATTTTCAGAATGGAACAAATATAACAGATGTAATTACGCAGCCACACCTGATTCTTCGAGGTCCATCAAAAAATCTAGTTTTGTCGTACAGCATTATTATCGATAGTAGGTAAGGAAATTCCGCTATAATTGATTTTATAACCATTAATGTCTTTACAACGTTATTCAAGGCATTTTACCAAATTGTAAACCATATATTATTTACAAAAATAAAATAAAAAGAATTATAAAATTAAAATTTATGTTATTTACTTATTTCACAAATTCCCAATTTGGGTCTTTAAAATGTCCAAGAGGATATTTCTAAAGATAAAAGAGGTGTTACGAAGTTCATCAAATCGGTGTTAATATAATAATTATTTTAATGGATATAATTTATAAACAAATTCGGTGTAAAAGTTATTATCCAATAGTATTTTTTGTCATTTTTATGATAACATCCGATTGGATTCCATTTATATATATCCGATCGGTGGGACACTATGTAACACCGATTCGGTGTTGTGGTGACCTTTTATTTTTTTGTGTGTATAAGTACCAGAAAGCAATCTGTGAGCTTCAGCGGCAGTTTTCTTGGAATCAAAAAAGAAAAGAAGAACCCCTCGAAAAAACAACTTATCACGATCCATTTTAAATCGATTACAAAAAACTGACGTAATATGAAAAATAACACTTTCTGCTCTGAATTTGATTGACAATTGTGACAGCTACAAAATGCAATTGGAATTGCTTGTCAAACTATACACAATCTCACGTAGTGACATCTAAATGTCGAGTCTAAGAATTAATTCACACATCCAATATACAACCCAGACGGACGGATTGATTAGAATGAAACTACACACCTAAGCTTTTTCTACAATTCGGGAGATCTTAATGAATTTTGGGCGAAATCTGTTAACCGGAAGTGACAGAAATAATTTGAAAAGTAGGTATATAATTTATATGGAAAAAAACTATGAGCTAAAAGATTGCAAATAAAATATGCAACAATACCGTTGATTGATCAGTTTCATAAAATTTAAGAGGAAGTGACGATTTTTGCGAAAAAAAACGTTTTAAACAAAAATTTGGTCCCAGTTCAGCACAGATGGAATGATTGATTGAGATAAAATTTCATTCCTAAGCTTTTCCACAAAATGGGAGAACCCAATGAATTTTGGTTAGAATTGGTCTACCATAAACAACACCTTCCATAGAAGTTTTTAATTTTCCCACCGGAAGTAACACCTTCAATACGAGCTTTATCTTTTTTGAAAAGTATATCATTTACGAGAAAACCGGTTGATAACTAAGACACTCTAACTTAATTTTGAAATAATACTGGTCCAGATTAGTTTTTCAAAATTTAAGCGGAAATAACGATTTTTATCAAAAAAATGTTTTTTAGTAAAAAAAATAAGTAGATTGATAGATCAGAAAACTTCATTTAAATTGGGAGATCGCAGTGATTTTTAAACTTGATCTGTCGACGGGAAGTGGCATCTTCAATGGAAGCTTTTTCGTTTTTTGCAAATAGTTGGAAAAATATATAGTATATAAACTATTAAAACCAAAAAGACGACTGTGAATTAAATTACAAATAAAATTAGTTTAGATTACATTTTAAAATTTACCGAAAGTGACGAGTTTTGACATGGAAACTTTATTTCACCAAAATTCGGCACTTCCACAGAGCAATTGGATTTGCTATTCGCAATAAAACTTTATACTCCACGTTTGTGTACCAGAAGTTAATTCCGTAGGAGCTTTCTCAATTTTTGCAATGAAAAATAAATTTTTAACAAAGATTGACCTTGTTGCTTTTCTGAAATTTAAGCATGAATCTGATATTATTTTTATCTTGTTTGCTTGTATATTATTTTTACTTTCAATATTTAGTATTATAGTGATTTTTGATATTTTTGAAGTGTAATAAAAATAATCAAATTTATTTATGTAATATAAAATGAGATATGGCAGTAATTTTATTATTTCACCTCCGATTTTGCAATATGTGGAGTTCAAGCTAATAACAGATTTTTGTTAGTTGTCCTATTATAATAGGTTTTGGTTTTGAAGGAAGTTTTGCCTAATGGAAGATCGAGGAAAGCGCTTGCAGGGTGTGCGTAAATATGACAATTCTAAATTGCGCTCCAGCCAGAGTGACATAGACTTTAAAGATTGGAGCAGCAGCTTTCGCATATTATGACACTGCAACATGTCATCATGATGCTCAGTATAAATTCATTTGCAAGATGTATAAGTCGAGAAATTATTGCTGAAAATAACAGTGGAGTGATGTCGAGCCTGAGTCAAATAACATGATTTTGACAGGTGCAGAATTAATATCCATAGATCTACCACCAACCGCCGAATATTTCAGGAAAATATTTGTCTAATGTACGTGCTAAATTCATTGTTATGGGCATAAGCCTATATCGAAATTCAAGCCTACGTTGATCGAAAGAAGTGACCTTAAGCGATTTGAATAAATGCTTGCATTATGTCTACTAAATAGGAAAACAAGCCTAAAGCACTATTGGTGCAAAACAGGGATGTACGTTCAAAACGTGTTCGGCCAAACAATGAGTTGAATAAGGTTTGAAAACATACTTAGGTGGATGTGTTTTTATGATGAGCTGCACGAAGTTAAAACTTATAGTACAACATACAAAATGTCACAAACCCCACCTTCTGGCTAACATAAAAAATTGTGTAGTCCACCTCAGAACCTTTCACTATATGAAGCTCTTCTGTTATGGTTAGGAAGACTGTCACTCCGACAGTATATACTGAACAAATTAGAGTAAATACACCGGAAGAGGCAAGGTGTCTAACGAGAAATGGCGTGTGGAACACTACATAGCCAAAAACAATGGTACACAGCAATTATTGTTACATCCAGAATTTAAAGAAAAAATTATAACCTCGTGTTTAGGCCAAATTTCGGGCATACTCAATAGCAATGTTGAATTTTTTGGTTTTTTTATTAAATTGAAACTGAATTACGCTTATGTATAATTTTAGATGTATATAATAATTAACTCTTTAAAAACATAAACCTAATATACTGAACTTTGCATTTTCTTTGTGCACCTTAAAATAATTTATGTTCCACCTAAACCTGATGTCACAGATATGTGGCCTATTTATTGTGAATGATTCGAGTCTCACATATATTTCGTACAAGCAATTCACAACCCATGTCACATACGTAACATACCAGCTATCCACAAACTCATGACACATATAAGTGTCATAGTAAAACGTTTGTGGGGTGAACGTGTTTAGCATTTTGCACGAGAATTTCCAAACCCTAGGACCAACAGTTTTTTACTCGTAAAAACTAATATTTACATCGAAAGTTCTGGTTTTCTTAATTAGAGCTATACTTTTTACACTATTTGCCGTAGGAACTTGGCGAAACACAATTACACTTAACAAACACATTTTATTAAACATTTGTTTTCTTAGTTCGCAAAAAATTAAATTTTTGAATATTTTGATTATAAAATTTGTCCAAAAAACTTAAAAAATCACTCGATCGATTTCGACTTATTAGGTCACCATCGGCAGATGCTCCTGATGATGACCTAACCTGTCGAAATCGATCAAGTGGTTTTTTAAACTTGTTGGACAAATTTTTTAGTTAAAATTTTAAAAATTTAATTTTTTGCTAAATAAAAAAAACAAGTGTTTAATAAAAATGTGTTTAATAAGTTTAATTAGAGTTACCATATTTCAAGTATTGATGACGTTGATCGAATTTACAATTCTGGTAAGTTTTACACACCTGAAGCTAGCAGAATCCACACAGCAGGACATTACAAGATAGTATCGATAATTATAGGCTAATTAAATGCCCCAATCAACAATTAGGGCTCCATCTCTTCCAACTAAACCGCGGGTCTGCTAGCTTTAGAAAAAGTTAGCAGAACCCATATCAAAAAATGATTTAAAATCATTTGGAAAATTAAAGGTTAATTTAATGTTAATTTAATGTCCTATTTAAATTTTTTTATTCTACTCGATCTCTAAAATGCAAAAGGCTTTATAAAGTATTCACTTCAAAGCTAGCAGACCACAAATCGAAAATCGGACCAAAAACGAAATTAGAACTCAAAATAAGATCAATTTACAATCAAATAATTTGAGACTCACTATGGCCTAATCATATGCTACATTAAATAATTTTGGGATCCACTCGTTTTTGACCAGACTTCAGGCTATTTAATCTAGAGCTAGCAGAACCCAAATCGAATTTCGGACCAAAATCGAAATTAGAACGCAAAACAAGATAAATTGCGAATTAAATAATTTTAGGCTCATTATGGCCTAATCAAATGCTCCATTAAAAAGTTTTGGGCTCCACTCGTTTTTGACCAAACTTCAGGTAATTTAATCTAGAGCTAGCAGAACCCAAATTGAAAATCAGATCAAAACCGAAATTAGAACGCAAAACAAGATCAATTGACAACCAAATAATTTTAGGCTCACTATGGGCTAATCAAATGATACATTAAAAAATTTTAAGCTCCACTTGTTTTTTGACTATACTTCAGGTAATTTAATCTAAAGCTAGCAGAACCCAAATCGAAAATCGGATCAAAAAATAAATTTAGAACTCAAAACAAGATCTATTGACAAACAAATAATTTTAAGCTCAGCATGGGCTAATCAAACGCTCTATTAAAAAATTTTGGGTTCATCTTTTTTGACGAGACCTCAGGTCATTTAATCTAAAGCTAGCAGAAACAAATCGAAAATTGGACCAAAACCGAGCATTTGATTAGCCCGTAATGAGCCTAAAATTATTTGATTTCCAATAGAACTTGTTTTGAGTTCTAATTTCGGTTTTGGTCCGATTTTCGATTTAGGTTCTGCAAGCTTTAGATTAAATTACCTGAAGTTTGGTCAAAACGAGTGGAGCCCAAAATTTTTTAAAGTAGTTTTTTCTTAGCCCATAGTGAGCCTAAAATTATTTGTTGATCTTGTTTTGAGTTCTAATTTCGGTTTTGGTCCGATTTTCGATTTGGGTTCTGCTAGCTTTGAAATGATAAAGCATTTGCATTTTCTAGATCGAGCAGAATAAAAAATTTCAATAGGGCATTTAATTACCCTAAAATTAACCTTTAATTTTCTAATTGATTTTAAATCAGTTTTTGATGAGTTTTGAAATCTGCGTTTTAGTTGGAAGGGATGGAGCCCAAAATTGTTTAATGCGGCATTTAATTAGCCTTTAATTATCCATACTATCTTGTAATGTTCTGCTGTATGGATTCTGGTAGCTTAAGGGGCGTGAAAAAAAAAATCATAAAACTTAGTGCAAAGGCAGACAATCGCCAATTTTCTAACTTTTTAGAGTCCTTGGCTTTAATTATAAAACAGAACAAATTAATGTTGAGCTCTGCAAAATACGTTTGTCATTTTTGACGGGTACTAGTTTGTCTCTAACAAAACCTAATCTAAAATTGTCGCATTATGTCTTATCTCAAATTTAACTTCAAACAATAAACTTTATATTATTATATTGATTATTGTTTATTTAACAACGTTATGTTTATCTTAAATTCCAAAGTAGAATTTAATGGTAACGCGGCGCATGAGATGACATTATATTATTATTTTGCTAGGTAGATATACCATACAACTGATGGACGATAAGAAAACTTTGTTGTTATATTGTTGTTTTAATGTTTAATGCCGCGAGAGTTATTTGCGCGCGGCAAACAAAAGGATGGTTGGAATTTTTAATGCGATTTTGTTCTGTTTGTTTGTTCGATATCCCAAAACGAAGGTAAGGAAATAAGGTATATATACCAGCCGGTTTTTTTCTGGTTAACGAAATAATTAATTTTGGCACAGCGTAACAGGAGATTACAAAATTTGATTATTATTCGACCTTCTACAAAATGTTTTTTTTATAAATTATTTGCATAAAGTGTTAATACAAATTGAAAAGTTTTCGTATTATTTTTTTATTTAATCTTGCTGCTTTACCAGATTAAATATAGCCGATATAATAAAAAAAAGCTCCTAATTCAATTTGTATATAATCTTCACTCGGATACCACACAAAAAAAAAGTTTTGTCAACTAATCTTAATTACAACCGCAACAACAACCTAACTAAGCGGTGCGGTGGCATACCAGCATCTAAATTATCAAATCAGTTTCAATCGCCCAAATAAATCATATTCATTAATAAATTTTACAAATCATCTTAAACTCATTAGGAGAATATTATCAAAATATCCATAAATGGATGCTGTGTGTTGTATATAGACGGCGACTCATATTATTTACGGCTTGGAAAATGTGTATATCCGCCGTTAATATATATTTTATCGACCGAACACACAATAAATTTACGATTCAATTTTCGCTAATTTCATTAGATTTGTTGTGTGTTTGTGTGTTCTAAATTGATACAGATTTTTATCGTGTATCGTACATGTAGATATGTGGTGCTTTTATATCACATAAAAATAAATAAAATAAAAGTCGTAAAATCATCATTAGGCGCACGCAAAATAAAAATTATAGAGGCGGTGAGTCCCCTGTATTAAAAAACGTATATGGGGGAATGAAAACGTTAAAATCACTTTGTGGTGAGGCCATTGTTTAGTGAAAATATATATGTTGGCCTACAAATAAATTTTGTTGTTGTGGTTATTTGTTGGATTTGGATTCTTGAATGAATATACAGAACACATAATATATTTTATAAACGATTATCGCTTCATCAGTTTTTGTGTATATTATACAACAAATCGAGGGATTTACTGCTTTGTATTACCCGCGCACAGGGTACATTGTGGTGATGTTTTGTAATATCGACAACAATTTTACGTTAATTAATTTTTTGTGTGATGGCTTCAATTTAAAATAATATGTCATGTCATGTATTTATTATATTATAAAGGTGGTGGTACATATATATGAAACAATAGTTTTCAATAAATCATCATCATGAATATAATTCTCATTCAGAAAATAGTCCGTTTGGTGAAAGAAATTTAAGTATTTTTGTCTTTTACAATTAATCATATCGAATTACGTAACCGTGACTGTTTATTTGAGAATCATTCAAAATATTTATAACATGGCAAAAAATTATTCCCCTATAATAAAATCTTAAATACATAATTTACAAAGTATTACGTTTCATATAAAATTAATGATAGGGGAAAATATTTATTTTGTTTTATTTTCCTTCATCATCTCCAATAACAAGGACTTCCGGTAATTTAAATAAATGTAATTGTTTAGTCCATTAAGTATACCACAACATTTTGATTCGATATTATTATATTGTTTGCAAGCCTCATTCCATTTGCTAGCACATAAGCTTCTCCTCACTACTGGATCATTTTATGACTTTCAGAAGCTGTTCCTCACTTGGAAGTTTATTTAGCAAAGTTCACTTCCTAAATTAACCGGAATAAAAACAAGCCTGGGGCAAATAGCGTAGTACGAAAAAAACTTATTCGTAAATATTAAGCAAGTAGTGCTTAATACGAATTTTGGTGAGGTGAAATGAAAACCTTACCTCCCGACAAGTACATTAATTCTAGCAGATCTAAAATTTTATTTGCGATTCGTCATCTAATATAAAGAATGTATGGAAGATTTGACAGATAGCATTTAATCAAAAAGGTATCTGTCGAAGGGGGAAACTGAGGCTCGAGTTGCAGGAATCGATTCCGATGGGTTATGAGGGTGTTCATGAAGGATTCTTGGGCTTGTGTTCTTCTTTAGGCCATAACGTTTGGTTTCAACGGTTACGATAACATTTTGCGGAATAGTGAAATTTGGCACCGTGTTGTACCATATTGCACCATATTGATTGAAGTTGCAGTGTGAAGTTCCACTAATGTTGCAAGGAAATGATTTCAAGAACTTCCAATTTCTGAATTATTCATGTTATAGGAGTCCAACGGATGGGTTGTTTTGTTGCAGCATGTTACGTCATATTGAATGACGTTGCATCATGATACAATGAGTAGTAAAATTATTTTCTTTGAATTTTTGACTCATAGATGTAAAATATGTAAGAATCACAACAATCAGTTTCGAACGGATGAGATTATTGATTTGAAAAATTAGCCTTCTCATTAGTTCGCGACGACTGATGTTGTATATTTACAATGGAATTTTGTCTATATATCGCTCATTTGCTGCAAGAGTGACACAATCCAAAATTTTTACGTTTTTTAGTTGAGCGATTTGAAAATATCACTCAAAATTGTTTGTAAAAACGGGGTTTTTCAAAAGTAAATATAAATACATTTTGATTAGTAAAACGATTTTCTTCCCTATTCCTACATCCTCAATTGGATCTTAATTTTTTAATATTTTTCAAATTTTCTTTGAATAGATTCCAATATCTTAAAATATTAATTTTTTCGCAAACTGAGTGATTTTTTATATACAGTTTTACCTAATTTGCAACAAATAACTACAATAGAGTGTATGTTTTGATACATAATAATAAAAATATGAATTATTGGGAATCGTTTGTTTCGAATATTTTAGAAATGAGTGAATTCTGAGTTGTGTCACTGTTGCAGCAAATGAGCGATATATAGAACAATACCATGTAGTTGTAGTACTAGCGAATTACTGCTTAGTCTACGAAATTCGATTCTTTCAAATTTTTCATCTATATTTCATTTCTACAATTGACTTTTTGTGTTAATGAATTATTATATTTTACTTTGTTATTTCGATTGTAATGTTTTTATTGTGAATAGGTACAATGGCCTATTTTACATATTGCATAAATTAAGATTTTCAATCAATTTTATTGAGTGAAAAAACTTAGTGAAATATTAAATTTCTCTCTGAGGTGTTTCAACAGTTATTAAAGATGATGTACAATTTAGAAAAGAATTAAAATGTTTATAATACAAATTTAATTAAAACCTCCCCTTAAGTGCGGGGAAATATAGAAAACAGAAATTTATAACATCTCATCCAGCTGTGACAGATTTTTAAAATTGAAACTACTAATATAAAAATGTACAATTTTCCAAGCAACATTTTACAAACAAAGCTTCATATATTGAATGAAATTTCAAATTTCACTCATTCAATTTACAATTACTTGGGCTATATAAAAAAAATGAGAAAAAATTAATTCACGAATGACTTTCTATTTTCAATGAAAAGCCATTTTTTTAACTTAAACCATACGCTGGTAATTTGCATTTTACTATCAATTTTGTTGAGTGAAAAAATTTGGGTGAAAGTATAAATCTCACTCATTGAACAAATTTCATTTATAATCATCGTGACATTTGCGTACATCTCTATTAACTGAAATTACTTAACGTAATTTCTCTATCTGAGCGAAAATTAAATTTTAAATTATCATAAGTTGAGTGAGAACAATTAGATGAAACGGTTTTAAGCCATTCAAAAATGTTGTGCTTCTGCTTAGAAAATTGGTTTACGTATTTGAGTATAAATAAGGTGGAAAAAATGAAACTAAAATTTTGAAGAGTATCACTTTCATGTGAAGTCTAGGTCTAACCATTACCTGTAAATTTAATCAGCTCGAAATTTTGAATTTCAGAAGTTCGGTTTCGGAAAAACTTAAATACTTAACAAACAAATTTTGTCCTTAATTCTTTAATATATTTCGTAGATATACAATATAAAGTTCAATAAATTATTGAAAATTTTGAACAAATTTTGAGCAATTTTTTCAAATTTTAATCAATTATTGTGAGATTAGTAATTTTAACCAAATTTATTAAAATATTTTAAATACAAATACAAAATTAATTCAAAGAATAATATTTTTTATATTATGTCACAAATAAGCCAAGAATCAGTTAAAAAATATTATATGAGACAAATACATATAAAATAATATTGAATAAACTTACTTCTTAATTTTCGCGAGAAATTCGAAAAAAACTAATCGGTTGTGAAGTTTGTCCCACGAAAAATCCCGTGTACATATACAAATCCAATAAGAAATTTTTAATACAGAACATGTATTAGTAATTACACTGTTAAACCAAAACTTTTGGCGAAATAACTATATCGTCGGTTTGGTGCAATAGTGACACAGTTCAAATTTCACGCATTTGTAAGATGTTTGAATCAAACGATTCCCAACAATTGTCTCAAAACATACTTTCTTATGTAGTTATTTTTAGCAAAAAATATAAAATTCCATGTGAAGGCAAACAATCACTCAATTCGCGCAAGAAATTAACATTTTAAGATATTGGGAAATATTCTAAGAAAATTTGCAAAATATTACTAATCAGAATGTTTTTTTTATTTACTATTGAAAAACGCCGTTTTCACACTCAATTTTGAGTGATATTTACAAATCGCTCTACTAAAAAATTAAAAATTTTGAGTTGTCACTATTACACCAAACCGACGATATTATAATAGAAAGAGACGAAAATAGGCGCCATATTTTTTTTTGCTTTGCAAAAAGAGTAGCAATATAAAGAGTAAGAAATAATCTTGAGAAAACGAAATACATTTAGTCATTTAATTGAGTTCAATAAATTAACTTAAAACAGGTAAAGGATAGGTATTCTTTTTCATCCTGGCAAATCTAACCGATTTTATTGGTTGATAAATTCTGGATATCGTAAAGTTTGTCGGAAAATTCTTCTATGTGCAAATAATAGCTCTAGGTTGACACAATCAAATGAGCCATTTCCATATCTAAAATTTTGTTGGTTTGAGTACTTTTAGTTTAGATAAATTCTGGATATCGTAGAGTTTGTCGGAAGTTTTCATTGTAAAATAATACTTGGCTTAGACTTGCACAAACAATTGACTTCTTTCTCCTTTTTGAAATGGCTTTAGACTTGTATGTTTGTGTCTACTACTCAAACCAATAAAATGGATTAAATTTGTTAGAACGAAAAATGATACATATCCCCTAGATATGGAAATGGCTCCTGGCTCATTTGATTGTGGCAACCTAAAGCTAACATTCACACATAGCGGAATTTTCCGATAAACTGCAAGATTTTAGTATTTCACTCATTTGCTGCAAGAGTGACTAAATTAATAATCTTTTATTTTTCAGGAAAACAATTTGAAAATATCACTCAAAGTTGTTTGTAAAACGGCGTTTTTCAAAAGTAAATAAAAATACATTCGGATTAGTAAAATATTTTTTTTCTGTTGCTACATCCGCAATCACACCTTAATTTTTATAATTCTTAATTATTTTGCAAATTTTCATATATTTACCAATATCTTAAAATGTTAACTACTTTCGCGAATTGACTGATTTTTTGTATGGAATTTTGCCTAATTTGCTAAAAATAACTACATAAGGGAATATGTTTTGATACAAAATAATCAAGATATGAATTATCGGGAATCGTTTGATTGGTATCTTAGATATTCGTGAATTTCGAGTAATGTAACTGTTGAAGCAAATGAGCGTTTTATTTAAACTAAAACTACCCGGTACGAACGAATTGATACAATTTACCAGAACAAAATTCAGAAGTATCCTATTTTTATGAAAATGTCCATTAGCTCACTCGATTGTCTTATTTGTCTTCTAGATATCGTCTAATTTTAACATAGTGCGTCTTTGTACACAAATTTTCTACACCTAATATTTAGAGATATTAAAATATTATCTTCTTTTAAAACTACTTAAAAATGAGAATTTTCCGGACTTTTATGAAAAATGTAAAATAAATTTTTTTGAGTTTATTTTCTAGTTTTCACTCAAAATTATTATAAGAATTTTTATAACAGTGTATTTACTAATACTTGTTAATTCTTGTTATTTGGGACATACTTCACGGCCATAAACTAAACGGCCAGACAACTAAAAATAATCCAGGTAATACTATTTTGAGTACATTTTAGTATTTCTAATCAAAAATAATTATTTTTGATTAATTTGAGTGGTTTATGGTTCTGACATAATTGGGTAACAATATTGAAATAATTTATTTTTGAGCGAAATATTAAGTTTCACTCAACCAGTAACTTTCTTAAGAAATTTTAATTTAAGTTTGAAGCTTTGGACGCACAAAAAGTACGAGAGATATTTCTTGTGATTAGAGAAATTAAACTAGTTAACATTTATTTTTGAGTGAATCTCGAAATTTTATTCAATTAATAATGGGTGCATTTAAAGTATTGTATCACTTTTCTGACCCGCGATCACAACATTGCGTGTACGAAAAAAAGCATCATGTCAAAAATTTAATTTTGTAAGTATTTTGGGCCAACGTACACAATATATTATCAAAAACAAAAAATTAATATGTTATCAAATTATAATGTTTTTTCAAAAAGAATTCTAATTTAACTAAGATCCATTAAAGTCCGGAAGACATTACAACCTGAGATTTTTCACGTTTATTAACCGTTTGAGTCCCAGGGGGTATTGAAAAAATACTGTAGAAGAATCCCAAACAGCGCAACCGAGCTTTCTCTAAATGAGAGAGGAATTAATAAATTAATTAACAATTTGGGAGACCAATTCATTTTATTGAATTTTGAGTAATTTTTAAAATTTCAAATCAAAACCTATGCTTTTTACTAAATTTGAGTAGGTTCTAGTGAAATATTTGAGGACAAAGTGGAAATAATAATTATCTTTGAGTGAAATTTTATTTATAATAATTTTCTTGAGAAATTTTGATTTAAGTTTGTAAATCATTGACTTTTGAGTGATTGATTTCTAGTACAATGCAACTGTTAATATTTATTTTTGATGAATGACGAAATATCACTCAAGAATAATATCACTTGATAATGTCCACGATAAGCCTATTAATTCAATTTGATATTCGAAACACATTTGAATTCGGAGATATTCTGAAAGTTTGAACTTCCGTTAAAATTCACTTGTATTTTAGATTTGAGTCGAAGCTGAAAGTTTATTGTAATTTTCTTTAATTTAGATTTACCACATATTTCTGTATTTTTAACGAAAATTAAATATATATATTCCAATAATAAAAACATTACGCGACAAAGTTGATTTTTTTTAATTTCCGAGTTCTCTATAAGTTTATAAGTTAGAACACATTAAAGCTGAGTTTTGTTTTAGATTTGAGTTGGTTTTAAATGTTAAATCCAATTTGGTTAGCAACATTTAATTTGTATTAAACAGTGTCAGAAAATGTTTAAATTTTAAATGCCGTACGTTATTCGACAGTACTAAAAATAGAACAATGTACGGAATAATCACAACAAAACCATTATTGAATTAACAAACTAAAGTTATTATCTGTTAAATTGAAATAAATAATAAAACTGCATCATTTCAATAAAAGCGTAATATTTAGTTATGATAATTTAACTGACCATCAGAGTTTCACTGCATTTTCATTAGTATCGAAGAATTTATGACTACGACAAAAAAAAAACGTATCTGGTCGATTGCCAGTACACAAAAAATAATATATCTCCCGTACTTGTATTGTATATGGTATATACACTATCTTGGATAAGGCAAACAAAATTTTTATTATGTTATCTCATTTTCTCCAGCATTACGAAAAATATAAACCACTCAGAGCCATAAAAATAAATTATAAAAAAAAACTCATAAAAGCTCAAAACAATTCACCGCCGTTGTCTTGTCACAAGAAAATGTATATATAATATAGCATGTGGTAGCTGTATACAGAGAGTTCGTTAAAGTTATTTACAAGGTATGTAGCGAGCTTTTTCTTTAGTATCATGTAATATTATTGTGACACAAAAATAGTTGCTGACACAAGAGATAATAATTCTATTTCAACTAAATAGAACAAAAAACGAAACAACTTTAAAACAAAAAAGCTCATCAGCGTGAATAGGAATACGGAGTACATATATTTTCCATTTTCCTCCCGAATTTATATTTTTTTAAGCAAGTACATATAAGCATTCCCAACTTTTTTTTTTTGGTACGAAAATAGATAAAAAAAGTATTTTTATTTTTTATTGATTTTCATGACAATAAAATTTAGGTTATTATTTATATACAATAAACACAATAACCGTCAATGTCTAAGGTTTAATAATATCTACTCGTATAAATAAGCTTTTACGATAAATATTTGAATCGACGGTGGCAATACGGTTTCAAAATTTTTATTTCTGTTTTATTCTTGTGCTTTACACTGAGTATTGTTAAAAGGATTTTTTGATATACTTGGTTATTTATATTTATGTGTGGTAGGATCAAAATGGGAATTGATTTAATGAATAGAAAATGTTTATGGTACAATTTCGTTCTTCGTCATTGTTTTTGTATGGAATTTTTCTTGCCTCTATATAGTAAGGTAGAAAAATAAATTATTTTTTTTGCCGTTCGACTTTTTTCTTATCAAAGAATTTCAAATATTTAATTAAAAACGCTGGTGAAACTCTACTTGACGAGTTTAATAGCGCGTAAGAATATATGTATAGAACTTTTCTTGACAATTTTCTTCAAAACGACGTGACACTTCTAACATATACGCCCAAATATTGATTTATTGGGTAAAATTACCATATTTGCTTATTCGTATATGGCTTAACAGCATGAAAAAGTAATAAAAGCTTTGTTTTTGACACATATCGATTAGATTTGATACATTATTATTTATCGTGTTGAAATTCATTGCTAAAAGACGGTAAAAAAAATTGTGATATCTGTCATTTCGAATAACACATAATAATATAAAGATTAGAAAGTTTGTTTTGGAATCATTCATCATTTTTGATTGTGTTTAAACTAAAATTAATGTGGAAGTATAAAATTCCCCATCCTGTGGTTTTAATTCATATACCACTTTCATACCAAAGTATTACATTCAATCGCACACAGTCCCAGATACAGGATATGTATACCGGCGTTAACATCGCGATCCCACGTAATACCTCATTATTGGGAAAACTGATATCTGTGAGGAGATTTTGATGTAAAGTGTTCCGTGTCGCAGCCAGTACAAAGTTTTGTTGTGCGAAATTCTCCAATTTCCAGAACATCAGCGTATTTACAGAGCACGTGGTTTAGGTGTTTGCTCGTAATCCTTGCTGGGTGAATTTCCAGCTGTTCTAGTTGATCCACCACAAGTGCTTTTTTTCTCAAAGGGGCCAATTATTGATTTTGAAAGATTGTGACTTGCCGCTTCAACACAAATGATTTTATTCATTTCCAATCTTCCCACCTTTCATTGCACGTATTCCAATTGAAATGCGGTGAATATTGAAAGTTGATGATATGCATACTCGTTGAATTGTCTAAATGACATTGGTGAAAATAGTTATACTGTTCGTTGTTTAACGAGGATGGTGTCCATTTCTTTTGTAATCGCAACCTTTGATGAAATCCTTTCATGTGTCGAAATGTAGAAATTTTAATTTTTAGCAGTACATCATTCCGTACACCACCAACAATTAATCGGCAACCTGGATCGAGTCCAATCATAAATCATATAATCGTTAGTAGTTTCACGAATTTTAAATAAATTTCCTTGTTACTCAGCTTTACTGTTATTGTTTTTTTTGAGTAGTTTTCATCATTTAATTTTACTTGGTTTAAATGTTTCATCATCCGCATCATTTTTAATATAGCTGCTACACAATCGGTCATCATTGAGTAATCAAATTTTTTTTGTACTCGTTTCCACTGCCGCAAACTTAAAATATTTTCGCCATTCTATGTCACGATCGAATATTTTCCATGGTCCTTTGAATAATTTTGGTGAACAAAGAAGCAAACGGATCAAATCTAACGTGATGCTTGCCGTATTTCAGTATTGGTACCATTGTGAAATTTTTTATTCCTTGCACATCGTTGAATTGTAGATTATAGAAAAATCTTATATATTTTAATTTATTTGTGATATCGTTAAATTTTGTACCATTCCACTGTAAATGTTGTCGAAGGACTTTTTTCACTTTTTCCACGAAAAAAATAATCCAACGTCTCAAACATATTTTTATTAAATTCTGGTGCATGCATGCATGCATTCACATATTATTATGAAACAGTGTTGCATATTTATTTACTGCGGCTACGAATAAATTGTATTTATATGATTTATCGTAAAATCGCAATCCGTATTTACTTCGAATATCCAACTCGTATTTTGCTTTGGATCCATTCAACAAATGAAAATAATAGTCGAGAAATTGTATCGATGTCGTAAAAGCATTGTCAGCATCATCATTTTGCAATTTTTTTGTACAACGAATAGTGAATATATCGAGAAGTATTCGCAAACAACGATGACATTTCTTCAACATCTTGTTGAATTTTTTTAAACACTTGTGAATGAAAACACAATTATTATCTGGTTAAATCTCCATCAACATTACACATACAACTGTTAATAAATTAATCTGATCAATGAAATGAATACATTGATTATATTTAACTACCGTAAGTCACCAGAATGATGAAAATCGAAAAGTATGAAGTTTTGTTGTTTTCCAGTGAAATATCTTTCTTTATACAAGACTGTAAACGTTTATGGACGACTGACTGGGAGAGAATACCGGGGCATCGAAATAAAACCCTCCGTATTCCGGTCCAGTTATATGTTATTATTGTAGTCATAGTGATCTCAAAGTAAATATAACTTGGTGCGTCATTCAGAAAAATCAATATAAATATAAAGGTTTATTAGTTCGTGAAAATGAAAAATAACCGATGTCATTAAGAAAAATATATCTATACAATTCTACAGATATATAAGAATATATATTTTTTAATGGGGGGGGGGGGGGGGGGGGGGGGGAATCACCAGTCTGGTAATGACGAATTCGTTTCCGTGTTGTATCAACTATATATAGATTGGAAATTCTTGAGATTTTGTATAGCTCCAATTCCTCAAATGAATTTGAGTCATTAAAATAATCACTGATATCCTCAAATATCTTAAATATTGATGCAAAATGGGACGATGTTCCTAAAAATTCGTTGGGTTATCGATATTCCAACAGGGGTAGTTAGGCCCTTTAAGGAGGTTGTAGAATGACATTTTTGAATTTATATATTTTCTAGAATTAATTGGCCGTATTTCAGAAATTTCTTAAAATTCTTAACAATTTATGAACTTTTAGATTCCCGATAGGGTATGTGAAAACCCCCACACATCATTGATAGTCATAAGAATCGATGGTAAACATTATATTGGAGGATAGCAAAACACTTCTAGTCTAAAAAATCCTTAAATCCCTCAAACTTCTTTTTCATTGTTGAGTGATATTTATTTTTTCTACTATTTCTCGCATCAAATTGGTATTTTATGCAAGTTTTTTGATTTTCAACCCCCTCCTAGGAGTTGTTTCATCCCGGGATTTCCAAAATTTTTGAACAAATAATAAAAATCTTGACTTTCCGAGATACGTATTTCATAGTAAAAAACTTTCGGATTTTTTCATGTTTTGTAGAGAAAATTATGGATAGTCGCTCTTACACCCCCAAATTCAAGTGCGGTTGAAACCATTCAAAGCGGATGATTCATGAAATTTTTGAACGTGCAAACCTTTATCCCAATTTCACGATCTTCTATATTTTTTCTAGAATTGTTCCACCAAATTGCGAAATTTTCTTGGAATTTTTAACAATTTTTTACAAATTTAACGGGGGTGTTTCACCCCTAAACATCAATGATATCGGTAAGAATCTATGTTAATGATCATAATTGAGGAGGACAAAGAACTTTCAGTCGAAAAAATCAGATGTCCTGAGCGAATTTCCAGAATCGTCTCTAGGGGTGGTAAGCCGTCTGAGAAAGGGTGGTTTCGAAAAACCCTCGAGCACGTCAACCTTATTTTTTTTATGGAGTAATATAAATTTTTTCCAGAATTTTTCGCATCAATTTGGATTTTTTAGACAGTTTTTTGATTTTTCGACCCCTTCCTAGGGGTAGTTTAACCCCCTAGGTAGTACCAAAATTCTTGAAAAAATAATATATAATGTAAGTTTCTGGCATACCTATTTTGGAATAAAAAACTTGCAGATTTTTTCATGTTTTTTGAGCAAAAATTATCTAAAGTCACTTTTTTACCCCCAACTTCAAGGGCGGTTTTCACAAAATCATAAAATCCTTTCATAAAATCCATCGTTTCATAAAATCCTAGTGGGATTGTTGATCACTTTGCAAAATATCGACTTGTGTTTCGATGAAGTCGCAAAAACTCTTAAAATAGTAATGATGTGCTGCTGGACCATATTTGATCTTTCCACAACTATGACAAAATTCTGAAAGTCGTCAGGTATATGGGAATTTCATAGCTCTAACGTAAAAACATAGTGAGATCGATGATCATCTCACAAAATGTGAACTTGTATTCCTTGGAAATCGTAAACTACATTTATTCGTGATGTATTAAAAATATTCAGTTTTATTTGTTTTCTTGATACTCGTACAAGTATTTCGGATGAACTAATTAATTAAAATAGATATCATCTAACTAAACAAATAGTTCTCTCTCTGTTTTGAGGAATTTTTTTTAATATCATTTTAAACTTAGTTTTTCTAAACGATTGCTTTTTTGGTGTTTAAATTACTAACACACACAATTTTTACTTGGAATTTTGGAATATAATTCACCAACAATAGGAAACAGTCTTTCTAGTCGAAAAGTTTAATGGCCGCAGTAAACCATGAGGATTATTCTATCAAAATATACCAAACTTCAGAAAAACATTTAGAGGATCGGGTAGCAAAAATAGCTTAGGACAACTATATGGTCATTATGATCATCATCAAAAACAATATGGCCGAAATTAACAACAGTTTAAAAGCCAAATCATAATAAGATAATGAAGACTATAAGAAGCAAACAACTGTTGTGGCCTATTGGAAATAGGCCCATGGGGTCTGGTTTACTTAGTAACCACTTTAAGAGGTTTTAAACAATTCAGACTAATCGGCATTACATGAAAATTCTGCTTCTCATACTGGGCACATTTTGACACGATCAGATAGGAAATTCTTAGTTACAATATTTAGTCGCTATTCTTTCTATTATTATTCTTTTTATTTCTAACCGTTTTAATAATCCTGGGAAAATTAGAATATTTCAGAAAACCTCAAAGCACCTTCAATACAGAAAAACAATCTAGGGAAGTATCTGGCAGGGATAATGTCAAGAAGCACCTTAGATTCAATACAAAGAGGTATGTAGGAAGGTAGAAAGTAAGTCGTAGATATTCTACTGTGAGGGATATTCGAAGCTTCTGCTCTTAGGAAAATGCTCTCAAAAAATAGAGTCTCATCGACCAAATGGTACAGTGGTTAAAGCTTTGACGTTTGGATCGGGACGTACCGGGTTCGAATCGCAAAAGAGGCAGGATGCAAAGGGAATTTTCATCTACAGATTACCTGTGATGAAATGGAAAACATCTATGACCCCCTGACGAAGTGCAAAACATATGGGCACCCATCTTCCATGCCAGTATAGGCTGGCATGGAGCTATGCAATGTGCAGATGGTGATAAAAAGCGGGCCTATAGCCGTACTTCCCCGAACTGGCTGCCAACGGCGTAAAAGTGAGGACAAGAAGATCAAATAACGAAAGAGTTGGAAGAGCCTTGGCCCCATAACAGATTGCAGGGATAATAAAAAAATGCAGTTTCAACGAAACTCACTTTCCAAGAGGCTTTTTGTAAGGGTTGAGTTGATGTGTATTTTTATCGTATTGCTAATAAAATACGGATTCAGTGGGTGCTAAATGGCTTTAAGTAACACAAATAAACGAAAATAACTCGGACATCCCTGATTTTCTATAAAGGATTTTATGTGATATTTCCATAGGAAGAATATGAAATTAAAACGAAGAAGCTTTTACTCTAAATCTAAAAAATCCATGGTTCTGCACAAAAAAAAGCGTAAAACCCAGTAGCTAGGCGCTATAATAAAAAACTTTCATCTAAGGTTTCTTCACAAAAGAAACAAGAATTGCAGTTGATGGCTAGGCTCCATCAGCAGCCCCTCGCACATTTTCGAGAGAACTATTAAGTTTCGTAATAGCATAAATTTGATTTAACAATAGGTCACCAAATGATAGATTTTAGGTTAACTCAAACCTTTTTCGAGCCGAGTATAAAAATAATCAGCTGAATTGGCAAAATAAGGCAATAACTTTTTAAGCTTATGTTAAGATGAAACTTCAAAAGAAGTTTAGAGACAAAAGTTAAATAAAAAACTTTCATAGATTTCAATCTGGTAATTTGCAAAAACAAAATAAAACAGAAAATGACAAACCAGTATTTTTCGGGTTCAAATCCGGATGGGGGCAGGAAGCAAAAAGGGTTTTTCATAATCAGATTATAATCTATGATGTAAATGAACACAACTATGACCCGCTGCCAGAGTGCTGAACAGTACTATACGCCAGTACTATACGCAAGGTGCAGATGGTTCTGCGTAAATCGGACCTATAGCCGTACGTTCTTGATTTGGCTAATGCGTAGAGAAGTTTAGGGCGTTAAAAGCGAAACGCAAAAGAGTTGGGAGTGCTCCGGCCCCAGAACAAATTGCACAGTCAATAAACATAAAAAAACCTGTATGGAGTCCAATATGGTGGTCAGCAGGAATAATTCTTTAATTACGTTGTGCAAAAAGAATACTAGCTCTTAACGACCGATTGAAACAATTATCAACAGCGGTAATCTGTCCAGATCACGGATATTGAACACCGCCGCGCCCAGATCAGAATCGTCATGCACGTCATAACCAACATAATTTTAGTAAAAGAAATCTACGATTATCGGATTTCAACCTAGAGATATTATGATCAACATGATATTCCGTATTATTGGTATCAAGGTCCTAAACGAATCCTACCATATACCTATAATCAAGTCATATCAAGTCAAATTGAGGTGGTGCCATTTGAGGTGATCATTAAATAGTCGGTGTTCCCGATCGATAATGTAATATAAGAACAGTTAATCGATTTTTTTCATCCTGTATGTATGATAAAAAAAATAATTAGCAAATAATAAGCTTTTTAGACGGACCTTTAACAGTTTTCTTTACACCTAAACCTGCATTGCAATATTTGTTATAACGATAGATGAAAGGATGTTCAATACGTTTAGAAAGTCTGGGTCTCATGTGCAACCGAACTAGAAGTTTTCAGTTACAGAGAAGAATAAGGGTGAAAAGGCTAATCGAGAAGCTTTCTTCCTCTCATATTGTTCAGCAAAGCCCCTGAATGCCTCCATAGGACTCTGAAGACCCAATCTCGTATATACATGTATGTGTATAATAGATGATCTCTCCAAATTCGCAAAAAAAAGACAACGGATTACGATACGAGAAAAAGAGAAGTTAGAAAAGAGAAAAACCTACATTTACCATTAATCGAGATTTAGCAAAATATTTTAGATTACCATTCCAAAATAAATCGTTCCTTTAAAAAGCGGAACCACCAATAAAGGAAACTATTAAATGGGCCGGAGTAAAAATTTTCCACTTTGCCATCCAAAAGAAGCAATCCAAAAAAATGATGATAACGAAATGTGTAGATACAGTATGACGCTGCAGCTATTTATCAATCATCTACATTCAAAATTTAATTACACCTCTCGATAGTTAAAGGATCAAAGACTTCGTTATGATGAGTGGGGACTGTGACGCATGGCTTCCGATGGAGGGGAAAGCACCGCCATTTTAATGTTTTCCGTTTGTATTGAACTCTGTATTTTCTTCACCGAGTAGGATGAAATTGGGTATGTTAGATGGAAATAGGATTCTTAAATGATTTTTAAAAGAAGTTCTGGAATATGGCCACCTGGGATAGAACTCTGTAATTTCTTAACCGATTATGATGGGATTGGATATGTTGGTCGGAAATGAGATTCTTAAATGATTTTTGGAAGAAGTTCTGGCATATGGCCACAAGGGGCGGAACATGGCCATTTCCTAACTGATTATGATGGGATTGGGTAAGTTGGATGGAAATGGGAGTCTTAAATGATTTTTGTAAGAAGTTCTGAAATATGGCCATCTGGGGTGGAACTCTGTAATTTCCTAACCGATTATGATGGGATATTGGATATGTTGGCCCGAATTGAGATTCTTAAATGTTTTTTGGAAGAAGTTTTGGAATATGGCCAACTGGGATGGAACTCGGCCATTTCCTAACCGATTATGATGGGATTGGATATGTTGGATGAAAATGGGATTCTTAAATGATTTTTGGAAGAAGTTCTCTAATATGGCTTGCTGGGGCGGAACTCGGTAATTTCTTAACCGATTATGATGGAATTGGATATTTTGGTGGGAAATGAGATTTTTAAATGATTTAAATATTACGTATTAATTTAACATAAATACACTTCATGCTACCGTGAGTTCAATCTTTTTTATAACGTTCACCAGAAATCTCGGTGTATCGCATATGCCATTTCCTTCCCAAAACATTGTACATATTCACGTCCTTAGTCCGTACACGTGGTACAGACACCTACTTTTTTATTTACTTATCTAGCCAACAATATTGGTGTCAATTCCTTGTACATCTTCTATTTACCTTTTCTTCTATTCTTCTATTATTTCAAAAGCTACTCGATATTTATTTCAAAATTTGTATTTAAAATTATAGCTTGCTTGCTTAAATGCATCGAGTTTTTCTAGTAAAAATAGCAGCATAGACGAAAAGAAAAATAGAAGGTTCACTGAATCGACACAATTATTGTACAACTGGTATCTAGAAAAATCAATTCAAATTTGAAAAATAAAATTTTTTATTTGCCTTTCGTTTCAAATCAAATTGAACATGACAAAAACTTTATTAAATACACGACTTTATTTAAAAATCGGGTGAGACAAAGTAAATTCAACCCATGGAAGTGCAGATCGATCGCGATACCTCGGTATTTGGGCGATCGATTGCATCGGAGCACGTATTGAATAGAAGGACAGTTATTGTGAAAAATCATTTCAGCCCATTATAATGCTGCGCACAAAATTTCGCAAGATACTTGGCTGCGACGAACAATGGTTCAATATTCAATAACAAACAACGGCCTAAATACGGCAGAAGCACATATTTAAGAGTGTTTACCTCACGAGTCAACTTAACGCAAACAACAGAAATCGCTTCTGGATTGATTCTATATATATGGCTAGAGGAATTGTTAGGGGGCAACATAATAGCAACAATAGCAACAGAAAGTCAAATTTAATTGTGCTTAGCATTTTATATCTTAAAAATTACAGCATTGTGTAATACGTATTTAAACTCGAATGTTAAATTATGGCAAAAAAAAAGTTTAATGCCTAAGCCCAACCTACTCATCTCTATATATTTGAAAAGCTTTATATTCTATTTTTTGTACATCATAAAATCCTTACTGACATATTTTATTACTCGAATATATCCGTAATAATAAGATCAACAGGGTACATTGTAAACGAAAAGTAATAATCTACAAGCGAACCCAACCAAAATTAAATTAAAACCAACTGTCAAATTCTCAAGACTAAAAATCCTTGTTTATAGATTTTTTCCGCTCTTCAACGTCCCATGCACATAATATAAAACGTCTATAACGTCTCCCATTTTAACGGAAATAACCAAATCTCTGTGTGTATTTTATGAACATTCGCCTATAAAATAAAATAAAAAAGCTCTGAATAAACAAAAATTGATTTTCTTAAAGCAAAGTAGATATCTAACGTACACACACACATAACAAAAAAAAAAAAAAGTTTACGATAAAACTAGATAAATAAAAAAACTTTAACAACTTGTTGCCTAGGAATGGTATATATGTATATATAGAACATACATAAATTTTCATGTATATATAGAACAAGGGGATCGATTCGAATATGTATTAAGATAACACCGAACAGTATAATACGGATTTATTTCATTCGTCTCAAAGTTCATTTAATTTTCTAAAAGCTGTGTATACCTAAAAAAAACTTTTTACCGATTTCCTTTTTTTATATGTTACTTTTCGATTCGATTCGATTCGTTTCGTTTCGATGCGAATCGGAAAATCAGATAATAATGAAAAATGAACGAAAGCACACCAAAAGTTTTAATTTTATTTATTTTTTAAACTTTTACAATTTAGTTACTAACACACTGTCTGTGTGTGTTTGATTTCTTTAAAAATAAGTTAAAATTTATTTATGTTGTTATACCGTAACTAACGGCAAAAATCTAATAAAAGTTGCTTACTAGTTTTAATGTAATATAAAGAAATGTATTTATCTAGATTAAAATTTGTCAGTTTCAATTACTCTTAAAGGATGTGTGTGCCAGTCACATTTATATAAACAACTATAGTTAGAAGATAAATTTAAATCCTTTATCGCATTGCTCAGATTTTTTAGGATTTTATTCTTTTTTACAAATGCTTAGTTAAATGAAAAACTATAAATAGAAAAGCTTTTTTCACATCTGAAAGATCTGAAAGAAATTTGCTTTTGAAATAGGCACACGACGATGATGATAATGCTGTAAGGCAATTAATACAAAGTAATCTTTTAAGTGGAATAATTTGTTTTGGTTGTTGTTATTGTTATTATCAGTTAGATACTTGAAAACAATTTTATTTTGGATTTCAATTCATTAGTTACACGATTTTCAAGTCTTAAAATTACTTACCTTAGATTTAAGTCGTATATTATTGAATAAACCAAACACAAAAATATATTGCTTTACCTGTAAAGATATAGAAAAAAGGAGATATTAGTATACTCGTATTATATCATTAGTATGTTTTAAATTTTGAACATCGAATGCTTTTAGTTATTTAAATAGTACAAAGATTTTGGTAGAGGGAACACATGCCCTGTTTTAGCAGTTGCAGAAATGTTCCTGTTAAAAATGCATAATTTTAAATTGGCTTCTCACAGTTATTATTTTCCAATTTATTGATTTAAACAATATAGTACCTGTTTCACTCATTACCAATATTAGTTTTTTGTGGTTTATCTAATACCATAATTGTTAGACAATATTTTTGATTATTTGATACAGGTAACGGTCCGACTAAATCAATATGTATTTCCATAAAACGTTCTCTTGTGAACTCAAAATTACCAATTGGTGCTTGAGTGTGTCTTGTAACTTTAGATTTTTGACACGCCAAATATGCCTGGGCCAATTTTCTAACATCTTTCCTAATTGAAGGCCACACTACATGATTTGACAACAATTTAATTGAAGCTTTTACTCCGGGATGTGACAAATTGTGTATAGCGACTCAAATAATTTCTTCCTCCATTCTTTTGAGACGAAAGGTCTTGTTTGTCAAGTTGAAATGTCTAACGGTCGTTGTACTAAATTCAGTCCAGAGTTCTTGTCTTGTAGTAGTAGTATATTTTGCAATTCCAAGTGCTGTAACTGATCTGTGGCTAGTTTTTTATAGTCAATAGTCTCATGTATGTTAATCGGTTCTACTCTGGATAATGCATCAGCAACTACATTATCCATTCCGTTTTATGTTGTAAGTCCGTTGTAAATTGTCCAATAAAGTCTAGCTGACGTCTCTGTCTCGGTGTTGCTTTGTCCAAATTTTGTCGAAAAGCGTAAATGAGTGGTTTATGGTCCTTAATGAGGATTAAATTTCGTCCCTCGAGATAAAAGCGAAAGTACTTAACACCTAAATAAGCCGCCAACAACTCACGATCGTAGGTGTTGTACCTCTTTTGCGTTTCAGTTAACCTAATGGAGTAAAAACCCAACGGCTGCCAAACCTCATTTACCGACTGCTTTATAACCGCACCTACCGCTGTGTCTGATGCATCAACCATTACCGATAATTTTGCTGACGTAACTGGAGCTAAAAGTGTAGTTTCACTCAATTTTAACTAACATTTTTCAAACGCAAGCACTGACTCTTCTGCCCAAATGATTGGTGTTTTACTTTTTTTGTTATATCCCTTTAAAAAATCTATAGCTTGGTCATGTGCCGCGGATGGAATGAATCTCCTATAGAAATGTCTTTTTCAATTACCAAATGACCCAGAAACGAGATTTCTTGTTGTACCGAATACACATTTATCAAGCTTAATAATTAAACCATTTTTGGCTAAGCGATTAAAAACTTGTTCGATATGTAATAAATGTTCGTCTAAAGAAGTGGATGAAATCAGAATATCATCAATATAAACGAAATAGAACGACAATCCTCTCAAAACTGAATGCATCAGTCGCTGAAACGACTGTGCCGCATTTCTAAGAAAAAATGTCATTCTGTTGAACTCGAACAGTCCAAATGGTGTTGCAATGGCTGTTTTGGGGATATCTCGTGGCTCAATAGAAATTTTATGATACGCTCTTACTAAATTTAATGTTGCAAATACTGTATATCCTGCTAACTGGAACGAAAAATCCTGTAGATATGCTACAGGGTAGTTGTTAGGAGTGGTTACGTTGTTTAATGCCCTATATTCTCCGCAAGGCCTCCATTCACCATTTTTCTTGGGTACCAAATGCAGCGGACTGGTCCATTTACTTTTACTAGGACTACAGATGCCTTGAACCATCATACTCTCAAAATGCTCCCTTGCTATTTTCAATTTGTCAGGAGCTAAGCGCCTCGTTTTACACATTACAAGTGGTCCTCGAGTCTCTAAGCAGTGCGTCACATTATGCTTGGGAGTATTCATATTTACGGATTCCCGTGTAATTACTTCGAATTTGCTTAACAATTTACCAATATCTGGATTAATTTTGTTTTTATCAACCAATGCTAAAGAACGACTTTTATCATACGTGATGGATCAACAAATCTGCACCAATTATTGGCATTGATACGTCGGAAACAATAAATGCCCATTTAAAAACCCTACGTAACCCAATATTTAATGAAATGGTATGCGTTCCGTAGGCCTTAATTTTAGAACCAGTTGCCGCATATAAATGAAATTCCGCCTCAATGACTTTTTTGCTACAGAAATTTACGGGTAAAACCGACACGTCAGCACCTGTGTCTACAAAAAGTGTACATTTTGAATTTTGATCTAAAATTAGCAGACGATTTGTATGAATTTCGTCAATATATAGGTCACAGGATGCTGACTTCAAATTAGTTTTTTGAAGACGAATTTTGGGATTGACTAACGATAAAATTGTTGTGATAACGACAACCATAAACACATTTTGTTGCTTTTTCCTTAAAACGACGGTGATAAAAGCACTCGCTTTTATCAGACATTCGTTCTTTAGATCTGGACTGGCTTCTAGAAGAATTATGCGGACTATGTGATCTTCTCGCCTGGCTGTATGTAATGCAGAAACTTCTATTAATATATCCTTTCGAAACTCAGCTAACATCTCTTGAAAATCATTCACTGGTGAAACTGAGGTTTCCTTTTACTTGACTAATTTCGATGTATCACTGACTTCATGAATTTGCTGTTGCGACATAGGTTCCATTAAGTCATCCGGTCGTTCAGCTAACTTTCCTAAAGTCACATCGTTTTCAAAAGGAACTAAAACTAATTGTACTTGTTGTGGTAATCTTTGTAACCACAATCGTCTTATGGGACCTTCCCCAAAATGTTCGCCAGCATTCATATTCATCTGCTGTCGTAAAGATATTCTGTAAAGAAAGCTTTATGTTATGAGCCTACAATTTTTCACACAGCTATCGTTTATTTTCGACGAGATAACATCACTGATCGTGTCAACAATTATTATGTGATCTTGGTAGTCTGTAGCCGACTGGATAGCTTGCCACTGCTCCTGTCTCACACGATTGAGGCTCGTGAATTTTGTTGTGCCGGTCTAGATGTCCAGTGACAGCTAATTGGTTATTGTGGACTCTATATGATCAAACATCAGTTATACAGGTGGAATGTCTCTTCCATGAGATCTCTTGACGAGATCAATTTAATTTTTCGTTCCTTTATCATTCGGTCGCCATGTTACCTTGTGGTTTTATCATATTGCGGGATTTTATTAAACTTTTTTTTATTAAACTTTATTGTGCTTAATCTAACGAAAAAAGCCAACTCTAAATTGTGGTTGGTTCTGATAGCCACTGTTGTGGAGAGTGTGTTCATTGATTGTATTATGAATCCCACTCCTAGCCCACCTAAGCTATTTTAGTGCAAGATTCTTCAATGTGTAAATTTTCACCTGGTTCAAAATGTACTGGAGATCTCCAGGTCTTAGAAGGCTTGCAGATTTCATGTTCACATTTTTATAGCGTTGTCCGATGTACATTTTTCTGAGGTCGTTTTTGTGATGATTTCGATAAATTCCGAATCCAGGGTTCAAACTCGAAGTTTTTTGTGAGATTAGGTAGTTGGCCGCCAAAAAAGACGCTGTAAGACGCAAAATTAAGGACTTTGACCCCCCAATTTGTAGCTATGCATAAATTCGATCAATTTTAATTGTAAAATTAATCAAGTGGGAAATTTGTATCATCAAAATAACTTTTGGCACTGTCGTTGTCTTGTGCTTTATCAATCCCAGAAACCAAAGCGTTTTGATACTCTAATTATAAGAGACTAAAATCTATTGAAGGTTTAAAAAATGTACTACGGAAAATTAAGCTTTATGTGTTTTTCATGTTACAGCACCACAGGTGTTAAGGAAATAATTAAAATTTGCTAACAGAAGAAGACAATTATGTGAAGAAAATACAGACTATCAAAATATTATTAAATAAGAATAAGAATTGCTTTCTAAGATTCTCTTCGTTTACTCTACGGTCATTTTAATTCTTCCAAGCATAGCACTTTGATCCGAGCGTGACTGGCACCCTGCACTCGTTTCTTCCCTTTTCAGATCTATTGCTGTGGGCCGATCATTTTTTCCTTGAATTGAAACATTTTATTTTAATCCGAGTTTCTGAATGGAAATGAAATACTCGTGCTACATTTACGGGCATCGATATATCGCCGAACGATTCGTATTCGCCGTATTTATTAGATATCGCGTATTTAACGCGTATTTATTAAATATCAGGATTTTATTTAGGAATTAACTGTTCAAGTTTGTTTTCTTGTTACCTAGTCGATTCCAGATTTTTCAGGCTGTCTAGCATTTGTTAGGTTTCTCGGCCTATGCAATTGTTTTATGGTTATGTGGGCTAAAACCGATTCCCAGTGACATTGATGAAGGCAAGATCGCCGTTTCTCATCGTACAAAGCCAGGTTGCAACTGAAACTTTAAGGCTTTTATTCTGTTGTTTCATTATCTAAGACGTCATGACCAAAATAGCATCTCAATCGGCTGTGGAAAATAATCATTAGTTTATGATATGTCACTGGTCCCTTGAAAAGTTGAGTAGGGATCTAAATGTGGACTAGCCAATTTAGGTATGATTTCAAGATTGCAGTGCTCGTTAAGCTCACATTCGAATGGATAGTGCAGTTGTTAACAACCCCCGGCGATTAAACAACCTTTATAATATTGTTATATAATCACCATAAAGATACTTCAGTTCGTTTAATTTTTTCCTAGGAAATTTTCTTATTCTTTACGAATCAGGCTCCATTACGACAATATAATTTTCCTACACAGAGTTAGTAATGGTAGTGCAAGCAATAAATCTTATAGATATGTATAAATCAACTCAATGCTCTCTTATTTCTTCCTACATATTTTTTCTAGCAATTTAGCAATTTTTAATAAATTTTACTCTAATACGTGTGGGCAGACCTGTTTTTACACAATAAATTTGTGAAAATTTTCTGTCATTGATACATTTATTCAGAAGCTAATTGATTTTGTCTTTTTCCTGCTACACACCTTATAAAAATTATGATCATCGTCGTTTTTATAAAGATAAACCATCTTTGAAGAAATTTTATTTTGCTTTCACGGAAATCTATTTTATACTTCCATCGCTTTACCCCCAAAACATTACATTGAAGATTAAATTCAGTTCATTCCTAAGTAGATATATGCCTATGTGTATGTAGTTACTTTTTAAATAAAAAAAAGTCGAACACAAAATGGAGCACAAAAAAGTTGGAGCTTTTAAGATAATAAAAATTGTGAAAAGCTTTTAAAATGATTTTCAATCAGTATTTGTTCGACCGTTAAATGATACAAGACTATAATATTCACAAAGTAAATTGGATTTAAAAATGAACATTATTATTTTGCTTCTTCTTGATTCGTCTTAATGAAAAGCATAAAACCCACAAGAATTATTAACTTTATACGATTTTATGAAATTACATTTTTCCCGCATACATTCACAGTACATAATATTTACAATACACACATGCGTCCGTATTTACGCACATATACAGATGACAATAGGAAAATGGTATATTATAAATATTAAAGACAAGTTAAAATAATTTAATATTGTTGGTAATATATTCTTATGGTACGTATCGTCTTAGGAGGCATAACTCAGTAAAATTACTTTGAAAGCGTTTAGCAAAATTTTTTATTTTGTCTGCACGTCGTATATCACTCCCTGTTTAAATACACCGAAAAATTGTATTCTCTCTTTACACAGCAGCCCGTTCGAATATTTATTGCTGCGGATCTATTTTCATTTTTCCTTAGATACATGTCTATTTATTAAATGACATAAAATTTGGAAAAGAATGGAAATTAAAATTCATTAGTCTATTTTCATTTCTACCAGTTTTCCGGGAGTATGCGAAAAGTTATGTGTTTGCGTTGTGCTTTCTGCATGCCCACTTGGTATAGCGACAACAAATTATTATAAGTTAACGAGAAATAAGTGAACGTCTAGGTTAAAATATGTTATTTGTCGGATTCATATATGGTTCTTGAGCATGGTGGAAAATTAATTTTCCATGGAATATATTATAATTAGGTTTTGTGTATTTTGGGCTAATTATATTTTACGAACGTCAAATTATGAATATTGCGAGAGTTACCTACAGGGTATTATTTATAAAAATACATCAAACATTGTAAACAGTTAAGTATAGTTAAGCATTAGCAGTTATGGTACAAAACACTGAAAAAATTCCATTCGTCTGCATTTTCGTTTGATTAATTAGTAAAAATATCACGAACGAAATTGAAACTGGTAACTAAAACAATTATTGTGCAATACCGCGGGGCTCCGCCTTTTTAGCAACTAGGATTGGTCACTAGTTTTTCTAAAATAATAAAATAATGTAAAATTGAGAAAAAAAAATTGCGGGTAGCACCCCATTGCAAGAAAATTATACCGTTTTTATCAAATTTCGGTAGGTAATCGTTAGGTCAGGATTGGTCACTACATTTTGGCGTTTGGTTACCTGGGTCAGGTTCGTAGCTTATTTGGGAATTTCATTTTACAAAATTAATAAAAAATCCAATTGGAATATACCACTTAGATAAAAATATTTATTTTTTCATAGAGTTGTATCTAAAGTGGAAGACATAAGATATATAATAAAGTTTTCAGAGCCGAACACTTCGAATCATGCGGAGATGCTACGTTATTAACTATTGTTCGCAATAAATCATTAAAAAGGGATGGCCAAACGAAAACAACTATAGTGACCAATCGCTAATGAATATCGACTAAACGATTTCGATTGCTGGATATATAAAATAGTTCGGATCAGAATTCCTAGTCAATTAGTTAAATTCCCCGTTGACATTTGATGATTTCTGGTTGGTTGTGAGCAGTAAATTTTTTATAACGATAGGTTATTTTTATTCGGTTATTTTTTATATCAGTTTCGTGTATTTCTTCCCCGATACGGCTATCACTATAAATTTATTGGTTTTGCCAAAAGTTTTGTTTATAAACTTCGCTTAATCCTTGTTACGGAATGGTTCAACACACTAGACTAGGTTTAACGACTAGATCTTAGCGGGTTGAGTCGTGGGGAAGTTGAAGCTTGCATGTTCCTGACCTACTACGTGGATCAGAATAAACAAAAATCAAACTCAAATTAAATTAACTGAAATTAAATTAAATGATCCCATAATTCGTCGAATGAGACTTGAGGAACGTAATAAACAAAATAATATATGCCCACCCAGAGGCGACCGGATCTCCCCGAGTGACAAGTACAAAATCTGCTAAAGAGGCCCCCGAATCACCCATCGACCCCGAATGACCCATCAACCACGAAAGACCACAGCGAAGCAGCATTTTAGGGTACCACCATCTCTTTAATAGACCAGGCCTCTCTTCACACTAATCCCCCACAATTCACACTTCGACAGCATGAGACCGCTGGAATACCACGGGGGAACCGTGTGCATTTTACGGTCTTCCCTGAATGGAGGACTCATATGCTGGTCTCGCCACTCCGACCCAGTGGATGTCCTTAATCATTGATTGGTATACTCGTTGGACGGAGACAATTCCTATTCCAGACATTAACGCAAATACAGTTTCAAGTGCGTTTTATATACATTGGATAGCAAGATTCGGTGTGACGCATTTCGTAGTAACAGATCAAGGATCACAATTTGAGTCAAATCTTTTCACGGAATTATCACATCTGATTGGATTCGAAAGAAGGCGTACTACTGCGTATAATCGTAAATGTAATGGAATGATAGAACGTTGGCATCGGACGTTAAAGGCAGCAATTATGTGCCATAATAGACCGGATTGGACGGAAATATTACCGCTGGTATTATTAGGTTTACGTACCTCTTTTAGTGAGGAGTTAAAAACTACTCCTGCAGAGTTGTTATTTGGAAGTACCGTCAGAGTTCCAGGACAATTCATTGAATCATCAAATACGTTAATTCCTCAATCTGAATTCGTAAATATTTTGAAAAAACATTTCGAGGAATTAAAACCTGTTAATGCATCTCGTCATTCGAAAGAGAGAACCTTTATTAGTAAAAATTTAGAAAATTGTTCTCACGTATTTATTCGAATGGATGCAGTTAAAAAGTCCCTTCGACCCCCGTATTCAGGCCCTTTTAAAATTTTGAAGAAGGATGAAAAATTTTTTGAGCTGGAAATTAAAGAAAAGAAAGTTAATGTTTCTATTGATAGAATCAAGCCGAGAATAGTGATAAGTTTTCAATTTAAATAATAAAACTAAAGGATTGATTCATGAAAGTCCAAATTCAAAAGAAAAACTAGTTTCTGATCAATACGTGCAGTTAGGTAACGAACCAAATGAAGTATTCATAACTTCCTGTTCAATTTCAAAATTGAAAATTTCTTGTAAATACCGTGTAAATTAATAATTTGGTGAATTTCTTAAATCACACTGGAAGGGGAGTGTATGTGGTGTATCATTCGTGTTAATGAATCTTTATCTTTTATAAATAAATATTTTACCTCAATTTTTGTTGTTGTTGATTTGTTATGTCACGTTTAGTATTTAAAAAATGTCAATTTATGACATTTACGAAAATTATAATGGGTACGTTTTATTTAAAAATATAGTTAGCATAATTGTTATAACTGGTATACAGTTTGGCCTTAGTTGAAACACTGAATCATAGAGATCTTAGCCAGGTTGTATACCAGTAAAATTGTATATAAGGTTTTGTTTTAAATTTTTCACGTTAGAGTTATTTAAGAGTTATTATAGAGCTTTGTGGAAATCATTATAAAAAGCTAAGACACAATAAATAGAAAATTCTTTATAAATAGAAAAAATTGTATTTATTTAAAAAATATCAGTTAATTAAAAAATAAATAAATAAATTATATTTGTAAATGATTAGTGAAATTAATATATACCCTGCTGCCATCCTATCTTCAGTTATAGGAGGACTGAAGATAGATTCAACATGTTAATATATAAGAATATCAAAATATATATATGCAACGTACAATATATTATGTACAACTCCTAAAACACGTCTGTACGTCATGAAAATTGGAAGAGAACTAAAAAACGAGAAGTGCTATCGTTTATCGTTCTCAAAACTAAACAAAAATATTTTTACTAGCGAAATTACGTAAGTTTCAACTAGTCCCGTGTTTCAACTAGCTCCGGTTTCCCCTACTCAAATTTATTAAAGAAACAAACCAGTTGCAAACATTTAGGGGCATGTAAATATCGATACTAAAAAAGTAAATTGTTTTTTTCAGTACCACACGACTTTAAATGGAAAATAAGGTGCTCGAAGTGCTTGTTCTGTTTGGACCAGGGGAATAGGTGGAGGAAGGAATTAGTATCCGAATGTTTATACCTTTAACGTGCCAAGTAGCTTTATTTGTCGAATGTAATTTTAGTTCGTTCAAATACATGTTCTTTAGATATAATGGCTAAAATTCGCAAAATTTAAAAATAACGAATTTAATTTTTTGTATTTAACGTGATTTTTAATGAACTTTGGAGTGGGTTATATATAATATCAATTTACACAATCTTTTAATAAATTCTTTAATATTTATGTTGCTTTATGCAAATATTTGTAAATGATTGTTTGTGAGACATATCAATATGTTCGCGTCGTGACAACTAATCTCTCTAATTAAGTGTATAAGTCAATTGACAAGTATCATCTGATGAAATATTTTATTTGCACTAAGTCCAAGTTAAACCCTCTGGTTTAATAAAATATACGTATAAATCCTTAAAATCGCAGCCTCCCCGCAAACCTGGTACAATATAATAAAATATCGAGCACACAATAGGCAAAACAATGTTTTGTGTATCGTATTAAATTATGGAGGTTATCTGTGCAATTTGTGGTACACATCGATGAATTTGTTATATCCGACTCAATAATTTTTCAATTATTTAAAAATGTATGATACGTACGCTATAGCGAATATAAATTTTCTGCTGTACTCGCCCCGAACACCGCGAGTTCGAATGGGGGACAAATAACAATATACTCGTACATAAAAAATAAAAAATTAAATTGTAAAATTATTTCTGTTACCAAGAAAGGACATAAGTTAAAAACTTTCTTTTATATCGAAAGCGAATAATTGATTGAATTAAAATTTAATTTGTGTATGTCTGTTCATTCCATGCCGTCTTATTGCTGCTCTATTTTTAGAGAACACAAATAAATTGTATTTGTTAAATATAAATGTCGTATTTTATCCCATGTATTTTTGATTGTATATATGTACCAATAAATAAAAAGCTTAAATTGAAATATAAAAAGCTCAATGAAAAAAAAAATTGCTTCTCTGTTATTCTTTTGTAGCTGTGTACTCTTGTTGAAAAAAGGCTCTTTTTTATGTTATTTTACTTAATAAAATAGAAAAGTTAAATAAAACAAATTGAAAAATAATTGAGCTTTTTTTTGTTTTATTTGTAATGACCATTTGAAAGTTGCAGACAAAAAAAAATTATTGTTTTTTTTTTCTATAAAAGTTTTACAATCAATACGGATTTTATAGAGTTGTGTTTGTGATATGTTCTGGTGCGGTACAAGTTTATGGGATGTTTTTTCAGATGGATGGAATTATTTTTTTCAATTTTATAGTTATTTTAATTTGATGTAGGGGAAGGAGAATGCCAACGAAATATCATTTATAATTGGATTCATGTTATAACTTTGAAAATTACCAAAACAGCTTGGACTATAATTTTACGGTGGGCGAGTAGATTCATTCTCTTCACAGAACTCGATACTCGATTATTCGAATGAGTTTATTGCATAGGAATAAATTATAGAGAATGAGTGTAAGCAACTGTCACGTGTCACAAATTCGGAGGGTAAAAGAGAAAGCGTATAAATCAACGGGCCAATTTGTTCGATCGAAATTAAAAACTACACAAATTTAAATCTATTTTTATTCCAATATAAAATGCATTAATTGTTTTTATTTTCGGTTAAAAAATTGTAATTTTTATTATCAAATGATGCACTATTACATACATTTTAATGTATTTTAATTAATAATTACCAAAACACAAAATTAAGTCGTCACTTCGTACAACAACAAAACCTGGTTTGATGGGTTGTTATTTTGAGATATGAGTAAGCCATATGCATTTTTTATTTAACCATCCTGCTCTGACTTGTGACAGATGAAATAGCAAATTTTATATTGGTAAAATCTTGACACCCGTTCTACAGTGTTTCTATGGTTGATAAGTTGGTTTATAGTTCGTTTGACAACACACGCAAACTGGAAATTATTTGAAATTAAACGTAAAAAATTAGTTTTTTTGGTTAAATAATTGTTTGGCTTGAAAGAAATATACACTTTTAAATTTTTCCAAATAAATACTATCCAAATGTAGCTAGATGTCAATAGACATATATTTTATCATATTTTGGAGCTTGTCCAAGACGAAAACAGATGGTATTGTAATTTTTCAAAGGTAGATAACTAAAGTTGAAAATAATTATGATTATATTTTTTGAGAGTTTTCCCGTTTTTGTATATTTTTTTTTATTTTGGTAAAATACACTCAGCATGCCAGCATGCGTTCCAATGCCACTCAAAGAAGCGCTTTTACATAGAAAAAATGTTTTATTATACCATCTGGTGTACAAGAATAAATCAAAAGGTTTTCTAACACTTGAGAATAGCTTGAGCTATCCATGTGACAAGCAAAGATTTTCCAAATTCAGTCCAAGCAGCTGTAGCGAATTCTTCCTGTGATTTTGTGATGGTAATTTCTAATGCAAGTTGCACTGAAAATTATGAACGTTTGAAAACGAATGGGATATTTGCCGAAATCATTGGGATTCATTATAAAAAATAATTTTGCGTAATAAAATAATTGTATATACAGTAATCATGAATAATTTTTACAGAAGGTTGTTAGCGGATTTATTACCATTCGCTATATCACTGAAGTAAAAAAAGTGATTTTTAGAACATCTTGATTCGATTTGTTGGTTCTCTACTTCATACTTAAGCTTAAGCTTTTCTCATTAATTAGGAGATCCCAATGGTTTTGGTTGAAATCAAGTCCACCGGACGTGACACCTAGTATATCATTTACGAGTAAAACAATTATGAACTAAAACATTTTAAGTTAAATTACCAGTCCGGATCATTTTGTCAAAATTTAAATTGACGGAAACGACGTTTTTTTAATAAGAAACTGTTTTTTGTATTGTAATCATGAAAAATTTAACCTCATGCTGTTGGGCAGACTAATAACACTGTGCTAGTTCAAAAGCTGGGCATCCAGGGAGTAAACCTAATTCGAGTACGCTGAATTCAATGGTGCTAGTCCCATTTCAAAGTTAGTCCCCATTTTTGAGATATCGCATTCGACATGTTTTTGCTCTGATACCCCCATTTTCACGTTAATAGCTCCTAAACAATTAAGATTTTCTATATGCTTTCTTCAGCAAAGTTGTGGCGCAAGCCAAGACAAACAACTTTGCCGAACATATCAGGACCGAAAAACCACATCTAATTTTTTTTTTGCTTTTCATTTCGACGAAAAACACTGTTTTTATCATTTTTAATAATTTTGTTGAATTTAAATCGAGTAGAATCGATCGAATAAGCATCGCATCGACAAAAATAGATACAATAAAAACTATTTAAAAGAAATCTAAATCGATTCAGTTGATTTTATGGTGATTTTTCCTAAAAAAAAAAATTCCTAAAAAATTAACATTTTTCTATTCTTTGAAAAAACAATGACGTGCCGTTGCGATAGTGGATTAAAACCCTGGATTTTTCCATCCCATCATTTTAACCAATAACATCACGTAAATAATCACTTTGGGCGGCAGTCCAAACGAGTGACGTAAGCACCTACTGTGGTGGAAGTCGAACTCGTATATACGAGTTCGACTTCTAAAAAATTAGTTTTTCGGGTACAACTGCCCTAAAAACAGCCCTAATTATTTTTTAACTAGCAAATTATGATTGTAGACGTCAATACCAATTCAACGACACTTCAAACGTCCAAAACGGATGATTTTGACCGAAGTTATGACATTTGGAAATTTTTCTATGACGTCACCATATAATCTTGCTTTGGTATATGTATATGTTTGTTTGTTTGTCCGTACTTCTTTCATTTGATCTCATATTTTCAGGGTTTGTAGTACTTGAAAAACTAAGCAACTTTTGTTCTACAACTTTTTGATTTAGCCGCCATGTTGGCCGCGGCCAGCCTTTGAATGGCCATTTTTGGCCATTTTAGCCACGCTCACAGCGCTGAACCTATTTACCATACCCCGGACATATGCATATCGTTAGAAAGGTGTAGACAGCTATCAAATAGCATATAAAAAAATTTCAAAAAATTAAGGTTGAAGGTTATTTTGGCCAAAAAACTGAAAAATGCCAAATCGGCCGGCCACATTCGGCCAAATTGCTAAAAAATTAGCCCAAAACTTTTGGTTCATTTGTTCATAATTAATAGCGTAAAGTGCAAATAATGTGCATATTTGGTTAGTTTGAGCAGTATTCGATGCATCAGCGAGTAAATAGTTCCAATTTATGCCTTGTTTTTAAGAAAATTTAATTCTTGGCAAGCTTTACCATAAGTTCTAGGTCTTTACAAGAAAACAGTCTACAAACAGCCTGACGTATTCCATTTGTTGGCATGTTTGCAAATATACAATTGATGTTTCACTGACACCAGCATAAAAACAATGTAATACAGAAAGTTGATATTGTATCAGAAAAATACGCGACATTAATGCATATTTTAAAACGGTATCACACACCATGCTATTCACAATCGAAGGTTTTTTTTATTAACTTTTTGTATGTCGTATTTATTAAAAAGTACCCTTAAGAATATTTCGAGTTCTAAAACAGATTTAGTTTAGAATCCGATTTACTATGTAAAATAGTTGAGAAAAAGTGGGTCAACTTTCTGTAGTACCTTGTTTTCCCGCTGGCGTCACTTAAGGTTAGGTTTCAGTGGTTGACACTTGGGCCATTTTTGGCCCATTGTGATACCACGCATCCATGCCACATCACTAACCCATTCACCTACTCACACAACTATAGTATACCACTTGCACATTGCAAGCTCCATGCCAACCTATACATTAAGTTGTGTTTATCAACATCACCGATCGTAATAGATAACAAAAATTAGGTTTTTTGCATCCAGCCTCTGATGGGTTTCGAACCCAGTACCTCCCGGTTCAAGTGCCGAAGCTTTAACTATTGTACCACTTGTCCGGTAAATTTAATTCAACCACTATACTAATTTAAAATTTTATCATTTATTGTGATTTGTTTTGATATTTTAGATGTTTATAAATTGAATAAGTTTATCGATGTGTTGGTCGCGAACGAACGCTAAAAAAATTATTGAATCTATTTTAGCTATGATACCGATTATGAATACATAATACAATTGCCTGTTGTGGTGGATTCTATATATAGGTAGATAATAGAGTTGTAGTAAAAGGTAACCAAGATGAGAAAGAGGAACTTCCGAAAAGGTTTGATGTAAGGAACTCTCCAGTTTCAACGAATTCTGTACTCACTCAATGCGCAATCTCAATCAATGCGTCTGAATTATTTTTTTGTGAACAACTATATTGGGTCAAACAGCATATTGATAGAATAAAACATGTTCCGTTTGGTTTATGCTGCGAATGAGCCAGCTCACAAGTCACGACTTTACAGCACAGGCATTATGTATGGGCGCATTATCCGATTGGGGAATCTGCTGAACGGCCCCATTAGCTCGCGAATTTCTGGAGAAAATTTTTGCAGCATAACATACCCTTACATGAATTTCCAGTCGTTTTATTAAAAACAAAACTCAATGAAATTGCACGCCTAACCATTACTCCTCCGTTTTTCGCATGATATGGCGAGTCAAAAATTATTCATCTATACGAATGTCATCAACCGACAAAAATAACTTTTTTCCAATTATTATATTGTGGATGCGCACATACCAAGTCATGTGCTGCTTGGCGAATTCCAATCTTTGTTGCTTACATACCAGGTTTAGTGGTGGTTTTATTTTAATTTTTGACTTTTATAAATAAAGCTCCTCAAATTTCTCGCCGAACTGTTGATTTGCTAGCATAAACACCAGCTTCCGTTCTGATATCATTGGAATAAATGGCTGAATTTCACACTATAAATTTTGCTTGTATCTTGCGGCGAAGGACCTGCCGCCGACCTTTCTTTGTCAATGTTTCCATATGGTTCACTGATTTTTAAATAATTTTGCACAGCATGCTCACTTCGCTCGATTTAATTTGCTATATTTGCCCTTCCCGCCGTATTTAAAGTATTTTTTCTACCCATTTAAATTCTTTATCAACTACTGAATACATACATATTTTGAAAATCTTGAAAAATTATTTAGCAACTTACACCGAAATTTATAATTCACAAATATTTAAATTCTACAATGCGTCTATCGGATTTTATCGGTTTACTTATAAAATCCTTTTAAAATAAACCACATTACAAACACTTTTTTTTTGTACTCAACTGCCCAAAAGGGTAAATTTACACTTTTGTTTTGTTTTTGGGCAAAAAACGTGTTATGCAAAACGAAATAAATTGTTAAAAAAAACGTTCTCACTGACAGTGACAATATAAAAATTCTTTATGTTTTCTAGAAGCGAACATATTTATGCACCAGCTGTCATAGATTTTTTTAAAATTTTGCTATGATAGAAAGTGTAGTGGCGCTTCGATCGTCACTGAGAAGGAATTTGAACTGCTTCCAATTTTAATAATAAATTACAAAGTGCCTTCCACGCATCTTCGATAATATTTGGTAGTTTAGCGTCCCGCTCTACCTTCAGTATATCCATAACTTCTGTAACAACATTTTAAAAATAATTATAGTAGGTGCAAGCTAACCCAACGGATCTTATAATTTAGAAGTCATGCTTAATGATTTGTGATTCTGTTGGGTAACGTTGAACAGCCACTTCAGCAGACTTTATCAATGTTTTTACCGCTAAATACGGTGCACATGCGCAGATACACTAGTCACCTGTTTAGTTTGTATGTTTTAATTTGTTGCAACGAATTTTCACACCACAGTTTTTATTGGAAATTGGTATCGTTGGGGTTGACAATTTTCTATGTCTGCTACTATGGCGATTGCATGTTTTCAAAAATTAAGGATAATTGTAGTCAGGTCACGTTGTACATTTGGGCCAATTTGTAAAACGTCATGAAGAGACAGTCGCGTGGTAGTTTTTGATGATGTGTCAAAGACGACTCTTAATATTTTGGTCGTGCTACTGCTTGGCTTCACAACGGCATGATGCGATAAATAATATTTTTTGTCACCCTGTCTTGGAATTTGTTCTGGTGCTATGTACTTCATATGCCTCATGGTAATATAATCACTGATGAATTTTCGGACAGATTCAAGAAACTCTTGTGCTCTTGCAAACCTTCTTTCGATTGAGATAATGTGCTGCTCTATAAGAACTAATGGAGGGGTTAGTTTTTTAAAGGCAAGTTTTACGATGAATATTGCCCATTTCTGCTTATGATTGTAATTTCGACATAAAAGGTTTCACATTCATGAATGTTTCTGGCTCGATTAATGTGTGATGAAAGTTCTTCTACTTCACAGAATTTTTTCAAACCTTGGTGTTGATCTTCGTTACTGATTTGAATTAAAGGAACAGAGCTGACATGTAAATTACCGCTACTAACCAGCCGAACTTGGAAGACTGCAATATTGGTAATCCGTCAATTATGTGCCTCTCAGGATTAAGAACTTCGAAAAATATGTCGGCTCCGAGAAGTACGTCGATTTTGCGTGGAGTGCAGAATTCGGGATCTGCCACTTCCGAATTCATAGGTGATTTGTTGAGTATTACATGTTTAGTTGGTGTTAGATTGGTGATATTAGTTGCTTTCCAATCGACCACCGCAAGTACTTATAAGCACTTATGGTTTTTGTCTTTGCTAAACTGACTACTCACAACTGTTCTACCTTTTTATTATGAGTAGTTAAAAGCAGTTACGATAAATTTGTCCGCTAGGTGATTGTGTATAGTATTTTTCTGTCAAAAATATAATTGATGTCGTATGTGAAGCGCCAATAAAATTCCGGTATAGATATTCTTTTATTAAAAAGTTATCACAAATAAACTATACATTTGTAGGTTATGTTTTGCTTTTGCGCTTTCCAATCGACACTTTAGCCAATACACATTTTTGGCACTTACAAGTACTTGCAGTGGGTCGATTGGAAAGCAACTATTGTTGATAATATGACCAGTGACATAGTCATACTGATTTTTCCCCTCGTTTTTCCAACCAGTGTAGGTGCTAGATCGCAAATAGATAAGGAAACGTTATTTCGCTTTAGACCTAGACTTTGCGCGCAAGATTCGGTAATAAAAGAAGTTTGTGAGCTCGAATCCAGCAACTGGAGTTCACAGGTAAGTGATTTGATGTAAATAACTGTTGTTGGTAGTACCTCGTTCGTCGAGGCGTACTGTCTGTCTGAAGTACCTGTGTATTAACATGATTAATATTTGCTTGTGATGATTTAATAGTAGACCTTGTAGTTTGGCTTGATGATATTGAACCCCCATTTTACTGTGTATATCGTTCACAAGATGACTGATCCATTGAAATATGATGGTGTTACGACTGTATGGTCGCAACGACGATTTTTTTTTTGTTATTTTATTCACCCCAGTTGTTGTCTTCGTTTCGTCCATCTTCTCTTATGTTTTTATTCACCTCTGTGTTTGTCTGTGAACGCACCCGCGACGTTTTGTTTTGTTCCCCATTGTGTGGTGGCGCGGAGGTGAAGAGAAGACGAGAAAGAGAGAACAATGCGCATCGAGTGTGTGCAAAGTAAAACGTTTTGGAAGAAATGTTTTTCTTATATGTCTATCTCCCTTATATCAACGAAAATTTGATATAAGGGAGAGACAGAGAAGAGAGATTAATTTCTTCTAGAACGTTTTACGAGCTGTGCGACGCTCGAATGTTTTTTTTGTTGGGGATTCAGTTTTGTAATTTTGAGATAAAAAGTCTCGTGTTGGATTATATAGAGAATATAATTTTTTTTTTAGTAAATAAAAGTTTTTTTGGTTGGAAAAAAAAAAATTAAAGTAGAGTCGCATGGTCGATGGTAATTTTTTTTTTTAAGTTTTGAGAGTTGAGAGACAGTGAGTCTCGTTGATAATTGTAAACAATTGTAATATCAAGTTTATAAATTAATATAACACAAAATTGTAATTGGTTGTAAAAAAAAAAAAAGGAAATCATAATAAAATAAGTTGTAACTAAAAATAATAGTTAAATAATTTGTATTTGTGAGACAATATAATTACGGTGTTGTTAAGTGAAAATTTAAATTGCGAAGGATCATAAGTTTGGCGTTTATGAATTTTGATTAAAAATTCAAAAAAATACGCAAAACACCTCGAAGGGCGATTAAAATCATTGCATTTGATTCAATTGTTGTGTTGGTGACTAACCTTGCTGGTGAAGTGCAATATTTACGGTTGGCGGACAACGCCCAGTATTTTATTGTTGGCGGCCAGTCGAGGCCATAGATTTTCGGCGGTACCACGCCCAACGAGTTTCGGGTGGGCACAGCGGCAGCGTGGTTAAGGCGATACAACGCCCAACTGTGTGGTGGATTCAACGGGTGCCGCATTAATTACGGGTGCCGCATTATTACGGCGGCTCGCTGATTTTTTTTATATATTTATATAAACGGTGAAAGTACCGCAACGTACGAGGGGCCAGCAACGTAGCCATTCACGAGTTTTGTTGTTTGATTGTTGAGGCTGGCCGTGATATTTTTATTTTTTTTAGCGGCCGATCAAGGCCAACATTTTTTCGAAGTAACGCCCAACGGATCCGGCGGCCAGTTGAGGCCAGCCGTGATAGTTTTATTTTTTGTATCGGAGAGAGGCCCCGCAACATACGTGGTCAACATCGGGGCACTTTTGTGTAGCACCTGTGTCGGTCGGACACAGCGGCGGCGTTGCATAGCGGTATCGGTGAAGCGGGGAGCGGCACAACCAAGCCGCAACGACACGGGTGGCCAGCCGGCCATTTGTGTGTTTTGGGTTATCGGTGGTCAGCCGCACCGTTCGACCGCACAAGGTCAGCCGTATTAACGGTAGCCAACCGGCTGTTGATTGTTATTTTATTTTGATATCGGGGAGAGGCCCGCAACGCTGTAGCCAACCGGTTACTCAATTAGTTTTTCATTTTGGTAACGGTATAGCCAAGCCGCAACGGTCCGGGTGGGGCAAGGTCACCTGTGGCATGACGGCCGCGCAAGGCCGCACCAGTAATTTGTTTAGAAAAAAAAAAAATAAGGTACAATTTTTTATTTTTTTTTAATTTAATTTTTTTGATTTTAATTTTTATATATATTTTTATTATATTCATTTCTATATACATATATAATTTTCAAAAGTTTTGTGATCGGGCGCCGCACAGCGGGTGCGCGCTCTATGCGCATTGCTGATCTCTCTCTCTCTCGTTCCCTCCCTTTCCTTTTTTTTCTCGGGAAGTTGTTTCTTTTTTTTGTTGTTTTTCGTTTTAACTTAAAATGAAATGAATTATTAAATTATTTTTCGGTCGGTGTGATGGGAGCGGAGACTCCCTCTGTGTCGGTTTAGTGTTGGCGGTCCCTTGGTGCCCGCATCCAATTCCGTAACCAGGGCTTGGCCCCGTTTGAATTCGGATGGATGCGCGCACCAAGGCACCGTTCTCGGTTTATAATTTTTGAGTTGTTCGTTCCTCAAGTTCCGGCCGACGAATTTCGGCGGAACTACGGTTTTTATTTATTATTTGCGTTTCCCCAACTTTCTGTTAATCACGGTGTAGGCCAGGAGCCCTGCATGCCTCAAACCCCACGACCCTCGCACTTCTCGCTGAGAACGTAGCCGGCAAAACATCACCGTGGAGGCCTCTGCAGGAGCTTAGTGAATATCTGCAGGTTGGCAGTAGCCAGCCTGTAACAATGGCTTGGTGGATGTTTGGCTGGAATCATGAGTTTCATTCTTACATTGATGTAATAAGGTGTGATGTCGCTTGTGGCAGATTAGACATGACGATTTATAAAAGCAGTGTGTACTAGTGTGTTCTTGTGTTAGACAATTGCCACATAAATTATTTTCTTCATATTATTAAACTCTGGACATCGAAACATGGGATGTGGTTGATTACAAACCACACACTCGAACGTCGGATTTTAAATTTAGCTGATACGAATGATTTTGTATAAGACCTGGTTTGCACTCGTGTACTTTTGGAATCACATATTTCCAGGGCATCGTATCTCTTGTTTAAAAACGTGAATAGTTTTTCCACTGTAGGAAAGTCCTTATCCACTGACTCATTCGCCCACAATTGCTTGGTTTCTTCAGCAATTTTCGACAATACTATTTGGATGAGCCACGGATCTCTCGTTTTAGCTTGTGGTCGCAAGAACCGCAATCCACGAATTACTTATTTAGAAATTTAAATAATTCGACGTAATCCTTTCCGTTGCTACGTGTACAAGGTTTCTGCTCCATAAAGGTTTGCACTTACGTTATCATGTTGTGTATCCAATCACGTGAATTCATCATCTAAGCTAAATTTAAATGCTGACAAAATCACTGGAGCATAATCAACTAATTGAATTTATTATCAAATCGTTTGAATTTGTCAAACCAAATCAATCAAAGATGCAATAGGGCCAGTACTACATGACAGCATACTTCGATTTACTAAGCCATCTTTACGATGTCTTGTCAATGACCTTCGAATGGTTGAATTTTTGATTTTTATGATTACAAAGATGCAATAAGGTCAGTACTACATGATAGCATACTTAAATTTATTTAGACATCTCTACGATGCCTTGTCAATGGCCTTCGAATTATTGCATTTTCGATTTATTATAATTCAAAACATCATTATATAGGGTTAGGGAAAAGTTCGTGGCCTTTTTTGGGTGAAATTGAAACAAAGAATTTTCTTATGTTATATGAACATTATTAAACCAAATATGTTCGATAACCTTTTGATCGATCGATGACCTTTTTTCATTTTTCTGGTAAAATCAAAGAGAGTGGAACTATAAAACTGTAGAACTTCTGTGGTTTAGTGGCGAAAAATCGAGACAACTCATTTTCGCAGGCTTCTTTTAAATTTAATGTTAAAACATTAAGATGGTTCTGCATGGACCAGAACAAATGGTAGTCCGATGGTGCAAGCTCTCTCAGTTGCTGCTGGGTCAACAATGATGTGTGTGCATTAGCGTTATCATAATGTAACACAACGTCCTTTCTGCTGATCAATTCTGGACGTTTAGCCGAATTTCTCGTCTTAAACGCGTTATAGTTGCTGACAGTAATGATTAGAATCAATCGTTTGGCCCGGTGGCAGCACGTTTCTTTTCCAATCCCACCAAACACACAGCACTACCTTTCTTGGCGTCAATCCTGGTTTTGATACCGTTTGGAAAGCTTCACTACGTTTCGTCCATGATCTTTTTCGCAGACCCTTGACATATCTTATCTACTTTTCATCACCAGTAACAAACCGCTTTAAAATGGCTCAATTCGCACGAAGAAATTCGATTCATTAAATTTGTAGCTGTTAATTCATGGGGTACCCAAACGTCAAACCTTTTTTGTATCCAACCATTTTCAAATGGTTTAAAACTGTTTTGTGATCAATATTTAGTTCTTTACCAATTGCATGGCTGCTTATATGCCGGTCTTCTTCGATTTTCGGCATGGTTCTATCGACTTTTCCGACCAGAGCGAGGTGCATCTTTGACATCCATATTTCAAACTTCTCCATAAACAGCATACATTTTTTCGGAAGCCTGAGCCGCGTTTTTACCTTTGTCGTAATAAAATTGTAAAATATATCGAATTTTTTCATTACTTATCTCCATGTTTAGATGTTGTAACTTTTCTTCACTTCACCGATTTTGCACGTCAAAGTGCAAATTAAAATGTCACCTTTTAAACACACATAAGAATTGCCCGATACGATCAATGGTTACTGAGATATATGAATGTAAAGCCATCTACTGGGAAAAAGGCCATGAAGTTTTTATCCTACATATTATATTTTTTTATTTTTGATTTTAATGGCGTAAAATATATATAAAGAAATATATTTTGTATATTTTCTTTTTTGTCAGAAACTTGATACTGCCAGAAAAGTGCAGTTAGATTGCTATATTTAAATGTTTATTGAAACATTTATTCAATGTTTATTCAGTTCCTCAAAATATTGATCAAATGTTGGTGATGTGCAAACATGTCTGCATTTAAATCAAAAATAATAGGTAAACCAAATTAAAAGGATGTTTATTCACAAAAGCAATTGTTAGCATTTTTAAAAACTAAAAAGAAACTCACATAAAAATATTTTCAAATTAGCTGTTAGTAAAACAAAGATGAGGCAATTCGATCATTTCTTTGAGTTTGAACGTCAATATTTCGTGTAGCCATCTTTTGCTCTCAAAACTGCATTTAATCTGGAAGGCCCGCTGCTTATTAGTTTTTGACAAATTTCTGGCGCAATTTTATACTGCATTTCTACTTGTTGCCATAAATCATCAAGGATGCAGGGAAAACTATCACTAGCTGTCAAGGCCCTTTTAAGCTCAATCCGTAAGTGTTTTATGAAATTGAGGTCCGGGTACTGCCGGAGTCAATCGAGAACTTGGATATCATTTTCTTAGAACCACGTAATCTTTGCGTTATTTTTTGGGCCATTATCCTGTTGAAAAGTGGTATTTTCAATGGAAAGACCCCAGCTACTAAAGCTCCTAAGAAAATTGTGGTTCAATATGTCTATGAAGTCCTTTGCGGTCATTCGTCCCTCAATCTTGTGACATTTTCCAACTCCATTCGATGTCACACATCCCCATCCAAAGCATCAACGATTCACCGCCAAACATGAGGGTTGGCCGCACGTGTCTTGCAGTTAATCCCTTACCTCTTCCGCGCCAAACTCACTGCCTCCCATTTGAATCAAATCTGTTTATTTTGGTCTCGTCCGACCATATGACCTACTTCCAATCTTCAATTGAAATATTTTTATGTGCCTTTACGAATTGGCGCCTAAGTTTTCTATGGTGCTTTATGAAAAGGGGTTTATCAGCCTTGGAGCGACCTCTTAGAACATTTCGAATAGTTTCATCACAAACATTAACATTATCAATTGCTCTAATTTGTTTAATTATTTACACTGCATTCTCACACGCGTCAAATTTGATTTACCTGACTATTTTCTGGTTCAAAGAATTAGAGAGTGCACATTTTCGTTATGGTGAGCTTTTCTATGGCACATTCTCTAGCTTTTTCCGAACCATGCTAATTGTGGAGGTAGAACAACCAGCCCTACTTTCGACTTCATCGGTGGGAGTGGCCGTCCCGTAGGGACTTTACTATTAAATTAGCCATTTTCTTTGAGATTGGCTTCATCTTAAAATCGTAACATCCTTTTTAAGATTTGTATCAAGAATAATAAAAGTGATTTGAGAAAAGTAAAGAATACTAATCTCGCAATCGAAAAATAATAAAATACCAATGCTTTTTTCTGTTTTCGATCAAAAAATTGATCGAATAAGTTTATTCGTAAATATTCACGAAATGAAATTACGACTGCAAATTAAATCGCATCAGCCATTAATACAGAAAATAGGAAACCTAACTGTAGTAGTAAGGTTATTTTTTTACAGCATAACATCAGCAGCTTGAGTTGTATCAACATAATTTAAAAATCCTATGAACATTCGATCCATATTTTGAGGAACTGTATTACAGCTCCTTAAACCAAAGTAATTGGCCCTTTCGTTGGGAGGAGACCGCAATAAGTTGTCACAGTCGGTAACACAACGAGATAATAATGATGTTGGCACTTTACTCGACGCATCACAGTGTTAAAAATCATTAAAGGTTTCTTACAAAGAGCTTTTATACAATGGACATTTTTTGTTTTGATTATACGATTACGATGCCAAACAGGCAAAAATGTTTTAATTTTATGAAAAACAAAAATTCCTACACGGTTTCCATTTTAATTGGAATTTCATTTAATGTCGGTGTTATACTCGTACCAAATATTTTTTAATATTTCTCTTTATTTGTTTGTTGATAAACATTTTTGATTTTTTTGTTTTCCATAAAAAATCAATAATGCTATAATTTTTATTTTTGTTTATATTTTTCGAAATAATTTCTCTAGAGAAATTACGATATTTTACGAACAGGATAAATAAATAAATAACAAAAGGAAATGGTAAAATATTGACGTTGTGTACTCGCAAATGTCGGGAAAATATGTTTTCAAATTTTTTTTTATTTTTTTATTGTGTATGTGCCGTGGAAATATTTTTACAGGATATAGATTCACATCCAGTTTATATTAAGCATATATTGGCGAACGTAAAATTTTTTAGCCTGCAGTGGTGGAAAAGTGAACATCGTCTTAAGAGACCTCTTGGGACGTATTTAATTCGGTTGCCATAAAATCCATTTCGCACACAAAAAGAAAAAAAAAAAATTTTTGTTGATCGTTAAACTGTCTACTCTACATAAAATTTTAACAAATATCCGACTATTCATACAACTTAGTCCGATTAAATCAAAATACATTACTCATGTGAATTTTATGTCGACCTTTTCTTCGTTTTTCTTATTTTGCAAATCAATATATTCTAAGTAATTCTATTCACAAATCTAGTGATATTTTCATATACCTTCACCGGAGCCCTCACCCTTCGGACTCGAAATGATTTTGTGCTAGCTATATTCACAAACATTGGGTTAATGATGTTAAGCATTTCAGTTTCTGTTGTATGTGTGTTTGTATATATGTATTATTTGAGAACAAAAAGCCATCCACAAAATAAAACGAAAACTCGGTATAATAGATAGGAAACCGGAAAATGGAGAGAGAGCAAAAATGAAAATCTTATTTAGAATATTATTAAATCAATGTAATTTTCATCACTGTGTTTTTGTGCTTGCGAAGGAATTAATTAACGACCTGATTGTATCCAAAAACACATTTACACATAGTCAACTATATACCTTTTGGGTTAAACGAATCGGATGTACAAAATCAGAGACAAATTGATACGTATTTATCTCGAAGACGTTTAAAAGCTTACATTACATTAAATTATATATTTTTATCTTGAACTTTAAGTTGAATTAATTAAGAATGGTAATTTAAAGTGTAGTTTTTTTTTATTGTGGTAGGCCTATTAGACGCCACCCAAAATTTAATGATTAATTGAAATATAAATTTGTGGTATAGACATTTTTTTCTTCTCATCATTTTGACTTTTGAGCAAAACAACTTGGAGATTGTTAACATTGAATGGATGCCAAAAATTTGATATCCTCGAAAAAAAAAATGAAATAAAATAAACACAACATAAAATTCACATGAATAACATTGACAATAATAACAAATCATCTGGAAAATTAATCAAAAACATGATAAGCATAAGCTTATAAGAATAAAATAAAATGAAGAACAGCTACAGATTGATGATTTGTTGATGATATATGGGGGTGGTTTTAGTATATGTTCTGGATTTTTACATATATTACAGACACCACAGAAGAAAATTGAATAATACACATATTACATTTTATAAACTTAGCATTTTCATTCGAGTACGTATATATTATAATATATTAGGTACATGTAATTGAATATTTGAAAACCGCGCCACACAATTACTCGTGCCTTATAAAATGAATGAAATATTTTTAAGGATTTTACATAATTTTCTATACAGTTTACTGATCCAGCTCTCTCTAGCTCTATATATTGCTATCAATAAAATGTACGGAAAACTATTCTCGTATAATACGGTTTTACGCTAGCTACCTAAAAACATAAAAAGGTATTTTTAGAAAAAACTATATTGATTAAATATTAAGTGACATGACAATAGGATAATAGAAATACGTTGTCATTTGTGTTGTTGTTCTTACTGCTGCTATACCACTCGCTTTTTTCATTTTTTGTTGAATTTTCAATTACACATGACGGTATATAATGTATTCGAATTGACGTGCAAGAATTTGTAGTCAGACAATTTTTTTTGTGTTTTGGTATATAAAAGATAAAGTTAAAAATGGTTCACAAGAAGGTTAATAAAAAAAATTTTCGATTCACGCTTATAATCTCATTGTAAGGACATGGATTGTTGAAGGGTTAGAAGTTTCTCTTAACTTGTCCTAAAACCAATAACCACTATTACAATTTATTATTAAGTTTAACACCGTAAGCCAAGTCAATACCCGGGTTTAGGAATCACTATACTAGTTTATAGCCACCAACAACCACACCATTCGAGCATCGTGGCATGAGGGTAATGAATGCAATTATAAAAATTTGTACCGGTCTTTGGAATGCGGCTTGTGAATATCATCAAAGCATCATTCCTCGAACCGAGTAAATGGGGTATTAACATCCTAAACGCCCAGAAGATTATGAGTGATGCCTTGTACGGTGAAACATTGCAATTAGCAGTGTTTCACGAGGACAAGTTTAAAATAATAAAATATCCGACAGTGCAATCCTTCAAATCGAAAATGCGACACTGGAGTATGGACTTCATAACTTGTTTTTAGACCCCTAGCATCTTGATATCACCATCAAAATCCTTTGCATTAAAATAAAAAAACATTTAAATATTTTGATTAGAGCCTAATTTCTCTTAGTTGCAACGGTAAGATTTTTTCATATTTTGTCAAAAGTGAGGTACGGATCTAGCTATCTCATAACCATCTCGTTCTGATACGATACAACCCTTAATGCAGATTTGTGTCATATATGACACATATTTATTTTTGTTTATTTTTTTCGTCATGTAAACTATCACATACAAATGGTTTATAACAAATTCAAATAGAAGGATTTACTCGTTTGTATGCGTGAGTTACTTTCACATGGCAATGACATTTATTCATTAAAATTGGCGGGAATCTGATGGTTTTATTTTTATGTAATCGTGTGGTGTTCAAATATAAAAATAGAATATAATTAAAAGTATTATCCTTTTACAAATGAATTATAATTATAATTCAATAAGTATTAATCATTTTGATTGTATTTCCTCAACGAATCCTGAATTATTTGTTTAGTTATTGGTAAGTAAAATTTATGTATCATATTTGACACAAAAACTCGTTAAGCAATTTTTCATTAATGTGTCATATATGCTCCTTTCTAATTTTGGTAAATTTATATTCATAACCATTAGACGAATTTCCATTTTAGGACTGTTATGAAATTGTGCAACAATGTCGTCTCGAAAAAAATATTTGACTCTAGAAGAGATTGAAAAAATTGTAGAGGAAAACTTTCGAAAATTTTGGGCAACTGCATTCTATCGTCAAATCATCAATTACCGAGTACGAGACTCTATTGGGATCCAGATGTTGGCAACCAAATTGTGCAAGATGCAATGTCATTAAAGACGTTTATTAAAATAAAAAACAATTTGCATTTTGCCTACAACCATTTAATGCTGCCGGAAGAACACCCAAATCATGATAGGTTATTTAAAATCCGACCATTCATTAATATTTTTAAAAAAAAAATTTTAGAAACGTGTTTGGAAGCAAATCTTTCAATAGACGAGCAAATTTGCAGCACGAAACTTCGAAGTTATATGAAGCAGTATGTCCCATCCAAGCCGCATAAGTGGGGATTCAAGATATTTGCTTTAACAGGGGGCACTTCTGGTAAATATTAGGCTTATATTAAATGTGTAATATAAAAGTATGTTTTCTCGAAACTAAATTATTTATCTATTATCATAGGCTATATGTACAATTTCGAGATATACTCGGGTCAAGAAAACATGTACCGTCAGATAGAGGAAGACAATTTAGGAGCCTCGGCTAATGTCATTATTCGATTGTGTCGTATAATACCAAGGCACTTGAATCATACTGTATTTTATGATAACTATTTCACTACAGTACCTCTCATTATGTACTTACAGAAAGATGGTATTCATAGTATTGGTACTATCAGGAGAAACCGCATACCAAACTCGAAATTAAAAACAGAGAGAGAAATGCGAGGAGTATTCATCCACATTTGACGATGTTCCAATGTCGCTCGTCCACTGGGAAGACAATAAAAGTGTTACCCTAATATCGTCTTACTGCGGAGCGCTACTCCAACTGTACTGAGATGGGATAAAACCAAAAGGAAATCGATAAATATTCAATGCCCGAAAATAGTAAAAGAGTATAACCGGCACATGGGAGGTGTCGATTTGCATGACAGCTTTATCGGACGATACAGAATTAAATTTAAATCGTCAAAATGGTACTTACGAATGTTTTTCCATTTTCTGGATGTATCAGTAGTAAACTCGTGGATTCTTTACAAGCAACTGTGCGCTTCCAGAAATATGCCAGCAATGACTTTACTTCAATTTAGGACCGATGTAGCGAAAGGCCTTTGTTTAGTTGGCTCCTATGAAAAACCAGCATCAGCTAGTTCATCAAAATGAGTAAACCAAGCATTAATGACAAAGACTCGAAAAAAATCAACCCAAAATGTTCCGATTAAAGATATTAGAATCGATAGAGTAGATCACTTTGCAATATGGGACAAGCTAACGCGCTGCAAATTACCGTCGTATAAGGAGCAAACTTTTATAAAATGCCGAAATATAAAGTCAGCTTATGTTTAAATGCGACAAGAAACTGTGTTATGGACTTTCACAAGTAAACATTCCTATAAATTAATTAGACTGCAGCAACAGTGCTGTGATATGAAATTTATTTTTTATTTTTTTATTTTACACTAAATTATGTGATTTTTGTGATTTATTTTATAAATAAATATATGTAGAACTATATACTCGTATCTAAATATATATCTACTAAATTCGAAACGAAATATTTAGTTTTAGTCCTTACTACATTTTGTGTCATATATGACACATTAAGATATTTTGATTTTCCAGGAAAATGATTAATTTTTCAAAATAGGGCCCAATATTAAACTAGATTAACTCATTGAGCTCCGTCGAATCACCAAATTTGGCCAAAATTCCTTTTATCGGCGCACTAAGGGTTAATACGTTTTACATGTCAAATGAAAATGTTATTTGCGGTCTAATAGCAAATAATATTTTAATATTTTGATCGGAGGCTAATTTCGCCTTGTTGCAACGGTATGCTTTCATAATCCGACATATTTATGAATTTTATGGCCATTTAAAAATTATTTTAATTTATTTGATAATTTTTTATTATTAATATGGTTATAAAATAATTTTTTATTCTATCATTTTTTAATGTTTTATTATTTTAAAATAATTTAAATAAACATTTTTTTTTTGTTTGTAATAAAAATTGGGCCTAGCTGCACACATAAAGTGTGTTTGGAATAAAATATAAAAAAATGGAGCGAGGCTAACTTAACACAAGAGTTAGAGGAACATAATTATTCAGTGTTGCCTGATTATTATTTTTTTAATTTCGGGGATCGAATCCGGGCAAGCGACTGATTCAGCATTCACACCCGGAATATTTGGATGAAGGGAGATGCCATGTGAACGAAACCACCAGAAAAACTCCCAACAAAATCGTCAACGAATCACACGAGTTAAAAACATATAGACTTTGTTTTAGGAAGAGCTTTTTGCAAGAATAGTTTGAAAAAGGAGAGACTCGTCAAAATGTCATCCTTGTGTTTGTAGCGAAAACGTCAAAAGCAGAAATGGGCAAATCGAAGGCGTCCTTATGTGAAATATCGTTGAATCAGCTGCATGACGCAATGCATTAAAAAAACTGTTTGCCACCATCTGGTGCATGGCACCTTCCAGGTTCTTCCTGAAGGTCAATTGCAATGGTCTGAACTGGTCAGATATCAGAACGAACCTCTTAATGTTGATGGATCCCAACGAAGACATGGTTTGACTAATAAATTTATCTGTCGGTACCACGACAAATCTAGATTTTGGCATTGGTAAAGCGATTACAAAATTCAGCGAGAAAAAAATATCTGGTGGAAGCTCTTTAAAATTTGCATGATAATTCAGGAAGAAAGACAAAGTTATGCATGTCACTGAGCTTATCGACTTGCATTTTTACAACTTCGAGACAGCGCTCGACATTATATTTTCATCAACCCACTCAAGAAAAATGAGCGGTATAGAATTGTCGACCAAATATAATTTTTCAAAACCCGCAAAAAGTGGTTGCTGTCGTTGAGTGACAACACAGAAATGGTGCTAAGAGGCGGACCCGACAATTCATCCTGCTTCAAAGCAATTGAAGATCCAAAGAACTAAACCAACAGCATTCAAAAGGCACGAGTCTAAGGTGATAACGATCCTTGAGGAAAAGGAGCAAAAAGTATGAATCATTTGAACTACAAGAAAATCAAGTACCTGACCAAGCACAAGACTTGATGACAAAGGACTAGTACATAGCAGTGGGTCATGCAATGAATGAATGGAAGTCAAAAAGCAATCTTTCACATGATATTAAATAGCTTTAATACGCTGTAACGGTCTGGAATCCATACTATGCTGTACACATAAAAAGAATTGAAAGCATTCAAAAGAAGTTCCTGATTATTTTGTTAAAGAAAAGTGACTGGGATTACGACCACAACTTACCATTCCATGAAAATGTAGCTCGCTTACCTCCACATACAACAAGATGCACGGATTACAAAATATGCACGCTTGAAAATAGACAAATTCTCTTGGGCGCAGCTTTTATTGGTAACGTTTTGCTTGGTCACGTAGATTCAGCTTACATCTTGGAAAACATATCAATTCACGTGCCATGCAGAACATTTCGAAATCATGAATTTTTAGCACTTGAACACCATTTCACCAACTATGGAGAAAACAACCCCATGTCTAAATGTCTAAATCTTTCAACTTAATCGACGACCTATTTGACTTCAACTTATCAAAGGACAACTTTAAAAATAACTTTAAAGACTTTTTTCTAAATTTTTAATTGTTTAAACCAAAATTTGGTTTATATATTTTTTTTTTCTGTTTTAAAGTTTTTTGTTGTTTTAATATAATTTTAACTATAACTGTAAATAATCTGAAATCATACATGTATATTAAAAAATAGATTTCTTTAAATAAATAAATAAATAAAATAAAAAGCATTAAGGAACAAATTGGTCGTGTTACAACTCGACTTAAGCGGTTCAACACTGGTGATTGTGGCGTTGAAAAGACTTTTCTGCTGAACATAATCAAAAGTTTAATTCATCAAGAATTCAGCGAAAAAGTTACCAAATTGCGTGCACTGACTGGAGTTGCCGCACGTGTCAAAATTTAATAAGGAGCCAAAACCAATGCCGAGGTTCAAAATTAATGTGTCAACTCGTCCGTGCAATGGTGCCATTGGATACATTACTAAAATAATTCGATATTCATAACGTCAATACCAAATGTATGAGAAAGAAACTCAATCAGTCGAAGTCGATTTTGGGAGTGATGGCATACCGGATACGATATCAGTTCAGTTTCCTGAAGCTTCTTTCCTTGTCAGCTTCAGTTTCCTTTGCTACAATGTACACAAAATTATTCTAAATTAGTGTAATATTTATTTGTTAGCGAGCACAAAAAAAAATATTGTCAAAACTTCTAAATGATCTGAATTAATCTTTTTAATAATAATGGGCTAGTTATATAGCCGAAAACGAAACGGACCGAAATGAAACGAACGAATTGAATACATGAAAACGTACTCAACCAATTATACAGAAGAAACGAAACGAAAACGGACGGAGAAATTGATTCGGTTATGTTTTTTTTTGTTATCCTTAATAGCACTTATGTCAAATTGTCAAAATATTTTATATTTTATATAAATTTATTCATTTTGTATATTTCTATTTCTATTGCCAAATGTAAAATGGATTTTCCAAGTTAGTTTTCATTCACACGAGAAATAAACTTCAAATAATATAAAATTGAAAACAAATATGAAAATGTCAAATCCGTTTCACCAATTCGTCTATATAACCATGCCTCCTTCGTCTTTCCGTTTCATTTCATTTCAGTCCGTTTCGTTTTCGTCGATATAACTATAGAAAAGAAGTGTGTCAGTTGTTGACGAGTGGCTTTTAACGGGAGCGGCTCAAAATCCGGTATACTAATTTTATTCGATAACCGCGACTTGAGAGTTGGGAGTTTTTTTATTGTTTCATCAGCACACTAGACGCAAACAATAAAAAATATTTATTATTTACATTAATCAATAATAATATTAATTTTGTGCATCTATAGGTTAGTGAAACAGCAGCAAAACCCCCAACTCTCAAGTCTCAGTTTTCGAACAAAATTTGTACTCTTTTTTTCAAAATCCCGTTTATTCTAAAAGTTCCTTATTAAAAAAATTCCCTATTTCAAAATTTCGTATTTCAAAATCCGGGATTTTCAAATCCATTGATATTAAGTGTGTCATGTCTTAGCCAATTACGAAGAAATTATGAATGTTTGATGAAAATGAGATTTGAAAATGATTTTTTAGAAGTTCTGGAATATGACCTGTTGGGGTGAAACTCAGGCATTTTTTAACCGATTATGTTAAGATTGGGTATGTTGTATGGAACTGTGATTCTTAACCGACTTTGGGAAGAAGTTCTGGAATATGGCCACCTGTGGCACTATTCTGGCAATTCCCAGGGAGTAGGGAACTGAGGAAAGAATTTATATATGTATTTTCTGTTCCAATATTTTTTTAGGTCCACTAGGGAGAAATGTTTGATGTAAATATTTATAAATCGGGAATATTTTTTCTATTTTGATGAAAATAATTAGCAATTTAGTTTTGTTTTCAAAACATTTAACATTAGTTTTTTACTTCAGTAAGCCGGAAAAAAATATTTGTACAGAAATAAAATAAATAAATAAATTCTTTTCCCAGTTCCCTATTCGTGGGGAATTACCAGAATAGTGCCACTGGGACGGAACTCAACCACTTCTTGACTGACTATGATGGGATTAGGCATGTTGGCAAATTCTAATATAAATTTTGGAATAAGGCCCTCTTCCAATTACTTGCTTATTTATGTAGACTTACTAATTCAAATAGAAGTAGGAAGTTAGAAATAGGAATTGCTTTTTCCCGTCCATTTTTAATAAAAAATTTGGGTCAGCAAGAGCTTGTTTATACTTTCATTAATAAAGCAGTCAAAATAAGTAACTATACATGAATTGGAACCACTTCACTTACTTATTTGACATGGTGACAAAGACCCCCCAATAAGTGTCATATAAGTAAGTAATTGGAAAAGGATCTAAGTTCTAGAACATGAACCCTTGAGACGAATCTGAACCATTTTTTAACCGATTATGATAGAGTTGGGTTTATAGGATGAAAATGAAAATCTAAACTGATTTTTGAAAGAAGTTACGAAATATGACCACTTGGGACTGATTTTAGCCATTTCTTAACCAGCCATTAAAATGTTTTTTGAAAGAAGTTCAGGAATATGGCCAGTGTTTATTTTGTCAGTTCATCTCAAGTGTGTTTCCCGATTTTTATAATGAATAAAAATATCAAACAAAACAAAGGAGAAAGAGAGAGAGAGAGAGAGAGAGTAAAAAGAGAAAATGTCCAGGAGCCATATCAGATAAATACGGTGGTTGTTCGATGATATTTATTGAGTTTTTGGCCAGAAGTTTGTTCACAATTATAGCCTTGTGAGATGGTGTGAGGTCGTGCTACAAAATCTATGAGTCTTCTTTTCACAAACCAGGCCTTTTTCGGCGAATTGGCTCTCTCAAACGCCGCATAATGCCTAGACAATATTCTGTATTTACCGTCTGACCTTCTGGTAAGAATTCCGATTACACAACATCACGATAATTCATAGAAAACAATCAACAATCATTTCGGAAAATTCAGGCATTTCGGAACTAGTCGAGTGGCAACGCGTTTCATAACCAAAAGAATCGTGTACAATGGAACGAATTGATTCGTGAGACAAAGAACAAATTTTCAGCGATTCGGCACATGTATTTCCATTACCAAATGTAATACAAAATTTGAGACAAATTCTAATTTAGATATTTTTCATTATAAAAATCGCAAAACACAATTCAGATGAACTGCTAAATAGAGCACTGTAAACAAACGGTTGTTTAAGCGGACCCCAACAAGCAGACTTTTTAAATAGTCATTTACCGTCGATTTTGACAGAATATGTTCCACCAGAAACTTTATGGAAAAACTCATAACAAAATAAACATGACAGACTTCCGTTGAAGATCGCATTCAAAATTACTGAAACATCGAAAAAGTCAATGGAAATCCTGCATATAGATTTCTAGTTTTTGAAAAACCATGTATTCTTCACAGTTTTTGATAATTTCTATTTAAATTTGTGACAGCCTTCTACATGAAGACTAGCGCCAGCAAAGAAATTCAAAGTGAACCAAATAACCCATGTTCACAGCAAAAGAAACCTAAAATCAAGCCCGGATTTGTAGTGAGAAAAGTTCTGAAAAATAGCAAAGTTAGTGTCGTAACCAAAGATCCTAAAGACAACACACTTCAAAGACACCAACCTATGGAACAACAAAAGGTGCATACCGATCAGGCTAGGCCAGGCTTGAGTAATCAACAGCTACAAAAGAATGATCCACTTAATCGACATCCTACACAACGAAGCAAATTACCGCACCATCTAGGACATCTTTTATCTAGTAGAGAAATCCATAAATACTAACAAGGAGTACTCCTTAAATTTCAAGAACAAAACGGAAATCCTCGAGCACAAAACTAGAGAGTTAGAAGAAATCGATAACGCAATACAAAAATTACACCAGAATCAGGATAAATTAATCGAACAAAATAATGCTTGTAACGTAACCGAAATAGGATCAAAATAGGCAAATATGTATATTTAAATTAATCAACCCAAAAGACACGCTGTCTCTGCATATTAGCGGCATACCAGACGCACTCAGTTCAGCTAAACACCGAAGAATTTAACGACATTTGCTATCTCATGGTCCATATAGAAATCGCTTTTAAAATCAAGTTAGTTACTACAATATGAATCCTATCCCTTCCAAAAACCAATGATTACCATTATTCCCTCACACACATGTGATGTTGTAAATGAACAAAATTATCAATTCATATACTTAAACCATGCATCGAGGTGGAAAAAGATCTGACTGTAGAAAGAAGACTGCAAAAGCCGTCTTATTTGCCAGAAGGCGTCCTTCAAGTTCAGACACGAAATAAATGATCAGTTCAGACGCTCCTGCAATCTGTCAATGAGGGGCAAGAGCTAGGCGTCCTTAACAGTGGCCAGGCTACCTTTCCGTGCATCAAGACAAAGCCTTATTTTTACATTTGACTTGCAAACTAGATGAACTAGTGAGGTCCACGAACTGCAGCTCTCCTCTATCAGGCCACTAGACAACAGGCGGTCGAGTTCTTTATGGATGGAGGATGGTAATTTTTTAATTACTTCATCCAAAATGGGCTTTCTGTTAAAACATGTTTGCAGTCATTATCGGCACCATTAATTTCGGACAACTTTTCCATTGTGGAGACATTCACTGGAAATATAATTTGTTTATTGAACGGTTGGAAAAAATTCATCCCGAGGTAAAGTTTTTGGGTAGGAGCCAAATGGAATGTTGTAAGATTGGTTTGGCCGGCGAAAATTACAGGTATTTTGATAAAACCAAGAATCGATTTTTTATGTCCATTAGCAGTGTTGATGGAAAAAGATGGAACTTCACTGTTGAGTGATTTAAAAAATTTGCACAGCCCGGCCAATACTGATATGTTGGCCCCACTATATAAAAGACCATTATAAATTTCATCTGCGATGTTTAATTGGATGAACAGTCTATTATCTCCGGTGGTGGATATAAGGGATGCATTTATATTTTTTTTGCAGGTTCGGCGGTTTTTCAAATAAAGCTTATTGCGGCTCAATTTTGTAGAATAATTTTTATATTGTACGATAATGATGATAATGTTTGTGTTGATGTGTTGGTTTTAAGACTAGTGTTGTATTGGTGATCTTTTAATCAATTCGGGATCTGTAGTTGAAGCAGCTTCCACAACTTTGTTCTTTTGGGGGTTAGAGATATTCGAATTTCATACGTTCGCCAATTTTCTCGAAGCGGGTTGAATTTAAAACAATTTTCCAAAATATAACTCTTACGATCACAACCACGGATAACTTCAGATCTTGATAAGAGCGTATCTAATTGGAGAGTCATCGTGATTAGGTCTTGGTAAAATTCATAGAAATTTTCCCCTCAATATACTGTTGCAAAAAACAATCGTTACAATCAACATCGCATACTTGTAATGCCAAACATAATACATGCAAAATACACTGGAACAATATATTCATAGCTGCAACGGAAGAACTACAATTTACATGTGCCATCAGCGAGTATAATTCACCCAAGACCAATCGTTAATGGAGTTCGACTATTGTAAAGTCAATATAAAGGACCTCACCGACTCTCTGGACCCCAACTGATAAAGGAGCACTTGCTTAACACATTAGAAGCTACAACCCAACCGTAGTTGTTAATTAATTTATTTATTTATATTGAAAAAAAATTTACAAATTTGACTTGAAACTATTAATTTAAGAATAATATTAATAATAAATATTAATTAAAGAATATAAAATATAAAATAAAATAAATCCGCATTGGATTTGAAAATTTGAAATATAAAAATAAAGTAACAAGTAAACAAATCACTGAGAGACATAAAATTGCCTAATCTACTTTTAAAATTATATCTTTTGTTAAACAAAAATCAAATAAATAGTTAATTCTATTGAAACTTTTACACATCATCTACTCTGGTTCATTATCGCCATAGTTGGTTCTGTGTCTATCTAAGTAGAGGAAGCCAGGATCTCTTAGTTGTCTACCAGGAAACTTTATTTTAATTGACTTTAGCACATCCGGTGCGTCGATTACTAGGTCTAATCGATTACCAATAAATGTACTTTTTAGCAATTCGCGTCTATTTTCAAGAGTTGTCAAGTTGTATGACTTGCACCCGGTTAAATATGGTGGTTGCCGCTGTATGTTTACGTAGTATGGTAGATCATAGTCATGGACCCATCCGTCTTTCCAGGTCACATTGCGTATAAACATCTTTTGAATTTTCTCAATACTCTAGATATGAGCTTCGTAGAACAAACACCACACATTTACAGCCTATTCCAGGTGGGATCGAACGTAGGCACAATACAAGATCTTAATTGTTTCCACATCAAAATTATCACTCGTCCAACGTTTGACAAAACCGAGCATGGAGTAAAGCTAATGAAGCTTAGTAAAGCTAATGTTTTCAACGAAAGTAACCCCTAGGTCCTTAGTCTCAAGTACTACCTGAAGGAGTACACCATTTATCTTGTACACTTGTGTAACAGGGTTGGTTTTTCGGTGAAATTATAGAGATTTACACTTTTAATATTGAGACTCAGAGAATTAAACTCGCACCATAACGCTAGGTTGTCAATATCTTCCTGTAGTTTATTGGCATCGTCGAGTGACTCGATTGCTTTGTAGATTTTGAAATCATCTGCGAACATCAGGATATTGGAGTGCTTTATCACTTCGGTAATACTATTTATGAAGATTGTGAAAATCTATGAACTAACGTGAGAGCCTTGTGGTACACCAGAGGTTGCTTGTATTCTATTTGACGTCTTATCTCCTATTTCAATATATTGGATTCAATTACTTAAATAAGATTTGAACCACGCTACGAACTGGCTGGAAAATCCGAACTTGAAAATATGTTCCAAAGTTTTACAATGGCTGATGGAGTCGAAAGCTTTTGCAAAGTCGGTGTATATTACGTCAACTTTTTTGTGCATCTCAATTTATTTAATAGAATAGCTAGTAAATTCTATAAGATTTGTAGACACTGATCGTTTTGGCATAAAACTATGTTGATATCGTGATAAATACCGTGAAAGCCCTGCTTTGAATGAGTTACATATTACTAGTTCAAATAATTTATGTAGGAATAGCAGATATAGATGTCTCTGTAGCAAAAAACATAATTTCTAGTTCAATGACTGATTGAACAAAATGCTTAGAGGGATTGCCAAATTTTTAGAATTTTTAAAAAATGAAGCAGGAGTATCATCAGAACCACATCCTTCTCCGAATCCTACCAATGCTCGCTGGATGTGTGGAGTAAACATGAATGTACTATATTCATTGCAGGTTGAATCTTTAAAACTATCAATGTCTTCCGCTTTATAAACAGATTGGAAAAACACAGCAAACATGTTGGTTATGACCTGTGGATCACAAGACTTTTGATCATTAAATTTCGTTCAGGCTGGGTAACCATAAAATTCGCGTTTGGTTTTAAAAAAATTCCAAAAGTGTCTGGGATCCCCCTTTATTTTATCCTTTAGATTACGAATATAGCTTCGGTATCTCAGTTCAAAATAATTATCATCATAGCAATGGTCGTCTACTGCATCTGGATGGGATTTTACAATTTGGTGGGAAGCAAGAAAGCATCCGACAAGATACAACCAGGTAATCCACAACCGCCCACACAAAGTAAATTCGTATGGCCTTGGAGTTACGATGCTCTACAAATAATACAACAACAAAATGAAAAAAGGAAGGTCAAGGTAAATTATTTTTTTATAATAATCTAACTACAAATTTAAGTCACTCAACATAGGAACATTCCAGAACTTCACCAATTGGTAAAGACAGGGGCGGTCCAGCCATAGGTGTACATGGTGCACTGCAACCAGGCGTATTAATAAAAGGGCGCAATTTTTAAAATAAATTCATAAAGTTTAAATAATTCAGTCAAACTTATTTTCAATCACAATTAAAGTTCTTAACTTATTATTCTTGTAGTAGTAATGCAATCGGGTTCGGCTAATGTTCCTTTATATGACAATATTATAATCTAGACCCAAATTTTTTTACGAGCTCTGTTGTCGTAGGTATCAAAAATTTAGAAGAATCATCTGTAGTTAATGATAATGATAATTGTTTTCAACACAAACACGTCATCATAAATAAATCAAATTTATTTGATTTTAGTGATCCGGCAAAATGGCATAAAGTGACCAAATTATTCAACTTATTGTTAAAAATGGCCCTATGCAAATAGGAAACATTAAGTTTGCCATTAAAAATAACAGAAAATTCAATCCAAAGATTTAAGAAAAAGTGATTGCAAATGGAGAAACTATTAAACGAAATTGGCTCATTTATTCCACATCGACGGATGCGGTATTTTGTTTTTGTTGTAAATTATTTGCATCTAATTGTATAAATACAGCATTTATCAATCTAGGATGTTACGACTGGCACCATTTGGCCAGATTAGTTCAGTCTCACGAAAATAGCTTAAAACATATGAAATATTTTAAATCCTGGAAAGAATTAGAAAACAGATAAAAATCTAATTCAATAATAGATTCTGATCTTCAGCGAGTTATGGATGCAGAAGTTCGACTTTGGCGAGAAATGCTTAGAAGGTTAAATATTTGTTGAATTTTTAGGAACACAATTACTTGTATTTAGGGGAAATCTGAAGTATTATATGACTCAAATAATGGGAATTTTTTAAAACTAGTAGAATTTGTAAGTAAATTTGATCCAGTGCTTTCAGAACATCTTAGTAAAATAAATAATAAAGAAACGCAAAACAAGTATTTGAGCAAAAACATCCAAAACGAATTGATCCAATTAATCTCACACTCAAAGATAAAATTGTTTCAATGATCCTGGAAGCAAAATATTTTTCTATCATAGTTGATTGTACTCCAGATCAAAGTCATGAGGAAGAGTTAACGTTTATTATACGGTTTATTTATCAACAAAATAATAATTTTGAAATAAGGGAACATTTCATTTCATTTTTAGAAGCCAACCATACCAAAGGGTCTGGTCTCACAGAAACGGTTATTAGTGAATTAAATGAAATGGGTCTTCTTATTGAAAACTGCAGAGGTCAGGGTTATGATAATGGCTCAAATATAAAAAGTAAACAAATAGGTATACAAAATCTTTTAAGAACCACAGAACCCGAGCTTTTTTCGTACCATGTATGTCTCACACACTAAATTTAGTAATAAATGATGCCGCTTAATGTTCGCGAGACGCCGTCCTGTTATTTGATATTGTGCAAAATATTTGTTTTTTTCGAGCTCTGTTCTTAAGAGATGGTCGGTATGAAAAAAGCATATTAGTTCTTTTACTTTAAAACCAATCAGTACTACAAGATTGGAAAGCGGAATTGACGCATTAAATACTCTAAAAGAACAGTTGGGCGATATTCATGAAGCTCTTATTGAAATTTCACTAACTGGTGATGCATCAACTATAAATGTTGCTGAATCTTTGGGGAAAAAATATTGGAATATAAGTTTATATGTACATTGGTTATTTGGTATAAACTTTTAGATACTATTAATATAGTAAGTAAATATCTTCAGAACCCCAAAATGAATATTATGTCTGCTGAAAAACAACTCGAATAATCTTTAAAATTTATTCAAAAGTTGAGATCAGATGAAGAATTTGAACAATTTTTACAAACAACGAAAACAATGGCAGACCAGCTTGAGGTACCCTGTTGTTTTCCAAGTACCAATGCATTACGTTCTTGTCGAAAGAAATTATTGTTTGGATATGACGGTGCAGAGGAAGTTATTGTGGAACCTAAGCAAAAAATTAAGGTTGAATTTTATTTCTATTAACAAAAGATTCCAACAATTATCTGAACATACAAACAATTTTAATTTTTTATATGACATTCAACAATAATCCACTTTGTCGCATTATGATTTGAGAACAAAATTTTTCAATTTAAAAAAATTTTTACTAATGGTATTTCTTCGGACATTGACGATTAAGACTTATTAAATGAGCTTAAAATAATATCAACTTAGATAGATCGGCATACTGTTCCTATTGATGTGCTAAATTATATTTTTACCAACAATTTAGAATTTGCATTTCCAAATACAGTCATATCCATCAAAATATTGTTAACAATATCAATTTCTGTAGCATCTGGTGAAAAAAGTTTTTCCAAATTAAAAATAATTAAAAATTATGAGAGGAGTACTATGTCACAAGAAAAGCTTAATGGCTTAGCTATTATGTCGATCGAATGAGATATAGTCGAAAAAATTGACTATAATAGTTTAATTGAAAAGTTTGCTAAAATAAAAGCAAGAAACATTAATTGTTTACAGTAGGAGTGAAATTGTTTAATGTATTCTTTTTATTATATTGAATTGGATTGTTTTATTATAATTTATTTTATTTAAACATTTGTAATCTGAAATACTGAATTTGTGTTATTTGTAAGAGAGGAATAATAGGCCTGCTGGAGATACCTCATAAAAAACGCATCATTTTCTAACCTCTTTATGCTATTTATACGCCCAGACTTTTAACTGCCTTCGTTTAGTGTAATCCCATAAATAGTTTTTGTCAAAAAATAATTTTGTACATATTTCCAAAATAATTTTCATAATCAATGATTTTTAATTGTTAATGAAAAGGAGTTTTGACAGTATAAAATTATCTAATTAACTTATGTTTTTAAATTGGAAATAAACAAGCAAATTTTTATATTTCTTAATTTAAAACTTTTAAATTTAAGATTTCTATTAACTTTGAGTTTAAACTATACCTTAAATACAAAACAATAGACAGAACTCTCAATGTAATGGCACTTGGGTGATGTGGAATAGAAAAATCGTAAGAATCAAGTGGTTATAATAAAATTAAGTACAATAAAAAACCAATAAATAAAAGAAAAAGCATCGACCAAAATAAATATACGAAGGGCAAAATAAAATGTAAAAGTGCACCACTGGGTGAAGATCAATTGGCCTTACAAAAAGCACGATCAATTGTTCAAAAAAAAAATACTAATTCCATGCAACTTAATATTCAAGTTTGACTATAATTTGTTTTGAAATGGAAAACCGAAAGTATGAAAATGCAGAATTTCCTAAAAACTGCGTTCTGGCTCAATAAGAAATTGAAACCCAGAGTTTATTCTGTCTTTAAATTGATATTTTGAAATCAAGAATTTCGGGATTTTGATGTTCGGATTTTTGTAACTGGGATTTTGAATACGGGATTTCGAGGATAACCCATTTTACAATAAGTTATATAATTAATAATCAAACTTGCATTACCAGTATGATTTAATTAATAGCGACATGTAACCTTTGTACGTCAGCTAATGAGGTAGGAGTCTGTATACTAGATAGGCACAAGCCAATATAATACAAAATAAAACCTAATGCTGAAAAAATGGAAAATCCTGTGTTGCCCCATGTATGTATGTATAACCGTAAACAATATGGCTAAAATAATTCCACAAATTAATTAACATTATTTATTGTTCTACCTAGCAACTAGGCTCTTATCTACAAACAACAATAGCTTCCGTTTATACCGATACAATTAAATCTAGCAACAACAATCAAAACAATTCGGTAATAAACGATGAAATTTTTCAACAAAAATTTAATTTAAACAAAGTAGAAACAAAACAAATCCAAAGTCAAGAAGATTTATTAAAAAAAAAGAAAAATGTAAAGAAAGAAAATTCTTTTTCCATTCACAAAGAAACGGAAATCTTTTATAATTAAACCACAAATTTATTTATTGTTTTTTTATGTTCGCATTTTGTGGGCCACAAATTAAAAAATAGCTATTAGCTATGGAGCTGAAGATGCTGTATATTTTCCAAATACCAAAAACATAATAATATCGAAAACATAGCTCATTAGTACGGTGCTTATATTGGATTTTATTTTACCACTTACGTAACACAACACACTATCTTCACTATATACGTATGTATATGACATTTTATATATAGAACCACTTCATAGGTCAATTACATTGTGATAAAAAGATACGTGAGAGCAATCATAATAAACTTGGAAATATTATTATTACTATAAAGTAGAAAAAGGATCATAAAGACAAGCACACAATATCTCGTATACATATACATATAGAGACAACACATAATATCTTTAAGTTAAAGCTACAAATGAACATAATAATAAAAGAGGCATCAAACAGCCAATACTGATTATATTTTCTCAACAACATGCGGTGTGGTTAAAGAAATGTTTCTGGCCCCGTGCAGCATACCGCACAACATAAACGTGTGCGATACCAATTTTCATTGTTTTTTGTACGTAAAACCACATCTGATAATCAATCAAAGCAACAGCCATCGTTTGTTATAATAACAAACAAAATATATTGATAACGTACCTATAGGAGAACCAAAATGAACAAATTATCGTATCTTAAAGAAATATGTTCGCGTTTTGCACAGGAAATAAATTTCACTGATTAGATTTATTATTTTGGCCGCCGCTCTAATTAATGTAATCAAACATTAAATATTTACGTTACAAATTTTTTCGTTTCTTGCTCTGGGATCTCGTATATACCTAGTATGTAGCTATGTACAACACTACTGTACTATATATACATCCACAATACATTTTTCCGCTATTGTCATGATGATCAGCGCGCGCGATGATTATTTTGGTCTGGGCAATATATCTGTGCACTCAGTGCTATAAAAATAATTAAAAAAAAATTGTTTTTCACTTTTTTTCTATCTCCCGACTTTTGTTGGTATGCCGAACCATAATAACATTACGTTGTTTGCTTGTGCTCTAACAGTTAACTCGGCATAATAAATAAAGGAAGTAATTAAGTCTTGCGATCTTTTTTTGTTGTTATATATTTTTAATGTGCATACGAGTATATATGGTACACACATTTATTTATGTTATATGTATAATAATGACTGGGAACTGATTTATTACTAAATTTGAACATAAATTTTTTATGGCCAATCATGTTTGTGTAGACTAGAGTGGTGAGTTCAAGAGATAATAAAATTTCTAGAATCTACTCTACCGAAGTGTATTTTTGGTCGCTGACTTCAATTAATTGGAAATAGAAAATGTTGTTAAAAATTTATGAACAAAACTAGATTTATGAAAATATCGTCGGCCCAGGATTATAGTACGCTAGGTGACAATACTTGTTTCAATCATAAAAATAGTAAAACCTTAAATTTTCGTGTAAAAATAGCGATATCTAATTATCCATATAAAGTCTCACTTACAAACAAATTTCTTAGCCGACTTTGTCTGTATGTGATCAAATTTATATGCAGCGATTTGATGGTTTGATCAATTCAATCCCAAAGGCCGCCTTAGCTTCTGTTTTTTTTTTGAGTTTTGTTTCAATTTATTATACATTTTAGCAGTAATTAAATAATTTAGTTTAAAAAAAACATTTTACTGAACGATATATTTGAAAAATAAAATTCTAATAGTTTATAGGAGCTCCTTTAACTGGGTGACTGAAGGAGTGGACTGTCACCAACCCTATACTCGTAGGAGCGAGATGGAAGTAGCACAGTGCGGTCGAAGGAAACTTCAACACAACGGAAAAGACGTTTAGATAAAAAGAAAGAGAAACCTCTAGAAATGCTAGCGAAGAAGGATCAGGATGCTAAATGTGTAAGACTTGAGAAAAAATGCTACCTGTAGAAAAAATAAATCAATTGATCAACATGAAGCATGCTTAGACAAACACCGCCAACACATGTCACAGGTTCGGGCAGTTGAAACACCAGATCAACGTGAAGCTCGATTGAAACATGACTAACAATGTCACTCACAAGTTAAGCCGCTGAAGCACCTGAACAACGTGAAGCTCGTTTGGAAAGAGGCATTCGAACAAGCCATCAACAAATTCTGCAACATCATCTGCGAAGTGTGTACAAAGCGATGCTATCCAAATCAAGTCGCCAAGTCAGCATAATAACAGTTCCATACTTGCCTGCATCTCCAAGGAGGCAACTCTATTGAAACCATATTGGAATAATCTCAATCCCGGTGCAATTCCTAATGTTATTCGAGTGTTATCACAGGCTGAATAACGTATATGCTAGCACGAATCCATGCATTTCAAATTGGTCAAATTCACCGAACTCTTTAGACAATATGGATTCCGTGGTCAAGCAGTGTTTTGTGTTCAAGGCATCTTTGAAGTAACTGAGAAGCTTCCTGCAATGTAGCCCAGATCTTCGAGCAATGCTGGTATAGTGGTTGTCACTGAGCGATTGGAGAACCTCGGCATAACGCGCGAGACCTCAGTATGTCGTGACAGAATCATTAGTTCATTGCGATAGCTGATTGAAAATAATCCACTATACCCGCAAACACGAGCCACAACCATCAGAAGAGCATGCAAAACAGCAAGAAATAAATCAATACATGCCAATTAGTGAAACTGGTCGAATATTGAGAGAATCGTGGCATCAAGGAATGCCAGAAGTCTTTACATCAGGCTACGCAGGTATTCAGTGCTGTGCTATGGTATGGACAAACGTCACGCGAACGTCAATACTTCAACCAAGATCTTGGAAAATAAACACACTGAATCATAATATGATTGAGGGTGATAGAAAATATCAGAAAATCGATACTTTATCTGTGGAACCAATTGATCCAAGTGGTTACCTACTGGTACGAAACTTTGATGTCATCAAGGGAGACGTCAACATGTATAACCAGTCTTTCTTCCTGGAATATGATGAAGCACCAGTTCTCTATGGTAGTCTTCAGGATTCAAATAATGACCCTAAATCAGGCATATTCCAACATCACAAAGAAAGCAGGCATTTTGATACCTGAATCGAAGTCATTGGGAGTTATGTATTACGATAACAAGTACTAATTCATAGACTCTCATTCGTGCGGTCAAAAAGGTGCAGCAGCATCAAATGGCAAAGCATGTATAATCAAATGTGACAATATTAAGGAGTTCGTACGAGTGTACAAACGCTGTACAGGAACACAGAACAGACAATATACATTATATTACATCAATGTGATTCCAAAGAGCGATATTGTCAATATTGAAGATTTCCAACAACAACAAATAGAGTTGCAACATACTGATACAGTGCCAGCACACAAATTAATACATCAATGGGCCATTCCAGTTCAAACATAAGTAATGGCCCCGATCGATTGTGGACAGCCAGATGTTGATGAAGTATTGGAAGTATCGGAAAATATCAACGAATTCACACGCAAGACAAGAGACAATATTGTGAACGAGCACCACGAGTCGAAAGCCGAAGAATTCGCAAGGTACTTCCTGTTCCCATATGGAATCAATGGATTGAAGGAAGACAGACCAGTCAAAATAACACCACTTGACTATACTTCCAATATCAAATTCTAGGCGAAAATTTAGTACTTCAACGAATTGATTATCTGTACTATGCCTTGTCAATGTTTGAATGTCTTCGAACGAAATCGACAATTATGGCGTGTGGAAAGAAAGTCGAAGGTCAAGGTGGAATGGTTGAGGATGTACACCTCTACATCAAGAACTTGAGAGGTTCATCTGCATATTGGCCAGCAGCCAACAATGAATTGGTTGAACAAATAAGATGTCTTGGACCTACATAATTTGTAACATTATAGCGTTATAGCGCTTTTCAACCAATTAATGACGATCTTGCGGCGCTACAAATAAAAACTCGCGATCATTCAAATACTAAACAGTTGATGTTTCGAACATCGAGCGTCCAGGCTCTCAAACCAAACAAAATATTAGAGAATTTCCTATGGAGTGCGAATTTTACCAAAGTTTTCGTCAATCAAACGAGACTCCGTTAAACGTTATCTTCAAACCAATTTAAGTTTAACCAAATCAGTAACTTAAAAAAAATATTATTTAAATATTTGTCCTGCGTCTGAATACTGAGTTTAACTACTGTAAAATTGGAAACAGACTACATCTATTTGTTTCTAGATAAACTAATTAGGAATAAAAGCATGCAGTTTTGCGACTCTGTCTTCAATTCTTGATTATTGCATATTCGTGGTCGGCCAATGCGCTTAATGAACTCAAAAATTGTAAAAACAGATGTACCTGAGATAACGAACTAGATCACTCAACTGATGAAATTATTTTCTCGAAACGAGAGTCTTGCAAAATTCGAGCAAATTGTACAAATTGAAGATGATGCCAATGTTAGTGATTTTGGACGGAAATCTGTGAAAAGTTTAGATTCTAAAATTAGAGTGGATAATGATAATAACCCCGCTGCAGTTTAAATTTCTTCTAAAATTTCTGGTTACAATATCCCGGGATCTTCAGAATTGAACATTTAGTGAAATCCAAAAATATTTTCGAATTTCCTGTTGTGAATAAACTATATTACGTACATACTTCGCGGAACTGCAGTTGAATGGTATTAGACCATGATAGAACGTAATAAAAATGTTTCTTGGACTGAATTAAAATCTGAAAATGTTTTCAAGAACGATGATCTAAATTTGACTTACGCTATCAGATTGACTCCAGAAAATAAAAATATCGAGAAACTTGTTATCGTGACTGTCTCATGCCAGGCCACTCTCAGAATGATTCTATTTCAGATGCCACCAAAGCAAACTAATAAAATTTAGGCATTGAAATTGACGTCGACGCAAAATTAGGCTTTCCAGCGTGGTGCGTCCAGGCTCCCAAACTGAAAAAAATATTAGTAAAATCCGATTGCAACACGGATCTCCGTGCAGCTTTATTTTGGTGTTGGCACGGTTTCTTGACACTCTAAATATTTTTAGTTTAGAATCAAGACTAAAAGAAAATATTATAATCAGGACTCAGGAGTAATTGTATTTGGAAAATTCCAGAATTTATTTAAATATACACGCCGCAAGATTAGGGACAACGTGGTAAAATTATATATCTCCTGACTCATTTTTGCGGTAGTCTGTTTATTTGGAAGTGGTAGTTCTAAAGAAAACTGTTTGTAAATCTGACGGCAAAAAAAATTAACTTATTGGGTCTATTTTTGTATGTTAATTTTCTATTTACATAAAGTATGCCGTGCTAAAAATTTCATGTAAAAAAAGACTCCATCAGCTTATTTGTAATGCGCTAGATGTCACATTCCAAACTTTAACAGTCCTCAATTGCGTTGCTCGGAAAATAGTTTCGTTTTTTTCCCAACAGAGGACTAAATGTAATATTACATAGCCAAATTGTTATTATATATTTTGACAGCTGATATAGCAGGGCTTATTTGTGCAAAAAATTGTTTAATTCTGCCTAATAGTTTTGTGTTTGGTACCATATAAAATGTGGACAATCGAAATCATTATTATCGGCATATTTTAGTTTTTATTATCGAAAAGGCAAAAATTCAGATCAAGCAAGAAAAAAATTGTGTGATGTGTATAGAGAAGATGTATTGACAGAACGTCAGTGTCAAAACTGGTTTTCAAAATTTCGTTCTGACAATTTTGATCAGTTCAAACTGATGAAGATAAAATAAAGGCATTGATTTTCTAACCACTAAATAACAATTCGTAAGATCGCTGACAAACTAAATTTATCGAATTCGACCGTTTATAATCACGTTATGGTGGTTTAGTTTCAAAACTTGACATATGCGTTCCACATGTTCTTACAGAAAAAATTTACCCTGTCGCATTGACGTCTGTGATTTCCTTCTCAAACGTCAAGAAAATTATCCATTTTAGAAGCGTATTATTATGAATTTTGAACCGTCTAGGCACTTCGTAAACTGATATTTATCAAAAAAATGTGATGCTGTCTTTTTGGTTTACTGGACAATACCACGATTAATTCTGGTGTACTGTCATCAACTGAACAAATTGAACGAACTACTAGACTGATTTATACCACGATAATGCAAGACCTCATGCAAGTTTGGTATTGCAGCTATATGGATGGGATGTACTACCACACTCACCATATTCTCCAAATTGGCACCTTTTGATTATTTTGTGCCGGTCTCTACAAAATTTTTAGACGGCAAAATCTTTTCTTCAAAAGTGGACGGCAAAAATGCATTCGATCAGTTTTTTACCAGCAAAGATCAGAAATTTTATGAGCGTGGAATTATGCTACTGCTAGAAGAGAATTTGTATTTCAATAAAATCTTTATTTAATCGAATGAGATAGCAAGAACATTATATGCATAACCATATTTCGGCTGGAAGCTTTCGTTTAACTTTGATAAGGTTGCGAATTATAAGTCTTCAAAAAAAATATTCGCGTTTTGATTGCGGAAAGTAGAACACACGTAAAAGATATACTGAAAATATTCAACTGTAAGACAATCATTCAGAGAATAAATTTAATGTACTAAAATTGTAATTTAGACTAGAACAGGGAAATACGCTAAAATATATTATTTAGATACTTTGCAACTCAATAAATTGAGTGTGATTTATTGCACTGTTAAATTATTCACGAATCAAGTACATTTAAAAATTATAATTTTTAAAACAGAATCTATTTAAAAATATAAAATCCTAATGAATTACACACATAAGTAAAATAACAAATTAAAATCATGTGTGAATTAGTTAACAAATAAATGAAAAGTTAATTTAACAGACAAATTATCAGAATTGTTTATTGCAATTTTTCGATAAAAAAAGGTGTATTTTATCAAATTGGGCCAATAACAAGCCACTTCCACAGATTTGGACAAGATACGACTATATAGAAGGGATCGGCCTACCTATAGAGAATATTTTCCGGTTACGTTTTTCCTACTAAATGTAGCCTTGTTAGTAGCAGTTTTGCTATTGCGTGCACCAATCTCTGGTATTGGCTTGTTATTGGCCCAGAATGATAAAATATTCAAAATTTACGGTGGCAAATTACTATTAATAAGGTTACATTTACTCCGCTAGGAAAAACATTTTACCGGAAAATATTCTCTATAGATAGACCAATTCGACCTATATAGTGGTATCTTGCCCTTATCTTTGGTAGTGGCTTCTTATTGGCCCAATTTGATAAAATACTCAAAATTTACGTTGGGAAATTGCTCTCAACAAGGTTACATTTTCTCCGCTAGGAAATATTATTTCGGAAAATGTATAGATAAGACAATTCGACTTATATAATGGTATTTTGTTCTAATCTCTGAAAGTGGCTTGTTATTGGCTCAAATTGATAAAACACTCAAAATTTTGAGTGAAATATTGCAATAAACATATTTATAAATATATTTTTTTGTTAACGCTTTAATTTTATTTATTTGTTAACTTTTTCTTTATGTTATTTATATATTTCTCCTTTTTAATCTTTATTATGTATTTATTTATTATAATAACAAATTTTTATAAAGTTTTCACTAATTTGCTTTTATAAAATATTAACAGTGTAAATCACCAAAATTAAAACAATTCAATATGGCGGCTATTGGAATATACTTGAATCCAATAAGAATTCCGTGTCCACCATGTTTTCCACTTGGAACAGTATAAGTATACGTGCTATTTTTTGTTAGCAACTTCAAGGCTCTTGGTTTCTTCTAATAGAGAACTTCATACTCATTCGGAATACACAGTTCGAAGTACCAATATTAAGTAAATCATTTTCGCAACGGTCGCTGAGATATAATGGAGTAACTATTGTATGCTGGAGAACTTCAAGAATTAGAGTACGGTTTATTAGAAAAAGTAGATATATAATTTATTAAAATAAAAGTTAATTAATTTAAAAAAAGTTACATCATGTCTAATTTGATACCCTAAGTGTTTTTTTCCAGTTCATCGAGATGCAAAATCTGAGTATTTCAAAATTATTAAACTAGAAAGCTTTATAATTGAGCTATTTAAAGCTTTTACTTATAAAATGATATGAAAATGGAAATCATTTCTGCTGGTAAATATTCCAAGATTAAATATTCATATACATTAAAACATTTTCCATTACAAGGGCTGTAAATACCGGATTAAACCATTTACTAATCCACGAAATGGATGTACAATATTAATTTTCATATATACAATTCCACTAAGTAAGTACGTATATTATTATATGAAATTACAAAGAACACACACACACAGACACACACACACACTCAAATAGCACATTAAATAATTTTCTTTTTATCCTTAAAACAAAATTTTTCTTCCGCCAAAATAAAAACATTTTCTTCGCATTTCTTGTTACATCCGAAAATCAAATAAAAAAAATTATTTTTTAATTAAACTTTTTATGACGTTAAAATTGAAAAGTTTTTTTTCGGTTTATAAATTAAAAAATACTTACAAGGTGGATTTTAGAAGATTTTTCGTTTTTCCAAAAAAAAAAATATTTAATTTTCACTAGAATTATATGTTTAAAGATTATTTAATCCAATTTCATTTTATATAATATTTATATAATTATATAGCTAGATATTAAAAAAGCTCCACTAAAAGCACGTAGAACACACACAACACAAAAAAAAATATATTTTTTTTTTATTATAAGTAGAAAACACTTTAACACAATTTAACTTTAATATTATTTTCTAAATTTTCCACATTTTTCTCATAAAATAGATTTTTCACTGTAAACTAGAATAAAAAAAAACTGTAAAAATATTTACCGCTACACAAAATAAAACACAACCGTTTTTAAAACGATAACAATAAAAATTCACGTGCGTTATTTACCACCGATTGAGAAAACTAAAAAAAAAAATCCGATACACAAAATTAATAAAAAGAAAAAAAATTTGCGATTTAATAATCGAGTAGAAAAATTATTAAATTAATAAAAATTTGGTTAACAATAATATTTATAATATATTGTTATGATGATACACATATACACACGCACATTGATTTATTATATAAAAATTAATTAATAAACTAAATTTTTAAAATAATTAAAAATGAAAAAATGTAAACATTAACACAAAATTAAACGAAACGATCCTTTCAGTATGACATTTAAAATTCAACTGAATATTGAACAGAAAATAACTGTTTTCCACGATGTTCTTTGAAGCTTTTATATTTTTTGTTTTCAATATTTTACTTGTTTTCTGTGTCGGTGTAACAGTATTATTGCATGTGTGTGTGTATGTAAAACAACAGACAAAAACAGATATAAAGAAGAAAGCATGACCGAAATTAGAGTTATATCGTGTCTCTAATATATACCGTAGATTTTCCTTTTATTCGGAAAACGAGGAAAATTTTTGCGAGATGAAAATGTGCACGATTTATATTTTTTGTTGTTGTTGTGTGTTTAAAGAGTGATCATAACAAACATTAATACTATAGTATAGTATCGCCAGTTGGTATATACCGTTATGTTGTCGTATGATACACAAAAGGTATAGGAATATGTTTACCAACAACAAAAATTATAAATTGCTTAATTTTCTTTCTAAATTAAATCTTAAACTTTCATTTAATTATATCAAACCGTATATTCATAGAAATTAATTAATATTCAGTAAAGTTTTATGTTTTTTTTTTCTTGGGGCGGTGTTGTGCCAGAGACATAATATAGAAAATGAGCCCACCCACAGAGCTTTATTTTACACATATGGCTTAATATCATTAATTTGTATCATTAAATTTTATGATGTTGATGTTTTGAACAAGCTTAGGGCAAAGTAGTATAGCGGAAGGCTCCCTTGAGGAATTAAATATTTATAATATTTTGTGCGTATGGTTTTAAACCGACCTTGTACACATAAATTAATAAACGTCGTGCCTAGACTGTGTCATAATCTACATTATATATCGTTTATCGTGGATTCTGTTCGTGCAAATTTTCATAAATCGTCAAGTTTTGAACCGTTTTTAATCAACTCAAAAAATAAAACTCGAATTGTGTTTCGTGAATTTTTTCTGAACTGATGTACCAATTTAAAAAAATAGTGTATATGGTCTATGGGTCATAAGAATGGTTTTTAGCTGCTAAAAATTACGCTTCCATAGTAGTATTTTCGAACGATAAACTCAAAAACTACTGCACTGATTTGAATAAAAATTAATATATACATTTTATGGGTCGTGAGGAGTGATTCTGCAGGTTTTGGGAACGGGCTTTCATTTCGATTTTTGCGATTATATTGAAAAGATATCATTTATAGGAGAAATTACTAGGAGCCAAAAGATTGTAAATTAATTTTGCAACGATATCGGACCAGATCGGTTTTTCAAAATTTAAGTGGAAGTGACGATTTTTTGACAAGAAACTGTTTAAGAATAACGTTGTTCTAATAAGGAATATAGCATCCGTTCAAAGATCCAATATAACGAAATTTTGTCTTTATGCAAGGCATATTCTCTTTAAGGCGAGATGGGGGCGGTGTAATTGTTCGTACCTACGAATATAAACCGAAATATGTATCATTTTCGGGGTTGCGAGGTATTGATTACGGTTCCGACCTTTGTTTTTCTGAATTCGAGATAGGAGGCGGTATCCTTACTGGTGCTCACTTATACTACGAATGTGGGGTGGTTGGCAATTTTTTTTTTTCTTTTATTAAATAATTTACATGTTAGGCCTTTTTACAATTCTCTTTATAACTAAGGACAATCATCTTATATAAAAATGATAATACAACAGAAAAAACTATAAATATAAATTTAAGCTAAATTTTTATTTTCTTCTCCTTCTTAAACTTAAATTTTTTCTTGTTTTAATACAGAATTAACAATTACTTCTAATAAAATGAACAAAATATGGAATACAATACAATTTATAAATTTAGAAACGAGAAATAGGCAAAACCTTCCTGCTTGAATTGATTCAATCTGACAGTGGATTGCAAATTAGGATTAAGGGAATTCCAAAGCTTTACAGCATACACGAAAAATGGACCCTGGCGCACTTTAAACTTACAATAAGAAGGCAGATGGATATTGAACAGCCGGGAAGATCTGAAAAACTTTACCATATCAAAAAGATAAGAAGGTTTATGATAAATGATTATTTTATACAAAAATAAGACTGTAGTAAAGTTCAGATAATCAGATAAATCACACTTAATCATCCCCGACTAGAACCGGTGCAATAGATTGAATTTATCAATATGAGTAAGAATCTGATTCTTCATGACCTTCTCCAAGAACTTCGATAAACAAGGAAGTATACTAATTGGTCTGTAATCATGCAGTTCAACAGGCCTACAAAAGAAATAGGAATACCATCTACACCCAATGATTCAGACTGAATTCCAGAGATTTTTTCGTTTACCTCAATGTCCGTTACATTACTAAAACAAAATGCATTAACAGAATGAGAGCCAATGTTATCAAAATCCATCAAATTAAAAGTCGGCCCTTGAGAACTTGCAGCAAAATGCGTAGAGAATTACATCGGTTGAAAATCGGTTGAAACTGCTTGCTTATTTTTAGAGAGACCAAACTTTTGAAAACTGCGCCATAGCACGTCACTTGGTAGGTCTAGATCAAATATATTTTTTTTAAAGTGCCGTAATTTAGCCGACCTGATCAAACTGGTAACCCTGTTACGATAAACTATATAATGCTTCCAAGTGGTATCATTTATATTAGATTTCCAAACTGCGTGTAAGAAGTCCCTAATATTGCGGAGCTTCAGGATAGAATCATCGAGCATTAACACATCATCAGACGGCTTCTGATCAACTCTGCGCAGGGAAGCCGATCTATACAGAGACTTGGCAAGCAATGAATTAAAATACTTCAATTTGACATCAATTTCTGGAATAGAAAAACCCGTTCCCAGTCAAGTTGATTAGCCTCTGCAATCAATTTGTTCTGGTCAATATTTTAAACAATCGAAAACAAAAACTGACGCCACTAGAAACATCATCACCAAGTGATGATATGAAATCCTTCAATTCCTTTACAACAAGTGTAAGTGAAATGACATTCGTGTTAAAATCCCTAAGGATGAGAATATTAGTATACCTACTAGATTGATCCCGAACGGTTTTTGACAAGAAACTGAAACATTTCGGCCCGCGATTTTTGTTTTCTCCAGTGAAGCCACTTTCATGGTTTGCGGGTTCATGGGATTAGGAATATGGCATCCCTTTTAAGATTCGAGATGGATAAATTTTAATTTATGCAAGGCGAGGTAAAGCGATGTCATTTTTGATATATACTAGCTGATATCTACGCCTGTAGTTCATGGATAGGTGTATAATTTTCGGGATTTCTGGTGATGAAGGGAGGACCGTGTTGTTTTGATACCTTACTACTTTTTGATATCTACGCCGATAATGCCGATATGAGTGTCATTTTCGTTACCGACTTTTGTTTTGTTTTTTTTAAATTCGTAGGGACGGTATCCTTTTTGGTGCTCACCTATACTTTATCAACAACAATATGGGGTCAATTTCGAAGATACTGATAACATTCCTCACTTTTGTGTTCCGCAAAGTGTGGTCTAGGAGGGGGGGGGGGGGGGGTGTAAATGTAAAACACCTACCCTACTATCTACGCATATAATGCTGACATGGTTGTCTTTTTCGGGATACAGATTATGTTACTGACGTTTGTCCTTCGCAAGTCGATCTGGTGGATGTAATTTTCGGGGGTAAGTTTTATTTTTTTTATCTTATTTATTGTATACTTAGATTGTACGTTTTTATTGCACTTGCCGAAGCAGTTTGAAAATAGTTAACAATTATTATTTTTTATAAATGGCTAAAACTTTAACCTCACATTCGTTAATTTCAAACATTATTTTCATTCTTCTATTATTTTTGCTTTAATTTTTCACCTTAAATTTTAATTATGGTTCACAAAAAATATTGAAATTATAGTAATATGTATTATTATTTCATATTATTTATACATATTTAATTGTTGTTATTATTAGTATTGTTTTCGTGATTAAAAATTTTTTGTTTACCTTAAAAAAAGAAAACAGAAAATGTTTTATGATATGATATAGTATGATAAGAGACGTACAGGCCAACAATCATGGCGATCCTAGGTATGTATAGCACATTCCTGGCGTTACCCTAATCCAAAATCAAAAGCACATTTGAAAAAGGAATCGTACTCCAAAATTATGTTGGCCCAGGCCCTGCCTGCATCCTCATATTGAAGGTAATATAAGGAAAGGATTAGTTAGTCACAGAAACGACTAGGGCGCCACGCAGCAAACTCATTATCTAACTATTTTGTTTTGGTCGGATGCTTAAAACTTGAAAACGACTGGACTAAATAGGACACTTCTGCGGGTTAGCTCGTAATTGCTACGCGAATTTGTGCACATTTTGTTTTTCAGTTCAATTCAATTACAGTTGAACAGGTTAAACGCTGTAGGCGGTCATTCCATTCGACAGCTCAGCATATTGTTTGTTCTTTCTGATTTGATAATTTGAGCTGTATGGAGATACTTTGATCACAAAAATATGAGTTCATTGTTTTTGTTTGTCGGCGAAAACCTAACCCCATTTCCATTGGAATGATCGGTAATCGATTAGTTTTGTTTTTCCAGTTGATTTCAAAAATTTAACTTGCATCTTTTTCGTTCGTTTGTTTTCTTTATTTTAGCTATTTCAATGGTAAATAATTGATTATTGAAAAGTTTATGTGCGATTTATACAAAGTGATGATCATTTACAGTTCGATATTTGTTACGATGTCAAGAAGAGGTCATGGTAACATTGATCGGCGTTCTCAGAATGCAACGCGACACCGAAATGTCGCAGCACGTCAAACGGAAGAGGAACGTGTTATTGAACAACATCGTCGACAACAACAAATTACGGTGAACATTGAACGTGCAGCCTTTCGATATGTGCCAAACATGTATTGAGCACGTTCAATTGGGTCAGATGTCTGCCGTTTGTCAGCATTGCAATGCAGTTAAATTTGAGAAACACCCGCCTGGATTGCGTAGTGACAAGGTGAAATTGCCAGATTTGCTCAGAGCCATTGCGCACGCTGACTTTACGGTGAATCACCTACTTCGAACCATTTCTTGCAACAATCAAGATGTACAACGATCATGTACCACACACAAAACACATCGCGATATAATACAAACCAACACTTATCTTCCCAACAAAAAATAAAATTACAGAATTTGCCTCCAACTATACAGATTCAAGCGCAAATTTTTCATCTTGCTGGATCGCTCTTGCCGCATCCAGATCAAGAACACAAATATCTACAAATATACTTTCTTGTAAATTCACATGATGAAGTAAATCGGCATTGTGCCGTCTCTTTAGTACAACGAAAAGAGAAATAGTCCAGCGATAGTAGCGAATGTTACACGAACACAATCAGCTCATCAAACAACTTCGTTAGAACAGATGACAACAGCATTGTCATAAAAGCGGACAAACGACCAGCAGGAATTCAAAAACAACAATACAATGCAACTCAGTTAGTGAAATTTTAATTGTTGTTGTTGGTGAAAATTTTGAATCGCGTGAGATAATCATCAAATACCGAACTGGAAACGCACTACAGCGAATAAGTGAGACATCGATTGAATATTGCACTGCAATATCCGCTTATGTTCTGCCGTGGTAAAGACAGATATAATTTGAGATACAAAGCGATAAATCCGACCAATGCTGGGTAACCATCAGTTACACGTTTGGGAAATTTCCATAAGTGCCTGGGGATCGCGTTATATTTTATCTTTTAGATCGCAAATGTAGCTTCCGAATCTCAGTTCAAAATAAAATTCAACATTGTTTATATATACTATTTAGTACTTATTGAATGGAGTACTTATTCGTTAATTTGACGTCATCAGCAGTTGTATTTAATTTAGGGACCGCTATAGTTGATGGTGATGTTCCTCAGTTATATTATTATTCCGTGATGATCTATAATTTGTTGCTAGTGATAATATGGTATGCTTATTATTCATTAGACGAGGTGTTTTGTTCTGGCTGGCTTCGGCCATAGATACATGGATATATACACTGAGAAAAATTTTGGTTTGTAAAATTAAAAAACGAAGTTTTTAATTTCTCAAAGTTATAAATTTTTTTGAATTTCAAAAGTATTTTTTTGAATTTAAATGAAATTTTTGCAAACTAATAAAAAGCTTTTTTATTTTAAAAACATATTTTGTAAAATGATTTATAAAATACTTTTTAAATTTAAAAAGTTTATTTATTTAAACTTAATAATTTATTTCAAAAGAAGTGTTTTAGCATTTAAAAACAATTTTTTTGATAATAATGATAACTTACGAAAATGTTTATATTTATTGTTTTGCCGGAAATCCCGTTGTATTATTTTTCAATTCGTCTAAATTTTTTTTTTTAAGTTTTTTCGGCTATTTATATAATTCGCCAAATCGATATGTTCTTGTGTTATACTAAAGGTATGAAGGTTTGAATATTTCCAGCTTGGTCGTTGCAACTTAATGAGTTCTAACTGAATAGAACAACTTTTTATCAGTACGAAATGAAATCAAGCTGCCAAGAAAGAACTTGAGGAGGTTCTCATTATATTTTTTAAGGGTTGTATTTTTACACAATGGCCCTGGGGGTTAAAAATTGGGGAGGAGGAGGTAATTTTCTAATTTACGTGGTAGATATGTTATGTTCTTATGAGTAGATGACCCTTTGGTTTTGCTAGCTTGAACAGTCGCAAACATTGATTTAAAAATATTGTAAAATTTGTTAAAAAATAATTATTTAAAAATTAAAATAAATCTTTTAAAACTAACCAATAGTTTTTTATTCTTAAAAAACAATCTCTTAAAATTTAAGAAAATTACTTGACATAAGTAAGGAAAGTATTTTTGAAAATAAAAACAATTTTTTTATTTTTATAAACGAAAAATTGAATAAACGAATTATAAACGAATTTGGCGAAAAAAATTATTTTAAAAATAAAAAGATTATCCTTTTGATTTTAAAAACGAGACTTTTCGATTAAAAAATATATGTATGTATATTTTTTTGATTTTATATGTATATTTTTTTATTTTTACTGTTTTTTTTTCTCAGTGTTTGGATAGGGAACACTTAGGCTTATCTAAATTGGTATTTGTTATTCCATTAAAATTGATTAGGCTGTTCTGATAATAAGAAATTGTATTATTTTCAGATAATGAATTGCGACTAGAACTTCTCACACATCATATCAATTAAATAAAATCTCAGAGATGTAACAAGCATACGGAAGATATAGACAGAGGAGTCACTGTTTTGGCGCTGGTGGTAAGTATTCGTTTACTATACAATATAGAAGTGTCATATATCATTGAAATGGTCTTGAAAAATGTCACATACTTAATTAATGCTCCTAAGTACATATAACTATACACCTGGAGCTTGATGAATTTTCTTTTATTCCACTACAATCATGTTGCGCTTTGCCAGAAATGTTTAGAAAATCATTAAGTTCGTTATCATTGTTAAGGTGTTGAAGAAAGTCGATCAAATACCTTACTATCGGAACTACGGCTGTATAGTAGTGTTTTCCATCTATTAAGGTTATGAAGCTTAACAATCATTTTATAAATGCAATAGTCGCTACAGCTGGTGGTTAATTTAATTACAGAGAAAACCCTATTGCATTTCACTTTGAAAGATATTACATGTTTTCAGTTAAATATATTTTAGAGTGTAATGCCATTTAAACAAAACACTGGAAATTCAATTAAGTAAGAAATTCATGAAAAGGATTCCTGTTGGGATTTTGAATGAAATTGATTTGAACCCGGGTTACAGTCAAAAAAATGTTAAGATAATTTCTGGCAAAATTTGAGTTTGTAAGTTAAACAGCTAATGAGCATTTTCTTCCATTTTCCTTTTTTTGCATCGAAGCTTAATGCTTGAAACAGAGTGTAATATAATATATGTCCGAAATCATGTTATTTTTAAAGTTTTGCTGGAGAGTGTGTCAATTTGCCCGCAATAATTGTAAAGCTGTATAAGCTTTAGGTTTTCTAAGAATTTGTACCAGTGGGCACTTTATCTCTCGGTTTTTGAACCGTGATTGAATTTTTGGATTCAGTAAGACTATTGTTTCAGTAAGACTATTTAGAGGAGTTAAGTTATTCTTCGAAAAATACCGGTCTATAGAGTATGATACGACTCTTCAGATACATTCTTCTAAGAATACTTTAATTCTGTCTGCGCTCTGACCAACGTTAAAGTATTAGTTCTGTGGACTTCAAGTTGTAGATTGGCCTGCACTTTTTGTCTCATTAAAGGGTAAGGTTGCCCCTCAGCCTAGGGTATTCAGAGGGCTTCGGCTGTCTCTGTGTACACTTAGGTAACACCAAGGTAGCCGCATCCTCGTCGCGGGGGCGGGTACTGCTTCGGCAGTAGCAAAGTGTTACTGGGGACCAAATGCCAGTGGTATAAATTGGCTAAAACAAACAATAAGTACAACAAATACGGGAAGTAATACCCCAGGTGGTACAGCAGCAGATATGCTGACAAATCCACGCTCTTCGGAGGCAGGCCCAGTAGATTCTGGGGTGGGCCAATCATTGTTTAACCCATTCGGACGAAATACCAATTTACCAAAATCTTCAACTGAAAATATATTTCGGTACGAGAAGGAAAATGCCGAACTCCGTGAACAACTAAGAGAAATAAAGGAATTTACAACTAAATTGAAAGAAGAATTCACAATTTTAAAGAAAGAGAATGAAGAACTCAAAAAAGCAGTTGAAACACGTGCAGAACTTGAGAAGACACCTTGCCCTACAATCGATGATGACATTAATCCATTCCATACGGATGAAGAAGAATTAGAAAGAGAAACAAATTGGATGTTGAAACGGAGTAAAAGACCAAGTAAGAAAAGGAAAACTCAACACTCACCAGAAATGGCAGAAACTTTACCATCAACTTCAAAAGAGGTTTCTAGAAAACAATTAATCATCAATAAACAACAAGCTTTAGAACAACAACAAGCAGCTAAACCAAAAGAAAAACCACCTCTACCAATAAATGACGCTGAGTCCGCATCAGAAGTAGAAAAATCACTCAAACTGCAACCAGCTCAACAAAATGAAGCACAGCCAAAGGTAAAAGCCCCACCACCGATTTTTATAGTAGGAGTAACCAACTACTCAGAAATCCAAAGTGTAATGAGTAATGTTACGGAACAAGAGTACAAACTTACTGCTCTGAACAATAATGTATGGAAGATTAACACTTCAAATCCAAACGCATACAGAAACTTGTCAATGAAGCTGAATATGGAAAAATATCAGTGGTACACGTACGAAAATAAAAACGATCGTCCCATCAAGGTCATGGCAAGAGGACTACATCCAACCTGTGAAACTAATTCAATAATGGAGGACCTAGAAAATAAAGGATTTAAAATCCTTGATGCCGTGAACATTATTAAAAAAGAGAGACGTAGCGGAGAGAACCAACTAGAACCCGTTTCAAAAAGAGGGCTTCCCCTGTTCATGCTAACCTTTGATAAATCCGAGCAAATAGAAAAAATTTACAATATAACTGGCATACTCAACATGCGAGTAAATATCGAAGCTGTTAAAAGAGGCAGTACAAGAATAGTACAATGTAAAAAATGCCAAGGCTATACCCATACGCAACGATATTGCGTGCGCGATCCAAGATGTGTGAAATGTGCTGAAAAGCACCCAACACAAACTTGCAAACTATCTAAAGAAGAACCAGCAAAATGTATAAATTGTTATGGGCAACATCCAGCAAGCTACCGAGGATGTGAGGTTGCCAAGCAGCTACAGAAAATGAGGGATCAGGTACGCAAACCCCCTCTAAGTCATCCAAACAAGGATCGAAGAAATGAAGCATCTATGCGTAGGGAGAATTGCACATATGTTCAGGCCGCTTCAAATTCGAAAGAAAATGAGACCAACGGTACTAAAAATTTCAAAAACACTGTCCAAGCAATTTTAAAGAGCCTTGAGGAACAGAATAAGCTAAATAAGTTAATTCTGGATAGACTTAATCTGCTGGAAATACCAAGCTCCAAAATAGTTAAACATAAAAAATGTATGCAATAAATAGTTCAATTCATAATTCCGGAGCAGAAACCAGACATCAAAACTACTCATTAAGAATAGCCATATGGAATGCAAACGGATTAACACAACACCTAGAAGAATTAGAACTATTTTTAAAAACAGAGAAAATTGATATTTGCTTAATATCAGAAACACATCTTACCGGCAGCTCCTACGTATCAATCGGAAGATATACTTGTTACTATACCACCCATCCTGCAGAACGAGCAAGAGGAGGGTCAGCTATATTTATTAGAGATAATTTCAAACACCATGAAGAATTAAAAATAGAAAAAGAATCCATGCAAGTAACCATCGTGACGGTTAAATTTAGTTATCACAACACCTGTAATATATCTGCGATATATTGCCTCCCACGGTATAACCTAAAGAAAGAAAACTACATTAACTTGTTCCGGAAATTAGGAAGTAACTTCATTATTGGAGGTGACTTTAATGCAAAAAATACCTTCTGGGGTTCAAGATTAACCTCTCCAAAAGGCAAAGAGTTACTTGCAGCTGGCCAATACTCAAACTGTGAATTTTACTCACGAGGGAAACCAACGTACTGGCCAACTGATCCTAACAAAATCCCAGATCTAATAGATTTCTACATCACTAAAGGCATATCGGAACGCTACATCTTCCTAGAAAATGATGAAAGTCTAACATCTGATCATTCTTCTGTTATTATGACGGTTAGTGAAAATGTAATAGAAAAAACAAATTCACCTCAGCTCACAAACAACAAAACAAATTGGAAACTGTTAAGGCAGTTGGTAGAGGAAAAAATAGAACTTCAAGTGCCAATCAAAAGTGTAAATGAAATAGAAGAAGAACTAGACAAGCTCCTTGATGTCATACAATGGTCGGCTTGGGAATCCACCCCCAAATTATCATCCAGGAAAGAAAACTCCGTTATTTACCCAATAGAAGTAAGAGAACTAGTGCAGGAAAAACGAAAAGCCCGAAAGAAATGGCAGACTACGCGTGCGCCACAAGATAAAACCACCTTAAACAACTCGTGCATCAAGCTTAAGGCACTTATAAAAAAAGTGAAAAATGAAACAATTGGAAAATACCTTTGTTCCCTAGCTCCATCTAAAGATACCGACTATTCCCTCTGGAAAGCAACAAAAGGGTTAAAACGACCAAAAACGCAGATCCCCCCAATCAAAACAAACGATGGGAAATGGGCTAGAAGTGCGAAAGATAAAGCTGACCTGTTTGCTGAACATCTTGAAGAAACATTTCAACCTTTAGGTCAGCAGACCAATGACGAAAACACTGCTGATACGCCCAGAATATCTGATTTTGAAGAGATCAGGCCTGTAACATTAAAAGAACTAAAAGCTTAAATTAAGAACATAAAAGTAAAGAAAGCTCCTGGTTATGATCTGATAACAGGGCAAATAGTAAAGGAGCTGCCTAAAAAAGGTACCCGTAAATTATTGCACATAATCAATGCGATTCTCAGGAAAAAGCATGTGCCAATGCAGTGGAAAATAGCAGAAGTAATAATGATTCCGAAACCGGGCAAGCCACCGAATGATAGAAAATCCTACCGGCCAATTTCACTTCTACCAACACTAGCGAAATTTTTTGAGAGACTGTTGCTCAAAAGATTGAAAAGAACCATAGAACAAAGAAACCTTATCCCAGAATATCAGTTTGGTTTCAGAGAGAAACACTCAACTATTGAGCAGGTTCATAGGCTTACAGATGTCATTGAGAATACATTAGAAAGGAAAAAGGTTTGTTCTAGTATCTTCTTAGATGTGGCGCAGGCCTTCGATAAGGTGTGGCACAGAGGTTTACTCTTCAAACTACATAGAGATTTACCAAAACAATATTATATGATTTTAAAATCATACATAGAGAATCGCCACTTTAGGGTGAAATATGAAGATGAATATTCCGAGCTAAAAAAGATTTCGGCAGGAGTCCCGCAGGGTAGTGTTTTGGGACCTATTCTTTACCTGATATACACAAGAGATTTACCTCAACTAAACGATGTTACCATTGCAACATTTGCTGATGACACTGCAGTTCTCTCAGTAGGAGACACTATCGAGGAATCGACAACGAAACTCCAAAAAGCATGTGACAAAATCATTAAATGGACAAAATGTGGCGTATCGGGCTCAATGAATCGAAATCCACGCATATGAATTTTACCAATCTAAAAGTCAGTTACAAACCTGTAATCATTAACGGTCTGCAGATTCCGTATGCAAATAATGCTAAATATCTAGGGATGACCTGAGATACCAGGCTCAGATGGAAAGAGCACGTTAAAAAGAAGAAAGATGAGCTTAATATCAAATATCGCAAAATGTATTGGCTTCTCGGGAAAAAATCGGAATTGTCAACCGAAAATAAATTGCTATTGTATCAACAGGTGCTAAAGCCTGTATGGACTTACGGAATATAGCTCTGGGGCTGTACAAAAAAAACCAACACCAAAATAATACAAACTTTTCAAAACAAAGTGCTACGTGGTATAGTTAACGCTCCGTGGTACATTAGGAATGATGACCTTCATAGGGACCTTAATATCCCAACGGTCCAAGAAGAAATAAAAAATTTTGCAGTAATTCATGGACAACGTATCTGTCAACACGCAAATGAAGAGTTTCGTGGTATGTTGGACACTTCACATGCAGTAAGACGATTGCAGAGAACGAAACCAATTGATTTAATGGATTAAAGACACCATGAGCAAAGACTACTTCAGTAAATAACCTATAAATGGAGCTGGCCAATGGGCCTCTTCTCATTCACAAGTGACTAAATTAAGAAAGAAAAATTACTAGATGAATTGTATTCAGTTGTAAAAATTTAAATAAAAAAAAAAAAAAAAAAAAAAAGGTAAGGTTCACCAAGTGAGGAAAGCAGGTGCACCATTTATAAATTAAATGAGTAAACTATCTAATTTGTGGCGCCTCACTAGAACCACTTTTGTTTTTATTTAGACTTTATTTCAGATAAAAGTAGTCAAAAATTATGTCATTTGGTGTCAGTTGAAATTTTCACACGGCGGGAAATGACAATTCAAATTATGATCAATACTGATACAAAAAATTTATAGTTGGATAGTTAATGCCGTTTGTGGGGCTTCAATCCATAGGTCCTTGGCTTTGCAAACCAAGACTTATTTCAATGATCCAACCAGTGGCACTATTCTGGTTTTCCCTGGGAATAGAAAATTGGGAAAAATATTTTCATAGCATTTTTGTCTAAATTATATTTTTCTGGCCTACTGTTGGAATTAGTTTGGTGTAAATATTTTTGAAAGAAAGATATATTGGGAATTATTTTTCCCTATAAAAATTTTGTCGAACAAAAGTTTCCCAATCAACTTTGTTTCTAAAATATTTACACCAAACTAATTCCAACAGTAGGCCAGAAAAATATAATTTAGACAAAAATGCTATGAAAATATTTTTCTCAATTCCCTATTCCCAGGGAAAACCACAATAGTGCCACAAGTCGGCAAACTTAAAGTTTCACGGTAAACATCGTTTGACTGATCTGACTGAATCATTCGTCAAACTCCACGAATTGCAAGAAACGATGTCACGCCAGCCGGTTTTTTGTAAAAAACAATCGGGTTGAGTTGGCGAAAGCTTTTTTCAAATTTATCCAATTTAAAAAAAAATTATTTTTGTTTAAATTAAATAACTAAACTTTAATAGTAATCTAAGTATAACAAAAAACAAATACACCAAAAACGTTGTATTATTTTCTTGTAATATCGTTGATCTGTATAATTTTTTAAGTTTTTTTTTTATAATATCCCATATCCATAACAAATCCATAAATAAAACTTGGTAGTTTTCCCTACACACATTTGTCATCTATTACTTATTTCCTTATTAAATAATTATTCCACTTATTATAATAAATTTATATAATTTTTTGTAAGATAAACCTCCCTCATTCATTACTTCAATTATTTTTCTTGCATTCCGAAGGATGTTGAACTTGGATCTTGATTGTATCTTGCACAAGCCAGTAACAGATATTCAACATACTCCATACCTCCACACAACTTACAAATTTTGTCCACACTCAGTTGACGTTTCCACAAACATTCCTTGCAACTACCATGATTCAGCCTGATTCTCTAAATTGTTGTAGAATACTTCGTTCCTTTCGTTAGAAAGTTCCTCTTGCACCTTTCCTTCCATACTCCTGAACCATGCACTCTTTTTAGCTAACATATCGGCTCGTTGATTACCTTCGATTTGTTTATGTGATGGGATCCATTGTAAGGTCACCTCACATTGACAGAAACGAACACATTCAAAAATCATATCCTCATACAAATTACGTTCTCTTTCACCTCCACTTTTTAGCAAGCATAAAGCACTCCTGGAATCGACAAAAATTATCCTTTCCCCTTCATTCACACAAAATTTACTAACTTCAAATATTCCAATCAATTCAGCGTTCATTATACAGATGCTATCATCCAATTTAAACATTTTTACACATTCTTACTAGGCAAAAATACCAGCACCTACTCCATTCTTACTCAAACTAGCATCTGCATAAACAAGATCTTGTTGCAAAATCTGCTTAGTGATTTTCTCAAACATAATTATGTCAATAACTTCATTTATCCCCTTATTATATTCCTCCATATTCATGCATACGTTCGCTCTTTCATCATTACATTCAAATTTTTTATAAAAATATTCAACATACATATGCCCCGATAGTTTGTTACCACATTCAGATCCCTATCCCGTTTAGGAATGGGAACCACACTGCTCTTTCAAATTCGGTATTCATGAACCAATCCACACTTTACTGAGTATCTAAAGTAAGTTATGTTTTACTGAGTCACTCAACCTCTGGATCATTCTATAACATGCACGGTTCGTCCCTTGAGTAGTAGATTTTGAGGACTCTAACACTCTCTGGAATCAGCTCTGGAATTTGACTTTCAGCTTTACTTAATGTATTCAAATCATTACTTACATTTAGTATCATTCACATAAATTCATCCCCTTTTACTCTGTTCTCATGTACCACATTGTTCACATTGCCATGTTTACCATTCACCCTATTAAACAAATTCCATACATCCTTATTGTGGTTCTATGTGTCATTTGGCACAAATATTCCCGCCAACTTTTCCTATTCGCTCTGCGAATAGCTTTTTCAACTTTCCATTTCCCTACATATTATATAATCTTATTCTCTAATAAATTAAATTTTAAATTCTAATTTGGACAAATTTGAAAAAACTATTGCTAGCCTCCGGTCTATTGCCTACTGTACTGCGGATTGAGCGCATACTTTAATGCGAGCTTGCATTTCTAATCAAGCGAATAAAAAAACACAGTTTTTATTTTTAAAAAGTAGTGATTGTTCGCTGTTAGGGATTTTTCTGGTTTACATGTCTAACGTTGGCGTCCGTAAGCCATAGTATTTCTATAAATCAGTTCGAAGTAAAGGTTATTGGTTTAATGATCATATATATTAAGCTATAAAGATTTTAAAACTCTTCATGTCAGTACTAATCTGATAGCATCCTCAGAACCACCAAAGCACATCACGACGTATAAAGTAGAATATCGTAGACTTCTGCTTATATGCAGTAATCAAATCGTAGCTGAACTGGATGAAGAAAATTGCACCATACCAATCTACTATTCATCTAGAATTATAAATCATTAAAATTATCAGAATCTGACGAATTATTTACATTACACAAACAATTAAAAAATATTGGCACACGCAACTCATACAAGACGTCACGTCATTTTTACCCAACAAATAGTACAGAAATATTAATTAATTTATTTTACTTTACGAAATTTTTAACCACATTAATTAATATTCAGTCAAAGTATATAAACGGTTTTACGTTTAACGTGCGTGTTTTCTGAGAAAAGGAGCAGCCCACCCACAAGCCAAAGTTTTAAGCATGTGGCATAATAGTTAATAAATCACTAATTTTAGGTTGTTGATGTATACAACAAACAGAGTATACCCAAGAGTCTAACCATAACCCTTTTTGAGTTCATATTTATTATGGATACGCCAATAAAATTAATTGATTTAATTTATTTTGTGATCCTGGGAAAATTACTTTATATAAATTTTGTATTTTTAAAGTCGTCTTAAATTTTTTACTGTATAACGCTATAAACGTGCCATCGGCTTACTTAAATATATGTATATTTAAAAAAAAAATTATAATTAGTATTCTAGGTAATCAGGATATTCTTAAAAAATTTGTCTTTTGCAAATATTATGCGTTCATTATCAATACAGGCGCTTCCTGATAAAATTTGCTTAATGAATTTTTCGAAACCATTATAAGCTCGTAAGCGTGGAGCTGGAGAATGTATCTTCACCGTTTTAACTCCATACTCGGAGTTTTGTATAATGTACTTTTGAATCTTATATTGGACCTAGAAACAATTTTAGAAAATTTTACTATTTGCTACTCTGACTTAAACCATGTTGGTGATTTTAATTATGATATGTTTTCTTCTCTCAGCAACAGTTCAAATTAATTTTTTTAGTATAGATTCAATGGTTTGCAATAATGAGCCAACCCATTTTGTTCAAAACTCATCATCGCTGTTACACTTAGTACTTTGTAACTCAAATAAAATTAATTTTATTAAAATATTTAAATCCAAAATTTAATTTATTTGTACGTGTTGTGTACCCATCCATTTTTTTCGAGGCATTGGGCCCGATTCCCGTGGCATAAAATTGCTGTTATGTTATTCTATTTCCTCGCTTCCTATTGGAATTTGTATTGAAAAAACAAAAATAACATAACCTAACATAAAATTTTAGATCTCGGAATCGACCCCAATAGTCTACATATTGGATAGAATCCGGGGTCAAAATAGTATGTTATGTTAAAATATTTTTGTTTTTTCACAAATACAAATTCCGATAGGAAGCGGGGAAATAAAATAACATAACAGTAATTTCATGTCACGAGAATCGGGCCCAATAGCTTGATTATGAAGCAAGCGATTACGCTTTATAACCGAAATGATTAGGTTTCAAAAATTGTCATATGTAAACTATTGACGAATTTCCCTCAATCTTTGCATATTTTGAGAAAATTTCATTAATTGAAGTGAGTATTTTATCAAATTATTGTTGTCTCACAAGCATGAAAATGACAGAAAATGTTATCAAATGTTTTGCACCTCCCCATTCCCTATTGTTTCTAAAAGCCATTTGATTTATTGAATCACCATACGATTTCTCCAGCACACAGATGAAATATTTTCTCTGTAACATATACAAAGTGGTGAATTGAGCAATTTGTTGAACAATTTTTTACGGATAAAATCTTTTAAAAAAATGCAATTGGTGAGTCGTTTCTATATGAATTCGAAAATTTGTAATCCACAAACGTCTATTTGGTTTTACTGAAGCAATATCATGGATGCAATCTTCCAATTATTCGAAGAACCATATGAATATAAAATTGTTGCGTTAGGGTTATTGTACCCGGTATCTTCATCGATTGGAATCTGGTCACTAAGCGGTAATAAATACATAAATAGAGTTAAAGCTAACTGAATATCTGCATTTATTTGAATTTTTAATGTTTGTCGGTTTTGGTGAATGCTAAACTGTTCATTGCAAAAAATGAAAAACTTCTACTGAAGTTGCTCCTTCTGGTACAGAGATTTCGACTACATTTTACAAAGATCTCTCAATTTATGAAAAAAACTTAATTACGAGGTTGCATCAAGATAAATCAATTCTGGAGCCGAATTTTTGTTCAAAAATAGTTTTTGTCAAAAATCATGTTTTCCGTTTAAATTTTGGAGAATTGATCTGGTTGAAAAATTAATTTAAAATCTTTCAATTCATAATTGTTTTTTTTTTCATAAATATTATAATTTTAAAAATGCATGCAAAAATCGAAAAAGCTCCCAATAAAGCTGTTAGTTCCTGTGTAAAAATGAAAAGTTCTTATGAAAGCTTTCACTTCCGTTTAACCGATTTCAACTAAAAAATGTCTGGGATCTCCCAATATGTAAACAAGCTTAGCTATAAAGTTCATCCCGATCTATCTATCCATTTGGGCTAAACAGAGGAGTATTTTTGTTAATAAACTGATCTGAGCTGATGTTATTTCAAAATTAATTTAAAACCTTTAACTCATAATCGGTTTTTTGATAAATGTTATAATTTAAAAAATGTATGTAAAATCGAAAAAGCTCCTATTTCAGTTGTTACTTCCGGTGTAAAAACTAAAAAGCTCTTTTGAAATCTTTCATTTCCGTTTGAAAATGTTATAATTTAAAAATGCATGCAAAATTGGAAAAAGGCTCCCGAAGCTGCTACTTCCGGTGTAAAAATTGAAAAGCTCTTATGAAATCGTTCACTTCCGGTTGACAGATTTCAACTAAAATTCACTTCACTCAATTGGATTCTCCCAACTTGTAAAAAAAGCTTAGCTATAAAGTTTCATCCCGATATATCTGCCCATCTGGGGGTGTTAAGGGGCGAATTTTTGTTGATAAACTGATCTTAATTTAAAATCTTTAACTTAATCGTTTTTTCATAAATGTAATAATTTAAAAAATGTATGTAAAATCGAAGAAGCTTCTATTGAATTTGTTATTTCCGGTGTAAAAAATAAATACTCATATGAAAGCTTTCATTTACGGTTGACCGATTTCAACTACAATTCAATGGGATCTAACAATTTGTAGAAAAAGCTTAGCTATAAAGCTTCTATTGAAGCTATTTTCGGTGTAAAAACTAAAAAGCTCTCATGAAAGCTTTCATTTTTGGTTGACCGATTTCAACTAAAACTCACTGGGATCTCACAATTTGTGTGGTTTTTTGTCTAACATCGTGATTTACGCTTAAATTTGGAAACTGATCTGGGCAGATGTTGTTTCAAAATTAATTTAAAATCTTTTAATTTATAATCATTTTTTTTTTTTCATAAATGTTATAATTTTAAAAATGCATGTAAAATCGGAAACTGTTTTCATTGAAGACGTTACTTCTTAAACAAGAAAGCTCTTATGAAAGCTTTCACTTCCGGTTGAAAATGTTGTAATTTAAAAATGCATGCAAAATTGGAAAAAGGCTCCCGAAGCTTCTACTTCCGGTGTAAAAATGAAAAAGCTCTTATGAAAACGTTCACTTCCGGTTGACAGATTTCAACTAAAAATTTTACTTCACTCAATTGGAGTCTCCCAATTTGTAGAAAAAGCTTAGATATAAAGTTTCATCCCGATATATCTGTCCATCTGGGGTGTACAGTTGCGAATTTTTGTTGATAAACTGATCTTTACCGGTGCCGATTCCAAACCTCCCTTTTTCAATGCCAGAGCTAGATGTCCTAGTGGACCAGCAATCCGTCGCCTTTAAAAAGGCCATATTAGGTGCGTGTCCTACTAGTATACCTCTGGGTAAATCTCGACCACCATGTTGGTCGAAAAGCCCTCCCCCCCCCCCCCCCCCCTTTTTCGTTTCATGGCTTACTGCAGCATATTTTCAAGCTAAACTAATCGTGATGAGGGAAGTTGTTGACTGGATGACTTATAATGTAATACCTGCAAGGGATATTCAAATTTTTACCTACCGTCAGGCTGCAATTAAGACGATCAATTCATATTTCTTTTAGTCGAAAGTAGCTCAGAACTATCTCTCATCTCTTAACTAAATGGCAGATCAGTTCAACATCCATCTGATGTGGGCGCCAAGCTATTTTAATTTACTGGAAATAAATCAACTGATAAATTTGCTCGAGCTACAAGAACAACGAATGACAGATAGTCCAATAGTACTATGTGTGTAATAACTAGGCATACCTGGACAAAATTAAACGTGTCAAGATCCATACAGCTGATATAGCTGAGGTAACGGCATGTTAGTATAGTGTAAGGTGCTATTACGGGACGGTGTCTCATTGGAAAGCTTGGGAGGAATAAATTATTCTCCATTTGTTTTGCACCTGTTCCCGTTTTGCAGAGTTTTGCAGACTGAAATTCCTGAGAGTTCACTTCCTAAATGATTTGGCAAACATAAGTAAACTGTACGACAAGGATATCCTTCATTGTAAATTGAAGATGGTTCGGTGAGGAAAACTTCCACTATTCCACCTCCGAATAAACTTCCACTATTTAGTAAAAAGTGACAGAATTTTAGTCCGCAGTTAATTCACGTTATCTCCAACAAACATTTTGCTGATAGTTGTTGTATAGCTAAGGTGCTACTCGGTATGGTGTATGGTGGCCTATCAAGGACAGTTTAGTAGTTCGTCCAATGCATATTTAAATTCCTTTCGTTTTTCTTTTTATATATCTGCAATCTGTTCTGGGGCATGTTCAAGGCTCTTCCAGCTCTTTCGCGGTTTGCTTATTCCGTCCTTACTTTTACGCTAGTCAGCCAATTCGAGAACGTACGGCTATAGGACTGATTTTAAGACCATCTGCACATTGCAAGCTCCATGCCAGCCTATACTGACATGTAACATGGGTCGGCCCTTGAGTTTTGCACTCCAACAGGAGCTCATAGATGTGTTACATTTCACCACAGCTCGAAGTCTGTTATGAAATTTACATTTGCATCCTGCCCCTATCAGGATTTGAACCTGGTACCTCCCGATCCAAATGCCAAAGCTTTAACCACTGTGCCATTTGGTCGGTACATTCCAGATTTTAAACCAATTTTCATCATAATTGATTACGAAATGGCCTAGTTCCGTGAACCATGGTTAACAACAAATACAAGAAATTCCTCTAAAATGCATGTTAAAATCCACCATAGTCGTATAGGAAATTTTAAATTCAATAAATTTGTATTTGATAAAAGCTCACAAAAAAATTTAAAACAAATGAAAAATTGTTTTATGAAAAGGCTTAAGAGAGATGAGTAATGACCCCCAAAAATACAGCAACTGCAATGCAAACAACATACATTTTAATTGAGTATGCTTATCGTGAGCTTCGTACTCACACACTACAGCCAAAGGACTCTTAACTATTCATAAAGCGGCACAATGCGAATTAAATGATTTAACAATAAAAAATATTAATAAATTATTTTAGTTTACAACACAAATAATTAAAGTTTCATGAACATAAATTAAAGTAGTTCAAAACCGGGAAAAACGACAAAATAACTTGCTGATCTAATTATATTATATCATCCATTTCTCAGCTGCTTTCCGACCTTCATAGAAAAGCGTTTCTGACATAACTTATGTAAAATGTAGATAAAAGTCATAATTAGTATAATAAAAAATCTTCCAACTTTAATCAAAAATTTTCTTTTGTATACTACCATCGTATACACTTCCACCACACATTTTTCTAATAAATTAAATTTCACTCCAAGTATATTGTGCTATAAATGAAATCAGCGCTGCTCAACTTTGTCAACAGACGAAGAAAACCTCAAGAAATCATTGGTTCAAGATTATTGAAATCTTTTTCATATCCACTAAACCCGCATGTCATATTTTATCCAGCACTGACATATAATAGATTAAAGTAAAAAAGCTGACTCTATAAAAGCCAAATGTACACTACGGGTTTTATGAGAAACTACATCAATTCCATTTTTAACATAATTAAAAATACTTTACCATCGAGACTTTTACAGCTGACTGTATTTTATATACATGAGCACATTTTCTATTCATTTTCATCTTAATCGATTTTAATAAAATTAAAACGAAATATGATGGAATTTTTTCTTCATTTTAAGTTTACAATTAATATTGAATGACACTGAAATTTGTATGTGTGTGTGTGTGTCTGTGACTACTTTGTGTAGATGATAAGCTTATAACACGTGCTTTTATAATAATTATTTCTAATTGTGTGATGGTATACGTAACTAGCAGATTCACACAAACACACAAAATAATAAAATGGGCTTAGTATATTTTTGTGATAAAAATAAAATTTAAAGTAAAAATAGAATAATATAAAAGCTTTTTGTGTGTGCTTTTCATTTCTGTTCATTCATATGGTCGTAAAAAAAATCTATTTTATATATTTAATACATATAAATTTAGCTTGATTGCATTTTAAGTTATTTTCACATCTTGAACACAGTCAGATGTAGTGTGGCGACGAGCTTGTAGTATACGAACAAAAATAATTTAGTTTTCGAACTATAAAGCTACAATATATAGAAAAATGAAATTTAATATGTACGGTATATGGGTCATGACTTTGGCATCCCCAAAGTGACAAATTGATTAAAAATTTGTGGAAAATGCTTCTCATGCAATTTTACAATGAATTTTGTCGTTTTTAAAATTCAATTACTTTAAGGTTCTGTACTGGCCTAAATAATAGACAGGTACGCAAAAAATTAATTTTATTTTGTAAGTATTTCAACAAAGACTGAAGGTAAAATAATTGGAACAGGATAAATGGTAAGGATTTCGTATTTTTTCTGAAAACATTTTTTGCTTTGCTTGCATTTTTATGTTGCTTGGTAGAAAATTGAATTTTTATCGCGCTGATTGATTTAATCTTTATTTTAATCTTTAATCTTTTTAGTATGTATTTAGTGTTAAAACGTTATTCCATAGGTTTTGAAGGAGGTGGCCAAGAAAATCAAGCATTTTTCGTTAAATTTTAATATTAGGACCGCCAATTTTGAAATTTGGAAAAAAAACGCAGTGCTTATTTGAAAAGTTTGAAATGAAATGTTCGCTTCAATTTTCTTAAAAACACGGCTGATTTAACAACCCCTGATTATCTAAATTCTGTATATGAAAAACAAAAATTGTACTAAACTGGTCTTACGAAGCGAACCAATCTATAGTAAAGACCATAGCGAGGCATTTCAAAATACATATTTAACTGTTTATCAAAACAAAATAAATTCGCTGGTTGCTTCAAGCACCGGGTTGGTCGTTTGAAAATTATTAAAAAAAGCCACGTTGGTTATGGATTGAGCTAAAAATAAAAAAATAATAAAAAAAAAATATCTAAGTTGAAAGTGACGTTTATGTGTATAACTTAACTTAAATTTAAAATAAATCTAAACCTAAAGTAAACTGTACAATTCTAACTAAATATGTAGTTCAATAAAATTAAAAGTGAACAATGTAAACGATTATAATATATGTTAGTACATAATTGGCAGTTAAAATAATAATAAGTGTTCAATCTAAAATAAAAGATGCGATCATAAATAAAATTCGAGTCCACACAAAAAATAAAATCAAAAACATAAAAATGACATTCGATTGTGCGCGTCATTGTTAATGTGTGTTTCTACAGTGGCACACAAAAATTGTGGACGCTTTGTTGTGCATCGCGTAATAATAGCAGGTGCTGTTGTAGTTGGAATAAAAATCGTCTAATGTGTAAAACTATTAAACACTTCTTGAGGATTGAAAAAAAAACAAAAGCTAATAAAGTACGGTTCAACTGTGTATTATGAAACATAGTGTTATCGTGCACGTAAAAAAATTAAAGTTTGTAATTTCGTGATAAAATCGAATGAACGGCAAATTCAATCGTTTGGTAAAAAATGGAAGACGCTCGAAAAAGAATTAATATGGCTACGTTTTTGGGACTAATGCTGTGTGCCTTAATCGACTAAACTAACTAAACTAAAAGTGGAATGGTTAGTTCATATAACATGCCAATAGGTAGCACTAGTACAAAAGTCGTTATGTGTGCCTTACGAAACAGTAAACTAATTTGAACAAGTGACAAAATATGTTGTCAAAGTATGTTGTGGCTATCCTGATCCGGATGAATAAATAATAAATGAAGCATTTGAAAATTCGTATGACCACATTGATGAGCAACGGGCTTTAGAATTCCGTAATACTTTGACGCAAGTATTGAAGAAAGATATTATTTTATTTGAACCAGTAAATTTTCAAAATTTATTTGAATTTTTATTATGTTATTTAAATTTGAAATAAAAATTTTTTAAAAAATTTTACTGCTCGCAGTATAATGAAAATTCACTGAAAAGTAACCTCGTAAATTGACTTTTCGGCGGCCAACTAGTGGTCAATCGCAGAATCTTCGTATTTTCATTTAGTTTAGTTAGTTTAGTCGATTAAGGCACACAGCATAAATAAGGTTTTTTTTGTTATTATATATTTTAAATCTTCGTTAAAATATTTTTATATTTTACTTATTCATTTTCTAAAATTACAAACATTTTATTTATATATAAGGTTTTTTATTTTGTATATGGCACAGATATAAAATTAAAATAATTAATTGCTGAGCTTTCGACGTCAATTCGACATCATTATCAAAGCTAATCAAATTTTATTAAACAAAATTTTTCCGTTACAACATATACAGAGCCTATACAGTAAATTTTATATAAATACAAATTGAATAGAAGGTATATTTAAAAATTTTATAAAATTTGATTTGAATTTATAAAATAAAAATGCAAATATTTAAAATAAATTTAGAATTTTTAAAAATTTTTGTTTAATAAAATTTTATTAGCTTTGATAATGACGTTGAATTGACATCGAAAGCTCAGCAATTAATTATTTTAATTTTATATCTGTGCCATATACCAATAAAAAACCTTATATATTTACTAATATTGGTTCATAAAATATATTTTTAAATACATTTTTTTATGTAATATTAATTTTTTTCGCAATTATAAAAAAATCATTATATTTTGTTAGTTAAGTCTGGTGTAGGGAATTAGTTAGGTAGTACCACAGACAATCAAGTTAAATTTTTCATTTGAACTAAAAAACGAAAACAAAACATACTTCTGATAATTCCAATGTCATCGTTGTATCTTTGATTTTTCGTTAAACTGCGTATATGTATACGCAAAAAACAAAATATTTTTGATTGTATGCGGCTATCTACAGAAAATGAAATCGAAGATTAATTTTTTACGTTTACATAGGATGAAATAACTCTTTTAAGTTGTCTCAGGTAGTACTATATTGATTTACTTAAGAATATTTAAGCTACTTATTTAATTATATGCCTACAGTTTAGATTTCGCATTTTCTCATAATTTTTGATTATATTTTTATTACTTTTCCTTGGATGAATAAATTAAGTTCAAACTGTAATTGTTTCGGACATTTTGAGTTTTAATTCTTTGTAGTTATGCTTGCCTTAGTGAATAATTTCGGTTCGTTTTCGATAGCTAAATTTACAATGGATTACTAAAACAAAAAAATATTGTGAGTAAAATGTAGGTAAGTTGTTCATAGGTGAGTAGTTCTGATTTGTTCCTATTTTGCCCTTCCTCTCGTAATCCTTTGGTGGTACAGCATGCGTCCATTTAACTTCGAAACTGCTATCATATTCAAATGATCATGTCATCAAATTCGTTACAAGTTCTTATATGTTTTTATTGTAATAAAGAGTGTAGACAAGAAGGTTATTTATGGAACATAATATCCGATAAACAACCGCATCGTAGCTGATGGCACTCGTTCGCCTTTTTGACAAAACATTCGATGACATTTTGCATTACGTTAATTTCATAAATGGCACGCCATACCTCGTCTTTCAATTCTGTCCTGTTAAAACTACATATCTTGGAGGTCCATTTGAGTAATTTTTTTTTCTTTATCTTTTATTTTTTTGTAGCAGCTTTCCTAAAGCTTCAGAATGCTGTGTTGGAACGCTATAATTTACAATTTTACATAATTTTTTTTATACAAAATACAATTCAATATAAGCAATAATTTGATAAGCAAATATGTATAGGAGTGCAAATAATGAAAATAATATAATAAAGGTAAAAATATTGTGCGCTTATAATGCAAGACCCATATATCAGACACGGACCATCTATATGTATTAATAAAAATCAATTGGCGCATGTATCACTGATCATCACTTGAGAACGGCAAGACCGATTTAGCTGACTTTTTTTTGTTGTGTTTGTTTTTATCAGGACACAAGGTTTGTGTGAAAGAAAATTTTGGGAAAATCCACCGGAAAAGTCGGAAAATTTGGAAAATCGAAAAATGATGTTTTGTACGGAATTTTGCATGTAGCTGATCTTGATAGTCTTTCATAAGAGAAAAATTGGAAAATCTGAGTGGAAAACTTGGAAACTTCCGAAAAACCCCAAAGAAAATTGATTCTTTTTTTTCTAGCGCATCAGTTGAGAACACCTCGATTTGGCTGAATCTTATTTTGATGTGTTCCTAATTTTAAGGAGATGGTCCTTAAAGAATGGTCGGAAACTTGGGAAAATCTCAAAATGATGTTTTGTTAGGATTTCGCACGTATCCGATCCAGATGGTCTTTTAGAAGAGAAAAGTTGGAATATCTGAGTGGAAAACTCGGAAACTTCTAGAAAAACTTGAAAAAAATTGATTTTTTTTTCTAGTGCATCAGTTGTGAACTGTTAAATTTGGCTTAATCTTTTTTTGATCGAGAATTTGAACGAAAGCGGCAATACGATCAAAATGCTTTGAGTCAATCAGTACGGACAAAAGTCCAGCTAATCAGCAACAGATAACCACGTACGACACATTGATGATAGCAGTTATTTCATTGACTTTAGCTTTGATTTGCGCACAGAGTCAAATAGCACTGGCAGTAGCATAATCTGGAATCGATGCCACATTGTTAGAAGGGGACCGACAGATCATTCTGCACCCAAATTGCCATTAAATTTGTAAACGATAGATAAACGGACGTGCAACATTTCCAAAAAATCAGCAATGGCGAAAGTACTACAGCCTTGCAAAATAATTATTTGGGATGAGTGTACGATGGCGCACAAACGAGTATTAGAGGCGCTCGTTCGAACGTTGAAAGATTTGCACAATAATCAGGACATCTTTGAGAGTACGATCATTCTGCTGGCCGTCGATTTTCGCCAGACGCTGAAAAATCTCAAACTAACAACGGATATGCGAGTCGCGTTACAAAATGATGAATCGGCGGACGTATTTTCAAAGCAATTATTAGACATTGGCATTGAAAAAATTCTGGTTGACGCTTCGACTGGCCTCATTTCGTTACCACTTAATTTTTGTCAATTCACAACCTCTAACGAGGAATGGATCACGAAAGTGTTCCCGAATATTGGAGCAAATCACAAAAACCATATTTGGTTGGGAAAAACGAGCCATTTTGGCAGCGAGAAATATGGACGTAGACGGTTTGAATATAAAAATTCAAAGTCAAATCGTTGGCCAATTGCATTCATTTAAGTCGATCGATTCCATTACAGATCCAAATGAAGTCGTAAATTATCCAATTGAATTCCTGAATTCATTAGATTTGCCAGGCATGCCGCCGGTCAATTTGCGACTCAAGGTCAGATCGGTGATAATCATATTACGCAATCTGAACCAACCAAAACTATGCAATGGAACAAGACTCACTGTTTAGAGGCCGATGAACAACGTGATTGAAGCAACGGTAATCACAGGAAAGTTCAAAGGCGAAGATGTTCTGATTCCAAGAATACCTTTGATTCCAACCGACTTGCCGTTTCAATTTAAGCGTGTTCAGTTTCCCGTTCGTCGTGCATTCGCAATGACGATCAAGAAATCACAAGTCCAATCATTGGAAAAGTGTTGAATAAACATTGAATTACCGTGTTTTTCCTATGGGCTGTACTTAGTGTGCTCGAGAAAAAAAGGTAAATCATCAGCGCTATTCGTTTTCTCTCCGGACAGAAAGGCAAAAAAATATCGTTGATCACTAATCGTTATGATGAACGCATTATTAATTGGTCGCCGATGTCGTGAGATTTGACAATTCTCGATTCCTTTCAGAAAGGTTATTTAAAGTCACTGGATTATGCTGTAAATAACATAATCTGGCAAATGAAATGCTCTTTGGTAATCCTAAATCAAAATTATTTACAACACAATTTGTAGAAAAATCTTCTGTGTGTGCACGCCCGCGAATATTTCTGCGTTTGCAAAGTCAGGGCTGGACCCCGGGGCCTGTAAGGACTCAGTACAAATTTTTCGTCAAATTTCAATTAAGATTTTTTTTTCCTAAGAATGAGTTTAGGAATGGGATTGTATGAAATTAGTGACATGTTTGAATCCGAGGGGTGCGTCCTCTGAATCAAGGGGCCCATTCTTTTGCGTTCCTGTACCATTCATCTGATTGTGATGGTTTCGTGCATGCTCGCAAAGGTTTCTGAGTTGGTAATTTTAGGGCTGGGACCTGGGTCTCAGGCATCGGTAAAATGTTTATCAAAAAATTCAATTTTTGATGCTTCCCGTAATGCTTTCGATACTGAATTCCATACCTGATGAATTCCTGTCATATACGATTGCAACTACAGTGAGTGACGTTGAGAAATTGCCTGCAAAATATCCGTTACACAAAGTAATTTTAATTTCTCCCGTGCAACGCCGGGTAATTCAGCTAGTCCTATATAAAAATACAAATTAATTATAGTAATCGCTCTATAGAAGTCGTCATCAAGGTCGAGCCAATTCTGATATAAATAGTTTCTTAACTAATCTTTAAATTGTTTTATTCTTAAGGTATTTTAATTGTTTTGGGAAAATTATTGTTTAAAGTTAAACAAAGTTTAAATATATTAGTAGACCCAATAACAGTTTTAGGAGTTGATATGAAGAAATGGGATCTTCTTCGCGTTCATGTATATTCCGTTCCTGTTGAAACTCAATATTACACTTTATGTAACCAAATTTAATGTTATGGATAAATATGAATGATTCGTATGAGCACAATACGTCAAGCGATAAAATATTTATTGAATAAATTTGTTTAGTCCTAGTTAAAGGTGGCAATTTACGAACTGACTTGACAATTTTGTTCTGACATCTAGCTAGCTCCTCTATAGTATATATCCGGCAACAGAAGACCAAATAATTATCATGTAGCTTAGATGACATTGGATGTTTGCAAAATACAAAATCCAAGCGGTTTTTAATGAAATGCATTGCCTTATATGTTTCAATGCAAAATTCAAAGAAGGTAACTTACTTTTTATCATATGGATGTGGTTTTTCCAAGATAATTTTTCATCAATTAGTAGACCCAAATACGTAGTTTATGAAATTTGCGGAATTTTTATAGAGCTAACTGAAAAATAATTAGGTAATTGTATTGATAACGAATTCATTTTAAATATAATATAATTTGTTTTTGTAAAATTTATTGTAAGCTGGTTCGCCGACAATCAATTTATAAGTTTTAATAAGTCATTTTCCATCATAATATGCAAGTCCCAAGATGGACCCCTGAGGAACACCAGCAACTAAAGTTGTTTTATCTAATAACTTTTCAAAAGCGATAGCGTCGAGATTTTCGTTTTTAAATTGCAATTTTTTTTAAGTAGAATGGAATGATTTACGCTATCAAAAGCTTTTTGAATGTCTATGAACAGAACAGAAACCAAACACTTATCATATAATGCTATTAACACTTCATTCATTGCATTAGCTACAGCTGATTGTGTTCAAGACCCTTTCATAAATACAAACTGGTTTTTATGAATGCTGGTGTTTTCTTTTAAAAAAGAGTTTACATGTTTGAAAATTATATATTCAAATATTTTATTCAAATATAGCACTTAAAAACAGAAATTGGTATATAGATCGATATGTCAAGTTTATCTCCTCTTTTGAAAATAGGAGTAGTTTTAGCAATTTTTAAGATATTCGGAAAAACTCCAGACCCTATTGATGAGTTGATGAGATTTGTTAAGGTTGTTACTAATAAAGTTTTAAGTTTCAGGATGAACTTTAATGATACGTTATCAAACTCTGGAGCACCATTTTTATTTTTTAGTGTTAGAATACCAAAAACTTTAGCGTTTGTAGTTTGGTGTATGTGACGCTGTAATGAGGTTGCTTTTATGGAATGTAGATACGAAGTAAAATGTGGAGTGAAGGCAATTGGATTCTGATGAGGTGGCGGATAATATCAATGGAAACAGTTTCTTTTTTGTTTTTATTAAAGATTAGTTGGTTTAATATACTCCAGGTATTTTAGGAGTTGCTTTTATTTTTATCAAAGAACTTATTTCTAAAAATTGGGATTTACTAAAAATATGAGATAGATGCTTTTTAAGAAGTCGATAAAAATACTCTCTTTTATGTATTAATTTCAGACGCTCTGCATTAGCCCATAGTTTTAGTTTATTTATAGGTTTAATATTAACTGTATATTTACCAATGACTGCGACAAGAGAGTCAATAAAATCAGTAAAGCACACAGACTCAAATTGTAGCGAACTTCGAGCATTGTCTTTCTTGAAACCATCATAATTTTGGACAGTTAATAATTTAGGCTTTAAACGTTTTTTTTGGATACGGTAGTATCAATGTTAACCACTATCAATTTATGATCAGAGTAAGAGATATCAGTGAGTCTAATAAAGAATTTTAAAGAGACACAATCCAAAATTATGTTATCAATTGAAGTCATAAAATTATCTTGGATTCGAGTAGTATGAGCTGCTTAAAGCAGTTTCGTTTATTCTGGTTCCTGTAGAGGACATACAGTCAAACCAGTTGATATTAAGATCACCTAGAAGAAACAAATTTGGAAAGTTTAAGAGGATATTGTCTAAATCATTAAAAAATAGATCAATATTACAATATACTAATTCCATTTATATTATAATTAATTTGTAATAATAGTTAGCTATTATTATCTTTAGTGAAATCCAGACGCTTGTGATATGAAATTGATTTATGAATAAATATATACTAACTCCTCTGCCACGGTTATTATCTCTTGTGCAGTGCAAAGCGTCAAAGTTCGTTATGTTATAATAATGATTCTCTGCTTCGTAAATCCAGACTTCAGTTATAACTAAAACGTCGTAAATTATGGCAAAGAAATTACTAAGTGTATTCTCGATTTTATGACCCCTTAAGCTTCTTGAATTAAGATACATTATCAGTAAACCACAATTTCATGCCACCAAAATTAGCAATTTGAGGACAGAAAAAGTTGTTTATCATCTCACGGTAGCGAACGACTTTGACGTTCACCGCATTGCCAGCCACATTCTTGAAGAAGAGCAGTCCAATGTTATGGGCTACCACGAAGTGTTTTAATACCAATCTTAGACTCCAATTGGTGAAATCTTACATCCTTCCACATTTTTTGTACGGCGATATTGTCTTCTTTGAATTAAAGAAGAAGTACTTTAATGAACTTCGATTGATATTTAATTCTTGTGTGAGATATGTATATGGGCTAAGAAAGTACGACCACATCTCAAATTTTGCTAATTCATTACTTGGTTGTTCTCTTGCTGAATTCTATGAGTTTCGAGTTTGTTTATACATTTTCAAGTTCTTAAAGTATAAACAACCCACCTATATTGATTGATTGATTGATTGATTGGACTGTAGAACCAAGTGCTAGCCAAGAGTCCCGGATAACGCCGGGCCTATTCCTACAGCCTGTTTACACATAACAATAGGAAGGATAGGAAAGGTTTTTTTTTTTGTTTTTTTTTTTGGGGACGGAACGATCCGGTTGCAGACACCTAGCGATCGTACGGCACAACACAATTCTAATCTACTTCTAATCTACTAGGAAGGATAAAGGCTTAATAGGTTTAATGGATAACGATGGTATTGCTTTGATCTTCAACAATTGCCTCACTAAATCAGCAACCTGAGAAAAAATAATATTATTTCACGTGCATCTGGAAATTTCCTGTAATATAATTCTACATTAATACTTTTCAGCTATCTAAACAAAATTGATTAATTAGATCAGACCGGTTCCAAATACCTAGGTGAAGCCAATAATTAATAACATAATGAAAGCACAATTCTAATCTACACAACCAGCAATTAATATTTCAAAGAAATATTACTTCATAACATCTAAAGATTCCTGAAATTAATTCTTAATTAATCTACCCTACCGGTTTCCTAAATAATATAAATATTTATTAATCCTCTACAACTCCATAACTTACAATAAAATTTCCTGAATTCATAGTTATTTGAATTATATTAACAATAAATTGAATTATATTAACAATTAATATTAAATTATTAATAATTTCTCTAAAACCATTAGCATTTAATAAATTCACTGCAAACTGGCCGTTAAAATAACTCAGTAAACATATATTAATTATTAAACCTGAAAACAAACTGTATGCTTATTACTGACTACTTAATTTATTTAATATATGCAACCTTATTACTTACACTTCACGGTTCAAGTTATTAAGAAACATATAAACAAGATACTAAAACATGATTATAACGCGCAAAATGAGAAGAAGAAAAAAAGTTACACATGCACAGTTGCTTTTCAATATTGAAGTTAAAGTTGGAAATATAATAAAATTAAAATTAAAATATGATATAATTAAAATATAATACAATATTGTATAAAAATAAAATCTCACTATCCATTCAAAAAATTTACTCAAAAAAAAAACTTGACTGTTCAGGAAATTAATTGATAATAAGACTAATCTAAAATCCTTATATTTACTTCTGTCTAACTTATAATAACTTATTATAACTAAATACTAGATTTAAATAGTTATTAACCCGGTCGCCTTCCGAAATATTTCCTGTAAATTAACTTAAGATTAATGACTGACCCGAATATTTGTCATTAATCAGCACGCATCATAAATTAGCTTAACTACTTTACCAAGTATAAGTATACTTTCTATCATACAATAACATATTATAAACTTAATTCTAAATTTAGTTTAATTTAAAAACTAGCATTAATATAATAGTGGTCGTTTGCTACAACTCAACATCAACCTGGAGGAGATTTGTAGATATAGTACACAACCTGGAATACTAATAATATAATTATCCAACATTCATATTAGATAATAGAGATTAAGAATAAGATTAAATTAGCTGACTTCCATTTTATTTGTATAATAATGTTTATTATAAATATTGTATATGAACTGTAATGTGATTAATCTAAACTATAATTATTTTAAAATTTCATTAGTATTAACAATGATTAAATATTATTCTAAACCAAAGTAAATAGCCTTATTTGTTATGAGGCTTAAAAGACTCAGCTTCCACTTCCATCTATATCTGAACCTCCAGATTATTTTATTATATAAAATTATAGTTAATGAGTTAAATAATAGATGACTCTTTTTAATTAGTGGAAATTTTTCATCAATTTACCGTAATTATCTAACTCTAAAATTCTAATTCCACCCAGCTAAATTGACGATAAACTTTAACAAAAACATCCACAACATTTAGCAATAATTAACAACTATACCATATTCCCGCTGCCACTGTGTAAATTGATCACACATATTGCATCACTCGTTAACCCCCCCCCCCCCCTCAGTTCTCCACATTATAGAGAAGAAGTGTACCCCCTGCCAAATCGCTAAAAATGTAAATACAGGAAATAGAGATGCCCATCGCAATCTCATCATCACCCAAGCAAGATTCACATAACAAGCCGACGAAACTGAACAAATCCACATAAAACGTGCTACATGCTACATGCAAGGTTATGAACATCAGCAATACCATGCGAAACAAAATAAAACATTACCATCATGAACCGAAAAACAATTAACATTATACAGACAATATATAATAGCGTTCGCAGTCGAAAAGCATGCGTTAATTTTCCATTCAGCCATGCTACACACGGTTTCGTAAGACCGGCTTCACCTTCCTTTCTTTCCCCTTTTACCCACAAAATCCGTTTTTACTGCGACCTTAAATTTTAAAAATTAGAAACCAACAACAAAATCCATCACGACTTAATTTGAAACCAGAAGCTGAAATCGTGTGTAGCTTGGCTGATTAAAACAACAAAAAATCCAGCTCACGGAATTACACACGCGTATTGTAAAACATCTGCACACACAAGCACAAAACGTAAAAAGTCCTGCTTACTCTCTCATTGACAGATACCTATTTAAAGAAAACTAACAAAGAGTGTGTTGGTTACACTAACAATGCAACGTAAATTTGAATTTTTTTTTGCTCATTTTTTTTGTTTCTGCACCAACACACTTATACTTAGTTATTTTAAAAAAAATTACTATGGAAAAAAAAATTCCAATACATCTTTACTTAGTTATTGTTTATTTTATATGTGTGGGGTTAGCAGGACTTATATTTAAGTAGATTCTGAATTATGTAACAATGATGTAAAATAAATAATAATTATTATCTCATATGTTCCTTCGCACACCTATACATAGGACACAGCTAAACGCATATACGTATAACATGCTATATCAGAACCAAACACAATTACATTCTATAGAATATAATTGCGATCGGCTTCGAGTTATATATCGCAAAACCACATTTTCGGTGGTTATTGAAATGCATTTCCCGCGCGCCAAACACCTCCAATACTAATATCCATGTAAAATATAATATATGACTACGAGTAAATAAGTACACAAAACAAAAGATAGTATTTAAAATAACCAAAAGCAGAAAACAAACGAAAAATTCTCGTCGATCACCAAACATGCATACTCTCTTCCAAAAACAACAACAAAAATTGTTAGCTAGTCTACCAAAAACAGCAGAATTGAAAAAAACCCTTTCTCGCGCAAACTATATTCGGTCGGATAACAACCCATAACATGAGAATAATTCTACTCTACACCTTCATGGGTTATAAATATGTATTTATATGTGTACTTAAAAGTAAAATTTATTTAGGGAAAAAGTTATGTGTTATGTAATTTAGTATGTAAAACAATGAAAAAATGAAAAACACTTATCTTTCCATCCTTTGCAATCAAAAAGTCCTACATACACATTGAAAATTTACACTACAATGCATGATGCATTCAAACAACGGTATCAAAATACATACATATAAACGAAAATTGTTATGTACATAGCCTACACCATTGCAAGCGCACAACACACAAATTAATACAAATATGCAATATGTAACATTTTTCACTTATTAACTACTTTTAAAACACACAAATTATTATTAATATTATTATTATTATTATTATTATTATTTATATATTCAGATATTATTAATTAATTATTTAATTTTGACATATTTAAATTAATTACTTATTTATATAGAGGAGAGACAAAAACACGTCTTTCCTCTACGACGTTCAATCGCCAACCTTAAAGTATAAACAACCCACCTATATTGTAGGGAAATTGGTTTCGTCTTCCAATCGTCGCATTCATCTTTTGACTCCGGCTATTAACAAAAGTAATCTGATGAATTCATCATTTTTTGTGAGGGGAGTTAGCATGTGGAATTCGTTAAGTAATAACGTTAAAAAATCTAAATCCCCTGCCGTGTTTCGGAAAAAATACTTTTCTTCACCTTAATAATATCAAAATTCAATTTTTTGCCAATTTCAAGTTGATGAATCGCTAAAATGTTGCTGCACACCTATAGGTTAATTCAATTAATAAACTAGAAATAAATTAAAATAAGTAGTTGCCACTAATGTAATAAGTTCATAAGAACTTCAAACATTTATATTAAATAAAATAAATAAATAAATAAATCACTTCGCCAGCTCAAAATGTGTTGGCTGGATACATGGAACATTAATAGATCACTCTTGGATTTTAAGATCCCCAAATGTAACAGTTCTGTTTCTTGACATGGCCATCAAGTTTGAAATGCACCCCATCGGGGAAGATGATTTTCTTCGAATAACTACCATTCACTTATTGTTGCTCTAAGATCCTTTAAAGTGCATCTCGTAAGCACGCAAATGCAGATATTTTCTCAAAATTCGCTGTAAACTGTTTTGTGAAAGTCTCAATTGTTGAGAACGTTTGCGAATCGAAGCTGCTGTAATATTTTTCTCAGGTCTCTTCTGTCGTTAATTTTTTTTTAGATTAATCGGCCCATTATACGGCGAGAAGGTTAAATGGTAACCCAACAATGCACGACATTTTTGAACAATCTCCGCCTAAATCTAAGATTTCGGTAGTGAATTTTTTATAATTACTATGCGAAGTGCGTCCGCTTAATTCTCCTTGACAACTTCAACGTTCACAAATGACAGTTGCAAAAGTAAAACGCTGTATAAGCGACACAAAAAATGGTGCTTAATTCTTAATAGGTCTTATTGGGACACCTTTTAAAAAAATCATTAGGATTGGTCACCACAAATCAACAAAAACTGGTTCTTCGCTTAATCGGAAACTATATTTTGGAGAAAAAAAATGTGTCCTTCATTCTAGCCGGAACCAAACAAATTATGGTAACTTTTCCATTGAGCATCATGCACCAACCGGAAACATTAAACAACAACTCTCCTTCGAAACAATAAATCTATCGTTCGATTGTACACGTTCAACAAATTATCAGTAAGCAATCTGATCATTTGGAGAGCAACGTCATAGATTCATAACTTCCGGCGGTGCTCCTTTAAACTGAACTCTAAATGAATCAAGACGCTCTGAGGAAATTCTTTTTAGAATCATGGACACTACAAGCAACGGATACTGGATACCTCAAGATTAGTAAGGAGCATTTCGAGCGGTATGCTGACAACATTTTCTCATAAAACCAACTATGTATGTTATTAACCCTACACAAAGGTTTCAAATTACCATACATATCTTCAAAACTTTTCGAACCAGATAAAGCATTATACATTAATTTACGTGCAGTAAAAAAGCTTACGATTGGATTCCATCCATCGGCGCGTAAAGCGACAGATTTCCGCCCTAACAATATGCAGATATGTAAGATCAGACTCCGCTCTGACAAATTTACGAATCTCGATGAATTGGACATTCAGATCTATTCTGTGTCGAGTAGGAGGGAGTCATCAATAAAATCGGTTAAAGTGCAGAAAATAGATCGCACATCCGTCCTACTAGCTTGCAACTCACCAGTAACAACATCGGCAAAACGCGTCACTAACCTGGAAATTATGTACAATTCAGTTGTGTCAATGTACGTTTTTTGTAATATGGGAATCGAATGATAAAAGAACGGAAAACCAAATAAATCACCTTCCACATCCATGGTTTCTAAGAGATATTCCACTAGCACAGCATTTCTCAAAGTGTGCTCCCCGATGCCCTGGGACTAAGCAAGCCAACTCAAAGAGCTCCGCGAATCTCATAACAAAATTTGAAAAATCTTATAAATTTAAATTCGCTAATAGTTAATATATGAAATTAATTTTTGGCTTTGAAACATCGCTGATCACGCCTGCTTCAAGAAGCAAATTCTCATACTATGACATATTTTCACAATATTACTTCTAGCGAATCTATTTTACAGCAAACATTTTCCAAATGTGTTATGGTCCCCGCTAAAATGCGTCGTCATTTAGAAACCGTACATCCAGTGTTTAACCATAAGAAAGCTGATTATTTTATTCGTAGGCGTGATGAACTGTTAAAGTACCAAAGCCTTGTCCTGAGACATTTATCAAGCTCTAAGAAGCAGTCGATATAGCTATATGTACATGTATAATGGATGAAAAGGTGGCAAAAGAAATCACTGGTGTGCTGCTATCCAACGACATGGTAGCTCGTCGAATTAAAGATTTAGCAGCTAACGTGAAGTCTCAATTGACATTTCGCCTGAAAAATTGTAATTTTTCTCTGCAAATGAATAAAAGCACAGATGTAGCTGGTCTTGCAATCTTGCTTGTTTTTGCCCGATACCAGCATATAAATTTGCTTGAAGAAAATCTTCTTTTGTGTGAACCATTGCCAAATACTATACATTGCACAACTGGTGCCGAAATATTTAATGTCGTGAATGTTTTTTTTTTTTAAGATAAGTTTGGATTGGGAAAACTGTGTTAATATCTGTTGCTAAAATCAAAAAACTAACACCAAACTGCATCAAAATCCATTGCATGCTTCACCGTCAAGTACTTGACGTCCAAAAAATGTCAATGTCTTTAAAAATTGCCTTGATGAGTCTAGACAAAGATCATAAATTTCATGAAATCGAGACTCTTCCAAACACGGCTTTTTATAATTCATTGCGAAGATATGGGCACCATTCATAAAGCTTTATTGTTCCAATGTGAAGTACCATGGTTGTCACGAGGGAGAGTTCTTATTCGACTGTTCGAGTTTCGCTTCGAATTGGGCCCTTTTTTATGGTAAACCAAATAGATTTACGAGAAAGACTGACAGATATACTGTGGTTGTTTCGACTTGGATACCTCGCCGATATGTTATGTCAATTCAAGGAAAATAAGTACAGCTTTTAACGAAAAATAAGAGTTTTGGATCATTTGCATTCACGTTCGTAAGCTAGATAGCTTCCCAACACTTAAAGAATTGTTCGATGAAATGGACTGATTGAAGAATGTGACTATTTTATGTTGTGTGACGAAATTCGTCAACATTTAGAAAATATTCTAAATTCAGTTAAATAATATTTTCCAGATGAGCAGAATTAAAAGCTTAAAAATTACACATGGATTCGAAACCCATTCACAGCTCAGAAAAGACCAGAAGAATTCAAAGTTAAGGAGTACGAAGTCTTTATTGACATTATTTCAGATTCCTCACTACCGCCCGTATTTGAAACAGTATCTTTGCCAGAATTTTGGTGCACTTTAACAGAAGAATATGCAGCTTTGGCAATGAAAGATGTTAAAATACATCTCCCTTTCGCTACGACTTATCTGTGCGAGTCCGGATATTTTTAAATGTTGCAACAAAAACAAAATACCGAAACAGACTTGATGCAGGTAACTTACAAATAACTATAAAGCCAGGCATACAAGAATTATGTAAAAATAGGGAACAAGATCAATCGTCCCACTAACAATGTTCGTTTTTTTATAATTTACTGTATTTTGCAAAAAAATTTTATAAGTTTTGTTGAAGGAGAGCTACAAATAAGTCAATGCTAGAAGAGCTGCAACTAAAAAGCTACGTCAAAAGAGTAAGAAGATTCAAGGGACTGTTTTGCTGACTCTAGAAATCTCACTAAAAGGCTAACACTCAAGAATTAATGTTATTATGGATGGAAATGTAGAGGTGAGAACGGACGTGGCTGATGTTCTCTTAGTATGGCAAACCTATTTCCAAAATCTGCTAAATGGGAATGACGAAATGAGCCGCATTAGAGAACTGCTGCACAAGGCGAAGAAGCCTTTGTCGAATATCCCAAAGTGGAGGAAGTAGATACAGCTATTAGTAGATTGCAAAATGAAAAACCCAGTCTCGAAGGAAACCCATCAGAATTAATTAAGCACGGATGCGTTAATATGGCATCAAATCTATACGATACCACCATCTCTATTTCGGGCCAAGAAGAGCTGCCAGAGAATTGGAAGATCGCGTTCATATGTTTGCTGCACGAAAAAGGCTTTTGGACCCTCCAAAGTTTCTATAATTTCTGGTGAGTGTTGAGCTTTCCTTTTCTTGCTTGATCTCAAAATCAAGAACAGGGGGCCTGGCCTACTATGGAAAACGATCGTGAGGTTTTTTGTTTGTAGTTTATATTCAGCAATAGTAATTACTATTGCTGAATATAAACAACGAACAAAAAACGTCGACGATCGATTTCCATAGTAGGCCCCCAGTTTCATATCGCTCGATCGCTACTCAAGAAGACTTGGTTAGGAAGTAAACCAAATAGTAGCCAAATCAATTTTTTTGCAACACCTCAGCATATTGATGGCAAATCTCGTAATAGGCTACCATAATTATGATAGCGTTGAAACCTTTAAATACGAGTACTTCAGGTTACTAATAACCTCGTCAAATGATATGCAGGCAGAAATAAAAGCCTTGAAATCCTAACATCTATAGCAGTCGTACAAGCCCGAACTGTATAAAGCATTCATAAGAACAGAGCAAGCGTTCGGAAGCGACGACTGGACCCTGTTTTCTGAGTACTGTAGAAAGTTTTCTACAATTGAAGGAAATCATTATCATTCCATCTGTGGTAAAATTTTGTGCAAAATGAATGTAGGATTCGTATGAACAACGACACAACGTAACTTCTCGGACCCTGCGAAATCATTAGATTTACCAAATCCCATCGAAAGAGATGACTGGGTCACGCAAAAATGGAAGATTATGTAAGTATTCCAACGTGAAGTCGCCAAATAAGATCTACGTTGTTCATCATGTTATGATGTCGAAACTGATAGACGAAGGCGATAGATCGAGACGGACAGAAAACCACAGTGCAAGCGACAAAATTTCTTCATGTGATGTGAAAACTAGATTGAAAGAGGGAGAGAGAGCAACCTGCTCATTTTTGTCAGCTAAGTTACAACTTTTTCTATTTTAAATAACGGTACATCGTTTCCGAAAACACCAAATGTGTTAGATGTGGCTTTTGTACCATTTGATTATGAGGTGACCGTATCGACGTGTGAGGTTTAGGCTAAATCGTCTATAGTATTTTCCACTCTCCGCTTAATATTTCAATTATGTTTGAATGTTGTGAGTTAGTCAAACAAAATGTTAATTCATGGATTTATAACTTTAAAATGGGCGATTATCATTCTTTAAATGCATTTCTGGATCCGTATGATTGGTCGTGTTTTTATGGTTGTAATAGTATTCACGGTATGTTAACCGAATTTTTTAGAATTATTAATTTAGGTATTGAGAAATTTATCCCTAGACAGAAAGCTTTCCGCGTTATGAAGGAGCCGTGGTATAATAGTGAGTTGATAAATCTAAAAAATAGAAAGGACAAGGCTCACAAGAAATATAAATTGCATCCTAATGTTGTTAATTACAACTCGTTTGATGTATTGCGTAAGAAGTATATATATCTAAACCGATTTCTTTACAGCAGTTATATTCTGGAAATTGAATCTTTAATTAAATCAAAGCCAAGTCATTTTTGGCATTTTGTTAATTACAAATGCAAATCTATAATGGTTACCTGTCCACGATGTTTTTGAACGACTGTTCCTGTGATAATGTACAGGATACTTGTAATTTATTTGCTGATTTCTTTGAGAGTGTATATAGTTCGAAATGTTGTAAGAAAACCCAAATTTTCAATGTTTCGTCTGGAAGTGGATACTATTTTATTCGAATTGAGTAATCTTGATATTAACCAAAGTTCCTGTTTTGATTCTATTCCACCTATTCTTCTAAAATTAATCGGTGAGGTAATCTCTCCCCATATCGCTGTTTTGTTTAATAGAAGTCTCACTGAAGGTTGCTTCCCTATTGTATGGAAATGCTCACTTATAAAGCCGATTTTCAAATCTGGATCTCGAAGTGAGGTGGAGAACTATAGAGGTATTTCTATTATTTCAGTTGTACCAAAGCTTTTTGAGAAACTAGTTAAAGATCAATTATTCTTTCATGTTAAGACATTTATTTCTTCCAAACAACATGGATTTTTTCCAGGTAGGTCAACATATGATAAGCATGTATTTTAGTTTATGATTATCGCCTATTTTGTTCTTTTAAATAATTAAATGTAGTGTTTTTTTGATAAATTAACAACGTCCTTCTGGATGGACAAATCGTTAGAAGTATAATGTCCATCTCAATGGACATAATTCGTTTTGTCCACTGGGATGGAATTTTCGTTGTAATGGTCGTTAAAGTTAGTATTTTTTTACAGGAATTTAATTTAGTCTTACGTTCCAAAATTGTTTTTTGTTAAATCTAAACCATGTCTCGAAGTAAAAAGTTGACCGAAGATGAAATATATGCCATATTGATGGAGAGTTCGGATGAGGATGAAATGGATGAAACAGGGGTTTCTACAGAACTTGAACATAATTCCAAATTGATCCGCACTAGCAAAATAGAAAGAGAACAAACGGAGGATAAACTAGGCAATCAAGAAAATGAAGAATGTTCTGGTGATAACCCAAATTCGTATAATTTGGAGCACTTTGAAATACCTACGGCAAATTTTAGTGATGAAGGAATAACTGTTGTTGGCGCAGCAACACTTGATGGGGATGTCGTGATGAACAATGACGTAGATATACAAATACTGGATTTCACGAAAGCCGACACAAATATGAGCCTTACCGATAAGAAAGACATAAAATGGCGAAAAAAACGGATTGTATTGAAATCCCTTACGAGCCAAAATGACAAATTGAAGATGATAGCACCGAGATGATTGGTGAACACTCACCTCTTTTATATTTTCAAAGATATTTTACTAATGAATTTGTTAAAATCATGGCATCCAATACCAATTTGTACGCTATGCAAAACAATATTGCTTTTAGACCGACAGATGAAATCGAAATCATGCGGTTAATGGGAATCCATTTATTCATTGGTGCAACAAAGATACCCCAACTTAAAATCTACTGGAATCGAGAGATGGGGATGGACTTAGTATCATACGCAATGACACGCGATTAAAACACCGATCTGTACTATAAACTTCGGCCTTTGATAGATACCATAAAGTTTCGATGCAACCAACTTAATTTACAAGAAAATCTCTGTATTGACGAGCAGATGATCCCTTTTAAAGGAAGACTATCAACCAAGCAGTACGTCAAAAATAAACCAAAACCTTGGGGTATAAAAATGTTTGTACTGTGCGGGAAGTCAGGACAACCGTATGACTTCATCTTGTACCAGGGATCTAATACTGGCTTGTCCGAATACAATTTAAAAAAGTTTGGTTTCGGCCCCTCTGTCGTGCTTCACCTTGCAGCACGAATAGAAACGAAAGGTCACAAGTTATACTTCGATAACTATTTTAGTAGTTACTACCTGTTCGAAATACTACAGAAAATGGGTATAAACGCTGCTGGAACGGTTAGAATAAACAGATTCTTCAATCCACAATTTACGGAGGATAAAACTTTAAAAAAAAATAACAGAGGATATTATGAAGAATTATGTTCCAGAAATAAGCAGATAGCAAAAATGAACTGGTTGGACAACAAACCGGTACACATCGCTTCTAGTTTCGTTGGAGTTGGATCACCCTTAACTTGTACACGATGGGACAAAAACAAAAAACAAGATTTAGAAGTACCGCAACCTGAAGTGATCAAGATATACAACGAGTCAATGGGAGGAGTCGATCTACTTGACCAACTAATTGGATATTACCGAATATTCATAAAGTCAAAGAAAAGGCCATTACGAATTACAACCCATTTTCTAAATTTTGCATGTTCTGCTAGTTGGATTGAGTATAAAACCAATGCCGCCAAAAGAGGGCTTCCCATTAATAAAATAAAATCTTTATTAGAATTTCAATTATGCTTAGCTAAATCTCTAATGATGATGAGTAATCAGATTTATCAGAAGCACCGTTATATTCATCCCCCAAGAGGGCTAAATTTGAAATAAGACCATATGTAGATTTGCGGTTTGATTGTGAAAATCACTGGCCCATATTTGACAGCAAGAAAGAAGCGTCGCACTGTAAATTAGAAAATTGTGAGAAAAAAACACATGTTTTGTGCAATAAATGCAAAGTTCATTTATGCTGCCTAAACGAAAGAAACTGCTTTGTCAAATTTCATACGCAATAATGACAAACAAGTTATAAAAAATTAAATATTATGTATTTGAATTGTGATTTCTTGAATTGAATTAGTTCCTTAATTTGGCTCTTTTTTAAGCTATTAGTTATTATTTTATCTGTTATTGTGATCATTTTATATTTAGTATTATTATTTATATTGTAAGACTGAAGTAATTATTTTATGTGATTTATTTTCAAATACAATTAACAAAAACTCCACTAAACTTTTCAATTTTTTTTTTTTTTTTTTTTTGCAACACTTGAATCAGAATGTCCATATGGATGGACAAGTCTGGTAGGCCTAGCAAGATATAAAAAATATGGATTTTCTTTAGCTGTATAATTTTGAGAGCTATTAGCTTCCAGGAAAACAAAATAACTTTTTTTTAACTTTTTTAGAAAAAGTTCAGGTTTGAAAGGGTTAATTATATAATTTTTATTAGTATTTTATGTAAATAATAATGTAACCAAACATGTAAAGTTGGTAATAATAATAATAAATAAATAATAATTTTGGATTCGCTTGGTTCGAATCGAGCAACTGACGAAGAATCGTGTTTGTTGTTCTCTTGTTCTAGGATTCTTACGAGATGAAACAGCTGTTTTAGTGAGGCAAACTATATTAAGGCAATGAAAAAGCTGAAAACCGGCCAAAAGTGGGTAATGGACGAAGGGATATGTAAGAGACCACTATAGTAATTTAATCAAAAAGCTGTTATATAATTTCATGACTTCTGCCGAAGGTGCCATCAGAAAATAGAGTCTGTAGTTAAATTTTTCAGTACAAACATTTGGGTCAATTTATAATTTAATCAAAAAAAGTTACTAACCTAAATATTTCTTTTTCCATATGACCATTAAAGATACAGTTTTGGTGGTCGTGTGTATAATGAAATGTTTATAAAACTTACTTACTAAACTTTTAGAACATTTGAGATTAGGAGATGCAGAAATTTTATAACACATCTAGGAGTGAGACAATAACGTTATATTTACGAAAATCTTCAGTAAAATACAACTTAAAATTAAATTTTTCATCTCGAATTTAATACTTCAAATGCTAAATTAATTAAAATTTTAAGAACCAATTATTTAATTATTCTAGAAAAATAAGATAACACGGGCGCCCTCATACCCTATATATCGACTTATGAGTTTTCCGTATTTTGATGAACCGAAAAATCGGCTTAGGACTTTTAAGAACGTAAACGTGTCCATATTCTCTAATTCGGTTCAAAAAATTAAAAGTCTAAACATTTTTTAGCCTAAGGCAATAAAATATATAGACCAAAATAGGGTTCCGATTCTGCCTAAAATAATATTCAAAACTTATTTAAGACATATTATCTGAACTATAAGTAGAATTATCTAAATTAAATAATGTTTTTACCTCAACTTCTATAATATGATAATTACCTTTTACAATAGTTCGGCTTGTTTACATATATTACGTATATATATTTTCTTATAATTTAACAGGGTATACCTAATAAGGAAATGTCAGAAGTTCATGTCTATCGCTTAATTAAAAACATATTGGACGGGTGGTGTATTTTATACACCTGTAACACCACCATCCCATATACGATGTCACCTTATCGACCACAAATAAATAAATCGCCTACAACTTTCCCAAAAGCAAAAACTTTGTCGTCTACTTTACTACCTTTTTCCAAAAGTTATACATTTTCATATTATTGATTACAAATTTTATTCAATTTAACCCAATTTAATCAATCATTTTGTCTATTCTCATTTATCATTGTGGTGGAACAACAACAAAAAATTATTTTATTTTTAAACAACACAACTAAATCCATAAAAATACGAATAAATAATAAAAATACAAATAATAATTTATTATGTCACTAGAATTGTTGTCAGATGTTTGAGATTGACTACCTCCAACTATATACGCAAGCAGCTTTAGTAAACTAAATTTTAATTTGTCATCTGGAAATAGAAAGACATTTCCATTTCATCTGTGATGAAATTGAACACATCTATATGACCCCCTGTCGGAGTGCAAAACTCATGGGCCGACACATCTTCCATGCCAGTATAGGCTGGCATGGAGCTATGGAATGTGCAGATGGTGATAAAATCGAACATATAGCCGTATGTGCTCGAATTGACTGGTAACGGTATAAAAGTAAGGATGGAAAAAGTAAACCAAAACGTGAAAGAGTTAGGAGTGCCTTGGCCCAAAAACAGATTGCAAGAAGTTTTGTCGGAATAAGTATTATTGATTGCATTTAGTGTTGTATTTTTTTTGATTTCTTTGCAGATGATGAATCTTCTAATGTGCTGGTTTTATCATACTACAATCATCCACTTCTACATCCTGTGAGGGGACTTGCATTATATTCAACTATATAGAAGACCCGTTTAAAATGACGAAAGTACTGCGAGCTTCGGGGAATTTTTTGTTGTTTAGTGTAAATGGAACTAATAATAAGAAAAATGTAAACCTGGGTCTTGTGGATGTTTAAGGGCCATTAACACTTAATTCTAGAGATGACACTACAAATACGTCACTAACCAAAGCTCGCAGCCCTGAAGCTCGCAGTGATATGCCACATATCATTAAAAATTGTAGACAGTGTCCCCGAAATGCCAGTATACTCAGATTTGTGGTGTTATCTCTAAAATTAAGTATTAATGGCCCTTAAACATCCACAAGTGGTATGCCGCGAATTAGATTAGGTTAGATTTAGTGGGTAAATAGCAAATTCAACCCTGCCATAATTTTTTATGTACTTCTACACTTTCTGTTAAATTGTGTATCTACATTTTTGTTTTTTGTTCATTTGTGTAGCTACACTTTTGATAAATGTTGAAAACTTCACACCGGTTATCAACCTGGTAATTATATCGCACTGAAAACTTGAAAGCTTTAAAAACTTAAAACCCAATTTTTGATTGTCGAATGTCAATACGCAAGTGGTAGAATGATTCAATAAATTATTTCTACCAATATTTCAGCAGTGTAAAATGGCCGGTTCTGGAGCGTCCCACTTCCAAAAATGACTTGCCGTTCCTGGATCATCCCAATCCTAAAAATGACGTCATAGGTGGCGTAGTCGATTATGACGTCATTTTGGGAGTATGATGCTCCAGCTCCGGCTGCCGATTCTGGGTCTACCAAATCCCAAAATGACGTCATAGATGTCGTTGTCGTTTATGACGTCATTTCGGATTGGGACCGATTTTGTGTCATCCCAAATCCCAAAATGACGACATAGGTGTCATTACGAAGCCATTTTGGGATCTGGCATGACTCAGAATCGGCAGCTGGAGCTGGAGCATCCCAATCTCAAAATAACGTCATTTATGATACCTAAAGCAACACATTAAGATGCAAAAGTACGACGTAGTTGTAGAGGTGTAAACGCCTAAAATTAGGATTGAGTTTGAAAAGCAAACATTTAGGAGGAAATTCGCCTATTTTACCAAAAACACATTTTCTGGGCAATATCGAATAAAAAAGCAAACATTTACGAGAAATAAAGCATAGAGTTGGGAGAAAAAGTCTGATAGTCGTTGGCTATTGAAAATAACATAAATTTAGGTGCAATTTCAATTGAAAACCAAACATCCAACCAACTTGGAAAAAATAAAATTTTATGATATCTTAGTTCTTGTTTAACCTCTATTATTTTAATATACACGATTTATTATTACAAATTTAAAATTGTTAAAAGTATGGAAATAATTGGTTTAAACTTTAAAAATGTGTATATTATATGAAATTATTTGTATATTTGTTATATTGTACATAAAAAAGGTCTTGAGTTTCGGTAACTCCTTGAAAGGACATTAAATCCATTGGGGAACTGAAGCTCATTAGATAGTAAATTGTATGTAATTTTTATATAGTTTTATTATGGATATTAAAATTTGATGTATTATGTATACGTGAATCTATGTATGAATGAAATAAAGAAAGACAATAATAAATAATAATTAAAATAACATTTACAAGAAATAAAACATTCATTTAGGCGAAAGAGTATGACGTCCTACATAATTGAAAAATCAAAATTTAGGGGCAATCGAGATTGACAAACAGACATTTAGGCGAAAGATCACCTCGAAAAAAAACGTAAATTTAGGAGCAATGAAGTATACGACGTAGTCGTAGATGATTGAATGGCATACTTTTTGTGCAGCATGACGTCATGTAAAACGTGATGTTTTAAAGTAATTATTTCTGTTTGTCATCGTATTAAATAATACTACGACATTCCATTGATTGTTCTTGTCATAAAACAACGGCAAATTATAATAATATACATTCACTTTTAAAAAAGTCAAAATAAACAAAAACTACGATGAAGTTAATGAACAACTTAAAAAATAAAACAAGATAATAAATTATTTTAAGAGATTAAAGTGAATAGAAATTTTTTTACAAACTTCATCACTATAGAAATCAAGATCAAGATCGACTGTTGATATTCAACCTGAGTAAATTATTCTTGATCATATGATAGTCATCGACTTACTTATGTATATTACTTTTTAAGCCTCGTGTTATTCAAAGTTCATTGTCCTAATATATAACAATCGAAATCTCTATAAATAATATATACAGAAATTCAAGCTTAAGGTTGATTATGATGATTATTATGGGGAGGGGTAGTGTTTATTCTTGATTACAACTTATAATATACCTGAAATTGAAGATGAATCCCAATGTCGCGCCCTCTCATGCATGTGGTTTTATATTAAAATAGAAAATGAAAATCGTAAAATTATTGCGATCGGGTTATTTTCTCTTCTCAGAATGGTATTTATACATTGGATCGTAATAATTTTTACTTTTCAAGTAACAATACAAATTAAAAATTATTTTCAATATTTACACGCTAATGTCATGCAATTTATAATTTTCGAAATATCTTTCATAAAATTTAAGTTCGAGCTCATCATTCCATTTAGTTATGTATGTGAAACGCATACAAAGCATATATTTAGGGGCAACTGATGTAGAGGCATTAAAAGCCATTTAAGGGCTCAACATTTAGGGGCAAGCGAGATGGAAAAGCAAACATCTAGGAGGAAATTAGCCTAGTTTAGCAAAAAAACACAAATTGATGGTGAATATTGATCATCCAGAAAACCACTTTCTATACATTCTTCAGTTGAAAATATGTTCATTACCACATTTCATTGTGGCGAACACAGAGATGACTACCTCCTCCCTTGGCATATGGAGTTAGGTGTGCCAATGTGCGATGGTATGTATGATGGTATTGGTGATTGATGGTATGTATAGATAGTGGTTTTCAGGATGATCAATATTCACCATCAATCCTCGTGATTTGGCACACCTAACACCATATGCTCAGGGAGGAGGGAGTCATCTCTGTGTTCGCCACAAGGAAATTTGGTATTGAACATATTTTCATCTGAGAATGTATAGAAAATAGTTTTCGGGATGATCAATAAAGTAGATGTAATTTATTAATAGATTGTGAAGCTTTTTTTCTGCAAACAGTAATATAATTTTATAATTTATTCGGGCTGTTTATTTTATTTTTTTTCTTCTTTAATTTAACAATAAAATTTCGGGATGGAATTATTTTTTAATGGTTTAGCAAAGACACGCACTTTATGAAACAAAAAAAAAAAACTTCGGGATGAAAATTCGGGCCAACTTCTTATACATTAGTGTTGTTTAGTTTTTTATTGTAATTTCTTTTGTAAAGTTTTTTTTAGACACAGCATCTAAAAGCCTTTTCGGGCTTAAAAGACTTCTGGCTAAGTTATCATACGTATAAATATGATATCGTAGATCAACATTCCTCGCCGAAACTTATTAGCCGACAAATTTATTTCAACAAGACATCGATAGAGACCAATTTGAATGTTTTATTAGGCATAATTTGTTGTAAAACCTAATTCTATTGAAAACTTGTAGAATAAAAATGAAAATGCAGGGGTGTGATTTAGCAAAATTCCGCTTGTTCAATATATTTAAAAGGAATAGTAAGGCCTGGCGTTCCAGATTAACAAGCTTGATCATTGGATGTAAATATCTTTTCTGCTGAAAAATCTCGGCTGATATATTTCGTTTGATGAGCATCAATCAACGGATCGAAATTGTTTACTTCGGCTGAGAAATCTATTACACTAGCTACATTATCGACCATTTTTTCTTTCGGCGGAAAATTTTCGGCTAATTTTAATAATGTAATCATTAGGCCCGTTGCACACTTAAGCCATGTTTTTTTAGTGATATCAGTTATGTTTTAATTTTACCACTTCCGATGTTGGTTTCCAAAACTCAAATAAGAGAAACATTCTAGATAAATCTCAGAATCAACCCAACTTGTAATGCATTATATTGAAATGTTTTATTTTTGTGTTGGAGATAAATAACTAGCTCACGTCGCTCAGAAAATGGGATATATTTCTATCCAAATGAACCAAATGAACCGCCTTTGTGCTTAGGCAAGCAAAATCACCAACGTAATATTTTTTCATGTTGTCGGAACTCATTTCTCACTACTATAATTTAATGTATCATCATTGGTCCTGCAAAGCCAACTTCCATCTAATAAAATTCTTCATTAGTGGATGTTAAAAAGTAGTTTTGCAGACGTTTTGTCAACATGTTGACAAATTTGGTTGGCGCAAAATGGAGAGTACTAACGATGATGCTTTTATGAATATTTTCCAAAATAATTCTTGCGAAATGGACTTCGGAGGCAGTATCAGGTGATATTTTATATTATAAAGGGCTGTAGTATTTTCAATTATTTCGCCAACTCGATGTAAATTCTTTCTGTTCATGAATAGGTTCCCCGCTTCACAAGCTTTATTTTAGAATTTTTGATGAGCCGGATCTCGAATGCATGGATCCTTTGAATTTTATAAACCGTTGATTATTTTAGTAGCATTGCATCGAGTAATTCGTTACACAGAAATCCCCAAGTATATTCATCTTGATTGATTGCACATCTTGTTTACATCCAAATTAGTTTTGTCGCATGGGCCAGTGTTCTTCATGTTGGGGTAGTCAGACGGGCTCTTTTCACCATAAATTATGTTCCCGATGTTCTGAAGCAAACGTACTCCGGTTGGCACAATCTGCAGAATTCGACAGGCCACAAATGACATTCAATGACGAGGTTCTTTAGCAAGCCTGCCGAGCATGATTTACGAATCAGTCCATGCCAAAACATTGTTGGTTTTTAGACTTGTATCTCTTTCTACTGTTACAATCAAGTTGGCTTAACGGACGCCACACAACTTCAATCTAGGAAACAACCACTTGTACTATAGGTGCAATTTTATTTTTAGCTACAACTAGCGTATATACTCGTTTTCCAGGGGTAGTTTGCTTTAAGTAAAATGCAGCTGTGTACGCACTCTCGCCTGCATTGCAAAACTTGTACGAATTGTGGATACGCAATAAGTCAAACTTCTTATAGTTTGAATCGGATTTTTTCCGACAGTTGCTCTTGCTCATCAGGTAACGCATCGTTCCATTTCAAGTTTAGGATCCAAAACATTTAAACATTTCCACTTGCATGACAACAGGTGTTAACCCAGCCGAGTGAGTCAAATCATCTACTTGCTTTAGATATAGAATGAACCTTTATGTAAAATTTGCCTGATTCTGCAGAAAAGTTTTAAATATAAATTTCTCTGTCACCTTTACATATTGAGAAAACTAAATTTCTGCATTATCTAATTCCTTGATTTTGAAATAAAGTCGAAAAGTTTTGGATAATGTGTAGACCATTTTCTTAATTGAAATCCGTATTGTCTTAAGATTTTTTTGATATAATGCTTGAGTTGTCATTCTTCTTGTTACGTATCAACTGCAGTTATTAAATAGTTCACATAAATGTTTTACTCAAAAACATGACATAGAATTGGAATGAAATGTTTTTGTTCTTCAACGATTTAATTGAGAATTTGCATCGGTAGAATGTTGCGCTGGTTAACCCGTTAGTGATAGTTTATTAGCCGATAATGATAAACTGGATCTTATGAGTGCTCGCGCCCAACAATCTGCGCAGGCACATTCGACCTTTTAGATAGATCAATACTTGACGATACATCTTCGAAAACGAAATGAAAAATAATTAGTGAGAGAATGATCTGTGTTACTCTTTGCTGATGTATGGAAATTCTGGAATTATTTCTATGGGTTTCAGTTGTTCGTAGTCATTTATGAACTCGTCGTCATGTTCCTTAGCCACTGTATGGCGAAGGTATGGCTAAAACAAATCTTCCATTTGAAGTTCGCTACACATTCCCTTTAACATGTTGCTCGCAAAAATATAATTGCTTTAATCTCTGGTGCTTGTACAACTACTACCACATTTCTTCTTGTCAGTCTAGCGCTAGACTACCCAATGAAATTTGTAAATTCTCCTTAAATTTAGCTTTTGCATACAGGACTCAGTAATAAATGTTTCTTAGGAACATGAAGCTAATAACTCTCAACATGTTAGAAAACTAGTTTGCCACAATTAGTTTGAACGACAGATTAATTTGAGCTGGTAGTGAAATCATCTTGCTTGAAACTTTATTCACACATCTCAGGAGCAATTTTGGTTTCTATGACATTGTACTGAAGTACCATATTATGTTAAAAGTGATAAGTTCGATATCGCTATATTGTCAACTTAATATTACATGTATAGACCGCTTAAACAATTAAAATGCATGCGATTGTTTTTGCATTATGTGTGCACTTTCTCTCTCTCACCTTTAGGATTTCTCGGTTTGGTGGATTGTTCAAGGATTCCAGATCGTCAATTCCTAATTGTAAAAAACTTCAAGTTTTAGATGTTCTATTTCTACTGATGTTCCCGCCCATTTAGATTTGCCCTTGTCGTATTATTTAGCAAACAACCAGTAAATAAACCAGGGAACATGAGATTTTGCTGTTGGGTCAAGAGAAGTAGGACCACGCACCACTTCATCTTCAATATCTCTCTCTTCAGTAAACTGTTCATTTTATTACCGTTTGCGGTTTGGCGTGTAGGAAGTTCTTTCAAAGTGAGGATGAACAAGTTTATGTTGGTCACATTGGTTTTCCGTTTTTCTGATGACTCCAAGTAGTCCGTCTCAATTCAGGCAGCTTCACCTACATCTTTTTTGTTGAATCATAATAGTGTTCGAAAATAAATCATAAAGAGACTGCCGTTCTGTATATTTCGCTGAAAATGACGGTATGCTTAATTTAGGCAGCTTCATTTGAGCTTAACCGGTATACGAGTAGGAGTGGTTAGTGTTAGGTGTAATCGGTCATACTACTTCTAGAATCAACTCAGTTATTCAACGTACTGAGCGGCGCCAGGGCAAACGAACTAACTAGGCACAGAACGATCCTACTAGTGGAACCTGAACTGATAAAAGTCAAGGAGCCTATTTTAGCGATTACAGAGGCGGTACGAAAAGGAGCCTAAGCCTCCCATAATAAAAAGTAAATGAGTTTCATCACGATAGATAAAAATAGTAGTAGAGATTCTAACAAAACGCCGTTTTTTTTTGTCAGTATGGAGGAAGGCTGGATTCGGAATCAAATGACTTTCGTAGAACATGCAAGGCAATATTTTACGTAGTTATTGTTCACTGTTTCTAATATGATTTGATATGATTTGATATGATTTGATATGATTTAATATGATTTGATATGATTTGATATGATTTGATATGATTTGATATGATTTGATATGACTTGATATGATTTGATATGATTTGATATGATTTGATATGATTTGATATGATTTGATATAACTTCATATGATTTGATATGATTTGTTGTTATTTGATATGATTTGATATGATTTGATATGTTTGGTATGATTTGATATGATTTGATATGGTTTGATATGATTTGATATGATTCGATATGATTTGATATGATTTGATATGATTTGTTATGTTTTGATATGATTTGATATGATTTTATATAATTTAATATCATTTGATATGATTTGATATGATTTGTTATGATTTGATATGATTTGATATGACTTGATATGACTTGATATGACTTGATATGACTTGATATGATTTGATATGATTTGATATGATTTGATATGATTTGATATGGTTTGATATGATTTGATATGGCTTCATATGATTTGATATGATTTGATATAACTTCATATGATTTGATATGATTTGCTATAATTTGAGATGGCTTCATATGATTTGATATGTTTGATATGATTTGATATGATTTGATATGATTTGATATGATTTGATATGATTTGATATGATTTGATATGATTTGATATGATTTGATATGATTTGATATGATTTGATATGATTTGATATGATTTGATATGATTTGATGTTATTTGATATGATTTGATATGATTTGATATGATTTGATAAGATTCGATATGATTTGTAATGATTCGATATGATTTGATATGATTTGATATGTTTTGAAATGATTTGATATAATTTTATATAACTTAATATGATTTAAAATGATTTGATATGATTTGTTATGATTTCCCAAGTAACATTTGTTAGAGCTATAAGCAGCGTTGAGCTCTATTTCAGTTCTAAAACAGATAATATGAGCCTAGCAGTTCCACAAGGTAAATATTTATAGCCTTCAGCTTTACACAATATTTTTGCTGCTTTAACTCATTGTTTCTTTATGGTGTTAGCTCTATTTGCTTATGGAGCTTATAGTTTTGTTAGTAGGCTCTATAACCACAATTAGAGCTTATTTAGGTTGCTTTATAGAGCTCATTGGATTTTGGAACAAAATGTTTCTATTAGCCACATTTTATCTTATATTAAAGCTATATTACAACTGATTTAGAATTTATAGCTTCTTTAGATATATGCTTAAATATAACATAATTTTACAATACTATAGTGCTCATAGGTAACAAATAAAATTACAATATCCTTATATAGAGCTTACTTAAATAATTTAAACTCTTTTAGAGCATACGAATTATTTTAGTGCGTTATAAAGCACTCTTCATTTGTTTAGTTTGACGATTCGCATTTTTTATAAGTGCACCGAGTTGTAAAATGGAAGAAGTCGAATTTTTAAACAATTTAATATTATCACTAATCAATACTATAGCAGTATTCAAAAACTGCACTGCAACAATTTTATTGTGATATAGAGCTACTAATTTTATTTATTAATTGATTTTCTATGTAGTTCAGCTAATAGCTCTAATACAGAAAACACACCGTTACGTGTTCTATATAAACTGCAAACGAAAACAAATTATTCACTTTCAGAGCACAAAGTTGAACAATAGAATAGAGAGATGCAGAATGCTCTAAAATAGGATTTAATAACAATAACAAATATTCTCCATTAAAATAAAATTAAAATTGGCGTCCATGTTTAAATATTATTGTTTATAATAATAAAATATGGTTAAATTTTTATGACTCCATGGGCAAAATAAAGGAATTTCTATAAAATTATGTTGAAACGACATAAGAAATTTTTTGAAGATGGAAAATTCAATTTTTCAAGAAAATTTGAAAATTTGCATTTTCAATAAATGTTTATTTTATTATTAAATGTTTATGATTTGAGTGGCCCATTCAAAATTTATGAGGTATCGTACTAGATTTAACCATAAAAATATAATTGCATAATTATTTCACTATATTTACAAACAAAAAGTACTAAATATATTGTTAAAAATGCAATTGCAATTTATTAAATCAAAATGCCATTAGAAAAATATGATAGATAAAAAAATGATGAATGTTTAAGTTCGGCATAATTCGACTCCTCCGAAATTGTTTATTTTATTTTTCTATCTTAGGAATTTGTTCGCTAACTTTTAAAATTGCAGATTAACTTATTTAAGTACTATATAGAGCAAGGTACTTCATAAAAGCTGCAAAATCGATGGTTAATGGGCTTATAAAATAAACATTTTTGCTCTAAGACCGCTACTTTTCGCTCTATAAAAACTTTATAACAGTTCTAAGAGCGCTTCTAGAGCTAAAATTAGCGCATGCCGCTCTATAAAGTAGCTCTAAGAGCGCTCTTAAAACTAAATTAGAGCAAAATTGTTACTTGGGTTGATATGATTTGATATGATTTAATATGACTTGATATGATTTGATATGATTTGATACGATTTGATATGATTTGATATGATATGAGATGATTCGATATGATTTGATATGATTTGATATGATTTGATATGTTTTGATATGATTTGATATGATTTGATATAATTTGATATGATTTAAAATGATTTGATATGATTTGTTATGATTTGATATGATTTGATATGACTTGATATGACTTGATATGATTTGATATGATTTGATATGATTTGATATGATTTGATATGATTTGATATGATTTGATATGATTTGTTATGATTCGATATGATTTGATATGATTTGATATGTTTTGATATGATTTGATATAACTTCATATGTTTTGATATGATTTGATATGATTTGATATGATTTGCTATAATTTGATATGGTCATATGATTTGTTGTTATTTGATATGTTTTGATATGATTGATATGATTTGATATGGTTTGATATGATTTGATATGATTCGATATGATTTGATATGATTTGATATGTTTTGATATGAGTTGATATAATTTTATATAATTTAATATGATTTAAAATGATTTGATATGATTTGTTATGATTTGATATGATTTGATATGACTTGATATGATTTGATATGATTTGATATGATTTGATACGATTTGATATGATTTGATATGATATGAGATGATTTGATATGATTTGATATGATTTGATATGATTTGATATGATTTGATATGATTTGATATGATTTAATATGATTTGATATGATTTGATATGATTTGATATGACTTGATATGATTTGATATGATTTGATATGATTTGATATGATTTGATATGATTTCATATGATTTATATGATTTGATATGATTTGATGTTATTTGATATGATTTGATATTATTTGCTATAATTTGATATGACTTCATATGATTTGTATGATTTGATGTTATTTGATATGTTTTGATATGTTTTGATATGATTTGATATTGTTATGTTTAGTTGGTCTGACTCCAGCTCCCTGGTGGAACACTTTTACACTGCGGTGGTAGAATGAGTTTTACGTTTCGTTTCAATGCTCCTGTCAAGCATTAATTTTAATAGTCATACTAATTTAAACCGTTACATTCATTTCATTAAGAGATGAGAAAGGCAAATGCAGTTGTGTAAATTAAACCATCACTCAATGATCCATACGTAATTACTCAAATTAATTACTATTCACGCAAAAATTAAATAACACAATAGAAAACATAAAACAAACAAATATGCAATATTATACATCCTTTGTCGACTGAAAACCTACCACTATACCCTTCTTCATTTAATTATAGTGAAAATCGTTTATCTAGTCATTAAAATCGCCAGTAAGTACTAGAATCATGGGAAACGGAAATTCGAAGGTAACTAAAAATTTCTATTATTAATTAGGAGCAAAAAAAAACCTTATTAAAAACTTTTATTTGTAACACTTTGGTTAATTAATTGTATAACAAATGGTTTTGGTCTTGTACACACATATTTTAGAAAAAGTGGATACAAGACTAAAATATACGATAAGGGATGTGGGTAGAAGGTCGGAAATTACCATAATAGTTAGCAATATAAACTACTAATTAGTGTAAATACAGCAAAATATGTTTAAGGAAATCCGTAACACGCGATATTTGTTCTACCGGAGAACGAATATAACCGTTACTCACTCCATATAATTAAATAAAACTATTCGACGGAAATTTATTGAGTAATAATTAAGTTTATAATCAACTATGACCTGAAGCATACCTTCCCAAATACAACAAGTACCGAAATAAAAATATCAATAAATATTTATAAAATTCGTGTACAAAAATTTAATTAATGATTTATAAAAATACATTTAACAACATTTCGAACGAATTTAATTAATTTTATATTTGATCAATATTTTTTTTTATTTGGAATTATTAAAACTTCAGCCTCACGAATTTACGGTATAATTCAATTTTGGAGTAGATTTAAAAACTGTAACACGATATCAGATATTATCGATTCGATATTTTTGTTTTTTTTTTTGCTTAATGCTATTAATAGTTTTAAAATAAAATAAATTAGTTTTAATTGAAATGTCATAATTTTATATCTAGCAATTTAAGATTTTTGACACACCTTCTACATGCTATAAATTTAAAACATGGCACATTGTCAATCTCAAAATTTTGTTCGTAGAGGTTTTCTTTCATATGCTTTACGATGTTTATTACAAAAACATTATCTCGGCTTAAATTTTAGTAAATCTTCAAGGTCAACCGTTGTTGGTTGAAAATTTAACTCTTAAATTTATTTAAAACTTTAAATTCTTTGCCGTATTTTATAAATACTATAATTTTTTAAATATTGTTGCAAAAATTGAAAAAGTCCCAATGGGAACTGCTACTCCCGGTACGAAAATTTCCACTAAATTTTGAAAAGATCTTATAATAAATTAAAGAACAATCATTGGTCTTTAATCGTTTTTTCGTAAATAATTTACAAAATATTTGCAAAAAACGAAAAAGCTGCTGTGTGAGGTGCCACTTTTTGTGGATCGGTTGCGGTCAAAAATCACCGGGTTTTTTTCGATTTATGAACAAAGCTTAGTATTTAGTTTCACCCAGCTGTAGAGAGGTCAAAAATGATAATGATTACTATACAAAAGGGAGCTTTTTGCCACAAATCTATCTTATATACATCCGATGAGACTCTTCATCCGATGAGATGCCACACGTGCGCTATTGATATGGACATTTCAAAGCAAAGTGCTTTGAGTACCAGTATAACAAAATGTGCAAAAATTATTAAAAATGGGCACGAAACACTTGTTATGATCCAAAGCTGCATCAATACCAAATTAGAAATACATTTTTCATCAAAAATGCCCCACATCCAAAGTGGTGATCATGAAAACCAAGATTCAAATGAGTAAAATGTTTTGGATAATAAATATATTGGTTTATAGACTTAATAATAATAGACTTGAGGAAAGAAGCATTTCCATTTAAACTTTTGTAAATTTGTGTTTGCACCACTTCTTTCCTTTTTAATGGTATAGGTCGAATGGTGAGATCCATAAAATTTATGACAATTGCCTAGATGAAATCCGCAGCATGTTTGCCGATATCAATATTTTGCGGACTTATCGGGCCAACAATGCTGTGAATGTTATACTTTTGTATAAACATGGAAGCGTGGTGGTAAAACGTTTCGTGAAACTGGGTACAATTTTCTGTCAAGACAGACCTTGACCTCAATATCAGTCTTGTCTTTCGTGACATACCGTATTTACATTACAGCGACGTCATCGCTGCCAAAACTCGGAATTTGGACAAAAACTTGTTATTTGTTAGTGAATATTCAACTACAATTGAATCTGTGTAATGATGTTTGGTAAAACATGTCTCTGATTGATAGTGGGTCAACTAACATACCGTGTATGGGGTGAAAACTAGTGCGAAAAACATAACATTAACTTAGAGGTTGCAGGTGTTCAAGGTCACTTAATATACTTAATATCCAGTAATATACTGGAATTTCGAAACATCCAAATCTACTACCGGTGAAACTAACAGAAGGTTATTCTGCAATTTGCAAATGACTTTGTTCCGATGGGAACGGAGAATATCATCGAGGAAGCCTAGGTTATGGTTTAAAAAGAAAATGACTATGGAGGAACCTTGTGCCAGCGTGGTATTGATTGCGAATAATTTAACCCCCATACATATTCTGTGGTCTGAATTGATTCACGTTTTAAAAGAGAATGGGAGAATCAAATTCTAGGATTGGGGTTATTTTTTAATGGATACAATCACACCTACATGTTGAAGATAATGAACGAGTTCCGATGTCGTTGCAAACCTAGATTGTACGATTGAGGATGTAACTGAATTTTGTTTGTTCATGCAAAAGATGTACTTCGAATACTTCAATTGGTAAATCTGATAAATATACATTGAGTTGGTTGAAGAATACTTGAAGAAACGCAATTTGTTTGAAAGTGAAGTTTGTGAAAGCTGTTTGGTTTTGAAGAACATTGGCCATTTAATTCTAAAATGATCTGCAGTTAACCAGAACAGAAATATTTTCGATGAGCTCTTGAATCCAAGAAGTAAGAATCAAGTATTACGATTCCTATTCGTATAAATACGGAATTCGTTTTATAAGTACCCGTGTTTGAAAATAGGTGGCGTTGCTGTTTCATGATAATTGGGAACGATATTTTCATGGCATTTTGTCGGTATTCACTTTATTTGTCTAGTCTGAATAATTTCTTGCTTAATTAAATCAGTTTGGTATAAATATTTTAGAAACAATTTTGACATCGACACAAACGTTCACCTTGTTCCATACTATATGTATGAAACTGGTTCATTCAGCAGACCAAAAATACGAAATTGAGACAATTCTCTCAAGCCCCAGGAAAACCAGAAGAGTGTAACTGGATGCAAATTTTATCAACCTATTTAGGCTCAATACAGCCTATTTATTTCAAAAATAAAACGAGAGTAATGGGGTAATTGTTCTGGAAGTACTGGTGAGTGTACTTTTCACAGGATAATTTTTAAATTGGATGGTGGTCAGAATTCAGCTTTCACTCCCGAATGTCGCGAGACTTGCTTAAATTTAAAATTGTGATGCACAAGGTGTCCCTCCGAAAGCTTTACAATTTTTTATTGAAGTCATTTAGGCGAATATTAATATTGACATTTCAAATTTTTGACAGTCGTGAAGTATAGACGTGACAAATTAATCATGGAAAAATATTTGATTAGACAACGCGTTTTAATAGTGTAAACCTTCCAAACAAGTCAATCATCAATTACATTAACATTAAGAAAGCCTACAATTTACCGGATTATCCAAGAATTTGAAGAAGGAGAAACTGTCGCAAATAAGCCAAATTGTGAGTAAGATCAGAAAATATTGCTGCTATACTTAAAAGTGTACGAGATAATCTAACGACATCAATCAGACAACGTGCACAAGAACTTGGACTTTCAAGATCAACACTAATTAATATTTTGCATAAAGACTTGGATTTATTCCGTGAAAAATTAATGAAGAAGCTCATTATCACTTAAGTGGACATATATAAACAAACAAAATAGCGTGTTCTCGGCATAAGAGAATTCACACATTTTTCATCAATCATCATTACCTTGAAAGGTGACGGTACGGTATGCAATTTGGCCTCGATGGATCATTGGACCGTATTTTTACGAAAATCTGAATGCCTCAGCTGTCACAGTCACTGACAAACGTTATATGTAATATGTTGTGAACCCTTTCAGATATTTAGACATGAGGTTCCAACAACACGACGGTGTCACATGACACACTGCTACAGAAACCATGGGATTATTACTAGAAATGTTTCCACAACGCAGTTAATTTAATTCAAAATTTGTTAATTCGAAATCTGGTGATGTGGATTGGCCTCCACCGTCACCCGATTTACTTGCTCCCGGCTGCTTCTTATGGGATTATCTTAAACGATACATTTATGCAAATAAACTAGATAATATTGAACAACTTAAAAGGAACATTAGAGAAGAAATTAACATTAAACAGGGTGAAATGTGAGAACAACTTTAAATTTATTCGTCTTTGTTAATTGTAAAAAAATCTGCATAGGTAATAAAGTATTTAACTTTTCGGGCGGACACTCTGTACAAACTTGGATTAAATACATATTTTAATTACGCAGCCTCAGTGGTAATTGATACCATTTCAATTGACGAGTTGCATTTACATACTGAGAATGTTTGATCAATCCACCTATTTTAACGATACGTGTTTCGCACTTTAAAGACACCACCCTTGATTTCTACAGCGATAAATTAAGTTTCCGGACTTGTGGTAAAATGGTCTTATAAAATTAAACAAGCATCAAGGCCATCATCCAGGCCATCAAGGTCACCCCTTGCTGGTTCAAAATTTAAACTTTAAATTAATTTTATGATTTTAAACCTTTGTGTAAATGCCAATTTTTACTTACTACTACTTACGGTTTGAAGATTTCAACCAAATTTCGCAAAGATCTCCCAATTAATGGCAAAAGTTTACTTACAACTTAAGAATTTAAGTTCACTTAAAAGCTTTTAGTTATTTACATTTAATAAAATAGATAATTCGATCCAACTTTGGTCCAATTAAAATTGAACAAAACCAATATCAGATTGACTAATATCGGAAACACAAGACATATTGACTCTGTCGAGACAGCGATATCGATTTAGATGGTTAGGCCACCTTAAAGGTTCTCAAAACCTCATGTTTCTAAAACAAAGTGTTTCAACAACTAGCCGGTTCACATCGTAGTGGAAGACCTAATATGCTTTGGTCCTTGATGGATAATACTTTAGCGAAATGGATTACTATTTAAAGCAAATGGGGCTCGCTCGAAATTTTTGGGCTGTGAATGGTCTTGAAGAGAGTATGACTTCTGTATTCTAAAAATATGAGTAGTAAACTCATTCAGATTTGTAAAAGTCTTTTCGAGTTTTAGAGATTTTATACGATTACTTTTTGTCGATTGAAATTCTGCTAGTTCCAAAAATGTATTTAATTTGTTTAAAATGCTTTAAAAAAAAGAAAAAAGTCGGAACAGGAATAAACTTTATCTTAAATACTCATAAGCTGATAATCCAAGAATTTAAAAACATGAGCCTAGTTCATCATTTCAAGATGGGGCTAACTGATTTAAATATCTCAAAGTATCCCCTTTCGAACGTATATAGTCACGATGCGAGCCAATCTCTGAGATTTTTGCTATTTGGTGTATCATTTTATACAGTATGGTACGTGATTTATAGAAATTTTTATAATAATGAGCATCTTAGATTTGTTAATTTTAAACAATTTCTTTTGTTTTATCAATATTTATTATAAATATTGTTTCGATTTTAATATAAAATAAATACACTGTTAAAATTGCATACTTCCAAAAACTTTTGTCCAAGAAATAAAATTGTGTCCAAAAACTTCACAAAGAACACTCGCGTACATTTTTGTCCAAAAACTTTTGTCCAAAAACTTTACACCGATATCATCTTCTCGGATTATTAAATTGACTAAATTCGGTACATGATTTTGAAAAGCATAGGAATCAAAATCAATTTTATTTATTGTTGATGGTGTTTTGAATCGATTTTTTTACGCCACACCTTGGCCTGATGGGTTCATCCTCTATTAATTCATCCACAGACATGCGATCTAATGGATTCAATTGGAAATGTCGATCCCCAAAAAGTTTTTCACATAAATCAGGCGTGGTTCTAAAGAATTATTCGCCAATTTTTTCACAATTACTAGCTGATCAAATTTTTTCTATTCTCGTCAGTATAGGTTTCGATAAGGTTCTGGTACAGATTTGGCCCTAACAGACATTAGTGATTTGATATATCGTAATTTTGACAGGCAAAACTATATATCTGGCTTATTTCTTGATCTTCGTAAAGCTTTTGATTATATATAGATCATAGTTTACTTCTTCAGAAATTACAAATATATGACTTCCGTGGCCTATCACACAAACTTTTAGAAAGCTACCTTAGTAATCAAAAGTAGTTTGTGATTTTAAATGGTGTAAAAAGCTCCGATTTAGGTGTGAACTGTGGTTTTCCTCAAGGGAGAGTCCTTGGTCCTTTGCTATTCTTAATCTACGTAAATGATATGGCCAATTTAACGCTCACGGGTGATATTAGAATGTTTGCTGACGATAGGGCCCTCTTTTATGAATCCAGGGATTGTCAGGTAGCAATGTCACTAAACGAAATATATAATTTTTCACTTCCCACGCCTACGGCACATTGATTTACCACCACTTCAAGTTGCAAATTGCACCACAGAGCGAGTAGACAAATTCAAGTACCTTGGCGTAACGCTCGACGAGAATATGACGTGGGATGACCATATTAGTTCTATTTGTATTAAAGTTTGCCCTTTTATTTGCTTGATCAGAAAACTGGCTGATTTTGTTCCAGAACATGTGTTAAAAAAAATTATTTCTCATTTATTCATACTCGAATACGCCTCTTCTACCTTTGGCTCAGCCGTTAAAGTAAAACTGAATAAATTGCAGATTTTACAAAATAGGTGCTGTAAAGCAATGTTTAAACTGCCTCATCTGTTTCCTACTGTAGAGCTCTATCGAACTGTTGCTATAGGCATTCCTACAACTAAAGTAATTTTTGAGATGTATGTGTCGATCTACATGTTTAAGTGTCTGCACATCCCATCTTTACTTGCGTCTATACAATTCGAATTTCGGGGTCATGGCTATTCAACCAGAGGTTCTTATCAGTTGAAGTGCCCTCAAATTTATGGTTAGAAAATCATTAACATTTATTGGACCATATATTTATATTAAATTACCTGAAAATATTAGGAACGCTGTACGTTTAAACGAATGATAAAATCTCATCTGCTATCATCAGTTAAAGATTATTTGTGATTAATAGAACCAATCATCATGAATTAATTAAATTTAATTATATTGTTATATATTTGTATTTTATTGTTTATTATGCGTAATGTAGCTTTAGTCACTATGACACTATATGCTGTATATGTTTTGTACCATACATAAGTGTGAATGACGAACTTTTAAAGGACATATAATCCACTAGTTGTCATTTACACTTTTATGATTATTATTATATGATATTAATATTATGAGTTTATAATAAAATAAAAATTAAAAATTAAAAAATTAAAGTACGCAGTAAACATAAAAACTTTGACCTCAATTTTTTGCACACTATTTGATATATCAACACAATAAAAACGCGATTTAAAAAAAAAACTGGGTGTATGTGGTTCCGTGCAGACTAAATGTCTGTATAGCATATAACCCAGACGGGTTGAAACTTAATAATTAAGCTTTTTTCATAAATAAAAAGATCCTCATGATTTTTGGTTGAAATCGTAGCAGCCTGACGAAAAGAGTTGTTGGTATTTTTACACAATGACCCCGAAGGTTAAATATTTATTAGAAAGGGGGGGTAGTTATTATCTACTTTGTGTGGTAGATATATTATCTAATAAGTCGAAAAAAAAAGTTTAAATAAAATAAAAATTAATGTAGACGAATTTCAAACTTTTTAAAAAACTAAACTATTTTTAATTAATTTTACAAAAATATCGGCCTATACCAGAGTTCTGGAGTAAGTGGAATAAGTGAAAATGACGTTTTTTTGATAAAAAAGAGTTTTCAGTAAATTTTTGGTTCAGTCCAAACGGATTGATTGATCGGGATGAAACTTCGTACTTAAGCTTCTCCACGTAGATGAAATTATTCCACGATTCTATCCCAGAAAATACAAAAAATTTACCTGGTAACAGTAATTAATAAAATATACAACTTGTTCTAATATGAAGTTGGTCCAGTCTAGAATTTGTTTAAAATAATTTTAAATAAATAGTATTTGGGACAGCTACAGCCCGGATTTAATTAGGAATGAAGTAAAATGCCAAAATTAAATTTCGTCTTTTTAAATTTTGCAAATTTTAGCCGTGTAACCGTTAAATCTGTAAAACTCGAATTTCAACTAAAATTACTAGTAAATTACTAAATTCAACTAGTATTAGTTTCACACGATCATAAATATCTAATAAATTTATAATTTTCATATGCCAAATTTAAGTGTAATTTTAGTTCAAATATGAAATGTAAGGATATGCATATGGCCTAGAGCTTAATTAATTCATTCAGATCATATAGACCACACATATTTATTCCGACAAATTTATATTTTCACGTGCCAAATTTAAATATAATTTTCATTCAAATACGAGTTCTATATAGGATGGATGGCTAAAGTTCACAAGGAATGAAATAAATTTTAAAATTTAACGTCATTTCTATAGGCTGCGGGCTAACTTCACAAAAGAGCAAGCTGGATTTCTTATTGATTAGTATTGCATGATGCAATTTTTATATTTTCTGGGACAAAATCGTGTGATAACTTCATATAAGTTCTTTTTCTATAAATTGGGTGATATTTGGCCGACATATGTTCAATTGAACCAGCAGCTTCAATAGGAGCTTTTTAGTTTATTTTTTGAAATATTTGAAAAGTATATATGTAGTATAAAATTCATTTCAACAAAATTCGGCATCTCTAGAGTTCAGGCGGATTGACTATTCGGAATAAAACTTCATACTTAAACCTTTTCCATTAATTGGGAGACCCTTTTAAATGTTTCCAACTTTTTAAATGTTTGCAATGATGTTGTAAAGTTTAGTATATTTACAAAAAACAACGAAAAATTAAAGATTTAAATAGATTTTAAAATCAGCAAGAGTTAACCAGACCTTGTTGGCTTTCTAAATTTTAAGCAGGGATGATGTTTTTTGATTATACAAGCGAAAGTGATTATAGTGAAGATGAAAGTGAGAAGGTAATTCAGCTGTTCGAAAGCATCATAAGTCTGTTCTTGGTTGATTTCAAAATTGAACTAAATTTTTGTGCAGGACTGTCTCCTTGCCTTAGAGGCATGACAGAATAAGATAACAGGAAAGGAAATGCAATTTCGATAGAATTTAAACTTCTGTCTAGTTTGAGCCAAAATACACAATTTGATTAAATTGCAACAATCTGAGTATTACAATAAAATATGAGAATGCTGTTTCTAATCTAGAACATAGTTATTGTGCACATAACTCTTTAAGTTTTATATTCTTGAGACGGGCAATAATACACCAAGTTCTTCTTTTGTAAGAGGATATAGTATTCAGTTTAAAAAAATTGTGATTTATGATTTAATTTATATCAGTTAAAATGTATTCTATAGTAAAGCACATAACAGTATACATATCACACATTATGTATATAACGTACAACATAAATATTTTGAATATGCATAAATGTTTTATTATATGACGATGATAAATTTTATGTAAATCGATTCGTTTGTAGTGTCATCCAAATAATGTAACGATTGTACTCAATGTATGCGAATAAAATATGAAATATAAAAACTTTTAATGGATTTTGCACATTTTTTATGCAAGCGTCAAAATTTTTTTTTCTATATACATATTTTGTAAATTTATGAAGCTCAAAATGTTGCATAATTTTCCGTTTAATACAATACCACAGTTTCGTACTCTAATAATTCTTATATACAAGATAAATATAAAAATGAATTTATTATGATTAAAGTAATTAATTTTCTCTACTATTTACATTTCCCAATCCAAATTTCCACTTAAATAACCACAATCAATCAATATCCAATATACGTACATACATATAAATACTAATATAAATCTGTTCGAACAATTAACGCGTGATTAATTAGTTCGTATATAGCTTCGAACTACTCGTTTATCTGTACATAAAAATTCTAGCCCACATTGAACTGTCGACCCACAACATACTATATCAATAATTACACACCTCAGTGGTATGGCTGCTTATATTTAGACATGCATAGGAAATTATTTATAATGCCGCACCAAAAACCACCACTACTTGTTTGTATAATTGGCTGTTCACTCATAAGTTTTCGATTTATACATAAATAAACATAAAAATCATGTACACGTATGTCAGGTTGATTAGTTTTTAGAATAAAACATAAGTTGTACTTATTGTTTGTTTTTGTTTGCTGGTTCTGATTATTGGTACAAAAATATTTATTCTGGGAAAGGACATTTTTAATAAATCCTCACATGGTATCTCTATGTAACACATCGTCTGAAAAGTTCCCGGTCTAACAAAGCAATGTTTTATTCATCAACATGATTTCATTCTAGAGCGAAACAATCAGTCCGACGCAGTCAATACAGATTTATGTGTGCAAAAAGAAAGAAAATCGAAGCCATTGAAATCAAAATTATAAAAATAAAATTCTTTATCTCTAACATTTCGATGCCTGTTTTGTAGAACGATTTATCTTTGTCTTCAAAATAAACTTCAGTTTCGGTAATCACTTCTTCATTGGAGCCAAATCTCTTTTTCTGGAGCTTTTTTTGTGGTCTGCAAAGAAGTAATAATCGCTGGAGGCCAAATTTGGCGAATAAGGTGGATGCAGAAGCAATTTTGCCATTATTGCAATCGACTTGTGACATAGTGCATTGTCTTGGTGAAAGAGAAATTTTATCTTCTTCATTTGAGGTCGTTTTTAGCGATTTATTCCTTCAAACGTAACATCTTTTTTCCTTTTCTCAAGGTAGTCCGTTTCGTGTATTTTTTTATATTTTTTGGAGTCACAGCGTCATTTGGGTGTCCCAAGCTTGGTGCATTATCGTTGGTTGTACGACCATGTTCTAATTCAGCATACCAGTCAATGATGGTTGATTTTCCTGGTGCAGAATCTCCAGATAACACTTATCAAGCCACCGTGTTTACGGCGGATTCAGTGTTGCGTTGTTTCGTTCCTTCATTCCTTCTGAAATATTTTTAAACTAGTTTCATTTGGTTAAAAATGACGTTTTTTTTCTTGCGAATTTTTTTTAGCAACTTGGATTAATCTAAGAAAAATCAGAAGGAAGGAAGGAATGAACGAATGCAACACAAAATCCACCTTTAATCAACACATATAATTCTTTTTTTTTTTTCATTGTTTTGAAATTATCAGAAGTAGCATCACTAAAATAATTACTGTATATAGTAAAGTTAATGATCGAAATGTCAAGAAATTTGACAGGTCCCATTTGTGTCAGACCGGTAACTGAGGCATTGTAATATATGAAAATGACGTGTGTGTTTGTAACATTACAACTCAAGTATCGATTTTTATAAAAATTTCCATATTTAGCAGTTTTAGCGGAAAATGTTCCACCGGAAGTTGCAGTTTCCATGGGAGCTTTTTCGGTTTTTGCAATTATGTATATTGAAAAGATATCATTTACAAGATAAACTACTAAGAACCAAAAGATTCTTAATTAATCTTGCAACGAGACCGGCCCAGATCCGGTTTTCAAAATTTATAAGCGAGAATGACGAATTTTGACAAGAAACGGTTTTTCAACAACAACAATTCGGCTTTCTCCAATGACATCCTTTTCGCGGTTTTCGGGAGTGCTGATTAGGAACATGGCATCCATTTTAAGATTCGACATGAATAAATTTTGTGGCGAAATCATTTTTGGTACCTACTAAGATCTTTGCTCCTAATGCCGATATGAGTGTCCCTTTTTCAGGATTCTCGCGGTATCGATTTCGTTACCGACTTTTGTTTTTCTGAATTTGAGATAGGGGACGGTATCTTTTTTTGATGCCTACCTATCTAGTATTAACGCAAATGTGGGTATCAATTTCGAAGGTACTGATTACATTACTCACTTTTGTTTTTCGCAAAGTGTGATGGAAGGAGGCGGTGTCAATTTTGATACTTACCTACTATCTACGCCTGTGATGCTGACATGGGTGTCATTTTCGGGATACTGATTACGTTACCCACTTTTATTTTTCGCAAGTCGAGATGGAGGTTTTTGTTACCTATAATACCGATATGGGGTTCATCAGGTTAATGATATAAATACTGCAATTCAAAATAAGATTATCTGCGAAACATTTGCAAATAGAAATCAATTGATTGTGTTATAGATCAAAATGAAGTGGTATTGTACAGAATTTTTAAATTCATCAGATTTGCATGGAGTACCACAAAATTGGTGTACCAATCATTTTATTACGAAACATTAACCAACCAAAATTTTGTAAAGGTACACGGCTGGCTGCTAAAAAATCAATGACAAATTTAATACGAGGGCAACCCTATTAACTGGCATATACAAAGGTGAAGAAGTTTTAATCCCACGCACTCTGATGGAATTTCAATACGTCTAAGCTTTTGCCATGACCATTATCCATGCTTCTCACACGGTCAATTATTCTGTGGTCACAACATAACTGCTTAAGTCGAGTTTATTTTCCAAAGCACTTAAGCCACTGTCAAATAATAAATTAATGTACAGGAATTGTTTGAAGCAAAAGTTCAGCCGCGTTTTAGGACAATATAAAAATAGCCATACGGAATTCAAGCAAATATCTAAAAATTGAAGAATTTAATTTGAAAACAGAAAAATTGACTAAAGTCGACTTTAGCAGTTATTGGTTGTGACCACAGATATGTTGGATGCTCATTTGTAGGAAAACCATCAACATTATACAAAGTGCCCCAGAATGATTGGTAAACCTGAAACACCGTATAGTAGAGCTCTTGGACGCTCAAAATAAAATACAAAAAAAAATATATCCCAAGTAGTACCTAAGATATATTATTTAAAAAAAAAAATCCATTTATTCACATTACTTTACGTTTCCAATCACTTGCAATACAAGAGCAATACATGGTCTTAACTTTAGTGTATGTATATCCGATACTAATGAGTTTCAAGGTGATGCAAGCTCATCACTAGACGTCTTTTTAGACACTTAACAACTTTGTTTATATATAATTTTCTCTTATTTACCTGGCATTTTAAAACAACTCACCCTGTATAAGCCCGAGAAATTTGGGAAGCAGAAACCGGTTTTCGACAAGGTGATTTACTGTGTCTTTACACCTGCAGAAAGCAGTTTTCGAGATGCACGTCGATATTGGAAACGTCCATACAAAATTATTAAGAGAATCCGTTACAATGAGTATCGAATATAAAAAAGGCTGGAAAGTGGACGAAAAGTTGCGCAGTACGATAGGCTGATATTTAAGGTAGGAGTAGTGTTACGAATTCTACTCTACATACGAATAATAATCGGTAGCTTATTAAAAAATCATTAGTGTTATACAAATGTTTCGAAGTCAATTATTGCAAGTTTCTTGAGACCCACACGAACCGTTTCTCGTTTAATCCGTACAATTTGTGTTAAACGTCAAAAATACGCGCTATTTTGCAAGGACGCGACTTAAGTGTACTTTTAATGTTGTAATTAAATCTACCTTGATTTTTTACGTAAATCGTACATTATACAAAATTTAAAAAAAATACTATTAAAAATTTTTATGAATAATTATCTGTCCTAAACCAAACCCATATATACGCCGGGCTGACAATATTAATTCGATTGAATATCAATATTTTGTAGGGGCTGTAGCTAAAACGCATATAGTCTCTATCAAAAATAAATTTGTATCCAATTAATCCAGGGAAGCTTGCCTATAAACTATAAACATATCTCCGAAATTATTATTTTTAATATCAAAAGTAACTATAAATATTGAATGATCTACCGGTGTGAAGTTTCTAACGTTAATTAAAAGTGTAGTGTACGCAACAAATATTATGCAGCGTATGCAACTTATCTATGCAGTGTATGCAACTTATTTAACATGAAAATAATTTATAAGAAAAACCACAAGAACTAACATTATTAAATTAATAATTTCGAATTATAAACAAACGAAAAATATATGTACAAATATGTATTAAAGTTTTCAAAGTTTTATCATACACTAATATTTACCAATTGAGGTTAAACACATAATTAACACTCCATCCTATAAGTTTTCGCAATATAGCCACTAGTATTCTCAAATAGTAGACATTCGAGCCTATTCAAATTTTTATAACCCGTACATATAAAAAGGGTTGGGCTCCTCTGACAAAATTTCATATTTTGATAAAAAATTTATATGGAAGCTGTACCTACACTCCCAATTAACACTCCATCCTAGAGTTTTCGCAATATAGGGAGTGTGAATTTTTTATCAAAATATGAAATTTTGTCAGAGGAGCCCAACCCTTTTTATATGTACGGGCTATACAAATTTGAATAGGCTCGAATGTCTACTATTTGAGAATACTAGTGGCTATATTGCGAAAACTCAATGATCCATTCCTCCAGAACCATTAAAAAAACTATTGACTGGAGCCACATTTCAATCAAAATTGTTTTTGCGTAAAAAACGTAAATTCAATTGTTGCTTCCAAATGACATCATTTAGAGCAACAAAAATCGTTCAGGTGTATCATCAAATTGGTTCTTTCATCCCAATACCGGATGCTAATCCAAAATTCTTACAAATCTATTTCATGGGCGATAAGGAGCAACAAATAAACACACGCTGCCAATACAACCACATCGAGCAAATGGAGGAGCGAGAAATTGTAGCGACTTTGGAATCGTTTTTGTGGAATCAGAACCAGTTGGTCCAGTTGTTCAATTCAGTTTCAAACAGACTGCAAAACGACAACTTCATGATCGTTATAAAAGCAGACAAAGAAACATCTGGAGCGCAAACAAAGAATTCCAGCGACAGGTATGTACAATCTACAAATTAATTTCTTTTTCTGTTACAATTAATTTTACATGTTTTATTTATATTTTTGCTATAAAGGTGGTGCAGAGACCAACCAGAAAGTGAGCGCAATGAGCTTCTACGCATATCGGTTGATGATTCGTGCCAATGAAGACAACACCATTCTCCGATGCCGCCAGCTGTTTCATCAATACATCGTGGATATGTATGCAATAATTGAAAGCGAGCGATTACGCTACATCAAGTTTAATCAAGCGAAGCTGCGTACAGATGAGTACGTTCATTTGCGATGCTATTGTCGGTAACGTAGAGGGAACAACAAATATCAACGACATCGGTACAGCTTATATTCTTCGGTCATCATAAATTGGTAGTCCGCGTCATATACAAGAGTATATTCAAAACGCCATGACTTTCGTGCGTACATACGGACGACCAGATTTGTTCGTTACATTTACGTGCGATACAAACTGGGATGAAATTAAAATTTCGTTATTGCCAGGACAAACAGCAATGCATCGACATGACATCACTGCACGTGTCTTCAAGCTAAAATTAAAATCGTTGATGAACTTGATTACTCATCACTCTGCATTCGGCGAAACATGTTGCTGGCTATATTCTGTTGAATGGCAAAAACGAGGTTTGCCACATTCACATATTTTGATTTGGTTGGTCGACAAAGTCGTCTGTATAACTCTGCTGTTATACATTTGGCCGTGCATCTTGAAAATGGGCAGCGTGTTTATTTCACTGAAGAGACTGCTCTGCAACAAGCATTAATTGCTCCAAAAACAACACTAAATGCGTTTTTCGAACTATGCAACCGACCAGGTATTTTCGGTCAATTCGCAAAGACATTAATGTATAATATGGATGTGGCATGATTTTTCACGTGGAACAAACAGTCTTAAATGTGGGATCCACGAAAGCGAGGCATTCCAGTCCAAGGATATAACTGCATATTTATGGGAAATATGTACATTAAGCAGATTATACACAGTTCATCCAAAGCAGCGCGAATGCTTCTTCTTGCGTTTGTTGTTGGTTAACGTTCCTAGACCGAAGTCCTTCCAATACTTGAGAACAGTCAATTGTATTTTATACGATACGTATCACGATGCGAGTCGTGAATTGCATTTGCTGGAAGATGACAACCATTGGGATCTCACACTTGCAGATGCGGCACTGAGTTCCTCTCCTCATCAAATTCGCCAATTATTGTTAACGACATCTTTTCCGTCGCAAGCTTCCGTTCTCTGGCAAAAATATGAAGATTCAATGAGCGGTGATACACTGCATCGAATTTGGACCGCTGATCAAAACCCCAATATTGATTTTTCAATAGGAATATATAACGAGGCGTTAATAAAGATTGAGAATATCTGCATTCTCATCTCGAATATGGCACTCATTCATTTTGGTATACCATCGCCTAACCGCCCAGCAACAGACATCATTAACAGCGATGTTCAGCACGAACAACAGTTCGATGCGGACTCTTTGACTACTTTTGTTGCAAATAATAAGCAACTGCTCACTGCTGAACAAAAGAACATATACGATAGAATTAATTTGTCAATTGCAGCACAACTAGGCGGATTCTTTTTTTTTTGGACGCACCAGGCGGCACAGGCAAAACATTCCTCATCTCACTGATACTTGCGCGTATTCGATCACAAAATCACATTGTGTAAGCAATTGCTTCATCAGATATTGCAGCGATTTTGCTTGATGGAAGGCGGACTGCACATTCAGCACTCAAGTTGCCATTGAATGTTCACACAAATCCAAACGCAATGTGCAACATAAAAAAGCATTCTGACATGGCTAAAGTTTTGCAAAAATTCAAAATTATTATCTGGGATGAATGCACTATGGCCCACAAGCATTCACTTGAAGCTTTCGATAGAACCATGAAAGATCTCAACAATAATACAAGACTTTTCGGTGGCGCTCTACTGTTGCTGTCCGGTGATTTCAAACAGACATTGCCGGTCATTCCGCGCGCTACATATGCGGACAAAATTAACGCATGTTTGAAACAGTCATACCTATGGCAAAATGTCAATACGCCTTAACATAAATATGTTCAACGGCAAATGATCCATTGGTGCTGTTATTCTCTGAACAAGTACTTAACATTGGCAATGGAAAATTCGAATGCATGGAAATACAAACAATGCGAGGCTACGTGAACGAGCTATTTTGGCGGCAAAAAATATCGATGTTAACGATATTAATTTTAAAATACAGCAGTCATTGCCTGGCAAATCGATGTTGTTCAAATCGATCGACACTGTTGCCGATCCTGACGAAGCAGTTAACTACCCTGTTGAATTCTTGAATTCATTGGATTTACCGGGAATGTCACCACATAACTTGCGATTAAAAATTGGTTCACTAATTATTTTGCTTCGGAATTGAAATGCACCAAAGCTCTGCAATGGAACGCGATTAGTCACAAAAAAAATCATGGGCAATGTTCTTGAAGCTACTATTTTGACCGGCAAGTTTCAAGGTACAGTTGTGCTCCTGCCACGGATCCCAATGATTGCTTTAGACTCGCCTATTCCTTTCAGACGCCTTATTTAATTTCCAATTCGCTTGGCATTCGCAATGACTATTAATAAGTCACAAGGCCAAACATTGTCCGTTTGTAGGTTGGATTTAGAAAATATGTGCTTCTCACACGGCCAATTATATGTTGCGTATTCTCGCGTTGGCAAACCATCAAGTTTGTTCATTTATACACCTAAGGATTGATGAAAAACGTTGTTCGTCTGCTAGTTTAATTTCTTTTAGTTTATTAATTTCAATACTTTTCTGTTTTTACATTAATAAGAAAATGATTATCATGGAAGTGGTCTGAGTTTTTTCTTTATTTACTAAAATTTAATCAAAATGAAAATCGCCTGTTGATCCATTATGAGCGCACGGACCAATCGAATTACAAGCAGTCCATACAACTAATAAATATGAAAAAACAACACTCCCTCTGGAAGATAATCGATGAACTCATCGAAGAGTTCATCATGACTCATTCAATGAAGTCTCAAATGAACTTTAGTCTGTGCCCGGGACTAAAGTCATTTATATATTTAATGAAGTTTTACGTGATGTAACGAATGATGTTCATAAGGAATTTGCTGTATAATGCATCTATGAATTCATCGACGATTTTTGTGAAGAAGTCATTGAGATAGTAATACGGCAGTTCTTACGGAAATCCATGTAAGTAGTGTGCTATAATCTATAAAAAGGCATTTTGAATGGTTCTTTATGATTTATGATTACTATTTTATGTTTTAACTGTAAACAAAAACACGTGTTCATTTTTGTAAGTCACTTTTAGTTCCGATACACATATTGAATTCGTTTTATTTTCTTATGTTATTAAATTAACATCCCATAATTAAACTAAATAATTGCCAAAAGCAAATTAAAATTGTGTGTGTAATCACTTCTACAATTTCTACTAGAGTAACATTTTTGTTCAAGTTAAAAAAATTAAATGGTTTCTTTGAGTGCAACTGGATTTTATCGTTAGAAAAGTAATAATATAGCCTCTCTACTAATGCTTTTATAAACAAGATAATTTATTCAGTAGAACGCCCAATAGATAATTTAAATTTCTCACGGAGAGAAAAATAATCGCAACAAACCTTTTGACCAGAATTTCATCGAGAAGTTCACTTATGTTTTCATCAATTGCTTGCCTTACAAAAAATTTGAACGCATACAATCAAATAAAATTTGAAGATTCTTCAATACTTACACAAAAATTCATGTAATTTGTATGTTTGTGAGAATTTTTGCGTTACTGTGTTTGAAACCTGATGAACATTTTCCGGTAGGACTGTTCATTTACACAGATATAACAACAGCAAAATATTTTTTGCAATCACATTATTATAATTAAAATCAATCACACGAAAAGTACTGCCTTTTTCGCCAAATCTGCCAATGATAAACACCAAATGTCGTCCAGCCATGACACGAGAATTGAGCGGCGTATAGGATTACGAGGAATTGCTCTCATTTTTTGATTTTGCTTTGAGCAACAGCAAAACACACAATGACAAAACAAAAAGATTGAAATGTCAAAACCAATGTCAAATGTCACTTAGTATAGAGTTGATCAAAAATTCTAATATCGCCGCAAGTGGCAGAACTATCACTAAAGAGAATTTTTTTCGTTATGTAATTACCAGCGGAATTTTTTTATTCATTTTGTATCACTTTTTTCACTAGATAAAACATCTCAGCGGCATAAAATAATAGAAGTGATCAATAAAATGGCACATTGATTGATCTCTCCTTAAAAATTAACAATATCCCGTCTTTCTGCCATTTTTGAACGAATTACGACGAAATTTGGATAGAAGTATTGATCAGGGATTTCAAAGTAAATTTTGGACAAAATTCTAGGATCTGTTTGTGCTGAAATAAACTGGCCATTTCATAACTAGTCCTTATGAAAAATGGTATCTGTACATTTTACACGAGATAAATAAATTTTAAACTGGAGGGAACTCGTCCATTCCTTAACTAAATTTTGTAAAATTGGCATCGATACGGGAACAATTCGGAAAAATTTAAGCATTAGAATTTTTACTATATTTTTTTGATTTACTTCGACCAAATAGGTTATTTTAAGTTTTTGGCTAATATCTTAAAAACTTTCACTAGTAACCAATACTTTCAGTTGATTTTCTAATAGCTTAGGACGTACTAAATTTTAAGTTCAAAATTCTAAATTTTAAGATGAAATCAATCAATTTGCCATTTTAAGTATCACTTTAATATTTTATGCCGCTGACATGTTTTATTCAGTGAAAAAATAGATACAAAATGAATAAAATATTTCCGCTGGTAATTACATAACAAACGAAATTCTCTTTAATGATAGTGCTGTCACTTGCGGCGAGTAGCGCAACCTCTAAAAGGATAAAGAATTAAAAGTTTCAAACAAATTAACCTTTTAGTTTTCAGATATTTAAGCAGAAATCATGATTTTTCATTTTACAAGCCGAGAGTGAAGTTGAGCGTTGGTCACAACATATTCACATCTCCAGTTTGTTTCTTCGTAAGAGAAAGTAAAAAGTCTGGGACAATATATTTTTCATCTTTTAATTATGACTAAATCCATTCCAGCAAATGACAACATATAAAAGGAACATTAATAGTTGTTATTAGCAGCGTTTTGTTTTATATTTTTAAATTATTTTCTTCTAATTGTCGTATCAAATCTTTAAACATGCATGCTAATATTTGTAATATTTTGTTACCATTTGATTAAAAAATATTAGACCCATTTTTCACTTACATAGAATCTTTAATCCATGCCACAGTAAATGTCCACTAAACAGACAAACGCACAATTCACAATCAAAACTATTAATCTTACTTATTTATCATTATCATATATCTTTCCTTGGTTTCTTTTATTTTATAGGAGCAAACATCCTTTATAGCAAAAAACATACTAAAGAATACTGTACACAAGAAAATTATATCTTTTTTTAATCCATTTTATTCAGTCGTTCTCTCTCGTCACAAATTTTCCAAAAAACCCAAAACCTTATGAAACAATTCGGTATAGCATACTGACTGACAGATGAAATCTTCTGTATACGGTTAACCTCAAAAAAAATAAAATTTCCTTTTATAACAAAAAATGATACTCCGTTTTATCACATTACAGAAGCAACAAAAATTATTTTACATTTTCTTTTATGACCCCTTGCGGCTTAATAAAAATCAAACCAATTCGGTTTTGTGCTCTGCCGATTTTTGTGCCGAGATAATAAACACGTAAACAGAAATAGAACCTGGCACGATACGCGTAATACGGTTATTGCAATGAAATATAAATATGAAGATGTAGCATTTCGAGGTAAACTATAAAATAAAGTAAAATAACCTTTTAAACTGTTAATATGAAATTTAAACCAAAACATTTTGTTGGAAAAATTAAATGTAGAAGGAGCAAGTTAAAAAAAATTTGACATGATAAGTTTAAGATATAATACAATTTATATTAATTTCGTTCTTCAAACTTGAAATGTTCTGTAAAATTCTGGAATCTACAACAAAAAAATTAATTTAAATCCTTTGTTCGTAGGGGTGGCGCGATCTTATTTCTGATAACAAGTTGTGAGAGATAATTTCCCAAGATAACTTCTAAATAATTTAATCGCGTTATCGTGCTTACGCTTGCTTTGCTTGGCAGCACATTATTCATATTCACATTTCAATGTATTTTCCAATAGTAAAATAAAGAGCAGTGGCACTATTCTGGTAATTCCCTGGAATAGGGAACTGGGGAAAGAATTTATATGTAATTTCTGATCAAATATTGTTTTCCGGCCTACTGAGGAGAAAAGTTTGATGTAAATATTTATAAATTGGGAATAATTTTTCCATATCCAAATTGGCAGGGAAAATTATTACCAATCTAATTTTGTTTCCAAAAAATTCCAGAAATTACATATAAATTATTTCCCGAGTTCCCTACTCGTGGGGAATTACCAGAATAGTGGCACTGATAAAGAAGTGTGTGCGTATGTGTGTATGTTACATTTTTTTAGATGGAGTATTTTTATGCCTAACTTTTTGTTGATTCTTCGAATTCTTAAAATTTTCCGTGCATCAAGTTTATAGTGATTTCGCTGTAATTTAGTCCAATCTGCACAAACTCTCAAATATTCAAGTGAGTTACAAATATTTATAATTCTTTTTTCAAATTTGTGTTAACGATAACCGGAGTCAACCACTTTTTTACAAACAGATTATTTCCTAGCCGCATCCATTTCCCGTAAGATAGTTTTTAGCAACTGATAATTCGTTGGAAAATCTGCTATCAGGTTTTCGGGCATAATTTCAAAAATTCAACAAGTTGATTACGCTGCTGAAGCAATAATTAGTATTACTGTCTGACCCAGATTGCTTTAAACTGCTTCATTCAAGATTCTTTCAAAAAAAATTTAATTTCATGTCTGACAAATGCTTATTTTCGTGTGAGCCTTGCGAAAGGTGTCGAATATGCTCATTAAGGATTCCATTACAATAAAATCTTAAATTCATTTCCGAAAAATGCTTGGAATAGCCCAGCTCGAACCTTCAATGCAACTGAACCATAAGATTGTTTTGAAATTTGCCTTAATACACTGAACAAATCAATTCATGTCCGACAAATGCTTAGAATAGGCTAATTCGAACCATTACCATGTCAACATGTTCAATTTGAAAATTTATATCAAGTTTGACCATTTTGTTTTTAAATATTACTTTACGTTTTCAGCCATTATATTTTTTGTGCAATTTTTTTTTTTCTATATATATTTTAAGTTGATAAATTTTCAACTTGATTTTGTTTTCGTGCTAAATTTTTTAAATTCTTATCACATTTCACTCTTTCTCGTATTATCTAGTACTAAAAATGCAATATTCAAGATTCAAACCAACAGTGCTGCTATCACAAATATTGTGCTAAGTTAATATGCTGGCTTCACGGGCATGTCTAAGAGCAAGCTGCATTCGCTTTGCTGTTGTTCTATCAATTTCTGTTGTGAGCCTGTTTAAGGTGAACAGTGGTTTTCAGTTTTAGTACTAACATTAACTGATATCAAGGGATATAATTAGAGGATTATAAAGGGTTAATTAAATTTACAGTCCAACGAATTTATATAGGCGTGAACATGTTGTTTAAGCGCCTGTTTTTTGGATTGTGTAAAATCTTGATGCATGATGTTAATGATATCGGTAACCTTCTTAATACGCAGGATTATGCAGTCGAAGAAGTTACATTTCACTGATACGCTGATAACTTCTGACTTCTCCCTCATAGTAGTAAGTTCTTCCGTCAGTTGACTCTGGCTTCTTCACTAATCCTCGACATTTTGAAAATTGTTCGTTTTTTAGCAAAACTTGACCACATTTTTTATTTTGCTATACTCTTCAGTGCTGTGTTTCTAGTAAAATAAGTCAAAATGGTCCTGGGGCAGTCCTATTTTCATTTGGTCGTGACTATAAAGATAATCTTGTTCACTTTTATTGTCACCTCGATTAGGTATTAGCTGTGCGACCGAGATATGCTATTTAATGAATGTTGGTCTGAATATTGTTAGTTGGTGATGTTATACTGGAGTTTGCCGATATAAAGACTTGTCAAATATTGTCGGGTACACTTAAGTAGTGTGTAAAAGAAGTAGTGTGTAAAAGAAAGATGCATTCTTCGCTACAGGTCAGTCGATGATAATGTTGGGCATACTGTTACGGAATGGTACAAAATCATCCCATAGATGCAGAGGCCTCTCTCACGTGGGGATCCGGACTTGCGTGCGCCTGGCCTGCACCGTGGAACAGAATAAACAAAAATAAAGCAAACTAAAGGAACTGTTATTAAATTAAAGACACCATAATCCGTTATAACGAAGTTTGAGGAACGTAATAATTTTAATAATAACTGCGTACGCTCACCCAAAAACGACCGGATCTCCCCGAGTGACAAGTATACTAACACCCCTATTCTCTTAGTCGTGTCGTTTCAAACGTCGCGACCATTGTCGTGTCACGTCGTCTATAAAACGTTATTCTCTTAGTCAATTGAGGTGACGTGGCGCGACTATTACATTAATTTAAAATCATCGGGCAACACAAATAATTGCCTCAAAAATTGACATAATATTCGATTGTCAAAAATAAAAAATTTGAATACATAAAAATTGAATAAAACAAAATAAAAACTGAATTATTAAACAAAAAAATATAAATTTGAGCACCAGAGAATGCACCAGAGAAAAATCTAAAACTGCCACGCCAGTTTCCACAGTGATCGAAACTTTAGATGATCTCCGTATAGAAAACAAGACTCCTATACCATGTTCTCTAAGCCTGTTACCATACCACCCTCCATTAACAGAATCGACTACTGATGCTGAAAATAACACATTGTTGACCGTGTTACCCCAAGACAACACACACGTTACGTGGAGTAGACATCCGTTGAATCCAGAATCACTGACCCCTTTAGCGTCAAGTGGGGCTATTTCAAAATGTTTCAATATTCGACAGCCATCTGTCCAGAAATGATTTAGTTAACCATCCAAATAAAACGGAATCATTCTCTTATATCAGCCATACTAATAGACTACCCAAGGAAGTTTCGTCAGATGAAGCCTCTAACAAGTATCTATTCAAGTCAGGCATACCACTATCGACTACTTCGCTAATACCACTGGCCTTCAAGTTTGACCCTAAGTGGAACAATTCATTTTCGGGAACGAAAGAAGGTTTAGACGTACATGATTTCGTTTTCCGATTAGAATCTTATGCATGGCGGGAACAAGTCCCCACAGATAAAATAAAGGGTTATCCAATTCAAGCTTGATAAAGTAAACTTAAAAAAAACACACAAAATATTCGGAATGTATTGTAATTTTTATTTCATTTTACAGATTGATCCTTGCCATTTTTAGTTAAACAAGATATCATTCAAATGTCCTCCACGGGACTTCTTACAGGCCTTGATTCTTTTGAGGTAATTTTCAATGACTTTTCGGCACATTTCGGGCGGTATCTCGGCCATTACCTTACGAATATTAGTCTTCAATTCGTCAAGAGTTTGAGGATTGTTTGCGTAAACACAATCTTTCGCGTAACCCTACAAAAAGCAATCCAAAGGCGTTAAATCACAGGATCTTGGAGGCCAACGATGTCAAATCAGCCAATCGCGAAATCAAACGTCCAGGAAATTTCTCTTGCAAAAGATCTCGATTTGCTCGTGTTACGTGACTGGTTGCTCCATCCTGCTGGAACCACATATCGTCAAGATCATAATCTTCGATTTTCGTAAAAAAATAATCGGTTAACATGCGGCCATAGCGCTCAGAATTGACGGTAACGGTTCGTCCATGGTTGTTCTCAAAAAAATACGGCCCAATCACACCACCAGACCACAATGCGCACCAAACAGTGATTTTTTCCGGGTGTAATGGCTTCTCTACAATCAATTGTGGATTTTCTGAGCCCCAAATTCTACAGTTTTGCTTATTAACGTATCCACCAAGCGAAAAATGAGCTTCATCACTGAAGAAAATTTTGTTCGAAAAATCAGCATCAGCAGATTTAATAATTTTAACGCGTTGGTCGATTGTTAAATTCTCCATATTCTTAAATGGCAGAATGTCAACTAAATAAATGACAGCGTACTTGACGTGTATCTTTGACAGATGTCGGTATACAGATTTCTACTTTATCAACCTCGAATTGGATAACCCTGTATATGCTCTTAGACCGAAATTTTTAAAAGTCGTAGCTGAGAAATGGTACTGGGTATTTACTCGAAATTATCCCAACGCAACTTATGCCGATTTACGCCAGTCCTTAATACAGCGTTTCAGTAGTGCCGAGTCTGCGCAATCAGACGAGCTATTGAAACTCGCCAACAGAAGTCTAATGAATCGACTGGTGATTTTATACTGGAAATTGAGAGCATGAACCTGTAACGTATCTAATAGCGCCCTGGTAGCCAACGTATTCATGTTAAGTACTAAAAGCACGGCGCTATAAATTATCTTACCAACATCAGGAGCATAAATAAATTAAACTATGGGAGAAATCGTATAAAAACGACGCACTGTAATGATCGGGATGAAATGGTTAGAAAAAGTAGATCGAACTGTATTATCTAAATTGTGTCGTGGAAACAAGAAATTGCTGAGTTTAAAAGTGAAAACAAAAAAATAAATAAAAATAAATTTCTGGTGATTGTAAAACGTACAATAAAATGTTTGTGTACCTAAATTAAATGATAATCGATATTAACCACAATAAATAATATAATTATTAAGGTTGTAATGATAATTGAATATTAATTCACGATATGTTGTGGAAAATTTTAAGTTGTAAACCCGGACATTTTGTGTTGTGGATCAAGTGAAAAAATTTATACGCAAAATTATTATTGCCGAAAAATTATTAATTCTGAATTAAAGCTAGCAAATGTAGTGTAGCGAATTAATATAAATTCTTATATGTATCAAATTAATTGTGTATAACGTTAACTTAATATGAAACTATTATCTAAAATTGTAGTCAAAATTATGAAAAATAAGAATAACATAATTCTGTGTGTTAAGAATGATACGTACAGAACATATGTATTTTGTTGATAAAATTGTGACAATAAAACAAATAGGCTGTGTTTAGTTCTATTAACTGTATACACTCTGTAAAATATTAAATATGATGATTTGCTAAAGGAAATGTTAACCCAAACTAAAATCGAACTCAAATATTAGAATAATAACCATTTTGAATGGGTGATAACCGACATTAAACACCTAATTACATTAAGTTATACTGCTCAGGGTTTATTCATATTAAACTAAACCCAAATAATCAGCAATACAATTTTCTTCGGATGTCAATAAACATCAATGGAATTAGTTACATAAAAACCAAACAAAAATTCATTGATAACGAAACAGATGATCGCTTGCATAAACGTTTATTTAACATGATGGCTGCCATCGGATTCAACATTTATATTTGCTGTGTGAGTCGACGATAAATTCTTATTTTTATATAAAATTTATTCATCATGTACATATTTAGATTTTCCTGTTAATTTTTTTTTATTATTTCTTATTTATTTTTGTTTTGTTAATTTCTTAATTGTGTTATCTATTAGCTTATTTCATAAAATTTGTAATTTTCAATATCTTTTACTCTAATTAGCAAATGCGCATGATTTGTATATAACTTTAAGATTTATAATTTATCAATTGTTTAATATTTATTTTGTTTGCTTTAATTTATTTACCTTTACCTATATCAATATATAAATTTAAAGTTTTTTCATTAAACCATTATAGTTAATGTTAAATTATCAGCATACAATTTTTGCGTTTGATCCATAATGTGCATAAATTTAAAAATGGCGTAAGGTAGAAACACATGGGAGCTTAGACTGGTGTAAGTATGGTGTATAAGTTGGGGTTATTGCAAGTTTTCCTCTCTTACTTAGTTTTTATTGTATGCGGTTTTTGTAAGCACCGATACATTGCAACCGTTAGACCCACCCCAGGCTGAGCAGCTGGTAGAAAAACCGCGAAAGTTGCAAAAAAAATGTATCGATGATAAATTTCTATAACAACCAGTTCTCTTGATTGAGGCCGGTTCGTTACAAACCATAGATTGCATTGCCCATTTCAAGAATTAGAGCTGTTAGATACTAAACGCGGGAACATGAGCTACGACCTGCAACAAATGACTATTCATTTGACTTTAAATTCCATCGAAGAGTTGAGACAAATCGGACATCGGTACGAGCGACTGTGGAAGAGTAAAAGACGCGACAGATCACTCCCAGTAGCCCATGTTTGTTGATGACATACGAATGCCAGCTCGAACCACTTCATCTGAAATGAGGCCGAGTTCATCATATAATTTCTTACCACCAGATCCCCAGCCAACCCTAAAGGATGAACATGATTTTTACGTAGACGCGATTGCGAATCAAGAGCGTAAACTGTCGAAATTCTCACAGTCTAACATTAATGCCCCAAAACAATCCCTAGTTTGCTGGAATTGTCGATTGCCCGACCACCGGTTTTGCTGAATAGAAAACCTAATAAGATCAGGTTATGTCTCGATTCACGCATGGTTAATGCTGTGATAAAGAAAGACGCTTACCCATTGACGCTAATTAATGGTCTTCTTGGCAGGTTAAATTGCACTAAGTATATCTCCAGCATTGACCTTAAAGACGCCTTCTGGTAGATACCACTCGCTCCTTCTTCTAGAGACAAAACTGCGTTCACAGTTCCTGGTCGACCGTTGTACCAGTTTCGGGTAATGCCGTTTAGCTTATGCAACTATCCTCAGACTATGTGTCGTCTGATGGACAAAGTTATACCGCACAGATATCACCAACAAGTCTTTGTTTATTTAAATGGCCTATTGATTACATCCGCTACAGTGGAAGAACATTTGAAACTTCTACACTCGTCTTGCAGGGGCCGGGCTTACCATTAACATTTCAAAGAGTCACTTTTTTATGAAACAGATAATGTACTTATAAGGTATATCGTAGTAGAAGGAGGAGAAATAAGAACTGACCCGGAAAAATAGAAGCCATTAAAAGCCTAAAAGCATAAAACAAACACGTCGATTGCTTGGTATGACTGGCTGGTACCAGAAGTTTATACCCAATTACGCACAGGTAACTGCTCCAATAACGAACTTCTTAAAAAAGCAAGCAACATTTGTTTGGTCGATCGAGGCTCAAGCTACTCTGGAAAAACTTAAGGTGTTATTGACAACGGCTCCGTTGTTATACTAAACCCCGCTTATGCCAAACCTTTCTGGATTAAATGCGATGCTTCAAATACGGGAGTTGGAAGTGTCTTATTTCAAAAAGATGAAGAGGGGAACGAACGACCAATTGCCTTCATGTCAAAGAAATTAAAAAAAGCTCAGTCGAATTATAGCACGACAGAATTAGAATTTTTAGCAGCTGTACTTAGCGTAAGTAAGTACCGTCTAAACATTGAAGGGTACCATTTTAACATTATAACGTATCATTCAAGCCTCAAGTGGCTTATGGCCCTGGCTTATGGCTATTTCAATAAAAAGATTTAAATAGCAGGCTGGCCCGATGGAGCCTAAAGCTCCAGGCTTATGACTTTGCAATACACCACCAGCGTGGTTCAGAGAATATAGTACCGGATGCTTTGTCCAGAATACATCGCGACTACATTAACCTCGACGTTTCCACTGTTCTTGATCTTTCATCTGCTGTTTTCACCGATTCTGACTATGTAAACCTGAGAAATAAAATTATACTGTCCTGATAAACATCCGGCCTTTAAAATAATAAATGACCGAATTTATGTTAAAATCGGGAGCACTATTGATTCGTCTCTCTCTCTCTCTCTCTCTCTCTCTCTCTCTCTGATTTCCCGAATTGGAAGATTTGGATCCCTTCTAGTATGACCGAGCAACTAATTCAAAAGATACACAACAGTCCCCTTGCATCCCACGGGGGAATCACAAAAACGCTAGCTCGGCTGCGGCAATACTTCTACTGGCCTGGCATTAGACGACAAATATACGAATTCGTAAAAAACTGCAATATCTGCAAAACCACAAAAATTTCGACGGTTATCACGAAACCTCCATTGGGTCAAACGCTATTCGCCACTCGACCATGGGAGCATGTGTATGTCGATCTGATGGGACCCTATCCGAGGTCAAAATTGGGAAATACGTATATATTGGTCGTTTTAGACCAATTAACGAAATTCGTCCTGCTAAAACCGTTGAGCACTAGCACAACTAATAAAATCATAAGTTATCTGAAGAACGAGGTGTTGCTGGTATTTGGTGTACCTAAACAAGTGCAAACTGACAATGGACCCCAGTTTACTAGCAAAGCTTTTAAGACTTTTTTAGTAGAACCGCTGTTTACTCTCCGCAGACAAACGCGCCGGAACGCGTCAATCGTTCCGTAGTAGCCATCCGAGCTTATTCACTAAATTTAGACACTAGAAAAAAATTGTGTAAATAGTTGTTTCTTGAACGTTGATGATTACGCATTGAGCAAAACAACAATTGATTCCACTTCAAAAAAATTAAACATTCTGCAATATAATGTACGCGGTATGAATAATATGAAGATGATGTTATTTTATTTAGTGAAAATCTGAATGAAAACATTGATATCTTGGTACTTGGTGAAACTTGGGTTCATAGTCACAACGCCATTTCATTCCAACTAAATAATTTTCGGAGTGTTTTCTCTTGTCGGGATGATCGCATAGGTGGTGGTTTAGCTATATTTGTTAAAAATAATCTGAATTTTAATATTGTTATGTGCGATGATAATCAGTTTCCCTTTCATTTTATATGTATTGAGCTTACTGATTACACATCGACCAAATTATTAGCTGTTTATAGACCACCAAATTCAGATGTAAACTTATTTTTAGAATTTTTGGATGGCTTTAATGTGGGCAAAACTGATACTATTATTATTGGAGACATAAATATACCTGTAAATAAAAAATCGAATTTAGTTTATGACTATAAAAATATTCTGATGAGCTCAGGAATGATTGTTACTAACACGTTTGCTACAAGATCAATTAGTAACAATATTCTTGATCATGTTGTATCTAGTTTTGTTAATATTGGCACAGTTCAAAATTCCACCATTTTCTCTAATATTAGTGATCATAATTTTGTCTTTACGTCGGTTAACTTCAAAGGGAAATTCTTCCGACGAAAACTGCAAAAAAGGGTTATTAACTTTGATAAAGTTGACTCATGTTTTGTTGATTTTCTCGAAAGCACGCTTTTTGATACTAATGATCCTGATACAACTTTTAAACTGATTATTGAGAAATATAATCAGTTAGTTGAAAAATTTACAGTAATTAAAAGTGTTGTTGCTAAATTGAAGAGCAACTCTTGTCCCTGGATGACTTACAATTTGTGGAAACTCATTGGGAAACGCAATAGATTATTAAAGAAACACAAATTAGACTCCAATAACATGGTAATTCGTGAACAATTGTGTAATTTAAATAAAAAGATATCATCGGAGAAATATTATGCGAAGAAACAGTTTTATGAAATTATGTTTAGTAATGTGAACCAAACACACTTATGGAAAAATATCAACCAGTTTTTAAATAGAAATAATTATAACTCCGATATTCAAACTATTGTTGTTAATGATGATAAATATAGTAATATATCTGATATAGTTGATATATTTAACGATTACTTTGTACGTATAGGTAATTCGCTGGGAGAAGCAATTGGAAGTGATAGAGATATTAATAAATTTAATACATTGCATTCGAATCCTGACTCTATATTTCTATCGCCCACTACTCCTGCGGAGATTTGTAATATTATTTGTTCTCTGGATAATAGTAAAGGTAGTGGACCAGATAATATTCGTAATCAGGTTCTGAAGCGTAATGTAGCCTTCTTCACTGAAATTATTGCGAAGTTAGTAAATACAATTTTTCAAACCGGTGAATATCCTAATCAATTAAAAATTGCCAAAGTTGTCCCAGTTTTCAAAACTGGTGAGAAAAATCTAATTTCTAACTATAGACCTATTTGTACTCTATCTGTATTTGATAAAATTATTGAAAAAGTTATAAATTCGCGATTCAGGAGTTTCTTAAATGAATCGAACTTTTTCTACGCATATCAGTATGGGTTTAGAGAAGGTGCGGGCACTGATGTGGCTCTTGTTGAAATGACTAACATGATTTACAATGCTTTGGATCGAAAGGAGTATGTTGCAGCCCTCTTTCTAGATCTAAAAAAGCTTTTGATACTATTGATCACAAGCTGCTTCTCGATAAACTATATGGTTATGGATTTCGTGGTGTAGCCTATAAATTGATTAATAGTTACTTAACTAATCGCCAGCAATATGTTATGATTAATGGAATTAGCAGTAATATTTTAACTGTTAAATGTGGGGTTCCTCAAGGCAGTGTGTTGGGACCATTACTGTTCCTGATATTTATCAATGACATCTCGAATTTGCCCTTGATTGGCAAAATTCAAATTTTTGCAGACGATACTGCAATATTTTATGAAACTAAAGTCCCTTCTACAATACAGAATAGCATGGAGCATGATATGATCATCTTACTGGAATACTTCAAATCGAATATAATCTCATTGAATTTAAATAAAACAAAATTTATGATCTTTCATTCACCACAAAAAACTCCAATTGATTTGCCACGTCTTAATATAAATGACGTTGTAGTTGATAGAGTTGAATATTTCAAGTACTTAGGAGTGACTTTTGATACGCACATGTCTTGGGGTGAACACATTAAATCCGTTTGTACTAAAATGGCTCCTTTAGTAGGATTGGTAAGGAAACTCTCGTATTTTGTGCCTAGTTATGTATTGAGACTGATGTACTTTGCATTTATTCATCCCAGAATTCTTTATGGAATTGTTGTTTATGGAACGGCAAGTCGGAGCAGGTTAAAACCTCTTCAAATCATGCAAAACAAAAGTGTGAAAGCTTTCTTGAAGCTCCATTTTCGAGTATCATCATTGTATTTATATGAAATTGAATCCAAAGGAATTTTGCCGTTGGGTGCGCTGTATGATTACCAAGTTTCACTGTATATGTACAGGACATTAAATGTTTCTTCTACCTTATCTAATTTAGAATTTAGTAATAGTAATCATAAATATGGAACCAGATTTGCTAATAACATATCATGCGGATCTATTACAAACGAATTTGGACGCAGATCAATCCGATTTTCCGGTCCCCAAATTTACAACAAATTGCGTGAGTCATTGAAAACCGTAATGAATATTCATCAATTCAAGAAACAATTAAAGATCTATTATAGAGAATTGTTAAATAATTACATTTTGTAAATTGTATAACTTGGAAATGCATATATGTATCTTACACATGTATGAGAAATATGTTTATTATAATGTTAATTTCCCTTTAAAGGACAGTAAATCCATTGGGGAATTGACATTATAATTTTATTGTAATATTATTTTATTGTAAATAAAGTTAATTAAATAAACGAAAAAATGAACCTGATCACAGAACATGGGATAGACTTTTCGCAAACACACAGAAGTTAAATGTGAACTAAGTTTAAAATATATTTAATGGATCTCAGGCTAATTAAATGTCACAGGGCAATAAAAACGAAATCTTTTATCTCAAGGAATACTCATAAGTAACGGGGTTATCTATTACAAACCCTTACAATACATAAGCAGTAACAAACCTTACTAAAAGAAAAGAAAATACATAACTCAGACACAGAAAACGATGTCAAAAAAGGGTTATCATGTTAATTTAATATGTTTCTAAATCTACTCATATATGGTTTTGTTAATTATTACAACTTTTTGTGCACATGTGACTGTGTAGTCCATAAAAACTGTTGGTTTCCTCATAAAAAAGATACATTTTTAGGGTTAGAAAAACATCAGTATTTCTTTTATACTTTTATATGGTAATCGTATAACACCAAAATCCGTAATGTGTATTGTTTTGAAAAGACATGCCCAATTTTTCCAGTTATTTTTTGCTTCGATGCATAAAATTGTGCGGATAAGTAGCGCACTGAAGCGGAAGAATCGTTTTGAGGTTGTCAGTTATTCTTTTCCGTATACACACTAAAGGAATTTGTAACATAATCGGTACACAAAAAACTTGTTGCCTATCATGTTTTTTTTTTGTTGAGGTTGTTGTAGATTTGCGAGCGACACAGACTCAAATCGCTAACTAATTCATCAAAAGCAATATGCGAATACAAAACCGATATAAATTTTACTCTCGCTTCACCCACCGCAATATAAATTACATTCATATATAAAAATGATTATGCGATTATATTGATATATGTGATACGATGCTCCCGTTTATATACGCTAGTGGCAAACCGAAATAAATCAATATCGGTTCCCTCCGCGCGTTAACCCAAATCACTGCGAACAACAAAAAAAAACGTATTCATATCACGGCGACGACACCCAATATCATCATCATAATAATATCGGGATACGATTTTTTTTTTGGTACAAATACAAACGACAGACGAAATACAACTTTTATTCAATCATCTTAATATGAAACGACATTCGAGATGAAATTCGTATATAATGTAAAGTCTCTCGTTTTGTGAGTTGGAATATTACTGTGTGCGGTGTCGGGGAAAGGTGAATTCGATAAAACCAAAATAAATTATTTTTTTTTGTGTACGGAATAATGTTGAAGTTTTGTTTTCTGCTCGTAATCTGGCCCGCGGGTCACAACGAAATTACATTTTTCAGTAATCTTGAAATGTTGTTAACCCGTATTTAAGCCTTTGATACGAGAAGTATAAATTGAATGCGACAAAAAAAGGTTATATGGTTTAAAAACCTTAAATTCCCAACTGATAATTTGATCTAATGTTAGGAGTAAGAAAACTGAAAACACCTATAGAAGTAGTAGTAACCGTTCTACACAAACCTGGAATATCATCGGATGCCCTCGTTCATGAGGCTTGAGTGCTTCGGCCTTAAAACGGATAACAAATATTAAAAACAAACAAGCAAAATATACTACAGCGGCTTCTGATGTGTTTAAGACCGACCAAATGACACAGTGGTTAAAGTTTTGGCGGCGATTGGTTCAGGAGATTCCTGGTTCGAATACCAATAGAGGCAGGATTCCATAAGGAAACTTTCATCAACAGATTACGATCCGTGATTAAAAGGAACACAACTACGACCCCCCATCGGCGTGCAAAACTCATGGGCCGACCCATCTTCCATGTCCCGTACTATAGGCTTGCATGGAGTTAAGCAATGCGCAGATGGTAACTTAAATCGATCCTATAGCCGTACGTCTTCCATTTGGCAGTAATTTCGTAAAGTTGAACGAAAAAATAAAATAGAAATAATGGTGTGACTAAGAAATCATTTATATATCAGAGAACTCTTTTGCGCTGGGGGATAGAGAAAAAGCGGGAACACAAATGTACGGCGGATATGTTTTTTTTCGTTCAAGTACGACTCAAAAAAGTTTATTTTGACAGCTCTGCATTCAGTGTACAAACTATACAGTGTCTAAAATCCTATTTTTAGCACAGGCTTTTACTTTGTTCGAATAATGTTAAACTTGTTCTAATACGCAGCTAAAGTAAATGCCAGAAACATCAATTTTTTCTTATCATTCCGTTTTCTGAGCATAGAAACACTTGGAGGATTGACAAGTCTTTAGCTCGATACTCTCATTCTAATGTTTTTCCAAATTGATTAAATCTTTTTTGAAATATCAAACTCGTGAAAATAAGCGTTCGTTTCACATATTATTTCATTATTTTACTTAAATCTTTTTCCACCGAGCCATTTCTGCATGTTTGGAAATAGGAAAAAGTCATAAATGGGGATGAGGTGAATATCGTGAATGGAGGGATCCATTTGAAGCACAATCATTTTTGCTGTGTTTTCCATGATGAATGTGATGGTATATCCTCATGGTGGTAGAACACTTTTTCTTCTTCGATGATTATTATGCCTGGTACATCCCAAATACTGTGGCCATAACCTTTTCCGCTGATGGACCCACCATTTCCTTCGTTGGAGCACTTAAATCCGCTTCTAATCAGTTTTTTCTAGGGACGTATCCCTGTTTCAACAATTGTTAACAATCGCATCACCCATCTTGCTGACCGTGTTTAGACGTTTATAGGAGATGTTTGCAGTGTGATTGTTGATTCGCGCAACTTTATACGAAGGACACTCATAATCATTTCATAAACGTTTTCAACCATTTCGGTGATGTCACTTTTATAGCCATCATTGACGTTCAGAAAATGTATTTCACGTCAAACAAAAGAAGTAGTTAATAGTGACGCATATAATTCTAAGCATTTGTTTGTTAATCCACATAATCCACATATGGAGTACGTAGGAGTACGTCATTGCCATATGAAAACTTGCATTGAAATTTTTGAAATGTGGGGTAGAAATGAAACTCCTTGGAGCAGAATTTATTTTAGTCAAAACGAAATCATAGAATTTTGTTGATTGGTAACAGAAAAAAAAATGTTGACATTTGCTGTGTTTTTTTATTAGCGCCCGATAGCTGTATCCGGAGCAGCCAATTTTCTATGTGAAAACTTACATTTAGCGCGCTATTATTGCATTTAATTAATTTATTTAACTCTAAACTAAGATTTTTCATTCAACTTTTTAATTAAAAATCAATAAAAAAATATCTTGGCTCACTTATTTATCGGGAGCCGCTATCGGGAGCGCTATCCATTTCAATGGGAAATTTTGAAAAGGCTTTTATTTTGTAAACCCCTGAAACCATTAGAAACTAAATCTTACAATAAAAATTTAAAACGCAGCAAAATGAATTCTTGTTTATAACGTCATGTCAAAATAAATGCCAATTAATATATTTCAGGTGATAAATGTTTGTTTTATTGATGAATTTAGTTTTAATTTTTATAGTACAGCGACACCAGTGAATAATAGCTGCAGTTTCAATAGAAAATTGCCATTTGGCTCCGGATAGTGCTCCAATATTAAAACACAGCAATTGTCGACATTCTCTTCATTGTCGAACTTATTTTTTTAATTGTCCAACATACACTTTTTACATATGTAGAATATAAATTATCTATGCAGAGAAGAGAATGCTACGGTAAAATTCCTGGGTTGGGTACAATTTGCCAAATCCAAAATTCAAAAACAAAATTCTAAAATCAGAAAACAAAATTCCTATACAAAATGCAAAATTTCCAAATTCCAATGTAAAAAATTCCAAAAAATCCGATTTTGTGCCCATGGAGATATGATAACTGCGCGCCTTTCATATTTCCATGGGTATAAAATGGAATTTATTGTAGAAATGTTATTTAATTTATAATCGGGAAAGCTTCGATTACGGTTCGTGTAATTTGCTAAAACCGTTACAGTACTTATTTATTAATGACTAAGTTTGTAGGTATGTAAAAATATGTTTGTAGGGGAGCGGTTCTGTATTTCAAAAACCCCCAACCCTGTTTTCTAGGATCAAAAGAAGCGTTAATCAAGGGGTCGGTTACCCAAAAAAAAATCCAATTGGTTTAAATTTCCAAAATCCCAATTAACAAAAATATAACATTCCATTTTACAAAATACCATAACATAAAAATCAAAATTCAAATTTCCAATAGAGAAAATTCCAAAATTTATTTATTTTAGAAAAAAAATCCATAGACAAAATTCCATTTTTTCATTAGTTTAATAATATATTTGCAGGGTTTCGCACAAAATCTAATTGGCCTATTTCAATTAATTAAATTTAATTTAGTTTTTCTGAGAAATTATTACTCAAATACGATTAAAATTATTTACCAGCTTTTGATTAATGATTATTGTTGTGATTCTAGAAAACAGGGTTGGGATTTTTTTGGAGTACTGATCCTCCCTTGAAACATGCTAATATATACTAAAAACTTGTATATGGTACAGGCATTAATAAATAAGCACTTTAACGGTTTTAGCAAATTACAAGAAACTGTTGAATAAATCTTAATCGAAGATTTCCTAATTATAAATTAAATAAAAATTCCAAAAAAATTACCAAAATTTGTAATTTTGAAATTTAGCATTTTGTATAGGAATTTTGTTTTTTGGACTTTTATTTTTAGGAATTGTTTTTATTGGAATTTTGGTTTCCTGACATTTTTGTTTATTGGAAAAATTTCGGAATTGGTAAATTGTACCCAATCCGTTAATCAATATGGTTAACCAATGGGAATCATGATTGAATAATAATTGTTAAGACCAATTAATTTAAATTAATGAAGTTTGGCGAAATACTATGCAATTCTTATTAAACCAATGAAATATTGGAATTTTGTGTATGGAATTTTTTTTCTAAAATAAATAAATTTTGCAATTTTCTCAATTGGAATTTTGAATTTTAATTTTTATGTTATGGTATTTTGTAAAATGGAATTTTATATTTATGTTAATTGGGGTTTTGGAAATTTAGACCAGTTGGATATTTTTTTTAGATAACCGACCCGTTCCCATTTGTACAGACCATTAGACACGTTAGAATTGGTGGTATGGGGTCATATGTGTAAATGGCTGAACCGTTTTTGTAAATATAATTCGGATGTATATTAACGGTTGTTAGGCACCTGAAATTTTGCCATCGATCTGTTCACAGACAATATGATAACCACTATTTACAAAAAAAAGGCTAACCATATGAGATAAGCGTGATAGAACCATATGTGTTTGGTCCAATTCGTGTCCGATTTCATCTGAAACACGGGATCTGAAGATTTATACGAATAGCACCCTGAACCGGAATACGAACGAATGGAATTTAATTGTGGTTCCTAGAGATCCAATTATTTAAATTAATAATTTATAAGAATTCGATCATAGAAATAATGTTTTACATGAAACACTCAAACAGCCTAATAAAAAGCCACTTAAAGGATCATTACATTAAGAACATAAATCTATTACCTTTCTCCGCTGCTTCCTTACGACAATTAAACATATTTATATTTGACAACGCTACCAAACAATATCTCGAAGAACCGAACACAAAACATCAGTTTGGCTTCGATGGGAATAATCTGGTGCAACTGTGTGAGGACACAAACACATTTATTACCCCAAACAGATACATTTTTTGTTCATCGGGTACGGTAATTATGTTAGATCATCAGACTTACAACTCGTTAAATAATATCTATCTTAAAACAAACATAAAGATGCCGGATATTACAAATATTCAAGGTGTACCTGGGTGTGGTAAATCAACATGGATTATAAACAACCATAATCTGGGCACTGATCTTGTTCTATGTGCTACAAAAGAAGGACTTGCAGATGTAAAATTAAAGGTAACATCACGTTGCGAGCACAAAAACACTAACTTTAATAACATCAAATTAAACTACAAAACGATTGCCTCATACCTAATAAATGGTAACCGGACCTACGATACAGTTTTTGTTGATGAGTACATGATGGTGCATGCTGGATATATGGACTTGTGGTTATCAAAAGTAAATGTTCTAAAATATATCTTCTAGGTGACAAAAATCAAATACCACACTCAGAGAAAAAATATAAGTAGATTCTACAAAATATTTTGTTGATTGCACTAAACATTACTTTTACTATTAAATTGTAGGTTCAACACAGGCTTTCGTAAAACCTACTATGAAATAGTTATATGTACTAGGATAATTGTAAAAAACAATAAATATAGTAAAATATGTGGTTACATTTTATTTGTAATTTCAAATAACAAACTTTTCGAATATAATATTTCAATAAAAATATTTCTTAGAATTATTAATTCCATAGTTTAATTGTTGTCTCATTTCCACCAAAAAGTACTCCGAGTGCCCATTATCCCTGCAGTGTTTTTTTGGTGGGTTGTTTATAATGTTCAGCCATTTGTTCTATGTCACGATACAAATGTATTACACTTGGGTCCTATCGCAACTTTCGTCGACCTTAAATTCTCAAAGTTAATTCAAACCATACTTTCTATTGCTGCTATAGAAATATTTTCGTGTTTCACTTCCTATTATACTGCTTACTAAAACACCTATGTATTTTATGTTATGTATTGGGAAAAATACCCTAAAACAAAGTTAATTCAAATACAAATTAATCACCGATCAATGCTGTTGAACGCAGTAATCACAGCAATCGCAGTAAATATTGAATACCATTCATACATCTTTGCTTTCATGTATAAATTATACGAGTGATATTTGTCTCGTCTATACAAAATCGTCACATCGTTTTTCTATAGAGATCTACAAACATTTACTGGAAGTTAAACAGCTTTGCCGGAGACCTGCGATCTATGACGTTTTTCGTCAAAATAGTAGAAATGCTGTGAATCAAAGAAACATCAAATTCGGGTTCAGCAAGTGGCACAGTTATAAAGGAATAACGATACAAATTGCAGCAGAAAATAATTACTACGAAAGTTATATGTAAAATTTAATCGCCTAAATATTGATTGGTTACAGAAAATTTAAAGATTAATCAAGTGTATCAGGAGTCCTGGTAAAAGCATAGTATGAAAATTATATACAATAATGAAAGTCCTTTCATGAGGATGAGCGTACCTTAAAAAAACTACCATCCCAACCTGCGAAGCCAAGTCGTGGTGCTTTTAACATGTTAAAATTTTTTGTTATCTTGAAATGAAAATGTAAATTAGTTTTGTGCACTCCACTATACGAAATTATATGTATTTATTTTCGAACGAATAATCGTCGCATATTTTTTAATGAACGATTAAAATATATTTCAATTAAATTTAAAGCACATGCTTTAATTTATTAGTAATTTAATACACCAATTGACGTTTCTACAAAAATTGACGTTTCATTTTGTATTGGTATTTTTCCATCAAAAAAAAACTTACGAAACAATTTACATTTTTTAAAATTGATGTGGGTACATTAAAAAAATTGATTTTTTCTGCCAAATAGGACAAAATTTTTGATATCAATTTTTTTTGTGCTGGATTTTGGTAAATAGAATTTCACATTAGTCTTCAGTTATCAATGCCTTTTATGTATTTTATTAACCCTTATACGAAAGTATCAACAAACTATCAATCTAGAATTGGTAGCAAATTTTACAACTTATTCTTAACATTTTGAAACGGAAAATTGTAAGTGTAAGGCCAACTGTTGCGATATAAAATGGGAAACGGTTATAATCTCAGTTATATTTAGTCCAGTAATGCCAAGCTTAAAGTGTTTTTGTTTTTTTGGCACGTTTTTACCATAGATACAAATTTATATAAAATAAAATGTTAAATTGGCTTTCAAATTGTAATTACATTGTTATATTTACTGTTAAATTGTAATTAATACAAATAATCAGTAACAATTATTATTAAATTGCAAAACTAAAAAACTATTGTTACATATTACTAGAAATTTGTTTAAACTAAAATTTGTTCAGAAATTTTCATCAGTGCATCAGTTTCAGTTGAACTACGAATCTGTTTATAGTTTTATACGTTATCTAATGAAAAATTGGTAATTTTTTATACCAGTTTTTATTATAAATAATTTAAAATTATTGTATGTAAGAAAGATTTATTTACTATAAAGTGAAAATAAGTTTTGTGCGTTTCTTATCTTTAAAATTTAAAGTTAAAAAATATTTTCCATTTTGTCGAAAATAGCGTACGTGTGTTGTTAGTATAAGGTTGCGATTTGTGATTCTTCCAGAACTCAGTGTAATCATTCAAATAATGCATGGTATTTAACGTGAAGATAATTTTATTCGGCATGACTTGTAACTAACTTGTAAATAAAATTATAGTTCCAGGTATATTAATGCTAATAAAATTATGAATTATGTGTTTGGATTCAATAATGGTAATCTACGAGAGTTACATATTATGAACAATAAAATAGTAAACTTCCTTACAATTAATTATTTCATTTACTCTTAAATAGTAAATAAAACAAATAAATAAACAATAATAGCAATTATTATTAAATTGTAAAAAATTAAAACAATATATTAAATTGTACAAGCAATTTGTATCATTTAATATTAATTTGTAAATATTATTATAATAAACCAATTTATCTAAAACAACGTGGTGACCAGTTTCAGTTGAACCTTAAACCAATCAATACGTTGTTTAGTGAAAATTTATTAATAATTATTAATTATTTTAGATACAACATTTTTGAATTTGGAAATATAAATTCATTGCTTGGTAAGAAAACTTTATTTAATATAAATTCGTTTGATAAAAAAACCAAAAAAAAAATCGGAAAGTGAAATTTAGTTTTGTGCATTTCCATTACCAAATTTAAGGTTGTAAATTATTTCCCTCATTATCAAAATGCGGATCCGCTCGAAACGCGATATTTTAAAACGCGATATTACGAAACGAGATATGACAAAACGAGATATGGTACAAAACGCAATATTTCAAAATGCGATATTTCAAAACGCGATATGGTACAAAACGCGGTATGGTACACAACGCGATATTTCAAAACGCGATATTTCAAAATGCGATATGGTACAAAACGCGATATGGTATAAAACGCCATATTTCAAAACGCGATATTTCAAGACGCGATATGGTACAAAACGCGATATGGTACAAAACGAAATATGGTACAAAACGCGATATTTCAAAACGAGATATGGTACAAAACGCGATATGGTACAAAACGCGATATGGTACAAAACGCGATATTTCAAAACGCAATATTACAAAACACGATCTGGCACAAAACACGATATTTTAAAACGCGATATTTTAAAACGCGATATGGTACAAAACGCGATATGGCACAAAACGCGATATTTCAAAACGCGATATTTCAAAATGCGATATGGTACAAAACGCGATATGGTACAAAACGCGATATTTCAAAACGCGATATTTCAAAACGCGATATTTCAAAACGCGTTATGGTACAAAATGTGCATTGCGAAGCGACGGGAGTGTAGCGACCCGATTTATACTGATCCTATGTACTCTCGCTCCTATCGATTTTTAAATTCCTATAAACTGAAATTAAATTTCCCCTTCACCCGACTGATATAACCCGATCCTAAACTCCCGTTTTGTACCATATCGCGTTTTGTACCATATTGTGTTTTGAAATATCGCGTTTTGAAATATCGCGTTTTGTACCATATCGCGTTTTGTACTCTATCGTGTTTTGAAATATCGCATTTTAAAATATCGCGTTTTGATAATTCGCGTTTTAAAATATCGCGTTTTAAATTGGACCCATCGAAATGATGTACGTTCATCTTTATGGTTTTATCGATAGTTATAGTTTGTAATTATTTTACCTCGAACATCATTTAAAATAGTTCTCGATTTGATTTTCTTATAAGATTAAACTTTTGTTAAATGTTACAATTTATATAGATTTATAAAAACCATTTCCTCCAGTAATGACAAGCTGTGAATATCTTATAAATATACAGCTGGGTAGCCTTTGAAAAACGACGGAGAGTTAGAACTGAACAAAGTTAAGCCAATATTAATTTTTCTAAAGAAAGTACATATCAGCAACATTAAAAGAATGCACAGATTGTGATGGCCATAGGTTGGAAAATTCGAACAAAAAATTGAAGCTTGATGGAATAATTAAGTTAAACTAAGATCCTTTGCTGAAACTAATAATACTGGTAAGTTTTGTTTCACTTCTTCCTGTGAACGTAACGTATATGTGAAAATAAATAAATGAAATAAAAACTGTTTTTTATCTTTCAGAATTGCAACATTTACAAGTATTTAAATTGTTACATTACTTGTTGCCTCCGTTAATTAAACATAATTTAAAAGTGGACGAAGAAACATTTCATTGGAAGCTATAAAGTTAAGATTCCATAAATAGTAAGTTTCTGATTTTGGAAGATGAAGATGAAATCAACCAACAGATCTATAATTTAAGGGAAGAACATCTAGCGAATAATTTAACCCCTAAACCAATAATAATCATTATTATGTTAAACGAATTGCAGATTAAGTTTATTGCAAGAGTAGATAGCTACTACGTATATTCAACATACACTTTTGCGTGGGAGCAATCGATTTAAGTTTTAAAACGTTTTAAATTTTTAATTTACCCGCATAAGTCATATAACGTACGGTATTGTATTCAAACTTATTTTGCGTTTTGGTAAACCAATATCCGCAGCGGCCAGTGTAATAACTGATTTGTTCAATATTGAAAAACACAATTTTAAACCAACAGTACAAATTTATTTAATTACATTAATTAGTTAATTTTAAATTATATTGTTATTTAAAGATTTATTTAATTTATTTTCTTTAATTATATTAGTCATTATACATCCGTTTTATAAATAAATGTGGTTTTAGTAAGTGTTAAGAATTCTTTTAAAAGACACTTACTGACACAATATTCATTAAACCAACCGAACGAATCTATAATTAAATTTCAAGAATTTCATAACTTTAGAGCCAATTCCACGAACAATCAGTTCCGTGTTCTTATCAAATGTTGTAAATGATAGAAAATATGTTTAAAGTTAATAGTAATATTTTTCAATTTGTACAAATTTTGAAATTTTAGCGTATTAGTATTTAACTTTAGTTGTTATCAAGTTGGGACTAACATTCAAAAGTATAACATAGAAGACTATCGCTATAATTTTATTGTTATAGGTAGCTTCATGGTTCATAAATATTAAAATGATAAAAATATAACAAAATATTGTTTATAAAACTTTTTTAAAAAATATGTTAAAATCATAAATTTATTTATCTCTTTTTTACATGAATTGCAGTTTGACATGAACTGTTATAACTGTTTCTTAACATAATCACTTTAAAACTATAATAAAGCTCAATCAAAAAATAGTAAAAAGAATTTTATTTTATTTCCTATCAAAGGTTTCACTTTACACAGCTCGTCTTTTATACTGCTTCTGAACTGAAGTCAAAAAATAAATGATCATTTTCAGTAACGGGTAATTATACCAGATTTTTTAATAATATTTATCAACAACAATTGCAGATTTACTTATAATACAATTTGTTTGTAAATATTATCATTTCTTATAGTAATTTGTTGATTTCACAAAAACGACAAATTTCTTGTAGAAATTACTATGATTATAATTTGTTTGTAAATATTATCATTTGTAATATTTATTTGTTGAGAATACAAGAATACAAGTTTCTTGTAAAATTTACTAAAAGTACAAATTATTTGTAAATACAACCATTTCTAACATTTATTTATTGACTTTACAAGCATGACAATTTACTTGTAGTACTTGTTAATATTACAATTTCATTGTACGTTTTAAGATTTCTAATATTTACTTGTTGATTTTACAAGAACTGAAAAAAAATTGTAAATGTGACAATTTATTTGTTCACTTTACAAATTTTACAATAGTCATAAATTATTTGTAAAATATACAATTATTACAATTTAAATATTGAAATTACATTAAACAAAAATATTAATTTTAACAATAATTACAGTAAATATTATCATTTTTTTGTTGGCTCAAAATCAACCCCGGAAATTGTTGAATTTATCGGTTTTTTTGTAGATTCAATCAATTTTTTCTCTCAGTGCATATATTGACAGATTACATCATGTCAATATAAAATTTTCCGATGCAAGTGCTTTTGTAACAAAGACTGAATACTTGAATGTAACGTATCGATGCCCAGCTGATGTTACTTCTGCTCTCAAAGAATACTACCCTAACATCACTAGTATGAACATAGTGGAATCTTCCGCCGAATTTATAAACCTGCCACCAAATCTATCATCATTACCTGTGTTAGAGAACGCTTTCTATCTAACTTTTACCAGAGCTGATAAACAATTAATCTCTCAGCTTAAGATACCAGAAACCAGTAAAGTCTTGACGATCCATGAAGCACAAGGTTTAACCTCACCAAATGTAATATGTATAAGAACCAATTCTCAACCTCTTGAGCTGTTCGATAGTGTACCGCATGCCATAGTTGCAATCTCTAGACACACAAAATCATTTAAATATTTTTCTCCGGTGGCCAATGATAAACTACACTCACTTTTAATGAAAGCTCGAACTTATACTATTACTCAAAAGGTAAATCAGCCCATAAAGTCCAAAAAAAGATCGGTATATGGAGAAATGTGCAATTTACTATCAAAACGTAAACAAAATGGCATCAAAAGCATCTAAATTCTACAAATTCGTTTTAAAATCAAACTACCTTATTTATGTAATTTGTGAAACTTCATTAAAACCAGACATACGGAGCAGCGAATTTTTTGGCCATGACTACGTTGTTTATAGATGCGATCGGTCTCCTGAAACTAGTTCAAAGAAATCGGGTGGTGGCGTACTGATAGCAGTACATTCTAAACTCTGGAATGCTCCAGTAACTTTAGCCCCATCGAGAGTCGAACAGATCGGTGTAAAAATCAAAATCAACCAAACCAATCTAATCATCTACGCAGCATATATACCACCTCAATCAAATAGTGATCATTATGCAACTTGCATCGATGCGATTGATGAAGTTATTAATACAACAAACTCGTCAGATTTAGTTCTTGTGCTTGGTGATTTTAATCTTCCAAATATAACTTGGAACTTGGACCCAGAGCTGTATTTTACCTGGCAATATAACAACAGATGCGGAATCTTTATTTGTGGACGCCATGCTTGGTTATAATTTGAACCAAATAAACACAATTGCTAATAATCGTGATAGATTATTGGATCTTGTCTTCAGCAACGACATTGACACCTTTAAAATTTCTGAATCCCTATTACCTTTTGTCATAAATGATGTTAATCACAAATCATTGGATATTGTATTTGACCTAACTAAAATGGCGAGATCAGAACACCTACAACCAATGAAATACAACTTTAAAAAAACTAACCGTGTGGGGCTACAAAGTTACCTGGAATCCATCAACTGGCAAATAACTCTCCATTCCAATGATATAAACGAAAATGTGGACAAATTTAATGACATCATGCTTCAAGGCTTCGAAATGTATGTACCTATGTGCTGTAAACCACAAAATGCTCACCCTCATTGGTTTGATGATAGACTAGTTAACTTAAAAAATCGGAAGTCGAAAGCGTATGCCAAAATGTTGAAAAGCGGGTTAGAAGCGGACAAAACTACGTTTCTACAACATAGTAATGAATTTGAAATTTATTTCAAATCTAAATACAGGTCGTATCTTAATCAAATTCAAGACAAAATCAAAGTAAATCCAAAACAATTTTGGAAATACTTTAGGAATAAACGCGAAATTGAAGGATACCCTGCTAATATGACGTACAACAATACCTGCTCTTCAAACGCCAAAGATATAGCTAACATGTTCGCGTCGTTTTTTCAATCAGTCTATAGACCAAGCGTTACTAGTGGATTGTACGAACAACCCAGCAACAACAACACATCAATAACTCCTCCTATTATTTTTGAGGACAACATTTTATCGGCTTTAAGGGGGTTTGGAGATGGTTGCGGTCTTGACGATATTCCCTCCTCTATTCTGAAGGAGTACGCTGAAATTTTAACAATTCCATTATGTTGTCTATTCAATCATTCCTTAAACACCGGCGTGTTTCCTGAAAAATGGAAAATTTCAAAAATTACTCCAATTTTTAAATCGGGTAAACGTGAGGATATCTCATGCTACAGAGGAATATCAACTACATCATCAATTCCAAAATTATTTGAGTTAGTATTATGTAACAGTTTTAAATCCACAATTGCACGTCATATATCAATAAACCAGCATGGGTTTATGCCTGGCCGATCCACATCGACTAATCTGGTTGAATTCACCAGTAAACTAATTAACGAGATAGAAAAACACCGTCAAGTTGATGTAGCGTACACGGATTTTAATAAAGCATTTGATTCTATCTGTCATCATAAAGCACTCCAGAGTTTATTCAATTTTGGGTTTTCTCTCGATTACATAAATTGGTTTAAATCATATCTATCAAACCGGTGCCAATTTGTGATAATGGGAAATGAGAAATCAAACGTTATTAAAGTTACATCTGGTGTTCCCCAAGGATCACACCTCGGGCCCTGGATTTTTATTGTTTTCATAGACCGAATAACCGAGATAATCAAAAACTCAGACGTGCTCATATTTGCAGATGATGTGAAAATTTTTCGTACTATTAATGGATGGTTAGATACGGAGAAACTTCAAGAAGACTTAGATAGATTAAGTGAGTGGTGTGATCAGAACTCACTATACTTAAATATTAAGAAATGCAAAATCATGTCTTACCATCGTAAACGAAATCCGATAATTACTTCATACAAAGTCAACAACGAAGTACTGCAAAGAGTCAATGAGGTTATAGACTTAGGTGTTACATTTGTCGAAAACGCCAGTTTCAATAGGCATATTGAAAATTGTATTGCGAAAGCGAATGCCATGTTCGGATTTGTTAAAAGATAGACAAGTGAATTTAAGGATATCCAAGCCTTATGTTCACTCTATTTCGCTTATGTTCGATCTCAACTGGAATACGCTGTAACGGTCTGGAATCCATACTATGCTGTACACATAAAAAGAATTGAAAGCATTCAAAAGAAGTTCCTGATTTTTTTGTTAAAGAAAAGTGACTGGGATTACGACCACAACTTACCATTCCATGAAAATGTGGCTCGCTTACCTCCATACACAACAAGATGCACAGATTACAAAATATGCACGCTTGAAAATAGACGACTTCTCTTGGGAGCAGCTTTTATTGGTAACGTTTTGCTTGGTCACGTAGATTCAGCTTACATCTTGGAAAACATATCAATTCACGTGCCATGCAGAACATTTAGAAACCATAAATTTTTAGCACTTGAACACCATTCCACCAACTATGGAGAAAACAACCCAATTAATAGGATGTCTAAATCTTTCAACTTAATTGACGATGTATTTGACTTCAACTTATCAAAGGACAACTTTAAAAATATCCTTAAAGACTTTTTTCTAAATTTTTAATTGTTTAAACCAAAATTTGGTTTATATTTTTTTTTTTTATTCTGTTTTAAAGTTTTTTGTTGTTTTAATATAATTTTAACTATAACTGTAAATAATCTGAAATCATACATGTATATTACAAAATAGATTTCTTTAAATAAATAAATAAATAAATAAATAAATGCATAAATTGAGATATCCATACACATATTTGAATAGGAACCATTGATGGAAATCTGAATTGTGTTCTTAAAAAAAAAATATTTTAGCCGATAACTATGGCTTGAGATTTATAAGACAATGCACAATGTAACACATAACACATTAAAAACGCCCAGTCGTAACTTTTTGTCACCGCCAGGAATCGAAACCGGCACCCCCGAATTACATAACAAGCGCTCTCTCTACTTTCTATGCTATCGAGGGCGTTCTTATAAAAAAGTTTCGACATCTTACACATAAGACCAATTCTAACATTTATAATTAGTCTTGGCCTTTTATTTGTTGGTGATAGACATTTTAGTAAACTTGCTTGTCAAATCGATATCAAACACGATCAATTACGACTCTTATGGCTTTAGGGAAACTCATTCGGTTCAAATCGTCAATGTACAGTCTAAATAAAGTGGTCCAGCCCAGGATGCTATAACATTAATCTCAAAATATGGATGGTCATGTGAATTTTATTTTACATAGTGGACATGAAACCGTGTTGAATAAGCAGAGGTCGACACTCGTAATTCATGGGAACCATTAATTGAAACTATTAATTCATATATGATTGTGTACATTAAATGGGCGCTATTATACAAATGCCACATTGTGCCAGTCTCAAGATTAAATCAATATTTGCCATAGTTCGTGTCATTTGTAAATTTTTTGTGATGGTAGTAAGCATTCTGAAATACGATCCCGTGTAGAAATCAGAAAAGATTTGTCAAGATAATCCAGGTTGGTGGGAACTAATAATTTAAATCAATAATTCATGGATAGACTGAATGTGCCATACACAGATGAGCCTATGGCGCTAATCTCAGGGCCGGTCTTGAGATATTTTTTGTGATAGTGGTAATCACCTTGAATCAAAATCAAAAGCGATCGAAACGAACTTTTGAGGTTCCTAAAAACTATCTTTAAAAATTCTGATTTTTCACATGTAACCTTCTATAGCAGTGATTCTTCGCAGGGGGGCCGCGGCCCCCTGGGGGTCCGTAAGAATTTTTCCGGGGGCCACCAAAGTTTACAAAATTTTCGTCAGAATATAATAAAAAGAAAATTGATGTGTAACCGAATATCGTATTGAAGAGTGAAATAAGAAAGATAAAGTTTTCTTATTTAGTTTATTTAATTATTTCTTATTTCTTCCTACATACAAATTTGTTAGTACGGAAGAAACAAATGCAAATATGCTACTTACACCGCAGAAAACCTAAGTAATTCTAAGAAACTATTAAATGGGCGCTATACAAATAACGACATTGTGCCAGTCTCAAGATTAGATCAATTGCCATAATTCGTGTCATTTGTAAATTTTCTTTGATGATAGTAAGCATTCTAGAATACGATCCCGTGTAGAAATCAGAAAAGATTTGTCAAGATAATCCAGGTTGGTGGGAACTAATAATTTAAATCAATAATTCATGGATAGACTGAATGTGCCATACACAGATGGGCCTATGGCGCTAATCTCAGGGCCGGTCTTGAGATTTTTTTTGTGATAGTGGTAATCACCTTGAATCAAAATCAAAAGCGATCGAAACGAACTTTTGAGGTTCCTAAAAACTATCTTTTAAAATTCTGATTTTTCACATGTAACCCTCTATAGTGTCAATTCTAATATACGGCCTTGCATTTTATTCGTAGGTAGTAAACATTAAATTCAATCGATATTAAAAAGAGATCGGTTACGACACTTTAATTACAAAATTCCTTATTTAAATAAAATGGGCCATCTAAGGATGCTATAGCGCCAATATCAAAATGCGGATTTCATTTGTATTTTATTTAGTGAACATAATGCCATGTTGAATTTAGAAGTGATCGATCACGATCGTGGTTCCTGGGAGCCGTTAACTTACAACAGTAATTAAGATATCCACTAAATGGGACCTACCTACACATATGATCACATTGTGCAAATTAAAAGTAACGGCTTGACTTCATTTTTTGTCATAGATATTTGACAAATAATCAGCTTTATATCAATTTTTATCATATTTCGTGCGTTGCTAAATTTTCTGATATTATTTTGAAAATCCTGGGAATTTCACAATCTTTGAATATGAGTACATGGGATATACCTGTCTACTCATATTCTAAGCGTTGAGTTGATACTTTAGCAGGAACGAACATTTAGATCTATTGCACCAAATATAGTTTTTAAAATTTTAGTGTATAAAAAAGATATCGATTACAAAATAAATTTGTGAATATGATCATTCCTTTATAGAACATTTAAAACTAGAAATCACAAGGCGATTCATATTTACTCAGTTCCATACTAACTCAACTATCAAGCGAACTTCCACTTTAATTCTTCTCGAAAATAATTGCAGCACTATTCGTTCATCGGTGATCCATTCATTGACGAAAACAGATGATAGACCACCGTACAACACTAACTAAGTAGGCATCCACACATATACACCATCAAACCCTCAGAATTACCACAACCTGGCAAAACACTCTGACATAAAAATCGATAATTTCAATAGAAAAATGGATTTGGCTCACCAATTAATAAATTGAAAACCAACGGTATGAATGCATAATTGCAAAGCATACCAACGAACATTGCAAAGCATGCTATGATCCTGCACAAAATCAAGATGCAGAACTCTTGACAAATCACGGACTTTCCCTTCCCGCTCAATGTGGTATAGGCATACTTGACACTATATCGAACGCCCTAAAATTTTACATACTGGAGTTCCCGATGCATGAAATAAATCTATTTATTTCTAAATACATGTTCTAGGCTCGATGGCGAATTCAAATTATTGATATTATTTAACCGAGCACTAATCTTGATTTTAAAATTGTAGCTCATCCTGTATATAGGTTTTGCACTTCCAACTCTCGATTTTGCAAATGATATTCAATTTTTTTTAGTTCATTCATAACTTTTTACAAGTCAACCACAATTTTTTATACTTCATCGTCAATTTTTTCTTAATCAACCTCAATTTTTTGTAAAGCAAATTCGTATTTTTTTTTCCAAAGTAGTTTCAATTAAATACAGAGTAAATTCAAATATTTTTAACACAAATTCAAGTTTTAATATTTCAAGTTCGAAAATTTTTTGCAACTTTTTGAAAAACAAATTCTGTGCTCCTAATTCTTAACCGATTATGATGGGATTAGGTATGGTAGATGGAAATAGGATTCTTAGATGATTTTTGGAAGAAATTCTGGAACATAGTCACTTGGGACGGAACTCAATCAGAAGAAACTCGCAATATTCCAGAATTTTTCCTCAATTCATTTAAAAATCCTATTTTCATCCAACATACAAAATCTCAACAATATTAGTTAAGAGATGGCCGTGCTCTGTTCCCGATGGCCACATTCCAGAACTTCTTCCAAAAATCATTTAAGAATCCCATTTCCATCTAGCATATCCAATCCCATTATATTCGACTAAGAATTGAGAGCACTGAATTTATTTTTCAAAAAGTTGCAAAAAAAGAAACAATTTTTACAATTTTATAAACAAATCCACCAAAAAATTTAAATTTGAACAATGCTAAAGTTCATAAACCCCAAAATAAAAAATTAAAATTGAGAGGTATGATTTGTTCTAAACTAAATTTAATAATACTGATACCTCTTCTGGTTTATTATAAAAGAGTACTTCGTAAGATTAGAACGAGTGAAAGAGCATACTCAATATAGAATTTATTTCAAAATCGTCAAACCTCGTTTTTTATACTTTCGAATTTTATGAATCTTATGGATTACTGATAATGTTTAGGAACAATATGTAATCCGTACCCATTTTTTAAAATTCCAGCCACCCTGGATTTTCCAGCCACCCTGGGAATTTGGATTACCATACTATTTTAATAATGAGTCGTAGAAGATTACGAATAATTAACAAATCCCTAAGCTCGCCGTAAATGTAATTAGGAAACCGATTTGATCAATAAAACGAGAAAGAGTAAATCTAATTAAAATTAATTATATTAAATCGCAAAATTAAAAACTATTAAAGTGGGGTGATATTTGAATTTTATTACAAACATTGTCATCAGATTTTGTGACCCAAAAAATAAATGACATTTAAGAAGAATCAATTTCAGATATTTTGATTAAATCAAATAATGACACACACTAGTCAAATATAAACGAAAAAGGAAATAATTTAATTAAATAATCAATAAAATAAGTTTTTTTCGATTTTATATTAAATTTTACAAAAATAGATTAAATCGATGGCGATACGGCGATAGAACGAATAAAAACTATATAGTTCGAAAAGTATTTGTATGTAAAGTAAACTATCTTAGGCAGAAATTTTCCTTTTTGTAGATATACGAAATACCTGTATATGTATATAACTTACCTGCTTTTTACCTAGCCATGAATTATTAAAACATTATAATGCTGTGGCGTGCTTGTAAATTAAATTTAATTGAATTGCTTTTCGTTCGGGCGCTTGGACATCAATGAAAATCAATTGGTAATGATATGTCTATAATGGTGTCTATTGGAAAAGTGGTAAGTTTGTTTTCCCATAAACATTAAAATAATTTCGACGTTTTCGGTTGGAATGGTGGATTTTACTTTTTGTATAGTAGTTATTCATGAAAAAGTTAATTAACTCAAGCAATTTTCAATTAAATCGAGAAATACGAGTACCACACTTTTTCGAAAACTTCAATGAAAGCAACCAATCTAAAAAAGTTTTTGGATTTTAAAATACTTGTTTTACAAGTTTAACTTCTTAGGTATTTGCATTTCTCATGGAGTAATTTGTAGGGAAGTGATATAAAGTCTTATTTATGACTTACAAGTTTTTGTATTTTTATTTATTGTGATGAGATTCTAATATTATGTCAGTGCTGTTGTTAGCGGCAAACTCCAACATAAGATGACCTAAAAAAAATTATCTATTTATTTTTTTCATCAATAATGTAAAATACATAGTTTGACTGCTCCCAACACCACCGTAGTAAAAGATAATAAATCTCCGCGGTGTAAGAGTTATTGGTAATAAACGGAATACATGAGAAAAGCGGGCTGCAATTTTAAATTTCTCTGGGAGCTTAAATTAGTCCTTAGACGGCACAGGCTAGTTTGCGTCTATGATCTACAATTTGTAAATTAATCATTAAGATTTCGGTACGGTTCATCGTAAAGCATAAAACAAGAATTATTTTTAAATGCTTTCAATTCTATCAGCATGAATCCGATAGAATGGATGCCATATAACTGACAAGGGTAACACATATAGAGTTCTTTACTTGTAGGGGTCGTACAATGATCCGCTATGTCTTTTAAAAAAACCAACATAGAATGCGCCCTACTAATTATGTAATTAATGTATTAATTAAATGTTATTTTACTTGAAAAAATTATTCCAAGATCTGGAAATTCATATATGAAGCCAATACATATGAAGCCTCAATATCAATTTCTGTAAAATAATTGTATGGTTTGGGTTGTAAAATGCATTAGACAAAGAGAAAAACAGGTACTACAGGTTATAATTGTAGATCTAGCGTGTAAAAAACATTCTTGGATCTCACTAATTCTATTTTTCAAATGAAAATCGAGTCTCGATTTAATTAAAATTACGAAAAGCTTCGGAATCACTGTTAAAATAGAAATTCCTTTATAACAAATAATGTGACTTCTATACTGGCTAATTTAAATATTAATATAATAAATGAAAAATTCCAAACCTCGAGAAGGGAAGCAGTAAAAAGACTTAAGTTAAACAAGTAAGAAATCGTGAACTAAATCTTAGCAGACGGCTGCCAATCTAATGGAAATCAAAGGTTTCACAAATAACTTGAGAAACTGTGACAGACGAATTATTGTAAGTTATTACTTGCGGATGGCCCTGTGGTTTCCACTTCGTGTTAATGAATAAAAAACCATTTCGGATTGGAACAAATTTCTTTCTCTATCTGTAAGATATACATTTTATATAAGAAATTTAAATATTTCAACTCTACACAAATCGCACTACTTTCGTTTAGCATTAATGCCACCCAGATCGCTTTTAAGCTTTAAATGTTTTAGACACGATTATTAATATTTTTTAAACCGAAATTAAACCATGGTGTCCATGGCTCAGCATAATCGAAATTTACGAGTTTTTTGGTACAAATAAATCAAAACCAGTATAGTCAAAACTTTATAAAACTCAGATATGACATCCGAATTTTGTGATTTTTGTGAATAGAAGATATTTTTTCCGGTTAAAAAGCGTTTTATTTCTCAACAAATAGTAACAGAGGGCTAAATAGTCACTACACACCCGTGCATTGTCTTGATAGAACAACACTTTTTGTTTTTGCTTCATGTAACATGTGATGTACCCGCTCAGTTGAGATGCCTACAGCCTCAGCCAACTCACAAATTGTGTAGTACGACCACAATGGAACTCAGTAAACAACTCCTTTAGCATTGACATTGATGGTGCAGAGTTTTATTTAAAGTTACTGCCCGGGAAATTCAAAATGTCACTGAATAATCAAACTGCCCTCGTATAGAGTTGTCTCTAACATTTAAAAAACCAAAATATGAATGATAATTACATTTAAACTGCAAACTTATGCTGTTTACCTCAGGTCGAATGTTTTGGCTAAACTATGAACTAAACTTTTTTGACCTTGCGGTATTCGCCGCCAAGTTACAAACGAAAAATCTCCTCGTGAGGTAACTTTTCAATTTAATTGTCAAATGTCTTTTTACGTGACATATTTTTTTTTTACTTTTAAACATTTCGTAATTCATAATAACATTTGTATATTTTCTTTATCCACGAAAAGTCTACCATTTAGTATTTCAAATAGCCAGGCACAGCTTGTTTTGTTGATCTTACTGCCACCTATGAATTTTTATTGTGGATTACTGAGCAATTTAGTTTAGTTCATAATTTATTCGAAAAAATCGACCGGCACACAACATTAGGCCAGATTTGTCAATAGCCGATTGCCGACAAATCATAATTTAGGTGGCAGATTTTTATTAAATATCAGGTATGGATTGTTTTGCGCCATCCATGAACGAATGGTATAAACTAACCATTAATCTTGTTAGTAGAAATTTGGATAAAACATCGGAGTGAAGCAAACAGTTTAGATTGAAATTGAAGGTTGTTTATACTAGTAAGTTGCAGTTATACACTGGGTCTAATATTTAGTCCTAAAGAGCGTACTAAATTGCTAATTATCCACCATCGATACTAAATAACTTCGACAAATGATAAAAATCAAATTAAATTTGCGAATTCGAATAAAATTTGAATGCATTATTTTTTACGCCTTCTACTGATAACTGATATAAACTAACATCAAATTAGTTTGGTCAGTAATTTAGTCGCAAAAATTAGTATTAGACTCAAAGTAATTGTTTTTGTCTAAGGACCGTATTTATAGTCGTAGTTATTGCTCTAGGTATATCTTCTATTTTTGGAAATCGATAGATTCTGTGGATTTTTTGGGATTTTTTTTGCTTTATTCCACCAAAATTATTAAATTAATTGATAATTTTTAATAAATACCAAGCTTAACCCTTTAAAATATCTTGTAGTGAGATTTATTAATACGAAATTGGCTACTATAACATAGTAGTTGTAGTAACGACTATAAATGCAGCCCTAAATTTCCGACTAAATGAATTTGTGATTAGTTCATACTAGTCATTGATAGATGTTTCAAAGAAATAGGTATAAAGAGCCGAATGTCGATGGACCGAACGTCGAAGGGCCGAATGTCGAAGGGCCAAATATCGAAGGACCGAAAGTGTCGAAGGGCCGAATGTGTCGAAGGGCCGAATGTTGAAGGGCCGAATGGGTCGAAGGGTTGATTTTTGTTTTGTTTTTAGAAAAATAATTTTTTAAATTTGTTGTTTTATGGAATATTTTGTAAATTTTTTTATTATACATAAATGAATTTCTTATGAATTTATGTATTTTAATATTTTTCATCTTTGAATATTTATGAAATTCCACGTATCCAGTCAACGATACATTTTGATGAAGGAAAATTTTGTCATGCGCCACCAGAGACATTCGGCCGTATGTGTCAGCCTTCTGATAATAGGTATATGGTACAAAAAATAGAACAGCTTTAGTATCGCATCGCAAATTTTTTGGCAGTAAAACTATGGTGACGCCAGTTGGATCCAAACTGAATATTTTTAGAACTAAAACAGAAGTGTCTCTGCTAAGTATTTTCGGAATGTCTAACTAGTGCCGTCTATTGAAATATAAATGAACTAAATAAATCAAATTCAATATTTTTTTATGAATATATGCAATTAGAGTGGGAAGGGAAGGAAATAATGGTACAATTGGACACTTCTGATAGGTGTACGTACCACAAATACCAAACGCATGTGACTTATTAAAATTTATATTATTTATAAACGAAATTTACAATCATTTTTTATTTTGTTTTAAATTAAACATTTTAATTTATTTATGTTTCGCTAATTATTTAAATACATTTTGATTTTTGTATTTTATTTATAAAAATATCCCTAAAATGGCATTCTTGATCAATTTTTTCTTTAACAATTTTTTAGTTCAAATTATAACCACCTTAAACAAAATTATAATAAATTTTAATCCAAAAGCGGAAAAAATTATAAATAATATGTAAAAAATTGAAATATCTATAAGATGGCCGCTCATAATGTTTACGTTTTTAGTAAGTGTAATGTCCATTTTCACAAAAATGTCGCGACAGTCAATTTGCGATGCGATACTAAAAGCTAGCCAAAAAAATAAAAAAATAATTAAATTAAATAAAAAAATAAAAAGAAGGAACAGCTTTATTATTGCAGTCAAATTTTTTGACAGTCTGAGCGATGCTTAGCATTTTCTGTGCCTCAAGCTAACTCCATCTATCGGAATCAAAATGAACCGAAATTTAAAATTTTACGTTAAGCCGTGCTAAAATAATTTTTAATATATTAAACAACAATTAAACAATTAAAAGTTTCAAAATTTGTTTTAGGTGAAGGCAAATCTCTCCTTGACAATATTAAAATTACCGTGTACTGTATTAATTGTAGATGTACCACAAATGTTAGCTTAATTCGTTGTGTAACTCCCTATATTATTTCAAATTATTTTGCATCAACAGCATACAAAAATTCTTTGGGGTGAAGGGTGAACCGTCTCAAAAATGACGAATTTAAATGACAAATATTTAATAATAATCGCATGTGACTTCATAAAATTTATTTTGTTTATAAACCATATACTTACATGTTGATTTTAAATTAATCATTCAAAATTATTTATTTTGCTAAACATTTAAAAATATTTCATATGTTACAAATTCAAATTTATTTTATTTATAAAAATATCTTTAAGATGGCAGTCAATAAAATTAATAAATTTTAGTTAAAATTATAACCACCTAAAAAAAATGTAGAAAAATTTAATCCAAAAGCGGAAAAAATTATAATTATATAAAAAATTGAAATTTATCTAAGTTGGCGTCTGATATGTTTACATTTTTAGTTAAAATTATGACTATTTTGAAAAAAATGTCGCGACAGTCAATTTTGACTGCGCTACTAAAGGCTAGCCAAAAAAAATATATTTCTAAAAACAAAAAAATTTCGGCTCTTCTACCACTTCGGCCCTTCGACATATTCGGCCCTTCGATACATACGGCCCTTCGACATTCGGCCCTTCGACATTCGGCCCTTCGACATTCGGCCCTTTGATATCATACCGTTTCTAATATTCAAAATTAAATCAGATTTATTATTCTCCAAAATAATTTATTAAGCAAATTTTAATTTAAAATCAGCAACCGTTTGCTTTGAACTAACCATCAATTAAGTAATTCGGACATTTAGATATAACAAATTGGCATAAGACTCACCGTAGAAACGTTAATTTCAAACTACATATTTAGAAATATAAAAAATAAATGTTCGTTTGAAAACCATTTCTGCCAAAGCCGACAAATATTTCTTTTATACATAAATTAAATTAAAATTCCGAAAGATATACCGTATTGGATGGTGGGAATGGATGCTAGGATAAATCGGGCATATGGGCCTGTTGGAAAATATATGAATTAATTTTCATCGTAGCTCAGGCTGTGAATGGTTTTTTTTTTGTAGTGGAGTTTTAACTGTGTTCATTATACTAACCGTGTTTAGTATTAAAAATTAAGATCATTAGACATTAAGGATAATAAGACAATTACCAAAAAATAGCTAGGCAGAATCTTTCTCAGTCCGGCTAACGTACTCGTAAAATCAAGAAAAACTAATTAGGAAATTTTTATTCAGAACGAATTTCAACAAATGGCGATTTAAGATTTTTGAACCAGGTTACTAAATAAAACGGATTTGAGCGCGACACATCGAAAAGACATCGAGAAACCATCAAGAAATCAAGAAATATGATGTGTTGTTAAAATTTCTTGTGAAATGCGAATGGGAATGAAATGCGAATCGAAAATAGTATTTCGTAGACTAGCTCCCAAAATCCGATAGAATATTACGGTTGATTTAACTTTAAGTATTTATTTTATAACAGTTCGATACTTTGAAATACAATTACTTTTTTTTACTTAGTAAAATAAAGTATCGTGATCAAGAAAAATTTTGACCTCGAGGTTTTTCCAGATTTACCATTCACTATATCGCCGAGCGTAAATCTATGTTTATGTGTGTGAACACAGACTAAACATTTGAGGTTTCTTTACAGCTCAGATGGATTAACTGATCGGGGTAAAATTTGATACAAAAGCTTTTTCCATAAACTGAAAGATTCCCATGTTTTTTATCTGAAATCGGTCCACCGGAAGTAGCTGCTTTCATAGGAGCATTTTCAATTTTTGCAATTATTTATATCATTTGCAAGAAAAATTACTATAAACTAAAAGATTCAGTATAAGTACAGTCCAGACGAGTTAGTTTATCGGGATGTAACTTTAAGCTTAACCTCAGTCATTTTTGGCCGAAATCGGTAAGCCGAAACAGGCAATTTTCATAGAAGATTTTTTCTTTTTTGCAAATAAATTGAAAAGTGTATCATTTACAAGAAAAATTATGTAAAACTAAACGATTCTAAATTTAATTTAAAGGAATACCGGTTCAGATCAGTTTTTTAAAATTTAAGCGGAAATGATGTTTTTTGACAAACAGCCTATTTTTTGAAAACAATTCTGCCTCTGTATACAGTATAGATGAAATGATTGATCGGTAGGGAATTTCATACTAAAGCTTTTTCTACAAATTGAGAGATCCTAATGATATTTGGTTAAAATCGGTTGACCGGAAGTTGTAGCTTTGATAAGAGTTGTTTTCGACTTTTGCAAATATTTTGAAAATAATGTAAAAAAATCCATCCCATATACAGGTGGATTTATTGTGCGGAATGAAACTTCATATTTTATCTTATTTCATAAATTAGGAGATCCTAGTGATATTTGGGCAAAATCGGTCACCCAAAGTGGAGTTTGACAAGTATATCAATTATAAGAAAATCCACTATGAACTAAAAGATTCTAAATTAAATTAACAACAATTGCTTCTCTACGCCGATCTAAGCTGCGGAAGACGGGGTACATATATGGGTAGCAACAATTTTATAATTGAATTTCGCTTTCAGCTGTTTTATTTCAGGCATGGCCAGAGGTATTATAGTCTACACAACACAAAAACAATTCCTACCTATACGTAGCCTGTTGGAGACTGCCTTTCAAGCATAAAGAATTTTTTTTTTTAGTTTGTACCAGTTTCGAAAGTTCTCTCTTCGACAGCTACTAGAGTAAATAATAGTAAAGTTTCACTATGATGAATAGAGTAAATAGCTGTCGGAGAGTACAAACTAGTTAAAACTAAAAAATAAATTAAATCTCGTGATAAAAGAGGACAACAGAATAATGGAATTAATTTTAAAATCTTTTTCCGCCTTACAGGAGTTTAAATAGAAAAATCCGGGATGGGATGAAATAGCATTGTTTAATGTTGTTTTTTCGGTAAATAATGGTACTCGACCTGCTGGAACATAATCATAATTACATGGAGCTTACAAAAGTTCTTAACTTAAAATCTTACATCCAATATATTTTGCGTGAATTTTATTAATTCAATCTAATCCTATCACAAATTTTATAGACAATACCATCCCAAAAAGTTTAAGAAAGTTCCTATATAAATCAGCTTTTAATAAAATGGAACATATACTTTTTGCTTAACCATAAAAATTGTTAGCGATTGAATGAATTTTATAGTTAAAGTTATAATCTCATCATGATTCTTGTTCAAGTCACAACCAAGTGCGGTAAATTAATGATTTATCAAAATTTCCGGTGTCCAGAACTTATTCAATTTGGATTTATATTCGTAAAAGTTAAACAACAATAAATCAAAGATTTATTTGCCAATCGTTTAATTACATTTCAAAGAAACATATATATGTAATCTAATTATATTTTTCAAAAACAGTATTATCATCTTAACTGAACAATTACGTCTACTTGTAACAAAAATTTTCCCGGCAATCATGTTCAACATCTCTCGTCGAGCTTTGTGTGTTCAACGTTGCTGATTATTTTTTTGGTTTTTGTTTCATCTCCTCCTGTCCCCGAAAAATGAAATATATGATTTGATGACTGTATGGTGTATCACATCAAAAACAAGATGAAAGTCGTGGAGTTGAAAACAAAAAAAATCTCGTTTATATAAAATTTTCCGATGTATCCTTTTATTTTGTGTTCAGTAATGTTTCAGAACACATAGACTAGAAAGGAATTTTCTTCTCTCGTTCTGTAATTTAGATGTGTGTGTGTGTGTGCGTAATGTATATTTTTCAAATGAATTATTTTTTAACAAGATAAATAAATAACGATAAAATATGAGATTTATTCCGGAAAAATACTTTATACGGAACGAGTACGAGTATATATGGAAAATATTTTCGAGATATATAAATGTAACCCTAAATATAGATGGATATAAAATAGAGTGGTTCAAGGTTATCTAGACGGATTTAGAATGACCCAATGATTAAGGAAATTTTTTTTGATCGGTATGTAAATTATTATATGGGGTTTTTTGTTGGTCCGATTTGGTATGATGGACACGTCTATTGAAAATGGGTTTATATACTAGATGAATGCATATAAATCAACCGTTGTCATGAGACCAATAAAATTTATGTTTCTTCTCATCATTTTGTTTGTATACGAACGAAGGAATGCCTAAGGTCATTTTTTTAGGTTATGATTTGTTTCAAAATGCCTTGTCGTAGGTTAATGTGAGTGCCCACTTTCATAAGATGTTCGAAATTAATATTTGCGATTTACAAACTTTGGGAATTTTATGTTAGTTCACCCGTTCCATTTCATGTGCGTGTTTATTTTAATGTTTTAAAATTATTCAATTTTGTAGTTCGAGTTGTTCTAAGGGGAGTAATATACAGTGCTGTGCGTCTACGGACATTTTGCATTGACAATTGATTTTTGATTAGACAATGTCGAGAATTGTTGTTTCCTTTGAAAATTATAATAATTTTGAAAAATTATTGTAACTAAATTACACTGTTAAAAAGTTTATTTTCGAAATTGAAAAGTCGGAAAAGTACCTGTAAAGAAAACTACTAAATTTTCAACTTCCCTGATACATAATTCAATAAAATATAACCACCCGGGCCTAAAAATTGTTATTTTAGCTAAGATGTGTCTTCAATTAGGTTAGTTGGTTATTATGAAGAGTTTGAACTTTACATGATACTTTTAGAAATTTTCAATGCACTACTATTTAGCCAAATTGGATTGTGTCCATTAATAGTGAATCTGCAACAAGCTGAAATGATCACACTTGATTTGATTTAAATTTTATCGAGCAGTTACTATATCGTTGCTACCATTGCAATTTCTTTCCACTAGCCACGGACCATACATAATGATTTAAAAGTGAATGTATTGCTCATGTTTATCCGTTTAATTTCCCGGGTTTTATTTCTCGTTTATTAGCCATTGTCCAGTACATACCTCAAACATTAGGTACTGATAACGCCTCGACCGATATTAGTAAAACCATAAGCGATCCAATTTTCGTTCGTTAAATAAATAATTAATTATTTAATTATCAATAGTTGGTAATGTTCTAGTAATATTTTGGCTTAAGAGTAAGATTTGGCACACCAGGTGGAGCTCTGGTTATGGGCATTTACATGATCCTTTAATATTTGATGATTTCTCTTAGCCATGCTATACAAGCGTCGACGTATTCTTTCGACAAGGAATCCCGAAAATGAGCAAATTTTCAAAGAAATTTTTCTATATCCAGTTTCGGCCCAAATTCAACCTAAAAAAATTGCGACTTACAGATATGCCAGCCACACAACGGGTTTGTTCACAACCGATTTTTTGGCTGATTCGCTAGTTGATTATCAATGGATCTTTGTATTTCCTAGCCCTTTCTTACTTGAGTAATATTTGTCGAAATATTTAGTGGGCCTTCGGTTATACGAGGGTATATCAAAAAAGCTTGCAATATCATATGAAAAAAACGAGTGAGTGAGACAACAATATATTTTTCAAAACCATTTTTTGTCACGATGAAACTTCTAGAAGAACATTTCGATGTAAATTTTACGGTTCGTTTGTTTTTGTCAATTTAGTAACATGTGTTTTGAATTTTTCTTAAAATGAATGAAATTGAATATCGCGCCGTTACTAAATTTTTCTATAAAGATGGACGAAATGCAATTTATATATTCAACTATATATCAAAAGTTTACGGCGAATCTGCACCATCATATGCAAAAGTAACAAAGTGGGTAAAATTATTCAAAAGTGGTTGGGAGTCATTATAAGACGATAACCGCTCGGGTCGGCCAGCAGATGCTATTAGCCATGAAAACGTAATTTTGGCTGATTCTATTGTATTGGAGGACCGGCGTATTTCTGTTCCGCGGTTAGCGTGGAGACTTTCTCTTTCATACGGTACCACATATACTATATTACATGACCACCTTCACATGTCGAAAGTAAGTGCGCGATGGGTTCCCCGTTTGTTGAATGCTGAACAAAAAAAAATGCGTGTTTAAACTTCAAAGGCGATTTTAGATATGTACAAAGCAGATCCAGAAAATTTCTTGGGTAACATAATAACAGGCGATGAAACATGGCTTCATCACTGGAATCTGGAATCCAAACAAGAATCGATGCAATGGATTAAACGTAGTGAACCACCACCAAAGAAATTCAAAACTCAACCGTCTGCTGGTAAGGTTTTGGCAACAATTTTTTGGGATGCTGAAGGAATTTTGATAATCGATTATATGCCACCGAAAACCACAATCACAGGCATATATTACGCAGAGGTTTTGCGAAAATTGAAAAAAGCGATCCGGGAAAAACGGCCAAGGAAAGTTAGGAAAAAAATCTTGCTTCTTCACGACAATACACCAGTGCGCAAGGCTAATATTGCTCAAGCTGCATTAAAGGACTGCGGCTTCGTGGAAATTCCGCATCCACCGTACAGTCTAGACTTGGCACCCAGTGACTACTTCTCTTTCCCAATTTGAAAAAAACACTAAGGGGCCGGAAATTTTCCAGTGACTATGAAGTACAGTCTGTTGTAAATGAATATTTTATGGAGCAAAAGAAATCTTTTTTTTAGAGGGTTTAGGTAAGTTAATTGATCGATGTGACAAATGTATAAACCTTAAAGGAGATTATGTCGAAAAATAAAAATATTGCTGTCTCTCTCACTCTTTTTTTTCATATGATATTGCAAGACTTTTTGATTTGCCCTCGTATTTTGAAATTTATTAGAATTATGAATCATGAAAATATTTTATGCTTTACCATTTTATTGCATGGTGATGATGTTGAACATTGTAATAGATACATTAACATTCTGATAGCTCTTTGTTTAGGTTTTTGAAATTGTACTAAAAAAGCTACGGAATATACAAGAAACATCCATTTTTCCCAATAACTCCAGTTGGTGTTAAGGTTATGTGTACAATCGCCAAATGTGAGAATTCAAATTGGAAAAACAGTGTTACTGTTGGACTATTTGGTATGAATTTACTACCACCAACAGGATTTGAATTAGTTAAACAACGTCATAATTGTCACTTAATCCTTATCAAGCAGAATAAACAAGATTTGGAAGGTGAAAGAATCATTTAACATGTCGGTAGCATAAGCTCAATTTACAATCGGACTTTAATAAGGACTCTAATCGATTTTAAAAAATTTCGGACATCTACCAATGCAGCATTTTCATATAAAACCCTGGGATCAAATATTTTATATGTGAGGAAAGAAAGAACTCCCCTGAAACGGTTCCCTTAACAAAAGAAATCATAGAATTTTACCGATTGCTAACAATAACAATAATTTTCGACGTTGTCTACACTGTCGACGCCACATATATTGTCTACACGTGTAGAATATTAATTGGCTACGTGGTGTAGATGGCACAATGCTAGTTGTAAAGACATCTCTTGTTGGTTTTAAAACAATCAGAAATTTCTCATTATGACAGCTTAGCATATATACATAGAACTATAGTTCTTAATCAAAATCATGGACAGAAATGTCAAATCAAGCGAAGCCGGTCAAATTAGTTCAGTCATATACCTGATAAAAAATGATGGAACCATAAAAATTGAACGAAAATACATAGATGACCCACCACGACAATTCCAATTGTAAATCTATGCAAAAATTAGTAGGGTATATTATAAATCAAAAATTGTCATCATCGGGAATATTGTTGACTTGTCTTCATCCGGCAGTTTAAAGTTATTTTATCAAATTTTCAGGTAATCTTAATTTGACAACTATCCCTTAGGGTCACCAAAACTACTATATTCATTATTCTGTTCTTCAGTTAAATCATCGTCATCGGTTTTAAAATCAATTCTTCTTTATGGCTTTATGTTGTCAGCACTGGTGCTTGTTTTTTTTGGGCCCTTATTTTCGGTTAGCTTATAGGAACTTTTTCGTCTTTGCAAATACTTTAAAAAATAGGTAGCATTTACGAAAAAACAACCAAATACAAAAAGATTGGAAATTAAATTTGGTACAAAATTATTTTAAATCATTTTTTAATTTTACCGGAAAATACGTGTTTTGAGAAAAGAAAAAACGTAATGTTACAAAATTTGACATCTCTTCAGTCCATGCGGATTGACTGTTCGAAATCGAACTTCATATATTTAACCATTTGACATTAATTCTTGTATCCTTGGAGCTTTTCAGTTTTTGCAATGATATTGAAAAATTTAGTATTTATCAAAAATTTGCACGAGTAACGGTTGTTTTCCTAACAGCTAAGGTCATTCTGAGATTACTAAAACATTTGAAGAAAATTTATCGTTTAAAATTACATATAATTTTTTTTCAAGTTTTGTCCAATTCCTCAAAAACTCGACAGGTAATTAATACTAATTACGTCAGCTTTTTTAATAGCATAGTTCTGAGATCACATAAGAAGTTTGGGGAAACTTTAAGGTTCAAAATTTTCATTATTCCTACATTTTCTTATATTCTGCGACCACATATAAGTTCTTTTCAAGTTCTGGCAAATATTTCTAAAATTCCTACAGGTATCCAATAACAACGGATGTTTTTCTTATAGCAAACGTCATACTAAGTGTATTTTGGGAATCTAGGGCAAATACCATTTCGAATGGAATTTTTAGATATTGTTCATAATATGAAATTGGGGGTGTAAAAAATCAATATATTCATCAGTTCAGAACTTTATTCAAAATACATATTAGAATTGCATATACACCTACGATGCAAATTCCATGTCTAATAATTAAGAATTAGTCGAGTTCTCTCTAGCATTGCAAAAAATAATAATTAAAATGTGCAGCTAACTTTATCAAAAATTAATGTTTCAGTCGAAAATCAATCCTAGAAACCAAATTTTATAATGGATATGGTTATGAAATGGCACAGGAAAAGTTTAGTACAGCATGAACAGATCCTAGAATTTTGTTTAAAACCCACTTTAATCTCCATATTCACTACTTCTCACCATATTTCATCAGACCAATCTAAAATTTAAGTATTCCATATAACAAGTTTGTTTACTTCGTAGGTTTCTCAGTTTCTCAGTTTAACGAACACTTTTAAGATTTTTTTTCGCTGGAATGATTTCTTTGTTAAAAAGCGGTACATAAATGAAAAAATAATTTCCTCTGGTTATAAAATAACAACAGAGAGTCTCTTTTGTGATAGTTCTGCCACTTGTGGCGAGTGGCGTAATCTCTTATTTTTTTATATTAGAACTACTGTAGCTCCCAATTAAGGTTGAATTGATTCCGAATTTAATTTTAGTAAAAAACTTTCAAAATTAGCACCTCAGCTTTTATAGGGATGAAATTCATTCACTGTATTGATTTTAATTGTAGAGTTGTTATAAATTCGTAAATTTTATTCAGAATGGAATTCAAATTTTGAGGAGTCTGTCGTACAAAATTTATATAGCTCTAGAATAAAATCGACCATCAACATTTTTCAAGCTTGCACTAGGCGAAATAATTAAGTAATTAAAATGTTACTGTTACATTGCAGCAAATTCTTCTCGATTTAGACAATTGGAATTTTATTGTTAAGTGTTTTAGTCAATATTGGGGAGCATACTGGAATAAACAATAAACAATTACCGAACGAATAATTTTCAGAGTAAGAAATATACAATTCAAAACGATTTTGTAATAAGCTACACTAGTATACTGATTTGGAATATGGGTTGGTGCTGTGAATTGGTTGCCTTTATTATGTTTACGAATATCGCAGAACCAATTTATTTCTTTTTGCGTCCTGCCGCTTATGAAATTCGAACCTAGGTTCGGTAGTTCTAGGCTCGAATTCCGTAATTTTTCTCAAAATTATTGGCCTAGGTCGATGTACAGTGGAATCTTGCGCCTAGGAAAGTCCGTACGGAATGAATGATTCCAAATTCGGAAAAAACCAAAAACGCAAACACAGGAACTCTATTGTCAAATCTATTTCTGGAGAAAAAGAGTTGGTGTTAAAATTGTTGTCCAAAATGACTTTGCCATTATTTGAGAAATGACACAAACAAACTGAACCTTGATCAATAGTTCGTTGCTTTAAATCAATTATATGGATTTTATAATAAAATGTGCAATGAAAACCAGAGTCAATTTCTTAAAATTAAGGCATTCACAGAATTTTTCAAAGACAAAAATCTCAGCCTATTCACTCCTAAGAAGGTTCGATGCGACATAGGTATTGAGTGTGATGAAAATTAAATGAAAATATCGATGTGTCATTGGCAGGAACGTGTTGAAAGTTAGGATAGCGCGCGCAAGGAGCATTCAAATGATAAGGCCCAGGCATTGGAGAATCAATGTGTTATGCTACTTCACAATTTATAACTGTGTTAGTCATAAAGCGACCTCTTACCGGTTCACTGAAATTGATTGTAAAGTGGGAAGGCATTTCTTTACAAAAAATCTTCAATATTTCAGATGGCTGTAATTTTCAACACAGCAATATTACTTTGGCAAATATTCTACTACACTTCACTAACATATGCAATCAATTCCAATAACACACATTTATGTGTCTTACAAAAGAGCAAACGTAAATGGAACGCGGTTCTGTACATAGTTGATGTTGTTAAATCATCCAAGGAAGCGGTATACAAGCCTAAGCCATACGAAATAATTCAAATTAATCGTGAGTTTTTCAAAGATTTTATTGGCTCAGAATCTCAACGATATACCACAATCCGACCGAGTAAAGATGTTCTTGTAACAGACATAAAAGCAATTTTGTATGATCCTGATGACATACGGGATCAATTAAATTTTAATGATTTATTTTAAGACTACCCGACACTTGGGCCCTATTTTAAATTATCCACACTTGATTACCCAAAAAATAGAACCTTTTTCAGGGTTTAAAATCTGTAATATCACAAGATTGTGATGTCCAACTATTCTTACCAAACAGCTGTTTCGGATAAAAGAGGGCAGAAGAAAAAACAACAAATGGAGTCAGGTATCTCAGTTAAATATAGAAACAATTATGGCGAAAATTGAAGCAAAATTGCTAAAGACAACTGTAGTTTGGCCGAAATGGAACAACACTACTCATCAACTACAAATTATAATATTCAACAAATTTCAAACTGTAATTCAACGGCATAAATATTGCAGAAATGGATGCAGTATAAAAAACGGTAGGGCTATAAGCTAGTAAGTATTATAAAATTGTATGTACACCATACATAAATATATTTTTATTTGATAACATTGGGTGGCTTAAGGAGCTCTACTTCGGAATCCGATACGTAAACGAAAGGACTAGATTTAGATTTTTTTTTAAGAAGAATCTTCTTGATTCAAGTAAAATTCGAATATAGTTCTTTCGTTTTCAAATCATATTCAGAAATAGAGTTCCAAATTCGCTAAACGATAGCAACATGTTTATTGAAATCACTATATATACCTGTGTGGTTGCCACCTAGCCTTGTTTCTGGTGAATTGTCTACATTTGTCTACCTTTTTGGTCGCATTTTTGCCTGGTCCTAATAAACTAATTTTAATGAACTACACATAGCGTTCATTTGAAAAATGATAAAATTTCGTTAATCTCTTTCAGTTTTATTTCGAATTTTACTTAAGACATGGGACCTACAAATTTATTTAAACTATATATTTAGTATGCTGCAAAGAAAGATAAACTTCGTTATAGGGGCGTAAAAAATCGAATTTGCATCATCGAATATGGTCATGATGTTAATAACGCAACTAAGACCCACTGTTGGAGTGCAGAATTCAGCGCCGATCATGACAATTGCGCAGATGGCAATTGCGTGAATAGGTGAATGAAGCACCATGGGCCCAGCGTGGCATTGAGTGCTGAACCGGCTTGGGTTTCAAAAATTAATTTTTTAACTCTAAATTTGAATTTTCCAATATTAAAAATTTAAAAATCAAACTTTATTTTAACTTTAAGCAAAATTTACTCAGCTTCTAAATTTAATATCAACTCGAAATTAACGTTTTCGAATCTTCATTTCCTTGAACCTTTGCCGTAAAACAATTTTTGGATTTTTGACCATAAAAAGACCAAAAATTGACCGTTCGTGAGAGAGAGACGAATTAAGTCAATTGTCGGTCAATTGTCTAATCCTTGCCAGAAATGGGACGAATATTTAAAGACATTTATGTCGCAGCTGATTCAACCGACATTTTACCAATGCAATTGACCAACAAATTACGAACGAATAAGTTTGATAAAGTCAGAACGGCTTTTGTAAGTCAAAATTGACAGCCAAAATGCATTAAAACGGATTAGTCTTTTGACAGTCATTTCTTATAGCAATAGAGAGACGAAATTGAGAGACGATTTGCTAGACTGTTTTAGGGCACATTGGTAAACCAGTTTTTAAAAAATAAATTATTACATAAAAAATTTAAAACACAATTTATTTTCATTTTATTTATTCTAAGTCATTAATACGAGTACATTATACATCACAATACATTTTTTAATTAAAACAAATATAATAATCGTTTAAGAATTACAGCAAGTAATGTTTTATAGTAATTCGTAAAATGATTAAAAAACCAATAATTACCAATATTCTCATCGCTGCTCTCATTACCGGATACATTTGGAGGCAAAATAATTCCACTACTTCATACAAAATGTCACATGCAACACCCTCGCTATAAGGCTGTTCTTCGTTAGACATAATTGTGCTTGATTCATCCGCTTGATTCACATCGGCTGTTCAATTTCATCAAATTAGTCGTCTGATTTGAAGTTACTTTTTCGGTGGCTAGCCATTTCCGAGTCGGAGTTTGAAGAAATTTCAAACATTCTTACTCGCTTTCGTGCTTCACTTAGGGTTTCTGTAAATATTGCTCAATAAAATAAATTTAAACGCCAAGTGTTAATAATATATGGATTAACTCACCGATGTAATTTGGCAATAACTGAAATAGAAATTTTTGTCAGGAATCTTTTAGTTTTGACCAGTTTTATTACGAATCGACATAAATTGCAAATTAAAAAAAATATTTTTTAGAAACACGTTTCAATAAAAAAATCACATTAAAAATATATGTATAAATTTACTAACCTGTATTAATTAGAACACAATGTTTTATTATTCAATTATAAAAATTATTACAAATAAACACTTTGAACTTTATAAAATTTATATTACACACTTATTTTAATACTAGTTTTTTTCGACCAATTATTAATTTCTTGTTACGCGCACGACGAATGCTTTGTAATTGAGGATACACAAATTAAAACGTGACGATGGACAAATTCTAAGTCGAAGATGCCCCTGTTTTGTAAGGCGTATTCCAAACTACAGTTGAATTCGTCTCATTTGAATAGCATAAGTCTGTCCCATCTCTCTTTCGTATATTTAAGACTTCCATCGTTAGTCTGTTTCGACTCTATTTTGTACTTAGTCTTTGTCTTTTATTTAATTTTGGTTTCTAATTTAACTCAAGTTTTATTTTTCATTTATACTAAGATTCGCATCGACAGAGGCAACTGCAAGTTTTAGTTGTAGTCTGTGGTTTTTCGAAATTGATGTTCGAATTCCGTATTTTTAAACCACACTATAACTGCACATTAATTCACGAATTTGTTGTAATTTTTAAACATAGCTAAAATTGTAAATTTTTACGTAATACAAAATAAGACTCAAACTACAAAAAAATTATAAAACTACTTTTTTTATTTCAATATGTCCAGACGAACATTATAAAACACAAATAAATAATATTTTGATGATTAATAAATTAAAAACTTTTCGAAATTAAAAGTTTAAATTCACAATTAAACGTCAATTGAATTGTCGATTGTAGTCGTCGATATCCACGACTACAACTTTAATCGTCACTTTAAAGTGTCAATTTATTGTGGTTTAAAAATACCAAAAGAGACAATTTAGTCGTATTCGCGAATTAATTGTCGTCAGTCGATTTAGCCCTAATTCGATTCGTTTAGTACGAATTTCAACAATTCCGACTCTAACACGACATTTCGTCTCTTCTAGAGACGGAAACGTCGCAATGGACGAAAATTGTTCTACGGGTTTTTCCTATCGACTTGTTCTCCAAACTTCGAACTAATTAATAATCAAGATATAGTTCTGCTGCTGAGTAAATAACAATCCTCTTAGCCTTAATGCCCTCGCGGATCATTTCAAAAAGATGGCCAACAGACAAAAGATGGCAAAGTGCTTAGCGTGCTTCAACTGGAGGTCCTGGGTTCGATTCCTGGTGATGGCATGGAAAAAAGTTTGACTTGGTTAGGATCATTGAATTAATCGCTTACTATGCGAAATAAAAAATATCGTCATAAAACTGCAATGGAAGCGGTCAAATCCCTTGATAGGATGGAGTTGCCAGCGAAGGTGAACATTTTATACATTTATATACTTAAATTTTAAAACAAGTTCTTTCTTTACATAGCAAAATCTACCCGATATTTAGATCTTGTTACGCGAAACATACGTTAATAGCAGTGTGAATTGATATTTAGATACCCAACTGTATTCGTGGTTAATTACGCCTATTAGATGACAGGTGATTTCATAGAAAAGGTGTCTTCGCTAGATAATGAAACACATCAACATTATCAAACGTGATTTAGGCGAATCAACATATTTATTATTTTCTTTAGTGATGATTTCTGGTTTTACATAATATACTTTGCGTTGGTCAATATCGGATATACATATGTATGGTCAGTAGGAAATAGATTAGTACATAGTAATACACAATTAAACTGGTAAATATGTATAGGGTAATAAGAGATGTCTATGAGTTGCAATTATATATCTGCAATTACTAGACAAATAAATTCAGTTAGATGTACATTTTGGTGTTTCGTAGAATTTATTTCTGTTGAGGCAGCCGCAAGGTAATGTGCAAACTTCTTTAGTTAATTAAAATCAGTGAAAATATCTTAATTACTGGTGTTATATTAGATTGCGAGTTTTACATTAGAAGCAAATTCTGCCAAAGTGAAAGTTGAACTAGCTGCTTTACAATTCAACAATAATTGCCTCGTTGGTAAATCGGTTTTATTTGTGTCCATCAGAACTAAAATAAATCGGTGAGTTATTATATAGTGTCAGAGTAAAGTTTATTTTCTAACAGTATCAGTGATCGTTTACCTTAGGAATACCAAAATCTCTACACCATTAAAGTAAGAGACTCTTGGTCGCTTGGTATTAGCAGTTGGCAGTCAAACACGCCCGATCGATTGGGAGAATCGTTATTAGCGGAGCCTCAAGAAAAATAATAACCCGGTGATATTTAAATTGAAAAAAAAAAACCGTAAGGGATTAAAACGCGCGAGAGGAAAAAAATCACCGTTTCACAACCGTAATTGCGGAACTGCGGAACTCGCGTGTATTGTGTTTGTGTGTAAAGATTAGGATGTCCGATTAGTCGTAGTTTTATTCATTCAAATCAAAGCAAAATATTTATTCTCAAACTAAAACATAATCTTATTAAGTGATTTTTTTGTGTGCATGCTAAAATAAGAAAATTTTTGTGTTGTTGGGGTTTGTAATTTAAGCCTCCCAACTGTATTTCAAAGTGTTAACGTTTATTTTCGTGATACGACTGAGTGCCGTGTTAAATAAGTACGCGTGGCGAACCAAATAATTATATTTTGGAGATCTTTCAGTAGCCCGTTTCATGAACATCCCAGGAGTACTCTTTGGAACTGTAATGAGATGGTAAGTCATTTATTGTATTATTTTTATCCATTTTATGAAATTATTTGGTTGCTCTTCATTTATTAAATACGATACTAGCGTGGTAAAATTGATATTAGTAATCCTAAACGATAGTTAACACCAAAAAAAAACAAAAAAAGTAGTAATAATAATTTTATATTGTATCTCTAATTTATATTCTTCTTTAATGATTAGATTTAATAAATATTTATGTTAAATTCGTTTGATATGAAGTAAAGGAACTCTTTTATTGATGATGATGTAGTGGATTAAATGTGAATCAAGTGTGATGGTATTATTGGTTTTCAGTGTAGGTTAACTCAACACGATGATTTGTTGGAATCCTTCTCTATATTCTCGCCGACAGAGAATCCCCCAATTTCCACAGAAGCTACCCCAAAAAAAAAATAAAACGTGTTGGTCGACGAGAAGATTCCGTAACAAAATGGCGCCCGAGCAGGGACCTGAAGGTTGTATACCTCATGGTCTAACAGTTTTTCTTTAAGAGAAAGGTCATACTATGGTAGCGGACCAGTCAGTGTATTAGTAGTAGTATTTTTTTTCAAAACTTTTCTGTTTTCATAATTTTTTTTTGGTCGTCCTTGTAAGACATCCAAGCAGCTTCTCTGCTCAACAGATGCATTCACTACTTTCTCTATTTTTTATTTTTATTTAATAGTTTTGTGATTTATTTAAGTGATGTGCATCCGGATTTAAATTTTTTTTGGTAATTGGGAGATTGTGCATAGACTACATGGTGTTCAATCAATGGTCGATACATGATGATTTCGTGAGTTCCTGTTTATTGTACACTGATGTATTCTGCACAGGTATTCTTTTGATTACTATGCTAGTTGATTTAAACTTCGAATTAGTAAATTTTTGTTTCTCCTTTATGGCTCATGGTGATTAGAATTCACTTTAGCTTTTTGAAAGTAGACTGCATAGTGATTCTATGGTTAATATCCTTTCAAGATTCGAAGGCGAAATCTCATTATGAGATGCAAAAGGAGATTAACTTTTCAATTATCTTAAATACTACTAATGCATTTGGAATAACAAGCCATTTACACTTGATATCAGTTGACCATTGCATCATCATCAATTATTTATTACATCATTAACTAAATAAAATCCTCAAATTTACAATTTATGTATTAAAAATTGTCCATATCGTCAAAATTATATATTTCATATGTTATTTAAATTTTTTGTATTGTTCTGCGCTAAACTTATACTTTAAAGAAAGGCATTAGTTAGTAAATAGTATAGTGCAGATATTGCAGCAACATTTTTTGGGGCTAGTGTTTATTTTCGTGAATATCGTTTTCTACCATTCCAATTTTACATTTGTAGCTAGCAACTCGAAAACATTACAAATATGGACCCAAAAATGTATTTAGAAAATTTATCACCCGCTGAACGTGAAGTGGAATATGAAGTTAGAGGTTTGTCTAGTAAAGCAGTTGACTCAACTACAATTCTGCTCGATTTATTAGAAGCGGAAAATTCTGATGCTAGGGTGAGGCCCATGAGGACACACATAAAAGGTGACGCTAAGGAAGAAACCGCTTTATGTCACACTAGATATGCACAAATAGCCAAGTCAATCCTAGATCAGGAACCTTCCCCACCTTTCGATTTCGTAGTCAAGACTTTTCCTCGGTTAGCTCATTATAAATTCAGAGTAGAAAGATTAAAAAATAGTCTCAGTGACAATACACAAATTTCCCATCTATTCAGCAACATTCGCAGAGATTTCAATTCTTTTGCAAAAACCTATAAAGAGTACATAGAAAAACGTTTAGCGGCGGGACGAACTTCCACCGAGCGCCCTGATCCAATTATTCAGGAGCTTCCTTTAAAAAATCAAAAGGCCCCAATAACGATAGCTATGAGCAGCAATCAACGGACGGGTGGGTCTCTCGTACATACTCATGCAAATGAACTGGAAGTAAAATCAACAAATCCAGGCAGGCTATCCACAGAGGCACGAGAATTGAGAGAATCAGTAGCCGACTTCTTCGCTCAAATGAATCGGCAACGAAATAATAGCCGTGAACTAGACAATCAACAGAATCATCCGTTTGATTCTCCAAACAATCACGATGAAGCAGAGAACTTTGAATCTACGCACGTGGATGACCGATGCCACAGGGAAAACCCAAGGGGAAAAGAATTACGACAGCCGAAGTTTCAGCCTTTAAATAATTACAAACTTAAGCAAAATTGGAACTTGTCGTTCGATGGCGGTAAAACACATAATGTCCATGATTTTGTATATAAGCTAGAGCAGTTGGCAACTTGCGATGGGGTCCATACTAATGCTCTGCCAAAGATAGTTCATTTATTTTTATCGGGTAAAGCAGAAGACTGGTTTTGGTTATTTTGTCGAGATCATCCTAATGTTACCTGGCCAGTTCTAAAATCCGCACTACTATCATATTTTAGTAGTTTTGATTTTGAAGATGAGATCTTGGAACAAATATTACATCGACAACAAGGCCCTCGGGAAACATTTTCCGATTTTGCTTTGTATGTCCAAAAACTGAACAACAGACTTCAAAATCGTATGTCTGAAAACCGCATACTGTATCGGCTATGCAAAAACATGATTCCTGCTCTGCAAAATGCAACGCTGCCCTATCAACAATCTATAACCACGGTTGAAGCATTGAGAGTACTGTGTCAACGCTTTGAGAGAATGTGGGAACATACGGGTTATGATCCACGTAGGTTCACGGAGGCCTATGCTTCACGACGACGAAGCATTAACGAATTATGTAACGAGATGGAGAACTTGGATAGCAACTTAACGGGAAAAGGAAATACCAAAAGCTTTGAACCTGATCAGACTGATCCGGATAATCCGGAATGCAATGCCTTTAGTCGAAAACCACACAAACCGGATGAAAATGCAAATATAAGATTAGTCTGTTGGAACTGTAAGGATTTAGGACATCGTTATCATGATTGCTCAAAAGACATCTTAGACGTATTTTGTTTTGGATGCGGAGCTGCCAACGTACGTAAACCGAACTGTCCTTCATGCCAGTCCCAAATGAATTCGGAAAACTTTCACCCGAGCGTGAATATTCAGAGGGGGTCACGCTCAGGAGGGAATTCGGGCCAACAAGTGAGGCGGTAAATCAACAAGAATTCGTTACCCTCAATAATCAACAAAATTTGAGTGACGTGGGCTACGTCAACGTACCACCCATAAAAAAACCAAATCCTATCGAGCTTACGCCTATTCTCAAAACAAAAGTTTCGAATAAAACAATTGTTCGTTCAATTAAATATTTTAGAAATAAACGTAAAACAGTCAAAAAATGTATTTTTTCTGTAATTAGATGCTTTTCTAACACTGACCCTCGTCCACATGTAGACGTGTTAGTAGCCACAAAACCTCTTAATGGTCTGCTCGATAGTGGAGCATCCGTTAGTGTACTCGGTAGTGGTGCTTTGGAATTTCTTGATTCCATCAATGTTAGCTATTGGCCTCTCCAGTCGCAAATCAAAACTGCTGATGGCACTCTTAACAAAATTTTCGGTTACGCTTGGCTTGCAGTCACATTTGGACGAAAAACCGCGGAAATTAAGTTTTACGTAGTTCCTAGCCTAGAATCATCCCTGTACTTGGGAATCGATTTCTGGGAAAAGTTTAACATTCTACCCACCCAAATTTTAAATGAATTATCCGTGTCTAAACCACTTCAATCGACAAATCGACATGTGCTAACGCAAGATCAGCAAAATGAACTAAATCGAATTATCGACCTATTTCCATCTTCATCAAAGGAAGGCTTAGGTAAAACAGACATGTATGAACACGACATTCAGATAGATAACGATTGTAAACCAATTAAACAGCGATATTACGCTATCTCACCGGCCGTTCAGAAAGATTTATACACAGAAATTGATCGCATGATAGGTTTAGGTGTCATAGAAGTCAGTAAAAGCCCGTGGAGCTCTCCTGTAGCGTTCGTAAAAAAACCAAACGGAAAATCTAGGCTATGTCTTGATGCCCGCAAGGTGAACAGTGTGACTAAAAAAGACGCTTACCCGCTTCCACTCATAGACGGACTCTTAGGACGGTTGAACGAAACTAAATACATAACTGGACTGGATTTGAAAGACGCCTTTTGGCAGATTCCTCTGGCGGAGTCGGCCAGAGAGAAGACTGCCTTTACAGTACCAGGGCGGCCTCTCTATCAATTCAAAGTGATGCCGTTTGGGCTGTGTAATGCAGCCCAATCAATGTGCCGCTTGATGGACAAGGTGATCCCTCATGAACTCCACGATAAGGTATTCGTATACCTAGATGATCTACTTGTCATCAGCGGTACATTGAAGGAGCACTTTGAATTGTTAGAGAGGGTTGCAGACTTATTACGGACGGCTGGACTTACATTAAACATTGAGAAAAGCAAATTTATAATGAAGGAAATACATTACTTAGGGTACATAGTGGGTGAAACTGGATTAAAACCGGATCCAAACAAAATTGAGGCAATAATGAATTTTCCGGCACCAGCTACCGTAAAACAAGTGAGACGTTTTTTAGGCATGACGGGGTGGTACAGAAGATTTATTACTAACTACTCTCACATTACTGCACCAATCACTGACTGCTTAAGAAAGGGTAAATTTATGTGGACTCCAGCGGCACAAGAAGCCTTTGATCATTTAAAACATCTGCTGACGACAGCTCCGGTCTTGACTAATCCATGTTATGATAAAGCTTTCTATATTCGATGTGACGCGAGTTCAGAAGGAGTCGGCGCGGTCTTGTTTCAGAAAGATGAAGAAAATAACGAACGACCCATCTTTTTCATGTCTCAAAAGTTGAACAAGGCCCAAAAAAATTACACGGTGACGGAGTTAGAATGTTTGGCCGCAATTCTCGCGGTAAAAAAATTTCGGGCGTATATAGAGGGGCATGATTTCACTATCATTACGGACCACGCCAGCCTCAAATGGTTAATGGCACAGCGAGATCTAAGTGGTCGACTCGCAAGATGGAGTTTAAAGCTCCAGGGCTTTAAATTCCAAATCGAGCACCAAAAGGGCAAGGAAAACGTAGTCCCAGACGCCTTATCGCGCGTGTACTGTGAGTCTCTAGAAGAATTTAATAACTGTATTGAATCATTTGATCTGAGCAAATTTGCATCCATCGAACTTTCAGATCCTAAGTATGTGGAATTGAGAAAGAAGATAACAGAAAATCCAGATCATTACCCAGCGTTCAGGATTGAGCAGGGGTACATATTTATTCGACTGGAACCGAAAATGACAAGTGCGCTATCTGATCTCTCTGTGTGGAAATTATGGATTCCAGATCCGCTACGGATATCTCTAATCCAGGATCATCATGATGACCCTCTATCATCGCACGGCGGCGTGGCGAAAACTCTGGAGAAGTTACGGAGATATTAATTCTGGCCGGCGATGACAAGACAAGTGCAAGAGTATATATCAAAATGCGAGGTCTGTAAGACCACAAAACCATGTAATCGACAAATGCGACCTCCTATGGGTAACTTACATGTTGTGGATAGGCCCTTTCAGCGAATTTATATTGACTTGCTAGGCCCTTACCCTAGATCGAGCAGCGGAAAAACTGTAATATTTATTGTTGTAGATCATCTAACGAAATTTGTAGTATTGAAAGCATTATCAAAGGGAACATCACAACAGATTGTCCAATTTCTAAAAGACGAAATTTTCTATGTCTACGGGATTCCGGAGATAGTACATTCAGACAACGGAAGCCAGTTTAAAAGTGTCGAGTACAGAAACTTACTAAACGAGTTTGGGATCCAAGAATCAAAAACAGCAATATATTCACCCCAATCGAATGCATCCGAACGCGTAAATCGGTCAATTCTATGTGCCATTCGAGCATATATCGGGACAAAACATACAACATGGGATCGTCATCTATCAGAAATTGCATCGGCACTCAGAAATGGAGTTCACGAATCGGTAAAGAATTCACCTCATTTTTTGTTATTTGGCTATCACAAAATTAATCATGGCAAAGATTATAATCTACTACGGAAAATTGGAGATGTTTCAGAGGGTGAAATAATATTACCACTGCCAAGCCGACTTTCATTAGTACATCGACAGACAAAAGATGCTATTAAACAAGCGTACGAGAAAAGCGCCAAACGCTATAACCTTCGAACAAGGCCTAATACTTATGCTGAGGGAGAAACTGTTTATGTTCGTACTCATCCCCAAAGTAATACTCCAAATAAATTTTGTTCAAAATTCGCTCCCCTGTTTACTAGTGGTATAATCTCTAAACGAATAGGAAATGTCATGTATGAGATAAAAGACAGATCGGGTAAAGTCTTAGGAGTATACCACTCGAAAGACATTCAACGCCAGTAACAAGAAGCTCTGTTATAGTTTTCTTCAGCTGCATCTTTAAATTTCGATTGTAATTGTAATGATGAACCTGCCCTGTTACGCGAAACATACGTTAATAGCAGTGTGAATTGATATTTAGATACCCAACTGTATTCGTGGTTAATTACGCCTATTAGATGACAGGTGATTTCATAGAAAAGGTGTCTTCGCTAGATAATGAAACACATCAACATTATCAAACGTGATTTAGGCGAATCAACATATTTATTATTTTCTTTAGTGATGATTTCTGGTTTTACATAATATACTTTGCGTTGGTCAATATCGGATATACATATGTATGGTCAGTAGGAAATAGATTAGTACATAGTAATACACAATTAAACTGGTAAATATGTATAGGGTAATAAGAGATGTCTATGAGTTGCAATTATATATCTGCAATTACTAGACAAATAAATTCAGTTAGATGTACATTTTGGTGTTTCGTAGAATTTATTTCTGTTGAGGCAGCCGCAAGGTAATGTGCAAACTTCTTTAGTTAATTAAAATCAGTGAAAATATCTTAATTACTGGTGTTATATTAGATTGCGAGTTTTACATTAGAAGCAAATTCTGCCAAAGTGAAAGTTGAACTAGCTGCTTTACAATTCAACAATAATTGCCTCGTTGGTAAATCGGTTTTATTTGTGTCCATCAGAACTAAAATAAATCGGTGAGTTATTATATAGTGTCAGAGTAAAGTTTATTTTCTAACAGTATCAGTGATCGTTTACCTTAGGAATACCAAAATCTCTACACCATTAAAGTAAGAGACTCTTGGTCGCTTGGTATTAGCAGTTGGCAGTCAAACACGCCCGATCGATTGGGAGAATCGTTATTAGCGGAGCCTCAAGAAAAATAATAACCCGGTGATATTTAAATTGAAAAAAAAAAAACCGTAAGGGATTAAAACGCGCGAGAGGAAAAAAATCACCGTTTCACAACCGTAATTGCGGAACTGCGGAACTCGCGTGTATTGTGTTTGTGTGTAAAGATTAGGATGTCCGATTAGTCGTAGTTTTATTCATTCAAATCAAAGCAAAATATTTATTCTCAAACTAAAACATAATCTTATTAAGTGATTTTTTTGTGTGCATGCTAAAATAAGAAAATTTTTGTGTTGTTGGGGTTTGTAATTTAAGCCTCCCAACTGTATTTCAAAGTGTTAACGTTTATTTTCGTGATACGACTGAGTGCCGTGTTAAATAAGTACGCGTGGCGAACCAAATAATTATATTTTGGAGATCTTTCAGTAGCCCGTTTCATGAACATCCCAGGAGTACTCTTTGGAACTGTAATGAGATGGTAAGTCATTTATTGTATTATTTTTATCCATTTTATGAAATTATTTGGTTGCTCTTCATTTATTAAATACGATACTAGCGTGGTAAAATTGATATTAGTAATCCTAAACGATAGTTAACACCAAAAAAAAACAAAAAAAGTAGTAATAATAATTTTATATTGTATCTCTAATTTATATTCTTCTTTAATGATTAGATTTAATAAATATTTATGTTAAATTCGTTTGATATGAAGTAAAGGAACTCTTTTATTGATGATGATGTAGTGGATTAAATGTGAATCAAGTGTGATGGTATTATTGGTTTTCAGTGTAGGTTAACTCAACACGATGATTTGTTGGAATCCTTCTCTATATTCTCGCCGACAGAGAATCCCCCAATTTCCACAGAAGCTACCCCAAAAAAAAAATAAAACGTGTTGGTCGACGAGAAGATTCCGTAACAATCTAAACAGCAAACTTAGTTCCAATTTATCAATTACCGGTCAGAAACGTTTCGTAGAATGTTAAATTTAAGTTTGATAGCAGATTTTAATTAAATATCAGATGCAGTTTGTTTTGTGCCATCTTTGAACGATTGGTATGAACTAATCATCAATTTAGTTAGTTGGAAATTTAGACCAAAAATTTGACGTGAAGCACACAGCATAAGTCTCAGTTGTTCAAAATAAATTTTTTAGATTAAATAATCGTATAAGCATCTAAAATCCTTACGCGGCTTTTACATCAAGTAAACTTTTTGTTTGATAAACATTTTTGCTAACGAAAAACTATATTTTTAGTTGATTTTAATATGAACAAAGATTATTTTTAAAAACTTTGATCTTATTTAAGCTATTAAAAATAAAGAAAAATTTAAAGCCATGCGATTTATGAACTTTTTAGTGAATTTAATATTTCATAAAAACTTCGATAAAGAATTGACTTATCGAACTCAAAAGTTTATTAAAGAAACGCCAAATCGACAAAAAGGTTACGGTTGTCGTTAAAACTAGAATTACTTCTAGCAGGCTATTTCACTTTTAATGTGAGTATATCGAGTAGCCCGCGCTTATTAGAATGTATTATAGATTGTCAAAATATTAAAATAGAATGGCGGAGAAATTATATTTATTTAATTTTATTATTCTTCACAGATTTTTAGCAATAAGGTGGTATTGTAATATTTAATCTAACAATTTACGCAATTGTTATTTTAATCTAAGAGTGTTAATTGGTTGGTTTTTTGTTATCTTTCTATTTGAAAAAAAAATTCAATGTAAATTTAAGTGGATCCTCTTAGTCCAGCCATTAATGTGGCATATACAGTTTTCGTGTCTTCTAATCGTGTCTAATCGTGCCTTCTTGCGTGTCGAACGACGTCGACTGAAAGTTTCACAGTACTCACAATGTCTAATAGATGTTGCAAGAATCATAAAAAATCTATCAAATATATTTAATGCGTGTTCGTTTGATGTAAAAGCCGCGTTAATCTGTCCAATTTTTAAATTGTGTTCGTTTTCGCATTTAATGTTTTGACTCCAAAACTTTAACGGATCCAGTTTTTGAATTTGAATTTTGCCATTTTGCCTTCAATTTCAGCTAAAATTCTTTTTAATTTTTTATGATGTTAAGTAAACGTGTCACAAAACCACAACAAAAATTAAATTAAATCCGGAACAAAGGATGACGAAATAAACCTTTTAACAATCATCGAGTATATCGACATACGAGACATGAGAAAATTCAGTTTTTCAGTACCATCAAAATCGTGGTTTGACAAATTTTATGTTTTCTTTCATCCGTATACAAGAAAATTCTCGTTTTTTATCTACCCTTTATCAAATTGTGATTGACATCATTAAAACCTCGATACACTGCATGAGCTTTTATATTTTACTGTTCCTGTTCATGATTTCATACACATATAATATATATCATATAAAAGTTTTTAAAATAATTTTTATTGACGTGATTACATTTCCAATTTTTGTTTTATCGTTTGACACAAAACTGAGTAAGTATGTATAAAGTTAAAAATAATGAAACATTAATTTGCAATAAAAAAATGTTTGATTTCCACATTTGAGCATCCTTTATTGGTTTAATTAAAACAGTGTACCAGTATAATGAATTATCCGGAAATAGTTGAAAAAATACGTTCAACGCTATACATTACATTTATTGATTTTTAATAGTTGGATAGCTTTTAATTTAAATCAAAGCTAATTAGGCGTCAGGATGTAGCCGCCATAGCTGGAAATATTATTATTTTTTTCATTTAACTACAATAATTATCATAAACCGTATTACACATGTGTATGGATATTGTCAAAATGGGGTTTCTACTAATCCAGAGGATGTTGATAAAAATCCACATACCTGAAGTGGACGTTTCCGTTCAAAAATACCATAAAAACAACTTTTTTTGTGGAGAACTGGAAGCGTTTTGTAATAGCGTTTTGAAATTTGCTTTTCCCATCATTTATGCATTAAAGTATAAACAATACCATGCGTTAGCCATTCACAAATTCTATATCAAAATTCGTCTATTGATTTTTCAAAGCATTTTAAAATTGGGATTTTTTTTTTTTTCAATTTATATTTTGAGTGTACACGGTACGTGTTATTGAAAACCATAAAAATTCAATTTAAATTAAAAATCGATTGTCATTTCCTATTATTACACGTTTCCAATTTAGTTTTTGGAAAATTTGTCTCTGTACATACGATTCGAAAAACTATATTCAGCTCAACCTACAACGAGACAGTGTAACGATATAATATTGTGAACATTAAAATACCATCACGTATATTTGAGAGCGCACAAATTTTGACCATAGAAAATTGTCAATCGATCTGAGCTATATAGACTCGTATAGCGATAACTTAATTCCCATTCCGCCATTTAGCAACAAACACGGAAAAAAATACATTTTGCAATTTACTATAAAATTATGGTTACCTCTTGACACGTTCACACATAGCAAAGTGGTAAAAGTTCATTAGGGTTACCGCACTATTAAAATACCTGTATACAAATATATACAAAGTAATATTAAGCTCAAGTGGCTGTTGGTATAGTTTTCATGCCTTCTTTTTACCTATGTCTGTGTACATGTGCTTCACGAGTTTCCCTTCAAGATTTGTTATTTTCTTTAATTACTATTCTGTGGCTGGTTAAAATGATAAGAAATTATAGTGCAAAACACAACGAATATAACACATCTCTTATCACAAACAATCATTTTACCATTGACATCTATTACGAAATACGTAACCGTACATCGTAAATGGGAAGTAGAGACGAAAATTTCCTTATGCTGCAGAAAAAAGCTCGTCTCGTACGAATCATTTGTTTTGTAAATTTCGTATATCTGAAATAAAACATCACGTAGCCATTTAAGTACACCCACGGTGCTAATATTGTCGTGTATGGATATACGTTTGGATCGGTCGATATTTAAACACCTAACATATTCAAGGATGGATAGGCCATTTTCTTTAAGGAGAAAAATTTTGCAAACGAAAATGAAATTTTTATACGTACGAGTATATAAGAGTTGAAAATGCCTCAGGTGCTCTTTATATCCAAAATAATAGTATGTGATTGTTTTCATTTGATTGCTGATTTTTATGGACTTTTTAATGATTATTTGTGTTTGATGGGATGAAACAAATATTCTGTACTCATTTTCTTATATGACAGCATACGAGTATATAAAAATGTGTGTCTGTCACATATTTCCCTATAATAATACAATCGGTAATTCAAGAGAAAATGGAGGGATGAATTTGTTGTGGCCAGCTCCAGATTTTTGTTTATCATGAATGTAGGATGTATCCACACTTGATTTCTCTTGTATAATAAAAAAAAACTTATTACTGCTTAAATTTGAGAGAACCAACAAGGTCAACCCTCCTCGATTCAAAATTTAATCTTTAAATTTGTTTCCATCTTTTAATTATTTGCTGTTTTTTGTAAATGCTAATTTTTTCAACATCATTGCAAAAATTGGAAAAGCTCCCATCGAAGGTGCCACTTTTAGAACACGGATTTCAACCAAATTTAGAAATAAAGTTTTTACCTATTGTATATGAAATTTGTATTAAGTTTGTCCTAAACCAACAAAAACAGTATTTGTTTTTATATATTTCCATTTCTCATTAAACCTTTAAAGTAAAACAGTTAATTAGAACTTACATAAATTACGTAACTGGCCTAAACTTCCAGCAATTGTAATAATATTATTGTGAGAGTTAAGTTGTCTTTAAATAGAAATCTTGGGGAATTCCCGGATTATGCCGGAGATTTCATAGACTTTCCAGGGGATCCCTAAGATTTCCGAGAAATTTCTGGCATAATCCAGGAAATCCTGGGTACTCCCGGAGAAATCTAGCAGTAGACTCTTCAAAAGAAGCAAGGAAAGCTGCTACTTTGACTGCTAGAGAGAAGTCCCCAGACATATAAATACAATTTAAAATGCTAAAAGAAATAAATCCGCTCCCCTCCCCATCGTAAGGAAATCCGTCCCCATCCTGGGTGATCCCCGGCATAATACGAGAATTTATCCTGGAGATCCCCATGATCACCCAGATAAAGCTGGGGATTTACCGAAAATCCTGTGGTAACTCGGTGAAATCCATTAATATGCAAGGGATTTCCCGAATTTTCCCGGAGGATCCCCAGGATTTGAAAGATTCAGTCAGGAATGTCCTGGAACTCCTATTGATCCCCAGAGGAAATCCCGAAAATCTCCCGCTGAAATCCGGGAAATCTCCAGGGCTACTCCGAGATCCCGGGCTAATCTGAAACATACCAAGCGAAATCCGGGATTTTTCAACGAATTCATATGGATTTCGCTCGGAATTTCCCCGGAAATCCTTGAGAAATCCTGGGAGTCCAAGGTTTCTGGAGGAAATCCCCAGGGCAAATCCCGAAATATGCCGGAGATTTCCTGGATTTCCCCTGGAGAATCCGGGGAAATCCTAGGGATCACCAGGGGAAATACGGGCATATTCCGGGATCTTCTCAGAGATCTCCAAGATTTCCCCAAGATTTCCGGGAAATCCTTGTCTTAATCCGGGATATGCTGGGGATCCTTCGGATAAATCCTCGGGGGGTTCTCACGATGTATCCCAGGTTTCTGGCAAATCCACGGTTAAAACTCGGAAAATGACGGGGATTCCCCAGCGGGCCCCAGCGATTGCCGGAGCTCCGGGAGATCTCCAAGATTCCCTGGATTACGCCGAGGATTTTCCATAAATACCGGGGAAATCCTGCAATCCTTCGCGGAAATCTGAGGAATCCCCGCTATATTACGAGATTTCATCGAACATTTCGAATGTTTTAATTAAAAAATTGGTTCAAAATGTATAAAAAATCCATCGATTGATTTCGACTTGTTAGGTCATCAGCAGGAGTATATACTGAGTTCTAAAAGTTAAAATTTAGTCGAGTGCCACAATTAGTAATATGATGTATTTTCAGACTTTCATCCTATATTAAGAAGTTAACCATTCCGTGAAATTTCTGGACCGATTTATATCAACTAAGAATAATCCAAAACACTAAAGATGGTGCCGAAATTAGCGTTTTATAAAATAGAAGTTCAAATATTTATTTTCATTTAATCACTCACTTAATTCCATTGTCGACCAGTCACGAAAATATTTCGCTCGATGCCCAAAATTGCTGCAATTGAAGCACTGCAAGCCCTTTTCTTTATTCGGACATTCCTTACTGATATGCCCAACTTCTCCACAACTATAACAACGTGGGTTATTTCTATGCGACGCACCTCTAAATGTTAGACAATACTTGTAATAATAATCAGTAATACAATACAATGAGCATACAGGGTGTCCCACATACATGACCCCCTAGATGTTTTGATTTTAGGTGTAGGCTTTCGTAATATTTTGCAAATAATTTTGATTATCAATAATTTATTTTGCTAAAGAGGATAGTTTAGGTTTGAATCTTAGTTGCGGCGAGATCTAACATCATTTGATATTCGATGTAATGTGTTTTGTAGTGTGTAATTAGCACAAGAGCATTTAATTGTTAAACCTTTAGTTTAAATTAAATCAAGTGTTTACCCATTCTAATACATTAAGGATGGGTAAACGCTTGATTTAATTTAAACTAAAGGTTTAATCTAGCTGATTTAATAGTATAATGTCATCGTGCTACTAAATATCAGCTATATCTACGTGTCTGTAATCGGGCCGATCTGTCCCACCTGCCGGTTTTGTTATGTGTTAAAAGAATGTATGATAGGCCGGTCATCTGAGAGATCCTGTGTACAAACTTGGTCGTACATTTAGAATCAATCAATTAAAAATTGAGCGAAGTATATGTTGTGGACAACACTAAACTTTATTTTACCATGAATAAATCTCGAATACACCACCAGAATTTTGGAAAAAATGGTCTTGTTTAACCAACTTTATTTTTTGTGATTTGTAAAATCGAGAACATACGTCTATAGGTCCGATTTACGTAGAACCATCTGCACACTGCATAGCTCCATGCCAGCTCGTGGAAGGTGAGTCGGCCCATGAGTTGTGCACACCGATAGGGGATCATAGTTGTGTTCATTTCCATCTCCGATCGTAATCAGACGATAAAAAATCCATTCTGCACCCTGCCCCTATCGCGATTCGAACCCTATGTATCTCCCGATCTAAACGCCAAACCTTTAACTACTGTGTTACAAAAAATCTTATTCCAGCTTATATTTCAGAAAAGCTTCAACCCTTCTGGAAAATTTAATATTTAAATTTAAAAAATTCTTATAATGCTCTTATCGACCAGGATTTTTAAATTATTTTTGTTAAAATTTCTGGAATAATGCTATTTTGGACGCAAGTAGATTATTTCTGATCATATTATGATGAAATTTTGTGTCGATGGAAATTGAACTCTAAAATGATTTTGAAAGAAGTCCTGGGTTACGGCCATTTGGGTCAGAACTAAGATACTTGCTAAACGATCATTATGAAATTGGGTATGTTGGATGGAAATGACACTCTAAAATGTTTTTGAGATATGGTTAATAATGGCTCAAATAGAGTATTTTTAACAGATTGTGATGAAATTATATATGCAGGATGGAAATGGGTTTTTCAAATGGTTTTTAGGAAACGCTTCAGAATCAGGTCAACAAGAATGAAACTAAGCCAGTATTTAACCGTAATGATGAAATAAGGTATCATGAATGAAAATGGGATTCTTGGAACAAGTTCTGGAATACAATGCTAACTGGGACGAAACCAGGCCATTTCTGGACATATTATGATAAAAAAGTATGCTGGATGAAAATCCAATTCTTAAATGGTTTTTGGAAAATTTTTGGAGTTTGGTCACTTGGGAAGATGTTTTCTATGCCAGATGAAAATAGATTCTAAAATGATTTTTGGAAGAAGCTGTAATGTATGGCCAGGGATGTAACAACGTTATTCTGGTATTGGAATTGATATTTTCTAAAGCCATTTGGGATGTTACCAAAAAATGAAGCCGAGCATGATGAAATTGGGTTTTATGGATGATAATGGGATTCCAAAACGATTTTTAGAACAAGTTTAAGAATCCTACCGTCTATATCCGAAATTATTGCGGTCCTGTTGGCTAGCCCTTGGTCTGACAGTCCAATGAATCCGTCAGTAATGTCAAATCAGCAATATACTTATTTGACTTATATATTTTGAAAAGATTTATTAGATTTGCAAACTGTTAAATATTTTAATCCACTAATAAATGTTCATTAGCTGAGCAGTTCATCATGAACTCACTTAGTTATTATACAAAAGGTTTGCAATTATGCTATACGGTCTAAGTGAAATTAAAAAAGTTTAAACTGTAACATTTTGTAATTAAAGTACACAATAAACTAATTTATTGATTAAAGCTTTCGTGTTTCAAGTTTTCCTTTGAGAATTTTCTGCATTATTTTTATAATGGAATTTCCTATACCTCAGAAGAATGAAAGCTTAATCGCAAACATAAAATATTTTACCGCTTCAATTAATTCCATGTTGATTCAACATGAAAGTAGTCGAGTAATTTAATTTATTTACTAGTCTCACGTGTATTCTCTTATATAGGGTATAGAAAACATATCGTCTTTACAAAATTAAAAAAATGGAAAATTACAACCTGTTGAGCTGTTATTAATTTGGTATTCTGCAATATCGATTAAAATAACGTTTGGAAATAACCATTCGAATTGTTATAGTTTCGTTTTTGTGACAAACAATTACACTCTAGAGACGGACTAATAAAACTGGAATTTTAGTTTTGCATCTATTCGGGTTGTATATTCTAAAATTTAATTCTGGTCTTACAGAAAAATAAAATTAGTAAGTAAATTGTAAATTACAAAAGCAATTTATCAAACTCATAAATCATTCAATTAAAGAATTGATTATAAATGTATGTACCAGAATATCTTTAAAACTATTACTATATGGTTTGAAAAGCTTGCCTAGAAAAGCTTTTTTTCAACCAAAAATTTAAAAAACAAAAATCAATACAAACCAAGTAATAAACAAAAAAATAAAAGTCCCATATACTTGCTTGTTTAATTTAAACTTTGTTTGCTACTCGCTCTTCTCTTTCTCTGACTCTCTATAAAATTTCCAGAAGGAAATAAAAACGAAAATTCTAAAAATATAAAGTTATAACTTTATTTCGTATATATAGAAAAAGAAAATAACCAAAAAAAAAATAAATTAAACTTTTCGAAATGATTTCTTGTTTTTTGGTTGTCTGTATGAATAAAAATGGTAAAAGCACACAACAGCCACAAGACAAATGTGGGGTATAAATTTAGTCGGAAAAATTTATTTTAATTATAAAATTATTCATAGAAATGTCAATGTACCGATTTGGTAAGTTAGATTTTTAATGGTTTCTGATGCAGATCAGGGTATTACTGTGAGGGTATAACTTTTATTACCATCGCGTTTTTTTTTCTCTAAATGCTTTTTGAAACGTTGAAAATAACTGTAAAACTAAAATTATTATAATCCAGACATTCTGGCCCAAATATTAAATAAAATTTTATTTTTCTAAATGCAGCTTACCACACTACAAAGATTGTATAAATGTCTTTTTAGTGCCTTCTTTAATAATCTTAAAAGCTCTCATATTTATTAAAGCACTTAAGCTTTTAATAGATGTTTTTATTCATTATTTTATCTCTACAAATGCTAGTCTGATTATGATCTTATAATGTTTAAGTTCTAGGAATTTATTTTATGCTTTTACAACTGTAATTCGTTTAAAACCAACTTTTAAGATCAAACTTCAATTTGAAATTTAAGCCCGTGCACTATTGTAGTTTTAGAATTTTCACCTATAAAACCACATATTTTAGTGCTTTATCTAAAACGGTGTAGTATATTATGGGCTGCTGAAATCAGGTAAAACTATCAATTTCGGTATCTACCGACTACAAATAATACGTTTGAAATGAGATTTAGAGGAAAAACAACCAGAATAGGTCAATAGGCACAACAAGTTAATTTTTCAGCATGACAATGCAAAACCACATGTTGCTTTCTACTTATTCCAGAGGTTCAGTTCTCGAGCGGAGATCGACAAATGGCTTATTGATTGGATTACCTCCAAAGACCAGGATTTCTTCAGAGAAGGAATGTGTAAATTGCCTTAAAGATGGAGGAAAGTTGTAGCTGCAGAAGCAGCATATTTTCAATAAATAATTCTTTTATTTTCTAAACAAGTAAATGCGTTGTATTTTAATCAAAAAGGGCGGAGCCATATTCACACAACCAATAGAAAAATAAGAAAACCTGAACATTGTAGAAACTGTATAAAAATCATTAAGTGGGAAGTTTATATTTTTGTACTTTGCTCTGCTAAATGTTACTGTGTTGTGTCAGAGTGGCAATATTCAAAATTATTATATAGGTAACCTAAATTGCAGTGCACCTTGAATACTAGACAGTTCTCTCTTTGGCTGTTATAGGCAGCACTAAAATTATAAAGATTGTTTTTTTTTTGTTTTTGCTGTCATATTGGCAAGAAGAAAAATGATAAATAAACAACAAGAAAAATATTTGAATAATATGTTTTAAAATTCAATAAAAAGCTATTGGTAAAAGTAATATTTCATAATATTATTATAAAATTATGCATTCTAAATTGTGTTAAATATGTAAACACGTATAAAATGTGTACACATTTCGTATAATTTACGACAAAACATAACCTTACTTTTAGCACTTGTATTAAAAAGAAAAAAAAATCTCTTTATATTCGTTTTTTCTTTTAATGTCATGTTGACTGCCGCCTACAGTTCAAATAAAAAACTGTAGACATAAATTTAATGACATAGCAAGCAGTGTGGCCTGTAGTATTCTAGGTGCACTGCCTATTGTCTTTCTATAAACACGATAGCGCAGATAACAAAAGGGTCATAAGTTTTAAAGAAAACTAGCCGCACTATTACTACTAGTCGTTTTGCGCCTAAAAAATTGTGCAATATCTGAAATTTTTCAAAGAGAAAATCTTAGTCACAGTTAAAACACTTTATCGGCTCAATCCAATTTAAAACAAGACTTTAACCAATTGGAGTTATCACTCGTTTCTAAATATCAGACATGGGTTGCCGATGGCACAACCGACCAAATTTCGGAATAACGACTTTACAATTTCAATGGAAGAAATTGCGTTTTTCTTCGTTAATGACAGCCAAACCTTGAACAATATCCACATCGTTAGATTAAACACTTAGTAGTGGTTGTTATTTCTCAAATAGTAAAGTTCTAAACCCCATTCTGTGCATGTTAAATCAAAAAAAATAATTAAATATTAAATTTCAAAATTATTTTACAGATTAATTTTTTAATTCTTGGGATAAAGTAAATAGCTTCACAAAATTGGAGCATTTCTCTAACGTTGTACTCTTATAATTTGATAAACATTGATCAAACTACGTTTTTTGAAGAATGAAACTGACGCTTCTATATACGTTGGTATGTCTAATCCAGATGAGTATTGATTGCAAAAAACATATTTCTTAGTTCATCCTCAGGATCTTGTTCGACGTCGTGACACTGGGGACACGTTTCTTATCATTCAAGACCTTTCAAAGTGATCGAACCATCTAACTCGAATCAGATTTTAGAATCCGATAATACCACTGTCCTTAAGGAGGCGTTTGAATGCAACCAATCGTTTGTGGTCGAAGGTCAGGTTTTGTTTGCAAGATTAACACAGGTCTTAATACAACGTTACAAGTACCTTGTAAAGTGGGTGATTATACGACTGCGATAGATATTTTGAACGCAGCAACTTTGATAAACTTTTATATCTGCCTGGACATCATTTGTTGACGTATGGAGAGTCTTGGTCACATTTGTATCATTTATAGCAATTATATTGTTGTACATGAAGTATTTACATAATCAGACAAGGTAGATCAAAGCCCTTTGAGAGAAAGCATATGTTTCAGTAAAAAAACCACTTATTACATCTGTACTGGCGTTTAATTTCTATAGTTTTCTTTAACAATCATAGACGACTTGAATTTCATGACGCAGATAAAATACACCAGTATTGGTGAGCCGAATATTGAAGCGATTACGACTTTATTTTCGGGTGCTGGTTCGAGGAACTTGAAAATGGTTGGGCAATTCCCGGTAGTTATCATGGTGGATGGTCACGATTACAATACCGTGTTCCATATCGTACAGGATACCGTTTACCCAGTGGATGTGATTTTGGGAAAGGAACTAATATCTAAGACGGTTACAATATAATTTCTCCAATCAGCATTACGATGAAAAAATGTGAGCCTGAGATGTACTCATTCATTCTGGAACTTGGAGAATTAAATTTAAACTTGGATCACATAGAAAATAAACATTTGGCTGACAAAATTACGAGTGAAACTATTGCTCGGAAATGCTTCGGCCGACCTCAGAAATTGAGATGAGACTTGGATTGATGGATGAGAAACCAGTCTCACAAAAAGTAAGACGTCTTTCACCATTGTAAACCGAGATCGTGATTAAACAGATAAATGAGAGGCTACCAAGCAAATCCTACTATATGCGTTGATTACCGCAAGTTTAACAAGATTGTGGTAAAAGATAAGTGACCACTGCCTTTTATCGACGATCGGATCGACCAACTGCGACCAGCACTGAACCAGTGCTGAGAATATATTCATTGAGAGCACCTACAGAACTTCACACAGATGTGTGCAAATTTGGTTTAGCTGCCGTATTATTATAAAAGTGCCCTGAAACTGAAAGCGCCACAGAAAGATGATCCGAACTCGAAGCCGATTTTTAAAGTATTCGAGACGAGTTCCTACGATGATTATGTTGTGAGTAGCGGATGCCTTTACAAGCTGTTAAAAGGGTGTACAGTGTTAGTTGTGCCAAAGTCAATGCAACATGAGATAGTTAGGACGTATCACGAACAGAGACATTTTAGTACATACAAAACCGATGAGCTAGTGCAGCGACGATGGCTTCCTTACCCTAATTCCGACCAACTCCAAAAGGTGATGCGCCATTGGTAACCTATCACGTTGACCATTTAGGAAGCCTAGCGGTGACTGGGAAAGGTTATAAAGGTTATAAACACATTTAAAGTGCTATTGATGGTTTCTCCAGATTCGTTCACCAAAAGTATATTGTGAGCGACAGAGGACCGTCCTTCATTTTTGAATCATTTGGTAAATACTGCGATAATAAACAGATTACACACACGAAAATAACCACAGGTGTCCCAACAGGCAATGGGCAAGTTGAGCGGTTAAATAGGGTTATTATACCATCCCTAGCTAAACTTTTGCTAAACAATCAGAATGACAAGTACAAGCATACAAATCGCCTACAGATGTTCAACAATAATACCTTCCAGCGCAGTATCACAATGACACCCTTTGAGCTTCTGATGGGCGTGAAGATGCGATGTGGTGAAGATGCTCAAATTCGTATAATAATAGAGGAGGAGCTGCGTGGTTCTTTAACAATAATCGAAATGATATGAGGAAGCATGCGTGGCAAGAAATTATGAAGGTGCAAGATGAGAACATAAAGTAGGCAATCTGGTTATTATCAAGAGATCGCAATTTATTACACGTTCCAAACTATCGCGAAAGTACTTGGATCCGTACGAAGTCGTGAAAGTTAACATGCACGATAGATACGACGTGAGAAAAACTAGTTCATCCGAGGGCCCAATGATGACGTCAACGAGTTCGGAGTTTATGCTGCCTTACTACACTGGTATATTAGATGACGAAAGTGAGGATGATAATATTGACATTGGGCAGGAATGCAGTACATCCGGGCTGAATGAAAATTCAGGAGGGTCAATTCATTTTGTCTTATAGCACAGCAAATATCATAACACCAACCTCTCAATTTGAAATCGATTGTAACAAAAGTTCTACTTTTATACTGGGACTGATATAAAGTTTACTTTCTTGTACGTGGTAAAAACAAGTAATCATGAAAAATTTCAACCTCGAGTCAAAAAAGTAGTTTTTAAAAAAATCTCTGTGTGGTTCCGTGACTAAATGACTGTTGGCGCTTTACAGCCTAGACAGATTGATTTATTGAAATGAAACCTCATACTTAAGCTTTTTCTCCAAATTAGAAGATCACAGTGACTTTTGGCAGATGCCATATTCCAGAAGTTCATATTCCAGAAGTTCCTCCAAAAATAATTTTAAATTCAGATTCGGTTAAGAAATGGCGGGCATGGAACCCAGGTGGTCATTTTAATCATAATTGCATGTAACAAATCCAATTCCATCATAATCTGCTAAGAAATGGCTGAGTTTCGTCCCAGGCCACCATATTCCAGAACTTCTTTCAAAAACTATTTTAAACACCCATTTCCATCCAACATGAGTAATTTATTCTTGATTGGCTAAGACATGACCCACATTACATTAATATCAACATTGCGGGGTTTTAAAATACGGGATGTTGAAATACGGGATTTTGAAAAATGGTATTTTGAAAAACGGAATTGATCTACTCCCCGACTATATTATTCTAACACCCTGTAACTCAGAGGATAATAAAAATGAAAAATATAAGTTTTACTCAAAATAGCATTCACCCTTAATCGGATTAGTATCCCAAAACCGGACACTAAACCATTCAAAAGGGTTAAAAAAATTTTTTATTTACCATTAACTGTAATTAACTTTAAGGCAAATGATTAGAATAATTTGAGCAACATATTATCCATAAAGTTGCTTAACTGTGTAAAACCGTATATAAAAAAAATAAACTTACCTCTTCGTGTCAGCTCAATTTCAACAGTTGACGGCACAGCATATACCGTATTTCCCTGTAAAACGAAAAAAAAAAAATAACCGTAACAAATTTATATCATTTAAGAATAAAAACTAGCATTAATCTTCCGATAAATAATAAAAAAGAATTTTCCACTTTTATATGCAATTAATTTTCCACTTGTCTACACAAATTCTAAACAATATTAAATAAGTTATAATATAGATTATAATATCGCGATACTATCGCGGCATACTATAAACTAAAAATTAAAATCAATACTCACAGATAATCGATATACACTTTCGCTAGATGGTAGCATAATCGTTGCGGCTCCATCTATAATACAATAGTGCAATTAAAAAATTTCATTCAGTAAAATTACCAAAATAAATTTTTGTTTTTACTTCGTTTTCCAAATGGTTTCGGCAAGCATGAAATGCAATGATGGCATTGTGATGCTAATTCTGGCGATAGGGGATGACAAACGACTGTTCCCATGTGCACGAATCAAATTTGTTTTTTCTTGTATTTTATAGTAAAAAATAATTAGAAATTCGTGTTGCTAGTAGAGTAGTCGTGTGTTGAAAATTTTCTGAAATGATAAAATTATGAAAGCAAATTTAGTGGTGGTCGATTGTGTGTTAACATCGTTTAAAAGTAATAAATTGATTTTACATAAACAAAAAAAATGCATAAAATCAATTTGCTTTACATGTATAAAGCGAAGTGACAACGAACCATCCAACGTGTGCATATAATAAGTAAATTGGAAAATGGATTAAATTTAATTTTAAACTAACAATAATGGTAGTAACAGAGGAAATTGAATATTATGCTTTAATGTTTAAGGTTACGGTTGGCCCAACCGGTGGGCGTAACATAGAATTCTGCAAATACGTAGAACTCTCGATACACAGTGGCGGTAAAAGTTTTTATTAAAATTATTATGCACGTATTTTAACGTATATAACAGAATATCTGGCCCAACGGAATGCTTTGTCACATGAAATGGATCCTTTATTCAAACTAATGATGTATGATGTATTAAAAACCAGCTATTACCGTAATATTCACATAGTTGATTTCATCCTTGCCACTAAAACAAAGAACTAAAAAGGATATTAACAAACGTACGAGTACCAGGTAACATTAAAAGTTTTGTCTGTATTTTTTGTTTCTTCATTGTGCCAATCTGCGACGTGTAATGTTGTAAATATATTTTTATACCATGTTTGTGGAATTTGTGAACTACATAAAACATTTTTTTTACATTTTCCAAATAGTTATCCGACAACAAGTTTTTAATTAGAACATGAACTTTAATTTGTCTACGGTTTTATGAAAAATTAAAAACTTTGTACACTCATCCTATTTATTTACCTGGTATATTATGTGCTCTTCACGTACAAGGTAAAAGATGATTGAATATTTATCTCAAGACAAATTTTTAATTTGTTTATAAAGTTTTATTATTTTAAAAATTCTGTAAATTAATTTATTTCGTGTGCAACTATAAGATGGGGATGACAGTTTCTTTGGAAAATGTAAAATGAAAATATCACAGAAATATATGTATGAAGCGATATATTTAGTTAGTATTTTAAAATTATACTAGGATTGTTGTTTGCTAAATTTTCGATTGTCAAGAAGATGAAATCTGACCAAGACTTATTCTTAAACCGCACCATTATAAAATTCAGTACATATAATTCGACAAGTGTTTTTAGTTCTAAAATAAATTTCAGTCGAAGAATATTGCTAATTTCGATTTTGGACTTAAATAGATAAGAGCTGTATTAATAAAATAGAATTAGAGAATGTTATAACTTCTCAAAAATTCAAAACATTTCAAACTATAATAAGTGCTGTTAAATTCTGTTTATTATAGAGAGATAGAATATTACAAAATAATTTAAATACGAAGTAAAAGTTGCACAACGGTGATTGTGTCCAACTTAAGGCTAACAATATTTAGAAACTAGGTTCATTTCATTGTGTTACCCTATAGGCATTTTCCGACAAACTCCACGACTTTAGTAATATATTTTAACTAAAACTACTCGTACCTAACGAATTGACTTAATTTAGCAGAACAAACTTCAGAAGTTAGCTTGTATACCCGGCATTTAGATATGTATATTGAAATATTATCTTCTGTAAAACTACTTAAAAATAAGGAAAAATGGGAATGATTTTCCGGGCTATTATGAAGAATGTAAAATAACTTTTTTGAGTTTATTTTCTAGTTTTCACTAATACATACATGTCTATTTTTGTTATTTGGGACATACTTCGAACCTGTAAAGTTTCTAACAAAAAATAGCACGTATACGTATACGGTTCTAATAAGAAAACATGGCGTAAGCAAAATTCTTATTGGATTCAATTAGATTCCAATAGCCGCCATATTAAATTGTTTTAGTATTGGAGATTTACACTGTTAATATTTTATAAATGCAAATTAGTGAAAGTTTCATCATAATTTACATAATACAATTTATAAAAGATAATACAGAAATATATAAAAAACTTAAAGAAAAAGTTAACAAATAAATAAAATTAAAGCTTTAACAAAAAAAATATCAGATATGTTTATTGCAATTTTTCACCCAAAATATTGAGTATTTTGTCAACCTGGACCAATAACAAGTGACTTCTAGAGATTAGGGTAAGATAGCACTATAAACGTCGGATTGTCCTATCCATAGAGAACATTTTCCGGTATACGATTTTTCCTAGCGGAGAAAATGTAACCTTGTTAATAGCAGTTTTCCACTGTAAATTTTGAGTATTTTATCAATCTAGGCCAATAACAAGCCACTTGCAGAATATCTTTGAACGCAAATTACACATTATCGTGTTTTTGATTTTTTTTTTTGTTTTTTTATAATTTTTCTTGAGTTATTTTTTGGAAAATTTTTTTAAATTCATAAAATTTATTCAAAATATCTTTTAAAAATTTTTAATTCAATAAATTTAAATAATAAACCAATTTCAGTTACTATATTAAACACATTCGAATATTATAAATTGCTTCATTAATCTGTTGTATAAATTAGTGTGTCGGGATTAACGGTGGCACATGATTTTACTGCAGACCTTGATTTGAACAGTTCGTTGTATCCGTACCATGCATCATCTGGTCTTCTAACATAAGACGGGTAGTGGCCGATACCACCAACTTTTGGCGGGAAGATATAGTTGATGACCCCTTTTAAATAAAACGTTTTATTTAATACGGAAAATGTGGGTTCGATGTCGCAAAGCTTAATATTAAATTAAACCCTCGACATCGAATGGTTGAACATCAACCAACAGAATTTTTCTCCGCCATAATTTTGTTTATAACCATATGTTCTCCACAAACAACACATTTCGATTTGGGCAAACAAATTTTATTGTGTATTTGTTTGAAATCAATTTCAATGAATGACGCAATATCAATCTTGAAAAGAAATGTTCGATTAAATTACTTACATTGCAAACACAATTTAAATTTGTGTTATTTCCGATTACATTTGTCCGATTTTGAGAGCATTCTAATAAAAGCTTAGAACGTTTTACATAGATCGAACGGTTAATGTCTTGATGTTATACTTGAGGTATAAATTTCATATAATTTGCAGACGATAATTTGAATGCACTTTTTATTATATTGGAGTCTCTAGCAAAACAATAAATTATTTGACTGAGAGCATCAAAGGCGCACGTATTAATAACTTGAATATTTTTTGTATCATTGTTGAAAATAAACCCATTTTGCAACAAATGAAGTGGTTTGATAGAAAATTCATTATTTAAAAAAAAAAAAAATTGATTTTCCAAAAGTCCTGGAAATAATGTTTTGGAGGAATATCTTTGAATCACTCGCTTGCCGATATGTTTAGGTAACTGGATAGGTCTACTCTTCTTGTTCCACATTTCCTCTTGGCTCATATCTGTTTGATTAAAAAATTTATTACTAGATTTCGACCTATTCTTGGGGGTGTGTAAAATTTCTGCAAATTCAATGGACTTCATTAGTAAACTGGTTTTTCCTTTAACAGGTCAACAAATCGTCCAACTTTTACAAATATGTTTTCCAAGTATTGATTTTTTACCATGTAAAACTAATTTTTTACGTTCGAATTAGGTAGAGTCCCATTTATTCCAACAAGGTGAGAAAAACAAATAGACCATAATGGTAAATATGAAAAATATTTTTCTACCGTAACTGAAACAAAATTTGGAAAAAAATCATTTTGTTGGGCGTATGGTACGTTTCCATTGGCTAAAATCTCTGAATTTATTCTTTTACATATATCACGGTATTTTTTATAAAATGAGCTTTGAGAATATTTCAAGGTTTCACCATTTATTTCATAAACAAGCTCGTACAATTCGTGTGGGTTATCCTCTTTAGGATTTTTGGTAATTGGTGTCTCAGAGCTGTATACTAAAACCGTGTATCTTTTGAATGAATCAAATGCGCCAGTTACAATTTTTGATACGTATGGACTACAAAAGGTTGTGCAAAATAGCTCGATAATATCATCCATTAATTGGATGTTCTTGTTATTTAAAAATAAGCAAAATAAATCTAATATTAAATCTTTTGCTTTTTTTATATTTAAACATTTTTGTGGAATTTAGATTACAATAATATTTATAAAATGCGAGCAACAAATGAATACAGGTGTTATTGATCGATTAATATCTCCCTATTCTCTGGAAGTGGCTTGTTGTTGGCCCAAATTTATGAAATACTCACAATTAACAGTGGAAAACTGCTATTAACAAGGTTACATTTTCTCCGCTAGGAAAAACCTTATACCGGAAAATGTTCTCTATAGATAGGCCAATCCGACCTATATAGTGGCATCTTGCCTTAATCTCTAGAAGTGGCTTGTTATTGGCCCAGATTGATAAAATACAGATTAATACACAGGTGAAAAATGGCAATAACAATTTTCATATTTTTTTGTTAAACCTTTTATTTTTATTTATTTGTAATCTAATTCACACATGATTTTAATTTGATATTTTAGTTAAGTGGCCCTATTCTGGCTTTCCCTGGGAATAGGGAATTGGGAAAAACATTTTCATAGCAATTTTGTCAAAATTATATTTTTCTGGTCTACTGCGGGAATAAGTTTAGTGTAAAATTTTTTAAAACAAAGTGACTTGAGAAACTTTTGTTCCACAAAATTATTGTAGGGAGAACTATTTTCCCATTTAACTTTGTTTCGAAAATATTAACACCAATCAAGTTCCCTCAGTAGGCCAGAAAAACACAATTTAGACAAAAGTGCTATGAAAATATTTTTCCCAATTCCCTATTCCCAGTGAAAGCCAGAATAGGGCCACTGTTTGAATAATTTATGTATTTCATTAATATTTTGTAATTTTAAATAAATTCTATTTTAAAAAATTATAATTTTTAAACCTACTTGATTCTGAGAATAGTTTAACAGTGTAATAAATCACACTCAATTTATTCTAATAAGAATTTAATATTGAGTGGTACTAATACATATATAATTTGGATTTTTTGTTATTTTTTGTTAGAAACTTCACATCGGCCATACTCTTCACTGCCATTTTGGTATTAATTTTGTTAAATGAAATTCCCAAAATAAGCGACGAACCTGATTTTATTGAATTAATACAGTTTTGATTTTATTTTTTCGCAACAAAAAATGATTAATTGGTGATCAAACGCCAAAATATGTTGACCGAGCCTGATATAACGAATACCAAACGAAATTTGATAAAAACGGTATGATTTTCTTGCAATGAGGACGATGATGATTATTTATTTACCAAACGATGACTAAACGAATTCAATCATCAGTTTTGTCCAAACCTTTAGATGGGGTTGTCCAAATGAGACGTAGGAAAATAAAAAATAATTTAGCAAAGACACCATGTTTGTTTTGTCATTTCATGTTTTGTTAGTTGAATGTTTGCCATTTATCGCTATGGAGTCGTATTCGATTGAAGATCGTGTTAAAGTTATTCCAGAGAACTACAAAAATTGTGAAAAATAAAAAGCACGCGTTTCGTGCAATTCGTGAATATTTTGGTCGCCATAACCGCACAAATGAAACAGAAATCGGTCGTTGGGTGTGTTAATTCGAGACAACGGGTGCTGTGTTGGATGCACCAAAGCCTGACAGGCCAAAAATTGTTCGCACACTAGATAATATCGCTGTTGCGAGGTAAAGTTTGAGAAATAATCCGAAGTAATCAACAACGCGTCGATCATTTGAATTGGCTATTTCAAGAACCCACCCAGACGGATGATGGTTATTTTCAACAAGACGTGAATGTGAATTAATCTGCAAGATCATGCTATTTAACGCTACTAGATCACTTTTTATGGGGATTTTTGAAAGGCGGTGATAGTCCGTCCACCATCGAAGACCTAAATAACAATATCATTTCGTAGATAGATGACATAGAAATGTCCCCATTTGTAAAATATCATCAACAATTTTGACCATCGGCGACGGATCGACGTCTGTAAATCCAGCCTCATATCATTTTTCGTACATAAAGAGCATCTACCTTCAAAATACGATATACGCTTGGGTATTATCTTGGTTTGACATATAAGTACTCTACTAATTATCAATTATAATGATTTAATCAGTAGTTGTGAATCAGACATCATCTACTTTGATTTGGAAATGTTTGTATAAAGGCGTTTGAACTAAATATGTCAACCATTTTTTGATGACATACCTTTTAACCAGCCCATGAAGATGACTTGTTCTATAAAAAAGCTTCTTATTCATGTGTACATTTATACAAAAGTCTTCTTTTTGTTCTCTTTGGATATTTGAAGCCGTTATAGGTTTGCAAAGACGGAATATTGCATCTTCTAACACATGACCCTGTCAACTCTGACTCGGTACAGAAGCAATTGATGAAAGTCGTACAGCGCAACAACAAACTCGTATGTAGAGCAAGGGTTAAATTTTTGTAAAGCGCACCAGGATAAAATAAAGTTCCAGAGAGTTTGTTGTTCGACAAGTTTGTAGAAAAATTTTCGTTTACAGCTATTGAGCAAGGGGTTGCGAGTGTTTGAAGATTAGGTTCAAACATATCAGCCAGAATAACGATACAAGCAAAGAGCGAATATTATCTGAAAATTATATTAACACCTATTTAAGGAGCAACTTAGCTTTCATGAAGCCAATACCGAATTTCCAGGTTATTGATCTATAAAGGGGATCTATTTGCAATGATGCGCCAGTTAGGAAGACCAACCATGTTTTTGACGGTCAGTGATAGTGAGATAAGGTGGCCGAATCTTCTGAGGATTCTAAATAAATTTAAAAAACAGGGAAAAGGTCTGACAGATGAGCAGATTCAAGCGTTAAATTATTTTGAAAAAACAACTTTACTTAACGAAGATGCCCTTAGATGAATCCCTCAGGGTGTTCTTTGGTCTTGTCAAGAAAATTTCTTTGAACTGTGGTGTATCTTGAATGAACAAGGCAGGATTTAAAAATATTGATCTCAGTTAATCAGGTTTTGTTAAATAAAATCAATATTGAATCAAACGTTCCTCAAAAAATTGATCTACTTTTGCGTAGTAAATTCACTAATACTAAGATCATGTCATAGTAGTCCTGGCTGAATGGTGTTTGTTTTTTCCGTGTATATTGAATTTTCGACAAATTTTTTTTTTAATTTTTCCAAACCTTATAACGTTTTGTTTACTTATATTGTTAATTTTCAGACATTTAAAATATTAAGAGTGTACATATTTCAAGGATTGTAAATATTATAAATAAGTGTCGTTTTATTTTTTATGTTTTGTTCTGTGTCCGCGATAGCTAATAGAAATGGTGGCTGGTAATTGTGTTATTTGTGCTAGTGAAAATGATATAAACGTCATTAATTGCAGTGGTAATTGTAAAAGGCTGTTCCACTATAAATGTGTGGGACTAAAAAAATCATCATATGACTTTATTGTTAAGTGTATAAATGTGCATTGGTTCTGCGATGAATGTAATAACTTTTACAAGATGCAGTGTGATAAATTGACTGATTTATCTGAACTATGCCATGACATTAATAGTACAGTGAAAAGTTTGTCACAATTAGTTTTGGCTAACGAAAGTTGTGTATCTTCTGGTAAAGGTAGCTCTAAAATTTACAAACAAATACCTGCTACTGTAAATTTAACCTGTGCACGAAAACCTGTGAATGAGAATGTGGTGGGAAATGCACCACATTCTGTTATATTATCTTCTGATGCCGTTTCTTCAAGTGCTTCTAGTGGGGATATTAACCATTACCATCATCTGTCAGATGTTGGATTGTGTGCTAATTCGTTGATAACTCCGGATTCGTGTGCAGTTTTAAATGTTCCCGAATTTTCGGAAATTCCGGTTGCTTCCTGTAGTTCATCTATTGGAGTATCTGCTATTCGCATGTCTCCTTCTGTGTCCAGTGTGGATAATAATCTTAGAAATACTGGATTGTTCTCTGAAACGCTGATAAATCCGCAATCAAGTTCATCTTCCTTTCCATTTTCTTCGAGCATCAAATATAATACTACGGTGGATTCTACTTCTTGCGGCAATATTACTGCTATTTGCCAAAACAACCGTCTGGATAGCCAACAAATTCGAGATAATGGACAAATTTGTGGTACGAGAGATCTACATTTTGATTTTGGAATAAAACCTTTCGTTCCAATGCTTTGGCTTCACATATCTAGATTTGATCGATCAGTTACTGAAGAAAATATTTCTATACGCTTGTGAAAACATGTTTAGGCATTAACAATTGTAAAGTTCTAAAATTAATGCCAAAAAATCGGAATCTGGATTTGTTGGACTACGTGTGTTTTAAAGTAGGCATTAATTCGGAACTAAGTAATAAAGCACTTGAACCTAATACCTGGCCTGCTGGTGTGCTTATTAGACAGTTCAAAAGGAAAAATTTTCGGTCAATGGTGCCTCTGCGAGAGACGTTGCCAATGTATGCTGCTACGGATTCAACAATAATTTAATAAGCTCTAATTTAGTTAACATAAACGCTGTTCCATGTGATAATCAGGTAAATAATCATTCTAGTATTAATTTTGGTCATTTAAATGTTCGTAGCTTAGTAAGGCATTTTGATGAAGTTTGTATTATGTTAGACGTGCACAAATTTGACTTTCTTGCTTTAACTGAAACGTTTCTTAACAGTAAGATTACAAACCGGTCACTTCACATTAATAACTACAAAATAGTACGTTCTGATCGAGTGAATAATACACGTTGGGGTGGGGTTTGCCTTTATTTCCGTGAATCTTTAAAAATCAAAAAATTATTTTCTGGTGCATTTCGAAAAGTGGAAGTTTTAGCGTCAGTACTAGAAGGATGCGGTGGTCAAATTCTTATTTTGATTATTTATAATCCTCCACCAACTCGTTATGAAGATATTGATAATTTACAAATGATTTTTTCTCAATATTTATCTCAGTATGTAAAAATTATTTGCTGTGGTGACTTTAACTATAATATGTTAGTTAGTAATAAATTTACTGATTGTCTAAATTTATACAACTTGTATTATTTACCGTTTGGACCAACTAGATTAGAAAATACCTTATTGGATTTAATTATATTATATAAATTTGACAAAGAAAATGTTATATCTTTTGGACAGATTGCAGTTCCTGCCATATCTGACCATGATTTAATTTTTGCCAGTTATAAATTTAGTCCAGTCAGAGATAAAATTACATATACCTATGTTCCTGATTATAAAGCTATTAATTGGGAAAATTTTATAAACTCATTTTGTTCATTAGACTGGTCAAATCTTTACTGGTTTTCTGATGTAAATAATCTACTCGATGCATTTAATTCAAATTTTGTATATTTGGATTCCATTTGTGTTCCTCGCAAAAGAATTATTAACAAATGCCTTTCTGCTCCTTGGTTAAATGCTAATATTTTGTATTTAATTAAATGTAGAGAGCGTTCTTACAAATCCTTCAAGAGATCTGGTTTACAGAATGACCTTGTATCATTTAAATATTTTAGAAATAAAACAAACAAAGCTGTTAGGAAAGCTAAACAACTATTTTATTTTGGTACTGTTAACAACTCTAAAATATTATGGAAAAAATTAAAATCACTGGGTGTTTCATGTAAATCTAGTGAAACGCCTATTGTGTTTTCTGCTGAAGAAATTTTGAATGGGATCCGCAAATTAACTGACTGTAAAGGTGTTCTGCCTTTACCTCATTCTGAATTTTTTTGTGCTGGTAACGATGCTTTGGTATTTGATTGTGTAGATGAACCTATGGTGCTGAATGCGGTCCAAACTGTCAAATCGGATCTGATAGCATTTGATAAGGTAAATTTCAAATTAATAAAATTATTTATTGATTTATTCTTACCTCAAATCACGTACATTATGAACCAGTGTTTGACGAAATCTGTTTTTCCTAATTTTTGGAAGGTAGCTTCTATCATTCCTCTTCCTAAGAAGGATGTAATTGGCAGTACTGATGATATTCGGCCGATAAGTATATTACCTGCTTTATCGAAGGTACTTGAGAAGATTATGAAAATTCAAATCAATGAACACTTGCACAGGTTTAATTTTTTAAGCAAATTCCAATCGGGGTACAAATCTAATCATAGCATTACTACCGCTCTTGTGCATATTGTTGATGATTTATCAACCATTTTGGATAAGGGAAATTCATTTGTTATTATTTAGTCCTTTTAGATTTTTCAAAAGCATTTGATTGTGTTAATCACATACTCTTGCTTCAAAAATTACATTTATTTTATAAATTTTCGGGTTCTGCCACTAGTTTACTTCATTCTTATTTGAGTAATCGTAAACAATTTGTTAAGCATGGTGATGATGTTTCTGATATGTGTGAGGTAATCACTGGTGTACCTCAAGGTTCTATATTGGGGCCTTTACTATTTTCTATTTATATTAATGATCTTCCTTCGTATATTCTAAATTGTCGATATCATCTTTACGCTGATGATTTGCAACTTTATATTGGTGGCGACTTTTCAAGGCTTGATGAGATTGTTATACAACTTAATGCTGACCTTAAAAATATTTCGATGTGGTCTAAAAATAATTCACTTTCCATTAATGCGCGTAAGAGTAAAGCATTATTCCTGAATAGAAGTAATTCACTTAATATGATGCCGGAAATTTTCTTGGATAATGATATAATCTCATTTGCTCCGAATATTAACAACTTGGGTCTAATATTAAATTCTAAACTTAGTTGGACTGATCACGTCAACTCATTGTGTCAACGTGTGAATTATAGTTTGTATTCACTTAGATTAATAAAAAATATTTGTCCCATTAATCTACGGTTATTCCTGGTTAAAAGTTTAATTATACCAATTTTTACATATTGTGATGTAGTATTTAATAATTGTGATAGTTCTGCTAGGCGTTTACTTCAGATAACATTTAATAATTGCACACGATATGTTTATGACCTCCGCAAGTTTGATCATATTTCGGCTTTTAAAGATTCTATTTTGGGTTGTGACTTGTTTGAGTTTTATTGTTACAGAACTGCTGTTTTTATTTATCGTATTATTAAATCGGGGCTTCCGACATATTTGTATGAAAAGTTAAATTTTTCTACGTCCTTACGTACGGGTAATATTAACTTGCCTATAAATAGGACGAATATTTATAACCATTCTAGTTTGATGAACCTGATTATCACATGGAACAGCTTGCCTCTGGAACTAAAACGTATTAGTTCAGTTAATATATTTAAAACTAATGTTTTCAAATTTGTTACAAATAATGATTATAATTGATTTTGTATATAGTGTATATATGTATATATATGTGTATATATGTGTATATGTATATATATATATATATATATATATATATATATATATATATATATATATATATATATATATATATATATATATATATATGTATATGTATATATATGTGTATGTATATATGTATGTGTATATATGTGTGTATATATACATGTATAATTGTATATATTTTGTATATATTATGCTTGTAATTTATATTATGTTATGTTTAATTGTTGTTATGTTGTATTGTTATTTTTGTTGTTTGTTTCTTTGTTGTCCAAAAACTTTATAGTTTACATACACACATATTAATAAATAAATAAAATAAAAAAAAAATAAAATAAGATTTACTTTTAGATTTAGGAAAAATTTCTTCTTGCTAAAAATCTTATTTTTGCTAAATTTCTACAAAATTTGTTTGTTGTGTGCTTAGGGTAGATTTGAGAAATTGTCTGCATCCATTAGATATAGGGATAACCACAACTGATTCAGTCAGTCCAGTGATCATTACTGATTTTTCAAGAAACTGAGATTCATTTTTCAGTTCTCTCGTTTTTATTGCTTTCTTGGAACACTAGTATTTTTGGCCATCCTCACTACCTGAGCCATTTCTCTCTTCATATATATGTTACTTTTTAAAATTTTCTATGGCGGTCTGTTTTTAATTTAAAGCAACCCATCCTTTTCCATCGACCTTTTCTGCGTTCCTATAATCATACACTAGTCTGGTGTATTCTATTGATCGATTGAAATACAGTTACACGGTTGATGCGGATCATTGTAACATTAAGGTTAATGAGTAACAGATTCTCTTACCGTGGCTCGACCACATTCATTACTAATTGGCCCTGAGTGAATGTTTAGAAAATAGTCTAAAAAACATTTATTTTGTATGCAGCTGCAATCTGCATTTAACAGAACCAGATTTAGAAGAAGTGAATAATCGAATGGAACGAAACATCTCCTCCTTTCCCCGACATGCCAGTATAAATTAATCAGAAGCCCTGGGAGCTGGGTAAGATCCAATGGACCAAACAATAATCCAAAATAAAAAAACGAAAAACTGAAATAATACATAAACCGGCAAATATTGACCCTCGGTTATGGATCAAAACTCTACAGAAGCAAGCAACAAAGCTATAGAACAAAATTAAAGAAAGAAATAATAAGTTTACAAAACGAAATTCTTGGCCTCAGTGACGTGAAGATTGTGGTGAAATAAACACAATCGAATGCATTATCTGTATATTCTCTGAACGCGATGAATTAGGCGCCGTATTGATAACAGCTAAAGCAAAGAATGGTACTAGTCAGAGCTATTCGTAGGAGGCAGTAAATTTCCACACAAAAAAATTTCAACACAAACATATACACAAGGATATCACTTGATTGCAGAACAGCGGACCAAATAGATCACTTTATGATCAACAAAGAATTTCCCACGTCACACAAGATGTCAGGGCAATGACAGGTGCAGACATTCACAACGACCATCAACTGGTACTATCACAACTCAAAATTAAGCGGTTGAAAAACGCACAACAAAACACATCCTGCCGACATAAGAAATACATTATGTGAAGCGCTCAGGCCAATGAAGCCAGCCTCTAAGCCAATGAAGAAACAACCATCAGTGTAGAGCAACATTGGAAACAAACCAAAGAAGCCTATATCAAAACAGCTACCAACACACTTGGGGTAACAAAAATTCGGATGAAAATTGGAGAACGCCGGCAACGCACTTTGAAAATATCAAAATACGTCGAAGTTGAAACGTCATTACGAAAATAGGCCACAAAAAATCAAGAAAATGGCTGTAGCCAATACACTGAAACCATTCTCAAGGCAGCAGAAAAGACTGCAGAAACACGAAACATGCGCGTACTACATAAATGCGTACGACTGGCAACTAGGTGCATCTGGTCAAAACTTAACAACAGATGAATCACAATTGAAGAAACTGAACGATATATAAACTGGCGCTAATTACGAAACTGCTAACACCCATCCACCAGGCAAAGGGGAGCTCCAGGAAAGTGGGAAGTTTGTGGGTCATTGGACATGAAGGGTAACCAGACAAGGAGCGGACAAGATGCAAGCTGAAATATTCAAAAAGGGGATATATCGACAACTGGAAGAGCTCTAATACCAGTAATAACCGAAATTTGGAATTCCGATTGTAAACCGGGAAAATAGAAAAAGGCTTACCTATAGCGATTCCTCAACATAAACATAAATATATTGCCCATCATGGACCGGTCATCAAGATAACACATCCATACAAAAAACGTCAATTTTTGCAAGTGACTATTTGGTATGGATTTACTACCTTTAGTCAACTGTTGGTTAACGGCCGACATAACTGTCACGGGTATACGGCAAGTTGCTGCACCTCCTTTCTACCAAGGCAAGTGAGGTATTGAAAGGGCCAGAAAACATGTCAGTAGAGTCCTATTACAACTGATTTACGATTTCTCACTTTAGCCGTAATAAATACAGGGCGTTCATCCGTATGGTTTCCAATTTGTTGCCGCCATTTAGCAGAATGTTAATAATAACAGCTCATACTTGCCAGTCGTGAAGTACACACACGGCAAATTAGCCCAAATAAAATCATCGATAAGACAACGCGTTTTAATAGTGAAAACCTTTTACACAAGTCAACCATCAATTACATTAACATTAATAAAATAACGTGAAAGTTTCGGAAGGAATATGGTGCCTTCAAATCCTACTATCCTTTAAAAATAAAAAAAATATTGGTGCTGTACGTGAAAGTGTACGAGATAATCCGATGACGTCAATCAGATATCGTGCGCAAGAACTTGGACTTCGAAAATCAACATTAAACAATATTTTACAAAAAAAAACTGCTACCAAGATATCATTTACGGGGCCATATGCAAATCAGATGCTGTTTTTGAAAAATTAATTATAAGTGACGAAGATCATTTTCACTTAAGTGGTCAAGTAAACAAACAAAACTGCAGGTTTTGCGCATTAGAGAGTCCACAAATAATTCATTGATCACCATTACATCCCTTGAAAGTGACGATATTGTGTGCCATGAGGACTTAATGGGCCATTAGACCATCTCTTTACGAAATTCCGAATGGTTCAGGTATTTCAGTCATAGCGAACTTTATCGTTATATGATCAGGAACTTTTTTAAAGGACGTTTCTACATGTCATACTGCTAGAGAAACCATGGAATGGTTAATGGTACTGAAGTTAGCGGAAAAGAAAATTTGAGCCGAGAAAAATCCGTATTATCGACTTATTTTGTATCAGGTGGTAGTACAAAATTCTGATGATGTTAGCTGAAAATTACATGTTATTGAAGTAAGCAGATACTTTTCGCCGAAAAAAAAATTGGATTGTCAATAAAAATTAATTTCGAATATTTCGCATGTTTAAAGGTAATATATGGACTTGATGAAGTATGACCAATTCGTAATTGGCTGGATCCCATTTTTATAGCTTGTCGGATTAGAGGACAAAGACATTAAGTTGTGATGTTAACAGTAAACACTTGTGCTTAAAACTGAAGCATGTTTTATATAGCATCATAGTCAAATAAATTTAAAACTGTGGTACTATCACATGTGTGTGAACACATGTGTCAAAATATGCCATTTTCGAATTGGGCTAACTTCACCCAGTCCAAATTACCATCAAACATGCGTTCAACTTTTAATTTATTTGACTATGATGCTACATAAAATATGCTTTGATTTTTGAGACAGGTGTTCACTGTTTGTGCCACAACTCAAATTCATTGATCAACACGATAAATTATAAACATGAGGTCCAACGAGTTACGAGTTGGCCTAACTTCACCCAGTTCATATTACCTTTAAACATGCGAATTATTCGAAATCAATTTTTATTGAAATTCCAAATTTTTTCAGCTCAAATTTTCGGCTAACTTCAGTAGCGTGAATTGTTACGAGAAATGATTCCAAAACAGTTAATTTCGAAATCTGGTAATATGGATTGGCATCCACGGTCACCAATACTAGATAATATTGAACAATCTTAAAGAAACATTGGAGAAGAAAATAACATGACACAGAAGGACATTTTGTTTCGTAGAAAAATAGAATGAAAAAAATATTTTCAATCCCGATCTGTCACTTTGTTTTCATTTTATGATTAAGAGATTCTTGTTGGCACAATGGAAAGAGGTGCTTCTGAATTAATTTTTTTATTTTTTCGTTTATTGGATCCATTTATTTTGTTCATTTATCTGTCAAAAACTTTGTGTTTCCTAACGAAACGACATTTTTTGTTTTATGAAAATGTTTAATCGCATTTTAAAGAATTCATTAGCAAAAAAAAAATATAAGTGAACCATTTGATTTATTCAAATTAAGTTTATATTTAATAATAAATAAAAATACAGCGAACCGTAGACTTGTGGATAATTTGATTTTATAAAATGGATATCATGCGTATATCGAAGGACGTAGACGAGATCAGCAAAGGTTTCGTTTACGAGATACGCAAAACCATTTCGACTTGCTCACAGGTGACGAAATTTCCAAATTATATATGCACAGATTTAATTCGTGAACTGTCGCCTTTATTTACGGTAACTTCAAAAATACATACAATCCCGTCATATTTGAAATTACTTGGTGCGTTACGTTTATTTGTGACAGGAAGCTTCCAGCGAGGTCCAGGTTGGTCAAGATGCAATATCGATGTTGCCACAGACGTCTGTAATGTGGCTGACGCACTCAAATTTAGTTGCGCACGAATATGTAAATTTTCCAAGTGGTACAGAGATCTTGTGAACAATACAAAAAAAATTTGAAATTTACCGATTCCTGGGATAATCTGTTTGATCGGCGGTACCTACATTTGAACCAGCAGTAACTACCTTATTTTGAACGTAAATGCTAGATTTGGTGGAACGGCACATGATGCTTATATTTGGCATCGTTCCAATTTGCAACAGCAGCTAGAAGTAGAATATCGAAATAGTGAGAGAGAAATGTGGTAGTTGGGTGATAGTGGATATCTAATACAGCCATGGCTGATGACCCCCATACTAACCCCGCCAGTTTCCGAAATGGTACGGACATATAATGTGGCCCATAAAAAACAAGATCCAATGTCAAGAGATGTATCGCATTTTTAAAAGCCGATTGAGGTGCCTGTCTAAGGAAATAGTATTATATTAGACTCCTGCAAAAGCAGGAAAAATAATAAATTCTTGTGCGGTTCTCCACAACAATTTAAGAAGAGCGCGAGTTCCTTTGCCAGATAATGTTGCAGTAGGAAAAGATAGAGAATGAATTAATTCCACGGTCGATTGATGACTCAAATCATCTGATTGATGCACGGATACAATCGAATATAATATCCGAATATTTTTCGTAATTGTTATATACATTAAATAAATAAAACTTTAATTATAAAATACGAGGGTATATCAAAAAGTCTTGCAATATCATATGAAAAAAAAGAGTGAGTGAGACAACAATATATTTTTCAAAACCATTTTTTGTCGCGATGAAACTTCTAGAAGAACATTTCGATGTAAATTTTACAGTTCGTTTGTTTTTGTCAATTTAGTAACACGTGTTTTGAATTTTTCTTAAAATGAATGAAATTGAATATCGCGCCATTATTAAATTTTTCTGTAAAGATGGACGAAATGCAATTTATATATTCAACTATATATCAAAAGTTTACGGCGAATCTGCACCATCATATGCCACAGTAACAAGGTGGGTAAAATTATTCAAAAGTGGTCGGGAGTCATTAGTAGACGACAACCCCTCGGGTCGGCCAGCAGATGCTATTAGCCATGAAAACGTAATTTTGGCCGAATCTATTGTATTGGAGGACCGGCGTATTTCTGTTCCAGGGTTAGCGTGGAGACTTTCCCTTTCAAACGGTACCACATATACTATATTACATGACCACCTTCACATGTCGAAAGTAAGTGCGCGATGGGTTCCCCGTTTGTTGAATGCAGAACAAAAAAAAATGCGTGTTCAAACTTCAAAGGCGATTTTAGATATGTACAAAGAAGATCCAGAAAATTTCTTGGATAACATAATAACAGGCGATGAAACATGGCTTCATCACTGGGATCCGGAATCCAAACAAGAATCGATGCAATGGATTAAACGTAGTGAACCACCACCAAAGAAATTCAGAACTCAACCGTCTGCTGTTAAGGTTTTGGCAACAATTTTTTGGGATTCTGAAGGAATTTTGATAATCGATTATATGCCACCGAAAACCACAATCATAGGCATATATTACGCAGAGGTTTTCCGAAAATTGAAAAAAGCGATCCGGGAAAAACGGCCAAGGAAAGTTAGGAAAAAAATCTTGCTTCTTCACGACAATGCACCAGTGCACAAGGTTAATATTGCTCAAGCTGCATTAAAAGACTGCGGCTTCGTGGAAATTCCGCATCCACCGTACAATCTAGACTTGGCACCCAGTGACTAGTTTCTGTTTCCCAATTTGAAAAAAATACTAGGGGGCCGGAAATTTTCCAGTGACTATGAAGTACAGTCTGTTGTAAATTAATATTTTATGGAGCAAAAGAAATCTTTTTTTTTAGAGGGTTTAGGCAAGTTAATTGATCGATATGACAAATGTATAAACCTTAAAGGAGATGATGTCGAAAAATAAAAATATGGCTGTCTCACTCACTCTTTTTTTTCATATGATATTGCAAGACTTTTTGATTTGCCCTCGTAAGCTCGAATTTTTCTATTTTTATTTCTAAAATTTTTTTCTTCGCTTTTCAAACATTTAACAATTTTTTCGTTGATTTGGCCGTGGCTGATGGCCGAGTGGAGGATTATTAAACGTGATATTTGGTAGAATGGCTCACGATACTTTTGTTAATGGAACTTACTTTTGGTCTCATACAAAACTTGCTTTGATCCCTCTTTGTTCGCGTCCCTAATACGTTTAGCTCAGTGGCTAAAGCGTTCCATGAACTATCTCTGGTTCTCACAACTGCAATAAATAATTAGAAATCGAGCATGTAGAAAGCGTGGCCATTCAAAAAATGCTCAAATAGTTTGCGACAGCAATTACTTGATATTAAATGTGAATGCAAGGTTTGGTGGAGCTGCGCATGATGCGTGTATTTGGCGTCGCTCAAATTTGCATCAGCAAATAGAATTAAAATATTCTATCGCCTAAGAGGCAATTCTGGTTATTGGGAGATCGTGTGCCATATCTATATTTCCTCAAGGAAATCAAATAGGAAAGATTTCTGTTACTCGCTACTTAGCTCACTTTTCTGTAATTTTTCTCCATTTTTTAAATCAATTATTCCATAAAATAAAACTTTATACATTTAATTTCAAATTGTTATTGTTGTCCTTCTCATGGGACGCGAATTGGAAATGTGCATTTCTTACTGAAAATGTTTTTCATTGTACTTTTCATATAACGATAATTGACCCCCAGAGCGAGATGTGTGAAAAACGGATGAAAAATGTAATCAAAAGAGCCATGTATACGGTCAATAAAGGTGGAACTTTGGCAGACATTGCTTTTCATGCATTATTCCAAGCAGTGAGTAAACGACCTGTAAACATTAAATCTATATATTTTCAAAAAAATAAAACCAAGTTAAAATTATTAAATTTTTTATCAGAAAGTTAAACATTTTGTTAAACCATTTTTGACAAAAAAAATTCAAACTAATAATAATAATGTAGGCCCCCTAAAATAAAAGACTCAAACAATAAAACTTAATTATCTCATGAATTATATTTATCAATGTCACGACAATCAATTTTCTTATTGTTGGCATTCATATCTTCCATCTCCCTCCCGATGAACATTTTTATCCCCTATAAATACTAACTTTAATTTTTACGTACCTAACATTACATAAAATATTGAGTTTAATATCTGAAGCAGCATTCGAAGATGCCATGACGAAAAAAAAAGAAATTTAATTTGATCTCTTAAACAAAATCAACAACCAACTTTTGCTTGGTGTATAGAGAGTTTATTGATTCGTCGGATTTTTTTATTCTTTCGCCATAGACAATGAACAGCAGAGGAAAATATTGTTTCGTAATAAAATTAAAAGGAACTTTATTTTTTGTTCTGATATTTACTCTTGAAACTGAAACAATGGCACAAGTAAAACAAAAAATAATTGAAAAAGAAAAAGCTTCAAGGGAAACACTAGAAACTTTTTAAACAAAAAAAAAAACTGATGTACTCTAAAAATATAGAAAAACTTTAACATAATTTGGTGTAATTTATAGTCGAAACGCAGTACTTTGTCACTGTACACCGTATGCGTGTTGTGCGTATATATAAAATGTAGGACGGTGGAAACTTACATAACATACAATCGAGATACGCGGGGTGTAATACAAATTTATACATCGTACAGGTGATGACTCTAAAGTGAGATTAATGTGCACTGAATTAAAAAGACGTATGTACGCAGCAGAATAATATTTAACTTGCAGAATACGCCTAATGAGGTTCAACAATAATAATAACAAAAAATTCACTGCGACAGGTTAAATCTTCAACGTAATCACGAAAACAGATTAACGTTGCGAAAATAATAAATTTTCCCCCAATCATTTTATGTTGTGCCCACCAGTCGTCTAATTTAAAATGAAAAGTTTATGGTGTTTTTCTTGTCTTTATTATCCAGTGAAAGGGCAGCGCAGCAGCAGCATCATCATCATCATGATGAGAAATAGCCAAAATATATACTTAACAGCAGCAGCAGCAGTAGCACACAAAAAATAAGTAACGTTGTGTATTATAATCGTAATAATCCAGGGATACTAAAAATAAAAGCGAAACGGGAAAACATGGAAAATTGCTTGTCATTATTTTCACTGTTTTAGAAACGTTTTTATTTGTCGATCGTTGTGCGAATGTATATTACACTATACGTATACTGATGATGTATGTTTGTGTGTTTTTCTGAGATGTCTTAAAACAAAACAAAAAATGTTATAATCTATTTTCGCTAAAAAGCTTTCGGCTGTTTTGTTTTGTGGGAATTTTCACTTTAAATAATTATTGCTCGAAGGATGGGTATGATAATTGAATGGTGAGGAGTGATAACGGTTTTTTATTTATATTTTTGATGGCACATTATGGTTTTAAATTGTAATTCATGTCGCATAATTAAGCTTTCTCATACATTACTTTTTATGATTTGGGTATCCCATAATTATTTATCTTGGTGCTAGTCGATTTACACTTGAATTTAATTTAACAATTTAGACCATTTCAAACTAATTTTTGCAGTGATGATCATGACACTTGGATTAGTCTACTTAGGGTTGATTGGCAATTAAATTAAATTTAATTTAATTATTAAATTGAGAATTCTCGTTACGGTTAGATACCTGGCCAATTTTACAAGCTTTCTGGGGCTTAAAACTGAAAACTTAATACAAACCGAATTTTTTTCAATTCAAAGTGGAAAATTTCAGAAACGCAGATGAAACATTGCAATGTCATTTTAATCATAAAAACCGAATGCAATTCTTAATGGTTTAGAAATGAAAATCGTACAAAAGCTCACTTCAGCCGAATGCGTTACGTCCTAATCGTTCGAGAAATGTTATAGTTCAATTCCAGCCAATGATTACCCCGACACAGTTTTTATTAGACAAATTTTTATTGAACATTTAGGAATCATTAGAAATTTCATATATTTCGTTGGTAAATAGCTTAAATCAATCTGTCACTTATTCGTTTGAGAAATGGAAATGAATTTCTATTTTTTGTCACAAAAACCGAGTTTTATTCCACCTAGCCATTTTATTCAATTCTAAAATTCCAAATTTCGAAAATGCACATATAACAAATTCTTCTTCAATCATAAGATTTTAAAACTCTTAACGAACTTCAAATAATTATATTTCTAAAATAATTAGAACTCTAAACTTCCACAAAATTTATATTTCTTACTATTTTAAATTTAAAACCAATAATGTATTAAACTCTCAAAATTAAGAAATTTTAAAATCTTAAATTTCTATAATTTTAAAATTTTATGTTTGGAATTTTCAAACTTTTTTTTATTGTAAATTTTAATTTTATTAAATCTATTGTTAAAATTTAAAATTCTGAACTGTTTACCTTAATTTTTTTGTAATGCCAAGTTCTTTGACTAAACAATTTATTTAGTTTAAATATTTAAATTGTTAAAATTTTTAATTCTTAATTTTAAATTAATCAATTTAGAATTTAAATCGAAATCGACCCGTTCCTCAGAATTGTGAATAATACTATCAATTAATCGTAATCAACAATAATGTATGTGATTAACACCCACCACTTCCAGGAAATTTCTGCTGAAAAAAGTAATACTTAATCCTATTTATCACTCCCCTTGTCACCGTTCAGCCTTGTAATGACTGTATCGCCCCTTCCATTCCCGTTGCACTGCCAATGATAATCTGTGTTATCACTGTGCCCACCCATGGCCATGGAAGCAACCATCGTCTCAAATACTTCAACTTTAGCCACAACAACCACTCTTATCGGTTAACTATTTCTTCGGTGTATGACCTTAACGAATTTTTGTGATATATTCTAATTTGTCCCATTCACGCCGATAACTCTCCACACGAACCTAACTCGCCACTGCTCTATACTGAAAAAAAAACGTAAGCAATATTAACGAATCAGTTTCGTTGAATTTCGATTAGAATTCGCAATTTAAATATTATTTTTTTAATATTTTTAGTCAATTTGATGAATTCAAAGCAATAATCAAAAAATAAAGAAATATTTGAGAATAAAGAAATTAAAAGGTTTTTTTCAAATTTTGTCGAATTAAATAAAATTATATTTTTAATACAATTTTGTTTAATTCGACTAAAATAGCGTAAGTGTATACGAACTTTTATGAATTTATCAAAAAAATCACGTCAGTGTGCGCTCATTATCGCATCAGCTTCGTGAGACATGCCTCAAATATCAATTTTCACATAAATTCTCATTTTGTTCTTGAGAGTGTTAAATAATAATACACAAAATCAATAGTATTACACAAGATCTGCGAAAAACAGAATGCTGAACTACATGAAGGGAGTGATGAATAACCGCTGACGTGGTTGGAGGACCACCGTGCAGGTGACATACTGAAATCAAGTCAAAACCCAAAAAGGCTTTTTTCAATTTTTTAATATAATTTTATAAATTTCAACTAAAATCTAATATGTTTAAACAATCTTTTACGAATTTATAAAAAACACGTCAATATGCGCTCATTATCCCATCAGCTTCGTTAGAGATGCCTCAAACATTTATTTTCTTTCTTCACACAAATCCTCCTTTTGTTCTTTGAATTGTTGTAATACACAAGTTCTGCGAAAAACAGTATATTGAAACTAGAGGAAGGGAGTGAAGAACGACCGCTGACATGACTGAAGGACCACCGTGCGGGTGACATACTGAAATCAAGTTAAAAATCAAAAAGGCTTTTCCAATTTTTTAATATAATTTTATTAATTTCAACTAAAATCTAATATGTTTAACAACCTTTTATGAATTTATAAGAAAAAAATCATTTCAATTTTAGCACATTATTCCATCAGCTTTATGAGCCAAGCCCTAAACATGTCTTCTCTGAATATTCAGCCAAGATGTACATTTAATAATGTAAGCACGATCTCTTCTTTGTACTTTGCAATAGTAGGGAGCGAGTGATGAACCAAAATAACTGGAGGACCACAGGTGTGGCAACACGCTAAAGTAAATTTACAAATCAAAAGGCCTTTTCAAATTTTTTAATATAATTTTATTTAATGCGGCTATAAAATGTCCTATTTTAAAATGGCCTTTTATGAGTTTATAAAATAAAAAAGAGCAACAACGAACATGGATTTACAAATTGCTTAATGCTATATAAAGCTTTGTATAATTTGTATTTGATTGTTCAATAGTTTGTTTTCGGTATTCTCTATAGAGTGGTTTAATATTTTTAAATTGGCCATTCGTATTTATTTTTAAATGCGGTTATCCAAACACTTTATGAAAATTAGGACATGCAGTCTAGAGATCTTTTGCAGCTCCATATAATAACCTGTTTCATGCTTCAGCAGCGAGCAGTTGATGCAAAATAAAAGAAAAACATAATGAGGATGACGCACATTTCTGGCTTAACTATTATGGGTTACTAGGGTACTGTTTGATGTCGTCATTTCGGTGAACTGTGCACGTTATAATGACATAATATAAAACTTTTATAGCTTTAAATATATAAGATAAACCAGATAAGATGTGGTTTCAGCTGGAAGCTAGGAACTATATCTCTATTGATCGAAGGTCAAACGTCTGCTTAGATCTTACGGTTTGTATGCATGTACTATAGTTCTGTAAAAAGTAAGGTATATGCAAAACAACTCGAGATAATTAAAGAACTCTGGAACTAAGGGCATTTAAATGATTTTCAGCTCGAACTATGCCAAGACTAACTTATGGAAAAAAATCGAGTCGTGATGTGAATTTCGTAGAAATTGCATTAAATAAAATCACACACTGAAATAAAAAAAAATTAAAAGGTGTTGTGGCCAACAACCCACATTCTTTTACCACGAATGTGTACAAAGATCTCAAATACAACACACTTAGTAGTTTAAATTTTCAAAAATCGTTATTCGTAATTATCAAATTTTTGTAGTCTTTTAATAATGTGGATGTATAAAAATTCGAACCACTGCAATTTGCAGTTGGTGCTGTCACTTGATTTTATGTATTTATCGATGTATTCTAACTTATACACTGATTGAGAAAATAGTTCGAACATGTTTGACATGACTTGTGAATTACAAAATGTTTACCCTTTAAATGCCACCATATGTTCCCGATAATCGCAACTCTCACGCTTATTTTATCCTGAATAGAAGAGATGTAACTTTTCATCTCCGTTTGGTAATAGATTTTATAGTGTTGGTTGTGTGTTGTGAATTTATGTTTACCTACCTCGGAGTAACCATTGATTATCTACTTGAAATTCTAGTCTTTTTGCGTTTCAGGCTTATTAGTTTTTAAAGACAAATTTAGGTTATAGACTGTGGAATTTGTCTTTATTTACGTCGATGTTATTGCTATTTAAAAGATAAAGGACACCAAGAGCAGCGCAGCTTCTTCAAATGAATAGGTTTGCACACTGCGGAGCGCAACAACTTGTTTTGTTTAGTGTAAGAATCAAAATGTAAAAATTATGTTGTATACGGTATTTATAGTTTGATGTGATTTATACAGATTTTCCCATAGCCTCGGAGATTCTTGACTTGGACACTTGATTACTCAATTGTAGTTGATAAGCTTTCTTACTTGAACCTCCCATCTCTTCCTGCCAGTTGATTGATATCATATCTGCCTAACCGCTGGCAATATGTAAAAAACCAAGTTACATTGAACCTCTACTGTGCTCGATTGTCATTAAAGATGTGGTAAATTGCTTTGCTTTGTGTTCACCCAATGCATCCTTTTTGCAACCTCTCTATTTGTTATGGGTTAAATACGGGAAAATGGTGAAATTGAGAGTAAAGTAGTTGACAAAATATATAGAAAGTTTTATGTAAGGATTGATTACCAGGCAATTCAGACGGCAGTTTAGATTCAATTTAATCGACAAGCTAGAAGTACAATAAGCTGTAGTTTCAGTTTTCCGGAAACTAGTTTTTTAATTGGGCCATATCCACTCTATTTTCACTAACTTCTTTCATCTTGTAGGATATGAACCTACTTTTATTCATTTTATGCTTAATTTGAAGCAAATTGTGAAAAATTATGTGAAAAACGAGCCTTTAGTTTCTTAACGTATCAGAGAAGGAGACTGTATTTATTTTTCTGGTGACTGGTGATGCTCAATATGACAGTTTCAAATTCAACTTTTAAACAGTTTAATTTATTTCGAATATATTTTTCCAATAACGAAATAGACACAAAAAGTGTAATTTATTTGGAAGAGAAGATATAAACGGCTGATGATGTTGTGGCTAATACCTAACTTTCTTTTAACTGCGCGAATGCATATATAACTCGAATACACCACTCTCGATGTTATGTTGATAATTTAATCTTCAAGTTTATTTGAATCTCTTATTTCTTTGTCGTTTTATGTAAATGCTTGCGAAATTGAGTAGACATTTTTGTGCTGGAAGTGGCAGCTTTCATGGAAGCTTTCACACCTGCAATGATGTTTAAAAGTACAGAACTGCAAACATTTTAAAACTCCACTAGACGCTGCCCTTCCAGTATACAGATTTCTATCAAATTTCGCAAGGATCTCCCAACTAATAAAAAAAATTTAATATAAATGTTCATTCCGAATAGTCAATCTGTCTGTGGCCCTATTCTGTCTTTCCCTGGGAATAGGGAATTGGGAAAAATATTTTCATAGCATTTTTATCTAAATTGTATTTTTCTGGCCTACTGAAAGAAAAATTTTAGTGCAAATATTTTCAAAACAAAATGAATTGGGAAACTTTTGTTCCACAAAATTTTTATTGGGAAAAATATTTTCCCATTTCACTTTGTTTCAAATATATTAACACCAAACATGTTCCCTCAGTAGGCCAGAAAAATACAATTTAGACAAAAATGCTATGAAAATATTTTCCCCAATTCCCTATTCCCAGGGAAAGGCATAATAGTGCTAGTCTGTTTCTCTAAACACGAAATTTCTGTTATAATTTAAAAATTTGTCTGAAATAATTTTATTTGAAAATATTTTTTTTTGTTTGTAATCTATATACATATATAAAACAAAGTCGTGTTAGTTACACCATTTATAACTCAAGAACGGCTGGACCGTTTTTATGATCTTTGTTTTGTTGGATTTGTCTTCGCTCCGAATAGCATAATATCTTTTTAAACGTCGGAAAAATTCACCAAAAAAAATTTATCAAGAAAATTCATTGTCTCATACATTTAGTATGGAATAGCTTTTATGATGATATCTAAAGAATGGATTCACTGATTTCGATGATTTTTTTTATTTTGTTCGTCTCAATACAGTGGTGGTTTAGAAAAAAAAGAAAAGTCGGAAAAACTCAAAAGAAAAACCCCAAAAATCTAATAAAACACCTTTTCTTAAAGGTTTTTTATTAGATTTTTGGGGGTTTTTTTTTAAAGGTTTTTTATTAGATTTGTGGGGTTTCACGGTACTGGATTCGAATCCGACTGGAGGCTGCACGCAAATTTGTATTTTATTTTTTTTTTTTCAATCTTTTTATTTTATCTACTTAGCTATATAATTCATGGCGGAAATGGTGTATTATTTTTCTTCGATGCGCCCGGTGGAACTGGGAAGGCATTCCTCATGTCATTGATTTTGGCCACTGTTTGTGCGAGATTCGATATTGCTGTAGCAGTTGCTTAGCGTTGAAATTGCCGTTAAACCTTCAATCGGCTGAAAATCCGACTTGCAAGATTGTGGAACACTCAGCAATGACGAAAGTTTTGGTAGCAAGTGAAATCGTCATCGATTATGAATGTACAATGGCGCACAAAGTCTACGCAATGACTCAAGATGTTTTGGAGGCGCAATGAATCAACTGTCTGACGATTCCCTTCAAAAAATACCAGTGATTCAAAGATCGACCGCTGTCGATGTAATAAACGCTTGCCTCAAATCATCGACTCTGCGTGGCTCTATGTGATGAAACTTCAGCTGACGACAAATATGCGAGTTGCATTGTTTAATCATAGACAACTTAAAAGAGATATCTCATCCTATATAAACGTAAAAATTTAAATTGCGAGTTCATTTTCTGTAAATAGCCGCAAACAACCAAAAATATTTTTTTTTTAATACAAGATACAACGATGACATTGGAATTATCAGAAATATATTTTGTTTTCATTTTTTAGCTCGAACAAAAAATTTAATTTGATTGTCTATGGTTAAACGATGCATCTGCCGAAGATTTATCCAAGCAATTGCTAACTATCTGTAATGGCTGTGTTCCGGTCGACGAATCAAACGAAATAATTTCGTTTCCTCAGAACTTTTGCAATTTTGTCTCAACGAAGGACGAGCTCATAAACAAAGTGTTCATAAAAATCACAATTGGGTGAGTGAACGTGGTGGATCACTTAAATTTCACAATTCAAAATCTAATCGTCGGTCCACTTCATTCCTTCAAATCTATCGACTATGTGGCAAACAAAGACGAAGCAACCAACTATCCAACTGAATTTTTAAACTCATTGGATCTGACTGGCTTGCCACCATAAAATTTACAAGTGAAAGTTGGTGCGGTAATCATCATGCTACGAAACCTAAATCAACCAAAACTATGTAAAGGAACGCGTTTGGCTTTGAGAAAACTCAAGGAAAGTTCAAAGGTGAGGAAGTTCTCATTACGAGAATTCTGATGATCCCAACCGATATGCCATTCGAGTTTAAACGAATTCAATTTCCGATTTGTCTTGCATTCGCCATGACGATCAACAAATGACAAGGCCCATCCTGAGTGTTTGTGGCCTGAATCTAGAAAATGAATGTTTCTCTCACGGCCAATTGTACGTAGCATGTTCACGTATCGGCAAACCATCCGCTTTGTTCGTTCTCGCCCCTGACAATAAAACAAAAAATGTCGTATATCACAAGATGCTTTACTGAAGGGAATCGACCCCATATTGCAACCCACCCAGCAAATAGTTTAAAAGAAAGAAGTGCGACAACGCTAGTTTGATTCAAGTTAATAAAACGAAAGCCTTGCTGCCACTTGAATTACATTCATTTCAATGTAACTAAAATATATTTCATTTAGGTTGAATTTAATTAATTTGGAGTATTCATTTAATCCGCCCCGGAGGTCTCAAAATTGCACGGCTGGTTTAGGATCAATGAATTAATCACTCATTATCCGAAATGAAAATATGATTATGAAACCACATTTGAGGCGGCCAAATCCCTAGATGGGATATAGTGCCAGAGAGAGAGAGAGAGAGAAATTCATTTTATCTTAATAAAAAACTCAATTTAATTCAGCTATAATATCTTTAAACAATTTATTGATTTTGAGGCGGTACGTGGATCGCCGGGTTAGCTAGTAGTTAATATCTAAAAGACGTTGCTACTTTCGGTTGATCAATTTCGGCCAAATATCCCAGAGATCTCTCAATTTATTGAAAAAGCCTAGGTATGAAGTTTCACCCTGATCAGTTAACCCATTTGAGCTGTAGAGAGGACACAAACATTTAGTTAAAAGATTTGAGATACAATTTTCATGATTATTATAAACTAGCTGACCCGGCGAACTTCGTACCGCCTCAAAATCAATAAATGTTGTTTAAAGTTATTATTATAGCTTAATTAAGGTTTTGGAATACTCCAAATTAATTAAATTCAATCAAAATGAAATATATTTTAATTACATTGAAATGAATGTAATTTACGTGGCAGCAAGGCTTTCGTTTTATTGAATTGATTCGAAATGATTCGCGTAGCATTGTTGCACTACTTCCTTTTAAACTATTTCTTTAGTAGGTTGCAATAGGGTCGATTCCCTTCAGTAAAAAATCTTCTGATATACGACATTTTTTGTTTTATTGTCAGGGGCGAGAACGAACAAAGCGGATCGTTTGCCGATACGTGAACATGCTATGTACAATTGGCCGTGAGAGAAACATTCATTTTCTAGATTCAGGCCACAAACACTCAAGTATGGGCCTTGTGATTTGTTGATCGTCATGGCGAATGCAAGACGAATCGGAAATTGAATTCGTTTAAACTCGAATGGCATATCGGTTGGGATCATCAGAATTCTCGGAATGAGAACTTCCTCACCTTTGAACATTCATTGAGATTTCTCAAAATAAAACGCGTTCCGTTATATAGTTTTGGTTGATTCAGGTTTCGTAGCATGATGATTACCGGCAACACACCAACTTTCAGTTGTACATTGTGCGGGGGCAAGCCAGCCAGATCCAATGAGTTTAAAAATTCAGTTGGACAGTTGGTTGATTCGTCTTTGTTTGTCACACAGTCGATAGATTTGAAGGAATGAAGTGGACCGACGATTAGATTTTGAATTGTGAAATTTAAGTGATCCCCATTTTTGTTCTTTGCCGCAAGAATTACTCGTTCACTCACCCAATTGTGATTTTTGTGGTTAGTAATATTGTTCGGGAACACTTTGTTGATGAGCTCGTCCTTCGTTGAGACAAAATTGCAAAAGTTCTGAGGAAACGAAAACAATCTGTTCGATTCGTCGACCGGAACACGGCCATTACCGATAGTCAGCAATTGCTTGGAGAAATCTTCGGCAGATGGATCGTTTAACCACAGACAATCAAATTAAATTTTTCGTTCGAGCTAAAAAATGAAAACAAAATATATTTCTGACAATTCCAATGTCATCGTTGTATCTGTCATTTTTCGTTAAACTGCGTATACGTTTACGCAAAAAAACAAAATATTTTTGGTTGTTTGCGGTTATTTACAGAAAATGAACTCGCAGTTTAAATTTTTACGTTTACATAGAATGAAATATCTCTGTTAGGTTATCTCTGGTTTAACAATGCAACTCGCATGTTTGTTTGCTAAAGTTTTATCAAATAGTGCCACGCAGAGTCGATGATTTGAGTAAGCGTTTAGTTCATCGACAGCGGTCAATCTTGGAATCACTGGTATTTTTTGACGGAAATCGCCGGACAGTTGAATCATTGCGCCTCCAAAACATCTTGAGTCATTGCGTAGATATTTCATAGTTCGATTGAATGCTTCAAATGCGCCATTGACAATTCATAATCGATGATGATTTTACTGCTACCAAAACTTTCGCCATTGCTGAATGTTTCGCAATGTTGTAAGTCGGGTTTTCAGCCGATTGAAGGTCTAACGACAATTTCAACACTGAGCAACTGTTACAGCAATATTGGATCTCGCACGAACAGTGGCCAAAATCAATGATATGAGGAATGCCTTGCCAGTTCCACCGGGCGCATCGATGAAAAATAATCCACCATTTCCATCATGAATTATAAGCTAAGTAGATAAAATAAAAAAAATTGGAAAAAAATAAAATAGCAATGTAGATGCAGCCTCCAGTCGGATTCGTATCCAGTACCTTGCAGTCCAAGCGCCGAAGCTTTAACCACTGCACCACTCGTCACATACAAACTACACCTACAAAATTCATATAAAAAAAAAGATTTTTTTATTAGATTTTTGGGGCTTCCCTTTTGAGTTTTTCCGACTTTTCTTTTTTCCTAAACCACCACTGTATTGAGACGAACAAAATAAAAAAAACAAAATGTACTAAATATATGAGAAAATGAATTTTCTTGATAACTTTTTTTTTGGTGAATTTTTCCGATGTTTTAATAGTTATTATGCTATTCGGAACGGAGTCAAATCCAACAAAACAAAAATCATAAAAATCGGTCCAGCCGTTCTTGAGTTATAAATGGTGTAACTAACACGACTTTGTTTTATTCATATAGATAAAAACAGTTGTTTTTAAAAATTCGACCTCTCCGCTTAAATTTTGGAAAATTGATCTGAAGTGATATTGTTGTAAATTTAATTTAGAATATTTTAGTTCATGGGCGATTTTCTCATAATTAGGATAATTTTCGATATATTTGCAAAATACGAGGAGGCTCCTATGTGAAAAATAAAGTTACCAGCAAGTTTTTTGGTAGCTCCGATTATCGCAAAATACTCGTACTTCAGAGATTTAAATAAATAATTTGTAAAACCTCTTTCGCTTACTATAGACCTTTCATAAAATCATACTGACCAAGGTTATCGTGAATCCCATTAGGTTTTGAAATGGTTTGCAAGGTCGATAGACCTAACCTCTCAGAAAACATAAATACCTAGGTGATTAACATATTAAATCTCAAAATATTAAATTATCTAATAAAAGTCTTTATTTTAAGGTTAGTGATGTGCATGGCACTAATGAACTCTCTTAAAATAGTTTAACACTAAAAAAATTGATTTAAAAATTTTGAAAATTCGTCTACATGTCATTTTCTTAAATTTTTTGGACATATAATCGCAAGAATTAGTTAGGCCAAAATTTACCATTGACTTCGAAAAATTTTGGAAAAGAGAAAATATGAACTGGAAAAGTATTTCTAATAAATTTATACGTTTCCTACGAATTGTCTACACACTCTGGCAACTATCGATATTGCCTACAAAAATTAATTGTTTTCACTATTTTCACCATCAAAATGCAGATAATCCCAAAATAATTGTAGTCGCATAACAGTATTTTTGGCCGACTTTACAAAACTTGCCAATTTAGCTAAACCCATAAAAAGGACATTACAAAATAGTATTTTATAGTTATAGGCTAATAATAATTTTATTAAAGTTATCCGACTCGCTCCAGCCGAAAAATGTCGATAACGCAGATTCGACTGTAACAATAAAAATTACCAGCTGAAAAATGTCGATAATGCAGATCCAAAACAACTTATATTTTTCGCCTGTTAAAATTGGATACTGATAAAGTTAGCCGAAATTTTTCAGCCGAAAGATAATGCAGATACTGTCTTGAATACAGCAAAAATCAGTGATGAGCTTAAGAATTTACGAATTTAGCATCGGGTTACATCATTCGGGTGAAGGGAAAATCATTTCAGTTTATAGGAATTTAAAAATCGATAGGAGTGAGAGTATAAAGAGAGTTTAACAAATAGTCAAGACACTATCTGCATTATCTTTAGGCTGGCAACTTTCGACTAACTTTAACAAGGTTAAAATTGGTAGATTCGTATAGCCAGGCGAAAAATATCGATAAAGTAGACACACACTTTTGGTGTTAAATAGTAATTTAATTTATTTATTTTTAAGTATATTATTCAAAGTTAAACTTTTTTATTAAATGCTTTAAAACTATAATAAAAAAAACTATTTTAATACTGAGAAAATTCAATGGCATATAGTGTATGAAGCAAAACTTCAAAAATTTTAGGTCAATTTCCCTCACAGCCCGAACATTTCTATAAATAGTTCGGACACACGAAACTTGAAAATTTCTTAAAATTGACCGTTTAAAGTGTCGTGGCTGAAAATAGATTCAAATGCAAAGCCTTATTGATGCTCACACTTAGAAAAAACTTCAGTTCGATTTCCATTTTGGAAGTCCGGGAAAACTCAATTGAATATATCGCACAAACAAAATTCAAAAATTTAAAGTGTCGTGGCTGGAAATAAATTCAAATGAAAGGTCTTACTAATGCTTTCATCTGGAAAAAATTTGAAGCGAATTTTCATGTTGGAATTCCGAAAAAACTCAATATATCGCACACACAAATTTCGAATTTTTTTAAAAATTGACCGTTTAAAGTATCATCCCTGGAAATAGATTCAAGCGAAAGGTCTAAAAAAGTTATTTTTCGACGTAAAATTTGTATTTGCATTAGCGATATTATTCGGCTTTCATGACCTAAAATTAATCCAGGTGTGAGCATCAATTCAATTGAGTTTTCCTGGACCTGACGTTTTCAAATGATAATATTATTAGACCACACTTCATTTAAAATATTCTCTAAACATCTAACTATAAATGCATTTCTCGTCTTACTTCTCCAAACATCTAATACAGCACTTAAAGAAATTTGGTTGGTTTGGTGTAATACATTTAATTGTTTCGAATGAAAATTTTTTATTTCAAATTTTTAGTTGGTTTTTAGAAACAACAAAATAAAATTTTCTAATATAATTAATTACTTTCCACCATAAAATGTGTATCTGCATTATTGGCATTTTTGCGGCTGGGATGTTACCGACAAAAATCGGCTTTCATTTTCGTTTGCTTAGTTTGAATCTGTATTATCGGCATTTTTCGGCTGGAGTCAGCTAACTTTAATAGGGTCTAATAATAGGCCAATTTTTTTTTTGTTTTAGTCCGAAGCACTATCTGCTATTTCGTGGTTTATTTTTCCGTCTTACTTTACACATCATTTGCCAAATCGAAGACGTACGGCTATAGCACCGATTTAAAACTATCTGCACATTGCATAGCTCCATGCCAGTCTATACTGCCATGGAAGATAGGTAAGCCCATGAGTTCGACCGGGGGTTATAGATGTGTTCCATTTCATCACAGACCGTAATCTATAGATGAAAATCCCCTTTGTATCCTGTCCCTATCTCAATTCGAATCCGGTATCATCCGATCCAAACGCCATAGCTTTAACCACTGTGCTATTTGGTCGGTAGGCTAATTAAATGCCATATTTTTTTTTTAATTTTGCTCGTTCTAAAAAAGAGATAAGGCTTTATCACTTTAAAGCTAAGACAACTCAAATCGAAAATCGATATATACAAATGTTTAGACACATTATGGCTAATCAAATGACCCATTAAAATAGTTTGGGCCCCAATCGTTCATGATCCATTTAAACCCATATTCTGCTTACTTTGGAGTGATAAAGCCTCATGCTTTCTCTAGAACTAGCAGAATAAAAAAAATTAAATAGTACATTAATTAGCCAAAATTAACCTTTAATTTTCCAATTATTTTTCCAAATCTTATTATTTATAACAGACCGATTTAGAAAATATAAATTTTAAGAGCCTTAGGTACCTTTCTTAGAGCTCCAGTTAATTCTACCTTTTTTACTTTAGTTCTTATTCCAAAAAAAAAATGAGATCCTTCCATTTTATAAACCTAATTCTTACCATAACGTTAATATTAACCGAAACTACGCACTGATTTACAAGATTCACTAATCCAAGTTTCGGTCATCTTTAACATTAAATTATATAAAAGACAACATACAAAATTAAATTTTAATAACCAACAATTACTTAAAAATGATGACGGGTATACATTGCATGCGCGTATAATCATAATGGAGATGTGAACTGAATTGAAAAATTAAATATTTTTTTTTTTCAACAAAACCCACTAATTAATTTTTAATATAGAATTAAAACGAATCAGTCGAGGTAAAACAAACCGAATTAAATAACAATTTTAGAGCATAAATGCCCGCCAGTATCCTTCCATCAGGGTTACCGCATTTCAACGTATACGTTATTTGAGTAATTTACAGATACATACATGTATTATAAATCATTGCATTGCATTATTTTCCAAAATTACAAAATTTAATTTCATACATAATATAAATATGTGTACCATTTAGGGTGGAACCAACAACATGCCAATAAATAAACATTATATGTAAACTCGCTTAATAAAAACGTATAATGTAACACATGCCTGCTTGCACGCCTTCTGTGTGCGATGCTTGGTATCGAAGGAAAAAAAATATTAAATTTATGCTCGCGTACAAAAATCTAAATCTAATTTTTAAAATCAAAAAATTTTTTTTTTGAATTACGGCGTGACAAAGTAAATATCAGGCCGTACAATAAATCTGCAAGCAGCCGATTGTGCTTGAAAGTTCAAAGAAATCGTTATTTTGTCTAGAATCAAATATTTATTAAATGCCACTTGATTTTTATATGACGATCATACAAACCATATAAACTTGTTGCTTATCATGTTGTCGACATCAATATAATACTCATATGTAAATACGTGTACAAAGGTATATGGGTAAATACATATACATATAGGTTCAAGGTGTAAAACTATTGAAATTTTATAACAAATGACAAAGAATTGGTGGAAAATGAACCATCCTATGTGTTCTTGTATGTAAATTTGATTTATAAATTTTACATTTTTCGACGGGATTGGCGAAAATTCAATTCAATTAAATAATTACTTGGTTTTACAACCGAGCTGTAAATAAAATATAAAAAATTGTTACTCAGAAACAATCATCAACTTGCAATGATATCAAATGTCTTACAAAAAAATTTCAGTTTTTTACCATTTGAAACTCGATATATTCAAGTTTAAAATGTTTGCAAATTCAGATGATTTGAATTGAAACAGTTTTGACCCAAAAATAATTATATATTGTAATTCAATTACATATTATAGAGATGGTTTTTGTTGCAAGTTGCTTGCAAAAGAATGTTGGCATTTATAGCATAGCGAATCAAAAGGTCAGAATGAAATTTAGTTTTTCTGTAAGAATCGCAACTATTTTGGGTGAGGAATACATGGTTCTGAGTTCTTTCTAAGCGATTATGTAGTATATATAGATACAATCACTTAGTCGCAACCAACACATAGAAATCTGGACCAGGAGTTTTTAAACCATTCATTCATTGCTTGGCAATGATGATTTTGAACCAGCTTCATCTTCAATTGAGCATTTATGTGTAAAAACTGTATGATAAATCTAACATTTCCCCTCGTTCTGGAACTGAAGTGTGTGCAAAATATGAATACATTTAAGGGTCACAATGATGTCATTTTAATCCTGTGGAAATTCGATTCGACATCAAATTTTCAAAAAATGATTATTTTGCATCTAAAATACTTTTGAAAGTATAGGAGTACATAGTAAATTATAAGTTACTAAATCCTAAAGAAAACGCTATTATGTTTGCCCAGTTTTTTTCAATCTGTCTACAAGCCAAAAACATCCACGACTTCAAACACCAGCTGAAATTAAATTGTAATAACTCTGTAATAATTTCTATTTCAATCATCAACTATGTCGATTTAAAGAACGCAATTAGTGAAATTGTGGATGGTCCAGATGGAATTCCAGCGTTTATTAAAAAATTAAATTCATGCTAATCAATTTATCCACTTAAGTTACCCTAGAATTTGTTACTGTGTAGAGGATTATTCCTCAGTGGATAAAAAACCTAGAAAACTACTCAGCGTTTCAAATCAGGGAAAATCGGCGAAATTTCATGCTACTGAGGAATAGCTATATCACATCAATGATACCGAAGTTATTTGAAATTCTTTGGTGTGAAAGTTTCAAAAACGTAATTCCACAATATCTGTCCGATTTCTACATCAGTGCCTTGCCTGGTAAATTTATAATGGCAAATTTAGTTGAGCATACAAGTAGTTTTCTTAAATCCATTGAACAATGTCAGCATGTGAACATAATTTACATGGATAAGCATGGTAAAGCATTTGTCTCCATCAAACTGCTTTGACTTCTTTGCGGATTTTATCAATTGGTTTTTTTTTCATACCTAGATTACAATATATTGATTTTGGAGAACATAGATGAAATACAATAAAAGGCTCTTCTAGAAGAAGTACTACAAGTTTCGCATGTGCGTCCCTGGAAATTTCTTGTATTTAGCGATGGAATAACTAATGTCGTTTTATCTCTTCTTTCCTTCTATTTGGAGGTGACTTAAAAATTGCAAAATCACAAGATTCATTTTATACATTTTAAAATACATTAAATGCACTCTATACATTTAATACATTCTATGCAATCTATAATGTAATTTACATTTCATACATTTTATATATTTTATATATTTTATAAATTTTACATATTTAATATATTTTATATATTTTATTTATTTTATATATTTTATCTATTTTATTTATTTTATATATTTTATATATTTTATATAATTATTTATATTTTATACATTTCCTACATATTATACATGTAATTCATTCTATACAATCTATGCATTCTTTACATTATTTACATTTCATACATTTCCTTCATATTATACATTTTATACATTTCATACATTTCAATTTTCATACAATCTTTACTTTCTATAAATTATATATGTTATGGTTAAAGTGTATAATCCGGTGATTATACATAATTACCGGTCATTATATATTATTACCAGTGCGCTTGATAAATTTGTGAAATATCAATGATTTTCCTTTAATTTTACATTCAAACCGGTTATTATATATAATTACTAAACCACTTTGGTCAAAGTGAATAATATGAAAGTTTTTTAACTTATTTAATTATAAATAAAATTTGACACTTGAAAACTTTAATTGATTCTGGAAAACCCAGGTTTGGGGTGTCCCATCTTCTAAGGCATACAACCAATTAAAATTATATTAAAAAAAAAATATTTACAAAATTTGATGTTTTAATATTTGTGGCACTATCAGAAGAAGCGATAAGAGCGATAAAAACTCTTTGATCTGTGTCTGCAAGGTTGACTAAGCAATTTTCTTTATATATATAATTCTTCTGTACATGTGTATGTAATTGAACTCCTCCTAAACGGCTGAACCGATTTTAATGAAATTTTGGATGCGTGTTTGAGTGGGTCCCTGGATGGTTTAGAATTACAATTGGACCCGGTAGGTGGCACTGCAATCGGGTTCTAGGATTTTTTTTTTTTTTGTTTTTTGACGAAATATTTTTTTTATGTTTTCTTGTATTTCTTACATATCAGAATATATAACCGCCAAAATTTCATCACCCCCACATCCTAAAAATTGTCTGTACGGTTGTTTGTGACTGAACTCCGCCTAAACGGCTGGAGTGATTTTATGGAATTTTGTGTGTGTTTTAGTGGGTCCCTGGATGGTTTAGATTTACAATTGGTAAACCTTACCCGGTAAGAAGCACTGCGATTTGGATCAAAGAAATGTTTTTTTTTGTTTTTTGACGAATTTTTTTTTTTGTATTTCTTACATATCAGAACATATAATCCCAAAATTCTACCACCCCACCACCCCCAAATCTTTATAGATATAATTTTTATGTACGATTTTTTGTAATTGAACTCCTACTAAACGGCTGAACCGATTATATTTAAATTTAGTGTGTGTGGATTTGAGTGGATCCCTGAATTGTTTAAATTTGAAATTAGACTCGGTAGATGGCACTGCAATCGGGTTCTAGGAACATTTTTTTTCGATTTATAACGAAATTTTTTTTAATTGTTTTTTGTATTTCTTGCACGGAAAAAAAAACTGGTTACAACGAAAAAAAAAACTGAATGATTCAAGAAAAATGAGCACTTGATTTTCAGCTAAGATAACTATTTCATAATGCAAACTTTCAATTTCTTCATTTGATGTTTTTATTTAAATATTGAAATAATAATTTTTTTATTGTTGAAAGAAATTGAATTTCTTAAAGCAAGGAAATATTATTTTGTAGAACAAATCGCTTTTCTAAGTTTTTAATATCTATTTCTTCATTAAAGATACCAAATTCTTGTTTTAAGGTGGCCGTATCTCAAAATACAATAAATTGAGGCTTGAATTAAGAAATTTTACATATTATTGTATGATCTGCATTTCTTTAGTTAAGAGTCATTTTCTTATAATTAAAATGAATTTTCTGTCAGAAAACATTTTTTTTCGTGATAAAAGAACCCATTTATAAATTGTACAGAAGGAATTGCTTAAATACTTCAAACTCCTTTCTTGGAAAAGCTTTTGAATTTCTGAAAGCCGTAAAAGTATTTCTTGTTTCCAGCTATTTTTCCTGTTTATTGGAGCAACATTAAATATAATTTCCAAAATAATAACAATAGAATTTAATTAAATATTTTTTATTTTAATTTATTATATGAAATATAAAGATGCGGTTTAATATTAATTAGCTATGTCATACAAATTACAATAATAAATACAATAATAAAATACTAATTTAATTTAACAGAAGACATAATTGGCTTCAATATATTTACGCTATGATTTATCAAGAAAACTTTACAACTAGTTTTACAATATCAACAATAATGAAAAGTTTAATATTTTGATAGCTTAACTCACACATATTTTAACATGCAGCAACAAATAAACGTCGATAAGTTTTGAAAAAATTAACATTTAAATTAACAGCTAAACATTAGTTTTTTGTTTACAGTCGTACCTGTAGTTTCTGCAGTAATGATTTTTTTTTTGATTTTTTTGCATTAAGATTACTATTTTTAACTTTATTTTTCAAATATACTATTTTCCGGAGCTTACATTAGTGACTTCAATGCTTGTTGTATAAAAAGCCTGCTCGCTTACCCGCCCTATAATACAATTCCTGAAAATAAGACAATAATTAGCAAAGATTTTTATATATAACTCATTGTTAGTTACCTTCTTTTCTCCAGGAATAAATGCTCGATATCACTAGCAATTGTTTTTAATAAATCAGCAGATACAGGGTTTTTGAACAATAAATCCTCAACTGTAGATACTAGTAGATTGCGGGTCCTTCCATCGAGCTGTGGTCGATTTGCTGCATTAAAATGTTTAAGATTTTAAACCCTTTGGTTGAGTCGAGAAACTGGTCAAAGCCGGTGATGACATTTTTCCACTTGAAGAAGAAGAAGGGGCTGGTTTATGCTGTGTCCTGATCCAGTCATATAACGATGAATTTACAGAACCAGTTCCTGTTGCTATTTAAATTTAGAATTTTCGTCAGCAATTTCTCTGATTAAAACAATTTAAATAAAACCCTAAAATCATTATGCCCAAATTACTCACACAAAATACACAAAAGAGAGCGATCACTTGTTAATTTAAATTATATATATGTAATATATATATGTATATATAACTTACATTTAATTACTTAGCTTCACCTTAATTATTTTTCAACACCACTAAAAAATATTTTATTTCACAATCACAAAAAACACGTTGTTTCTATTAAACTGTTCAAGAGATAATAAATATTACTTATTTGATTTATATTTCTCAAATATTTCATCGTTTTCTTGATTTAAAAATTATAGAGTGTACATTGAAAAATCCTTTTGTATAATTAAAAGTATTCTCTCAGGATGAGACATACATATTAAACCAAGAAATATTATGTTGAAGTTTAAAAAATTACTTTTTTGTGATAAGAAAAACTTTTCTCGAAGTAACATAGCAAATTGTATTGAATTATTGAAATTTTTATCTTCATTAAAAAAAAACTTGAAATGAGTAAAGATTCATTATTTCTTCAATCAAGATAACTTTTAGAAATTCTAGAATTCATTAGTTTATCAGAAAGAGAAATAATTTTTTTATTATCAAGAAACGTTTTCAATTTTAAAATGTTGTATTTTAATAAAATTTATGTTTTTGTTTTAAGAAAATATTAAATTTCTCGTTTTAAGAAAAGGAAAGATTAAATTAAAAGTATTTCTCTTCAAAGTAAATTTTTTCTCTTATTATAAAGAATTTATAGCAACGATAAATACAAGAAAAATAATTCTCAAGATGGAATTTAATTTTAAAACTTCAGTCAAGAAATAATTCTCTTCGTAAGAAAACTATTTTTATAACTAGAAAAACTGGTATCGATATAGAAATTTGGTTTTTAAAGTAAGCAAAAATATTTTTTTTTAAATAAAGAAAAATATTTCTTTAAGATAGTATGCTTATTTTTTTCCGTGTGCATATCAGAACATATAACCCCCAAAATTTCACTACCTCCACCACTCCCAATCTTTATATATATAATTCTTCTGTACGTGTTTACCTAATTGAACTACTACTAAACGGCTGGACTGATTCTATTGAAATTTCGTGTGTTTGAGTGGGTTCCTGGATGGTTTAGATTAACAACAGGACCTTAGGTTGCACTGCGATCGGATTCTAAAATTTTATTTTTTTTTTAATTTTTTTAAGATTTTTCACAGAACATATAACCCCAAATCTTCACCACCTTGCAATCTTTATATATTTATATAATTCTTCTGTACGCGTAAGTATGTAATTGAACTCCTACTAAACGGCGAACATTTGCGTGCATATTGAGTGTATTATTCAAATAAATTAGCTTCGCATTGTTTTGACATTTCAATTTCTGTTCGCTTTCTTTCTGATATTTCATTCACATTTCCGTACATATTAGTGCTTGACTGAAAAAAAATTTTGGTTAATTTTTGGTTAATAACCGTTTTTGAGACAACAATTAGCTAATTATTGAAAAATCAAACAGGAAAAATATACAATTTGTGGGAAGGTGAGCTATAATTAACAAAGAATTATTTCGCACTGTATGGTATTTACGCTTCTAAGATGGGCAATTTAGCAAATCGTTACCCATATTGTAACTACCATTTTATTGATTTTGAGATATTCCGTTATAAAATAGAAATTACCAAGACAGATTAAATTTATTAGTTCAAAATACAATCTATTTTAGTCAATATATTTATTTATAATAAAAAATTAATTCAAATATATATATTTCATTATATAATTTATCAATTTCTGGCATGTATAACAACATTGAATGTTAATCTTTTTTATTTTCCAGTGGCATTTTGTATTTGAACTGGCAAACATTTATCTTGACCAAATTAATGAAGAAGTTTTCTTGGTATTCTCTCGAACATAGGGTTTAAATAATTCACTGGTTTCCATATCCAACTCAATATTTCCAAATTGTCTACTATATTTTATTACGTAAGGAAATGGAGGAAAATTCATTCCAATTGATGCGGCATCAATTTGAATGAATTTTCGGCAAATAGGTCATAGTGTTTGAACATTTTTTGCAATTTGGATGATTTGTTGCAGGCTCTAGCTGTCGCGGTAGAATCTTTTGAGTTAAATCGATTAATTGATCATCATAGTGAGAATTAGTCAAGGCCACAACAATTAGTTCGTTGTATTTTGCAGAAAAACGCCCAAAAGGCATACAAAATTAGAAAACAAGTTCGAACAAATATTTTTGAAGACACATCAGACTGCACATGCAATATTTTAGATGTTGCTTACCCGATTCTTGAAAGTTTTCCTAGTGCTTCTCAAGAACTTCATTGTCCAAATTGCAAACATTCCTAATCTAGTAAGAGAGGATCTATATTTGTAAACATGTGCAAGCTAAATGACCTCGGCTTTTCCAATTTAAGCCAATGTATTGATTTAAATACTATTGAAAAGTGCAAAAAACGTTCAAATACTATGAACAGAATGATTCAATAAATTATTTCTACCAGTATTCTGATGATTCAGAAACATGAAAACACTATCCATTTCGTCTAGACATTTCTGAGTTTGGAGCTAGAAAACTCCAAATTTACTAAAGTTCATAATAATTCGTAATACGCAAGTGGTAGAATGATTCAATAAATTATTTCTACCAGTATTCCCCATAATATCGTATAATGAGATTTTGTGGTCGTGTTGTCTAATGATTCAGAAGCCTGAAACCACTACCCATTTGGCTTATTGTATTTTGAGATCGGCGCCACTATGTATCAAATTAACAGAAGTTTGTCTTAATTTGCATCTGATAGAATAGGAAAATATATGGGCCAATTTGTTATTTGATTCGTAGTTGAACAGTTGAATTTATCGTCAATTTGTTCATCTTCATTTTCATTTGTATTAAAGTTGTGAGTTTCGGAGTTTCATGAAGGTTGTGCCTGGATATAGAATGCCCGCAATCCTAACGTCAAAAATTATCAAATAATTAGGATATTACGTTATATTTTGAAAAAATAACAAATAAAAAAAATTTCCTGAACAATTTAACTTCCCCTCCTATAACTGTTGATAAACAATCCTACATTTAAAAATTTCTAAATTTACCTGATTTTCTCGATGTATACGTAAAGTAGAATTACGCCAATATTATTATTATAGTTTTAAACTTTCATATTTAACACTTTAACCAAAGGGGTTTGGTAATTATATATAATCACTTGTATTTAGCTTTTACCATTTTGCGTCATGTTGCATGATTGATGTTGCATATCTTTGCGTCTTATTGAACTTTATTGTGTGATGTTGCACCATGTTGCATCATGTTGTTTGAGATATTGCACCATGTTACACCTCGTATACCATGGTGAGTCATGTTGCGTTCAGTTGTTTCTTGTGTTTTTCGTTAACTAGATATCTGTTACTGCGTTACAGTCACATTAGATGGTTGCACTAATTGCGTTCTTTTGAAAATATTGGTTGTTATGAGTAACGATATTGGTTTGAAGCATTCGCCATCTAATTAATGTTTCAGCTTTGATCTCTTGTTACATTTTGATCCTCTTCAAATGATTTTGATGTCATCTGGTGAGGTGCGTGTCTCTTTTTTTATTTATTTAGCATGTGAGATAGAATAGTGAGAGATATTTAACTTTTGAACTTTTGAAAAAGGAATAAAAATATAAACTTAAAATTAGAATCTGGACAGTCTGAAATGTCAAACACTGAATAAATTAGCCACGTCGAGCTTCACACCCTTAAGTATCTAGAAAGGACGTGGTTGTATACGAGGGCGGCCTTCTTTTATTTTTTAGCACTCTGATGAAAGAAGAAATTATAGTATTGAATTATTAGGGAACCCCTAAAACAAGTTGGTTGTTAGAACCCCAGTTTAGATTTTTTTTAAATATAAATGGTTAATATATCTACTATGCGGTGAGGACGATCGTTTTTACTACAATTTTCGAAGTCAGATGCTCCACCTATTTCAGATTATAGACGACAGAACAGATTTAACACTAACAGGCGCAAATAAAAGCCGAATGACATATTTGCAGGATTTTACTTTGATTTACTTAGTCTGGCCATGCCTGCAAAACACCTTTATCAAACATTAAATTAATGGATTTGATGCGAAAAAAAACAAGCGTGGAGGGTTAAAAGTTAATTCTGCAGGACGTGATTTCAAGAGTGTGTCTGACCTTGAAAATGCTCACCTAATTTTTTAACTCCTATTAAATACTGGACACAGCTTCTGTTTAGTTTGTGAGGTCCTGGACCTAGATTCTGATCAAGTGACAAATGACATTTTTTTGTGACATTGTACTAAAATTTCTGCTACAATTGTGTGACAAATACTTGTGAGAACTAAATCGCGATTAGCATGCTGTGCATTTTTCAAAATGTCACAAAAAATAAGCTGACAATTTTAATAGTATTGTCATTGTTTTTTAATATCGTGACTTATAAGTTTTCATACAAAATATGTGTGAGTATTTATAATTTCGAAAACCTTATAATATACCTGATATAACTTAAAAATGCATCTGCTGTAAACTGCTGTAAATGTCATAAATCATTTTATCCGAATTGTATTTAAATTTTCAGTGACTTCAATTTGTACCAATAAGCAAATATCAGGAAAAATGGTCATTTTATCGGAATCTACCCCCTGGAGTGTTACAAGATCATTGTTTTACAGGTAATGGTTTTTAGAGAGCAACGCAAATCCGAAAATGAAAAATCTTGATCCTCATTTTCTATTGTCTCATATTTTCAGCCCACAGGAGCGAGCGTCTCAGACAAAAAAAAATCATTTTTCTCAACAACGTTAATATTAAAATATTCAAACTACCAGAGACCATTGGGCCACACGCTTTTTCCTTATTATTATAGTTACAGAACACGTATCTAGCAAACTCTAATCTATTTCAAAAAATGGAAACGCTTTTTTATTAGTTCGGAATAACAACGTTATGGATTTGGAGTTTGATGGGCGTCAGACCTTATAAGGTTTCGATTTTTGAAATTATTTGCCATCAAACCCTTATTCCTTTTCGAGGTGAAAGAACAGACTTCTCGTCCGGAAAATCAAGTGGTGCGGATGCTTCGTGCGCATGGCTCTAGTTAGGCGTAAATTCCGACAAAATATTCAACGTAATGCAACATCCAACATGTTGTAAAAAAAAGGAAAAGTTCATCTTTTTGTTGGTCGTTTTTATGTGCTATGAGTCACCATTTGATCCATGCGATCGAAGTCGATTTGCATTATAAAACGAAATTGCTTCTGGTTTCGTTATTTGTCCTTGATTCAATATATTTAGGAAGTAGGTTTACACACTTTTTCTTTTTTGACACGTTGCTGCAAATTCACACCAAATTGTTGTAAAATCCAAAACATGATGAAATAACTGGATGATGAGGATGCTTTGCCATATTATCAGGGAAACATCTTTTACTGGATCGAATTGTGCCCAGTCGTTTAGTTTCTTCCAATGCTGTGAAAAAATTATCTTGCGAAAATTGTACAGCCGCAGGAAATGTGCACGTTTTTGTGAGTTGCAACATATCATTTTCTCCCCACTTCATGTTCAGCTCCTTCTTCTAGACCTGTGTCCTAATGATTTTTCTTGCAACGGATTTTTTTTTTGAATAGCAAACCCACCAAATTTTCGTGACATTTAAGAATGAATTAAGTTTTCCCACAATATGGAAACCGCTGTTCTTCAATTGTAATATTTGCATGCTGCTGTTATTGTGGTTTTGATTCAAATAGTTCATCATGTCAAAAGTTTGTGTAGCTTGGTCACTTTGCAAGCAATCAGGACGTATTTGCCCATCAAAAATTACCCATAAAACCAAATCGTCTCAATACACAGAATCGAATATGAACTGCCCTGAATCTGTAGGCTATTTGTACGTCACAAAACGTCTGTTTTTTGCATTTTTGTTTTGTGTGAAACACCAGTAGCCAAAAGTAATGCAATAAATGCATCTATAATTCACTTTCCGTTACATTCAAACTGTGTTTTATCGGGATTAGCCACATTTCATTTTTGAACTGAATCTTTTCCATGACTGTTTGTTTCAGCGATGATAATGGTAAAAATTTCAGTCCCTTTTATATTCAATATCATTGGCTAAGGCCGCCGTCAATCATTCATCAAATGCGGTATTAAACAAAACTAGCGTTTTGTGAGTTCAACGTTCAACAGGCACACACTGCTAAAAAAGAATGGAGAGTAATAAATGACAGTTTGAATGAAAAATTACCAATAGAAAGTAAAAAAAAGCGAAAAATGCATCATCTTTCGTATTAAATGTATATGTGGTCTGGCCAGACACAAAAGGAATGAAAGCGATATGTACATCAAAACATATCGAAAAAGGTCTCACCAGATCTATGTGCATAACGGGGGATTAACTAAAACCTGCGAAAACAGAAGTCCAACATATGTCGATCATATATACGATCATTACTACGGCATGAGTTACAAGTAGTGGTCGACTATGGCCACAGGTAGTCGACATTATGCTCGAGCTTTCGACATTGTGTACGAATAGTCGACGTTTTCGGCACAATCATATAAATATTAGAAGGTGACACGTAAACGCCCATCTCTGCGCGTCTGCAATTTATGTTCCCGATTGTTTATTGCACGTTCAGTAGTTTACTGTTCTCATTGGATAGTTACCGGTTACCAGAGACCGTAAAAAGGAATTGTAAGTACTTTTTACCTATCCGAACAGCATGGTATACTATCTAACAATTAAAAAATCTAACTGGCGGTTACGTCTAGAATATTAATTTTGTTATTATGTCAAATAAAAATTTAATACATTTCATTTCAATTGCCTATAACATGACATTTTATAAATTAAACCCAAATTTAGTCACCTGATGGAACACATGAGACTACACTTACATCGTTATACAATTGAGAATATAATAAAATAAATAAGGAAACATATTTTTACTCTTATGACGTCAACAGTATTTCATGATCAATCTCAATTAATCATAAAAATTTATTTCCACATTTAATGTCATCACAAAACTTCATCATAAAAATAATACGACAGGCTATCCTCACCTCACATCAATATATAATCCTACACAACAGACGAGACAATGATCCTACATGCAAGTTATATTTACAATTTATATTTACGTACACGGTATAAAACACCCCGTCAATCATGCAAATTTCACAGATTCAAGCAGATATGTTTATCCATTGATGATTGATAGATATTCGTGCACAACATATACACATACGAGTAGGTGCCTTCACCACACGTACCGCAATAAAATCTTATAAATACAAAATTCAGGCGAGGGGTTGAGCAATTATTTGTTTGATGAAATTTTAATGTTAGGAATGGTTTACTAACGGTTTGCCTTATTATTGAATATTTTTAACATTGCGTATTGTTTAAGACACATTCATCATATAAGACGTATTTATTATTCAAGAAGCATCATCTCGAAAAAAGGATAACATGATTTATTCGTTTAGCCCTTACAACTACTAATACACACACGCACACTATACTATTGCTACACACCAGCATAACGAATGTTTTAATTTGTTGCTCCATTTTCTTCGTATACCGAGAAACAGAAAAGCACAACAAAAATTAAACTTTCCAGCATATAATAATACATAAGCTTTTACATTTTTGTGTTTCTTGGAGATTTAAAATATTTAACAAATACAACAACAACAAAATTAATTTTTCAAAATTTTATGAGCTTTAACAAAAGCATGTAATAGTCGTGTATATACGAGATACATCAGTATATGTATAGGGAGTTGAGAATTCGTTTTTTTTTTTTGCAAAAAACCTTTAAATCATTTTTGGATATTATTGGGATCTTGTGGGGATAATAAATTGAGAGCCACGAACGATTTGTTACATCATTCTAAAACTAGATGGTTATGTAGGAATAAAAGCAAGTTAGGAAGACGAGCACATTTGAATGTGCACCTACAAGAAACATTTTGATTTATTGAAATCACCTTTGGAATTCGGTAACAAAGTTACATCTCACCGTATTGCTAGTTGGCATGGTGCCAAATTTTAAAGTAATTAGCCCCGCAGAGAATGGTTTCGAAACTCAAGTTCGCGTTGTTTATATTGAGGTTAGAAAGAATTTTAAATCGGTTATCTTCGAAATCGTAAAATTTTAAAATATATTTTAAAGCCCACGAATAAGTTTCTAATGCAGCACCAATGAACTTTTTTTGTTTTCCTAGAAATTAAATTTAGTATAGCAGCTTTAACTTTGAGGCCAAAACATTTTTACCAAATTCTGCATTCCTACTAATCCTTTAGAGAACTCATAATTGAATGTAGCCCTCTTGTTTTAAACTATCCGCCTTGCAATATTTCGACTGACCGACACATTAAACTTAAAAAATGCAAAATCAACTTTAAATATTCCAATTTTGGATTTTTTTTTATATTTTTTAGTCTTAGCCATAGCTTTCCGCCTAATTTGCTATTTGAAATTCTGTTTTAATACTTTATTATTTATTTAATTTACATTCTTTTGGCTTAAACTGATTATCCTTAAACATAATTCTTTTGGGGTTCATGCATATGGAGTTCCAAATTCCACGGATAGATCATATTGCGGAGGAACGGAGTTCTAGATTGTAACATTCTTTTTCCAAATCTCGCTGGGAGACGTCAGGCGAAGTTTTGAAGGTTTCAATCCTTGCACGGAACTCGAGTTTGGAATTGAGAGTATACATCAATAGATAGAGCTAAAACTTTTCCACTGAGATTTGGTTAAGTCTCCCATCCAGGCAGGCACCACGTAAGTTAGGATGGGCCTTATATACGCTTTGTATAGCTTTTATTTATTTGTGGAAGAGAGGTGGCTGCTTTTCTTTAGAAATCGATAGAGATGTTGCTGAGCCAGGAATTTTCGTGATATTTCATCTAAACAGTTTTCATCTAAACATGCACCTCAGTCACGGTGATTTTTCCGAATAGATCTCAAGATTTTTGGGTCGTGCGGGGAAGTGGAGACTCGACTGTTCTTGGTCTGCACCGTGTTACAGCAAAAAAATAAAATACACTGAATAAAAACTGAAACTAAATTGAATTTAACCCAGGGAGCCTATTAAGGAAATCGAATTCGATCAATCGAACGACATTTTCGAATCATCATTATTTGGGAATTCAAAATCCAATATTATTTAAACGAAAACGTATAACAAGAAACGATCGAAAATATCCCTTATCGGACAATTCGATTACGAGAAATAATTTTACGACCATGAACGAATTTTTATTCGTATAGTTAGTTTTGTTCACGAAGGCGAATACGACGAGTAAAATTTGAAAATAAAAGTACGTTGATTTTAATTATGCACACGCCATTTTGAAAATAAAAATATCGTTTAATGAATCACTATTAAATTGTATAACAAAATAATAGAATTTTTACATATTTATTGAAATGTTTTTTTGCTTTAAAAAATGTATATTATTATAGGAATTTGTAGGAGAAAATGTAATTTTTAACTAAAATTTATTTTGTATAATTTTGGAAAGCGAAAAATACGAACTCGAACCAGTTTGACGTTTTAGTCACGTGAAAACATCCGGACTTCGCAAAAGTCTACATCCTGCAGATTTGCGTGTATCAAATAAGCGGCTCTGGGATGAAATTGGAGTACGATTAAACAGTCGTGGGTCGCCAATTCGATCCTCCCATGTTTGGAAAAAGTGTACGACTAAAACCAAACAAAACATATAATTGCAATTAAATGTCAAAATATCGCCAAGATTTAAACTATTTTTACAGGTATAATGATTAAAACTAATTTCCCTAGTCTTTATTTTCGATCGAATTCACAAATACCAAATCATGTTCGGATCGAAATGATCAATCCAATCGAAAAGCAATCCGAATCGACTTCCCAAATAGGCCCTCAGAATTCAAACAATGAGATAAATGTAATAATAACCGGGTGTGAAAAGCGGCAGTCGGTAACTATGAAATTGACATGAAATCAAACCATCCTCTCAACATAACAATCCGAAAAATTTGTAATTCAACTTATTACAAAAAAAAAAGCAAAAACAAAAATAGGTAAAATACCCACAATAATAACTGAACCATAAATTGAGGACGATGAGAAAAACATAAAACCGAATGCTGAATGGAATCGCAGTGCATTTTTTTATACAAATAATTTTTCACAAAACATAAAAGGAGGAAAGAAGCAAAAAAATAAATGGAACAAACTATGAAATGAAATTTTGAATAAATTATGAAGCGGAATCAATGTGCACCCTCCCTCCGTGCCAATCGACCGCTATTCGGTGCTCAATTATACAAATACAAATTGAAAATTAAAAATAAACAAAACGAAAATGGAAATTTGAATAATAAGAATTGAAATTGAAAAAAAAATCAAAAATCGGTGTCTTTTCGACAAATATACGACTGGTTGGCCACCCGTTACCGTAACAGTGTTGCGCGTCTTCCAGCAAAAACCTGAAAACACCGTTGGGCGTCTTCCTGCCGTTGACCGAAAAGCGACTGGCCACTTTTTTGGCCACCGGTATGCGGTGGTGTTTCACCAACAAAAGTTACCAATGAACGGTTGGCCACCTGCATCAGCTGTGGTGTCTTCCCACCGATTACGAAAATTTAAGCGGTCACGACTACGCCACCCGTAAAATATTTGCGGAGCCTGTTGAACTATAGGGTGGTACACGTCGATAATACGGTAAACGATGATATTTAGTACTCGTTAATTATTGTGACACGCGTTAAAAACGTAGTTACCGACAAAAATAGGGTGGTAATTTTATACACCAATTTATTAAATATTTTGTTTTTGTAAATTTAATAAAAATCTGCAATTTATGACTGTCTTATGAACTTGACTATCTTGTTAAAAGATTCCACGCTAGACTTATAAAAAATTTTCTGGAATATTTTCGATTTTGGTTAGCGTTTTGTTTTGTTTTCATGCGTATCACTCGCCTACTCCTTCACACCGCACATCGATTCACACGCCAAAACGGTTAATTTACCACAAAAATATTCTTCTATATCTTCACTCGTCACACACACGCTCAAGGTGTACACATTGATCTGGCTTGAAGAATTATTCGACGATTACGTGATACATTATGGATGGACACAGAATATTAGGACCAATTTGCAATAACAAAAAACCTTAGTGTCAGTGCCATAAAACAACAGATGGCAATGCCATCAGTAAATTGCATCAATAATTCGATGGTAGCGAAATTTTTAGAAATACATATATACAAAAAAAAAATAGTCGCAGGTGAGCGCAAGGTTATGACCACGAAAGGAGTTGTAACAAGCTTGCGAGAGTTTTTTATCAAGAACATATCTCAGATATTTCAATTGAATTTTCGGTTCCGGAATGCTTTTTTCGAAAAGAATGGGATGTGCTTTAGGAGTTTTGGTATAGTTATTTTCCTAGAAATGGATAATTTCAGTTTTAGTTTGATTTATTTTTCAGTTCCATTTTCTTGTTTAGTTAGAATATCTACTGAGGTATTCTGAAAGGGATTCGAGTCATTGATTGTCTAGCACTGACGGAAGAGGTCTATAGTCGTTGGCCAAAAAACTTGCGCACCCATGGAAATCACATAATTTTTTTTAAAATCGATTGCACTGCACTGTAAATAAAAAAAAACTATTTTCCGAAATAATTTATTTTTAGTTAATATAATTAGTTAACATAATTTATGTTAACTTTCGCTAATAATACTTGTTTGCATCGTTCTGGCATGCTTTTGTAGCATTCCTTTATTGTATTTTTGATTTCTAAATAACTTTTCCAAACGTCCTCGACGCTTTTTATTAGTTCGATCACTGTATTATTGGTACGCATACATACTAGTCACTTCAACACGAAACATCAATTCTCTATCGGGTTGAGATCTGGTGAATTGCCTGGCCACGGAAGAATGTTTATTTTTTTACTGTCCAAGTAATTTTTAACGCTTAACGTATTGTGATATGGTGCGCCATCTTGCAGGAAAATGTACACCGATGGACGAAGGGACAGGGATTCCACATAGCGCATGTACACATCATTCAAAACCGTTTTGTATTGATCTTGCCACATCGTTCCTTAAACAAAATCTATTGGTGCAGGGCCTCCTTTGGTGATAAACAGCTCCATAACATGACGACCGGTGGATGTTTGGCTGGTTCCTCATTATAGTGTTCGCCTGGTCGCCTACACACGAAACTATGAAATTCAGGGACTGTCTCTAAGCAGCACTCGTCGCTAAATATGGAATTGAAAAATAAAGTTGGTTAGAATTTTTCATGTTTGAACACAGCTAAAGAGAATTGGTGTTTTTAAATTTGCAACTTACCCTATTCCAATCGAATTCTGTGAATCCCTGATGCTGCTGGTCCCAAACCAGTTGCTGTTGTCTCATGCGTGGAGTGAGACGAGGCTTTTTTGCTGGGCGTCTGCATATTAGTTGATTTTCTTTCAGACGACGTCATACTGTTCTTTCCGATATTTTCACTCCAGGCCCGATTATCGCATTCGCGATTCTTCGAATTGGTGCATGGCGGTCTTCCAACGCAACACGGACTATTTTGCGATCCACTCGATTTGATGTTTCCTACCGCAGTTTTTACGCTTACTCACGAAAATATCCTCTTTGGCCTCTATTTTTTTGGCGATTCGCCGAAAACTGTCCCGTCCTATGCCCAGTTTTCTAGCTATAGCACTGTACGAATGTTACCCACTTTCAATGAGAGCAGCTGCAGCAGATTTTTGCTTGTCCCTGATGTCCTTTCCACCCATTTTGTTCGAAAAACGTAGAATTTAATAATATGACACGAAAATTCACTTTAAAACAATACTGGATATAAGATAAAAGTTGTTTACAACTTCAAAAATATGACGTCACGTACACAAAACACAAAAGTAAAAAAAAAATCTTGATTAAACACTTTCTTAGGAAATGATCTACAAAGAACCACTTTCAAATAACAACTAATTAACAAACGTAAGCTAATATTCTTTTCACTGCAAAAACACACACAACAGGCGACCGCCCATTTAAATTAGTCATAAACAAGAGCACGAAAGTGACTCAGAAAAAATAGTAGGAGGAAACTTAAAGAAGAACAGAAAAACTAGTTTTATTATGTAAAAACGTTGAAATATGACCGCGCAAGTTTTTTGGCCAACGACTGTATATGGTAATATCGTCGGGCGTAAATTTTAATTTTGGTTTCTTTGTTATTTGGTTTTGGTATGTCGAGATAGTAAAAACAAAAGGCGTGTGGTCCTAGGACCGACCCGTTTGTGGCAAGTACTATTTTTGTGGTGGAAGAATAGTAAGGGATACCGGCGCAATTGTTTTTTTCTAGATTAGACTTTTGACAAATTGTGCCGAGAGCTTTTTCTATATCTGGAAAAGCAGCGAATTGTCGATCGTCCCAACCGTTTGAAGTTTTAACAATATTTTTAAGTTTATAACAGCTTGGGTGGTGCAGTGCTGAAAGCAAAATCCAAATTCTTCCTCAGGGATAATGTTCTATTGAAGGAAGTATTCTATTAAGAATGGTTAAATAGTGTTATGGGACAGGTATTCTCAGTTTTAGTAGGTGGCTTACCTAATTTAGGTATAGCGACTACTTTGCCGATTTTTCAGTCAGCAATCTTGAAAGTTGCCTGTATTTGATTATTGCGATCAGGAGGTCCTTATATTGATTGATTATTTGATTATAACCTTTCTCAGGTAGGTTTCTCAGTACAACGTTGTGTGTGTTGTCATCACGGGGCTTTCCTTTTAGTTAGTTGCTTCAAAATGTCGGAAATTTCTTCTACTTCGACTGATGCGATGATTGGGTGGTGACGCAATAAAATTGGGTATAAAATGACGAGGATCTGTTAAAACTTTATTCTGTGAACCGTTTCCATTGAGTTTCGGATCTCTTTGAATATTTCAGGAGAGCTAGTAGGTATTATTTTCAGTCTGTTTTTTAAATCTTTGTTCTTTAGTTGTTGAAATTAATTTTGATAGCAAATTAGTTTCGGATTTTACCATAAATCTGTGATATTTGTAGTGAAGTCGGTTCATGTGGTTTCGTAATTTTAATGAGACGTTGCATTTCGGGTGGGAGTTTAGCTTTGCCTTTGGCTTTGAGATTGGTTGTGTTTTTTTGATTCAATTTGGTTTTTAGTGGTCATGAGAGAATTATTTGCAAGATTTTGAAGTGTACATTAATGGTATATTTACATATTTAAAACAAAAGGCTTCTTTACAAGGAATAATTTTTCAGGCATCTATCAGACTTTTTAAAAATTTCTTTTAAATGTCTATGCAAAACGGTCGAATGGTTATTGTAGTATTATTAGTGAGTTCGGACCAATAACCATCCAACTTTTATTCGAATATCCCGGAGGTTGTTGGTAGAAATGAATAATTTTATTATTCTACAACTCACAAATTTAGCCAAAAACTGATTAATTTGAAATTTTGTTACGCCGATTTCAATGACATCTCGGCCAAATTATTTATTGATTCATTCTACCCAGATCTCAGAGATGTCTTCGCCAAATGGCGCTCCTGAAATACAAGGATATTAGACAACAAAATCTAAATACGGTATGCCAGGGATTTTTGACAGAAATAAATTATTGAATCATTCACTTGCGTATTATAAAATTCTGTAATTTTGAAATTTACCAAAGCCGATCTCAAAGATGTCCAAGCCAAATGGATAGTGGCTGCAGCCTTTTGAATAACTAGACAGCAAAATTTTAATACGATATGACATTTCGGCATGTATTGAGATTTAGCTTTCTAATTTACCAGCTATTCAGAAGCCTGAAACCACTTGGGGCTCATTTGACGTAAACATATCTGAGATCGGCTGCAAAAATTACAGTAATTAGTAATAATTCATCTAAATTGCGAAAATTATTCGTTATTCGAAAATTTTGAGTTTTTTAAATATTTTTTCGGACCTAAAAAATATTTTGTTGATAAATAATTTTGTGCTGGGCGTGATATATCGGGGTAAAACTCACGATTTTATAATTTTTTGGACTGAAAATTTGGTGTATTATGGAAACACACTAAATTATACGAGTAGTATACGAGTATATTTCATAGCAGTCTTAACTTGCTTAGTGTTATTTTTCATCTCCTTTGAATGACCGTTCATTCTGTTTTAAAAGTTTTCATTTCTCCTTTAAGGTCTTGAATTTGGAGCCCTTAGATATGCTGATTTTGATTAATTTTCGGGTCCTGGTGCTTAAATTTCGCGTTTTGTTTCTAATGTAGCTAATCATCCACCTTGGACCGCGCGCGTTCTGTAGGTATAGTTCCGCACCTTGCTGGTCTAATTTTGCGCCGCTTTCACCTTAGCGGTGGTACGGAAAGAAAGTTCTGCCGTAGATGATATGATTTCCGCGATCTACACCTTCATGTATCAGAATCCTCTTCCATGGAGCCCTGTAGTCTTTAAAGCAGCTCGATTATATTTTTCAACCATTGCTGGTCTTTTCAAAATTCTACTTCTGACACCAAATATTGTTGATTTCGGGCATTCGATATGAGGTTGTACAAAATTTTGCACATTAAACACTCAGCAAATGTTTGAGCAAAATTGCATATTTTATTTACGCCCAACAACTATAACTTTTTCAACAATTCACTATTTCACTATTAATCACTTCACAGTTCCCTATATCACTTTTACTTTTCTGCCTGTTCAGTTTTACTTTTCAACTTGTATTGTTCACTGGTAGCAGGAATTTGCAAGCGCAAAATAAGAGATGACGTTATACGTCACAAGTGGCAGCACTATCATAAAAGAAAATTTATTTTATTATTTTATTACCAGCGGATTTTTTTTTTATTTTTCATTTTGTATCTCTTTTTTCAGAAAATAAAATATCCCAACGGCATAAAATATTAAAAGTGATATTCGAATGATACATTGGTTGATCTCCGAATTAAAGGAACCCGTACATGATATTTTGAAATTTAGTATTGATAAGGGATTTTTAAATGAGTTTTGGACAAAATTCTAGGCTATGTTCATGCTGGACTAAGCTTGACCATTTCATAACGAATCCTTAAAAAATTTAGTTTCTGGATTGATTTTTGATTGAAAGAGATAAAAATATGGTATCTGTGCGTTCTACACGAATAACATAAATTTTGAGCTAGAGAGAACTAAAATATTTCTTAATTAATAATTGTACAATTTGCATCGCATTTATGGATAATTCGGACAAAATTTTTCGATTTTCTGGTGTTGAAATGGCGGAAAGGCGGAATATTGTTAAATTTCAAAATTACATATACCGAGTACCTTTACTCCGGAGATCCATCGATTTGTCATTTTAAGGATCACTTTTAACACTTTATTTTGCTGGGATGTTTGCTGACAATAAAAAAAAGTTATATATGTCCGAAACCCGCGAGAAATTGGAATGATAACAATTGGTGATTTATAACTTAACCATTCGATCACCGAGTATTATATTTGTTTTGTTTAATGTTCCTGCTTTATTAAAATTTGGATATTCGTACTTTTTAAGTATTACAGAAACCACTTACTAAATTCCAGATTATTTTAAATCGTTTCTGTAGCCAAAGTAATAAAATGATGTATTCCATTTCTTTTCCCGCCACACCTGATATACTTTATATAAGTATCTGCATTGAAAAATTATTTTTGATTAAGGACTAAAAACCAAAAATTTCAAATTTTCCGCTACTCATCTTAAATTGAAAATAATCACAAACAACGCATAAATCTTCTTTAAAATTTATGATCCAAATTCTACTTATTCGTTTCTTGTCAATAACAGAGAGGGAAAAATTATTTATGTTCTATGTATAGTAGAAGAACAATGAATCCATTTCAATATTAAATAATTTTTTTGTTTTATAAAAGCTTAAATTTTCATTACGAAAAACAATTAAATTGTAGAAATAAAAGTTTAATAAAAATAAATATTTTAATCTTTTTGCCTGTGGTGCGCGGTTTTCATATACCATTCAAGTACACATTAAAATTAGATTTGCTGCATAAATTATGATTCCATACACAAACGTAACCTATCCGGGGGAATCAAACGTTTATTGTCTGCTAAATTTATTATTACCACAGTTGAAGATAATTCCTTAATAATAATAATAAAATTATATTTCGTCCGTTTCAAATTGAATGTCACTCGATTTGTGTGTGGTCCGCATAATTTAGCATACTTAACCCGTCAGACACATATGGACAATATATTGCACCAAAATATATAAATTTATCATCGTTTTTGTATTCCAATAAATTCCATCGTCGACTAATGAAGAGAAATTTGTGTTGAATTTATCTTATCCATTTCTGTTTTATTACTCTCATCCCCGGATCCCTTAACAAATTTATATTTGTATCAACGCACATATGTATATACTTAATATCTTATCCTGGGGGAAATTTTTATGAGTACATGTGTGTGTGTGTGTGTGTGAGTGTATACAAATCACAGTAAAACCGGGGTGGATGATGTATTATTATTGTTGACCCAATCAAAAATGAATTTTTATGTTAATAATACACAAGACGAGAAATGGTCCCAAATAAAATCATGAAAGCTTTGAGTGAGCTTTTGATAAAGAACACAACATTTATATAAATATTTATTTTTTGTGTTTTATGTGATTTTTTCTTAGAGGTTTTCGGGATGATATACAGCTTAAGATTAAATATTTTATTAAAATATTTTTAAAATATTTGAAATATAAAATTATATTTTTTTATGGCATGTAATGTTTATCGTAGATTTGGTTCAGAATTAAGGCACGACTCTATTTTATTTTTTATACAACTTTTATTAGATACTTAGGTTTATACAACATTTATAATCTCATAGTTGGAATTTTCTCCTAAAATTTCAAATTACGCCTTAAAGACGAAACAAATAAAATCCGATTTCTAGAAAAGATCAGAAATAATTTTACACTAATTTTAACACTTTCCAAAAGTGTACCACATTCCAACTGAGCCCTTAAAAGATATTATAAAAACAAAATACATATAGGTAACGTTCAATAATATCTGTGTTGAGCAACAAAATAAACAATACAAATAAAATGTTTTAAAATCCAAGAATAAGCTGAATTTGTGCTAATCCAGAATTGGCTCAATTCCATTCCAATTTTCTAGAAACCAATCAACTTGGAACTTCTGATTACCAATTCGTATCAGGTATGTTCATGGCCATTAGAAAAATACATACAAAGTTTGAATTTGTTCAAATCCAAAATAGGCCCAATTCTATTGATCAACAAAGACCGTTGCATGAACAAATTTTGACATAAAGTCTTCTAAAATCCAAAAGAAAAAAGTTCGGAATTTGAATCCTGTGGTTTAAATAAAATTATAAAAAATAAACAAGCATATTGAAATCACAGTACAATAAAAATAAGTTTATATACCTTTTATAAAAAAAATTAAAAATATAAAAGACATCACCACAATCCCAATTTTTTTTTTTCTACAAATTTCAGACAACATCCGAAGTTGAAACCCCTAAATTCTACACTTAACACTCATTGTTCCGACGATTTTTTGAATTATCGAAGATTTAATTGAATTTGGACAAAGATGTTTCAACTTGTAGGGCCATAACACTAATCACAACACGCAAATTAACTTGAAATTTTTTCAACAAATTTCAGACAGCATCCCAAGTTGAAAACACTAAATTCCACACTTGGCGCTCAATTTTGCGATCATTTTTTGAATTATTAAAAATTTAATTGAATTTGGTCAAAGATGCTTCCATTTTTAAAGCCATACCACCAATCACAATACGCAAATTGACTTGAATTTTTTTTTAACAAATTTCAGAGCACATCACAATTTGAGAACACGAAATTCCAAACTCGGTGCTCATGGTTCCGAAGATTTTCGGAATTAAATTACAGGTTACCCTCCAAGAACACGGTAATCGAAGAATAAGGTTTCGAAGAACACAGATACCCATTTCCTCATATTACACGGTTTCAAACAACACGATTTTCGTTCAACTTTTTTATTTTCTTTTTTGTTGTTTCGGTAAACGCGGTTTTAAAGAACACGGAACGATATAATCGTGTTCTTGATGGGTTTAATTCTGTATTTAAAATTTATTTTTTTTATAAAAAAGGTATTTAAACTTATTTTTGTAGTACTGTGAATAAAAAATGTTTGTTGTTTATTTTTAATAATTATAATTAAACCACTTGTTTCGAATTCCAATCTTTTTTGTTTTGCAGCTACACATTTTATACGTGGTCTGTCCACACATTTTGAATCTAAAGTATAGATTAAAATATGTCGCTACACTTTTTATTAACGTTAAATACTTCACACCGGTCTATCAAGTATGTTCATTGCCATCTGAAAACTATAGTAGCTGAAATTGTGCTAAACAAAATTGGCCCAATGTCCTTGAACAACAACCACCGTTGAATAAACAAATTTATAACACAAAGTGTTCTTAAAACCATTGAAAAGCCACTTCCTCTAAAATTCCTTAAAGAATTCCTTAAAAAAATAAGTCCATTGTCATCCGAAAAGTAGAATGGCTGAAATTGTGCCAATTAACCCAATTCCATTGAACAACAACAACCATTGAATGATAACACCGACCGTGTTGTTCAATGAAATTGCCCCAATTCTGGGTTAGCTCAAATTCAGCCACTATATTTTTCGGATGGCAATGAATATGTCTCACAGGAATGTGGTATCTCAATTGCTTATTATTAGATTTTTAAACATTTTATTTCTATTAATTATTTGGTTGTTCAACACAAATATTATTGAACAGGTATACCTCTGTATTTAGTTTGTCTAATATAGTATCTTTTAGGGGCTAGTCTGTTTTACCTCAATTTATGAATGAGAATTTATGAAAATCATATTTCTATAATAAGCGCAACTCTTGTTGATTAGAAACTTTTGGAAAATGTTCAAGTTAGGCTAATATTATTTCTGGTCTTTTCTAGAAATTAGGTTCTATTTGTTTCGTCTTTAAGGCGTAATTTAACATTTTTTCCCCCGTATTTCCGGCTCCTGAACTAACTATTTTTGTTCCGTGAACACAAATTGGGCTTAATCGGTAAGCAAAGTTTCATTTTGAAATGTGAAAGACTTCTTCCTGCAGTTACCCACACGAGTGAAGTTTATGCTTAAAGAACAAAATATATATCCTGACTTATAAGTAATTAGAATTGAGAAAACATTCTAAAATTGAACTTTCATAATAATATTTGGAAATTTTTAATAAATATCTATATCCGAGATATCAGCTAAATCAGAGAGATAATTTATCTAACAAAACGGATAATATTTTATCTGAAAATGCTTTTTACCGAGTTTTATACTGAAAATATGTAATTTGAGTAGCTATGTACCACGAAAAAATTATATATTAGAGTATTAATAATTTTACAATTAATTAAATAAAAACAAGATAAAAATAGTAACAACCAAATTTATTATCATTTTCCATAGCGTTCGCCATTTTTCTGTCAAAATATTTCAAATATGTTTTTTCTCTGAACTATCTGAAATAAAATTAAGATGAAAAAATGACGACCTGAGAATGGTCAGAGAGAATAAAAACGAAAAAAAATTTATCGAATCGATCCGATAAAATAAAAAAATTCGAAAAGACTTTCTTTTTATTTCTCTGATCTCTTCGATATAATAAAAAAACAGGCCAACTATTAAGTAGAAAACATTTATTTTTGTGAATAGTTTTGAGTGAATTTTATAAAATGATTTTTTTTTTAAAACAAAACACACTACGGTAAATCGCATATAGGTGAAAACACGCACATGCTCGGAAATCTCTGAGATTTTTGCTGTTGGAAGAGAACATCATTGAGTGTAATACGAAAATTCTTATATCATTTAAAATTATTTAACTCAGCTCCTAAACATAACATGAAATACTAATTCAGAACCACTTCGATCACCTCTGTGCAACCCGTAGGGACCGAGTCAAATAATTTAATTTAATAATTTAATTAACTTAACTTACTTTAACTTCGATCATCACTGTGCGGCTCGAAACCATCTCCTCTGTGCGATTCGTGTGTTTTTTTTTTAATTTATAGAATTCACTCAAAACCATTCACAAAAATTAAACGTTTTCTGCTGAATAGTGTAGAAATATTTGTGTTTATTAACAATTTTCAAATTATGAAAGTTCAGTTTTAGAGTATTTTCTCAATTCTAATTACTTATAGGTTACACCGTATATTTTGTTATTTTGGCAGAAACTCCACCCAGAATTTGAATATCCAGATTCGATTGATGTTATAAATCAAACGTTTACGAATAAATTTAACGTAAAATATGGAAAAATGAGCACCATCGAAGACATTGTAGAGGAGCAAGTTCAGACTGGTGAAGATATCAATTGTCTCATAAAAAATATAATAAAAAATAGTGAGGAACGGAAATACATCGAAGAAAGAATAACAACGGCTTAATTATTTTCTGTTATGATACCGATATTAAAAACTTTCGGCAATGGACCCAAACTTGTCCTCCTTCACCGAATGAAAGCAGCTTTGCAAAAATTATGACATTTTACTGAATAATATTGATAAATGATTTGAAGGACAACCACGTTCGCCGTCCAGTCCTGAGGCGCCTCGACTCCAGACACGAAAGGAAGCTAGTTGAAACCAAGAAAGTAGAGAATTCTATCGAATTCTTGGACACAACAAAAGAGAATATCTTAAAAACAATCCCGCTAAAAAGCCAACAACACCGAGGGCATCCCCCCATTACTATACTATTAAATCGAGCATTAAAACAGTCTGTAAAAAACCCTAAAAATACAATCGACATCTACAAGCTGGATGAAATAGCAGAAATACTTTAAAAAGGAGACGCTGTAAAAGTTAAACATAACAATAATTTATTACAGCAAGCTCAAGCATGTTTAGAAGAGGATCGGAGTACTCCTCATTTAACCCAAAAAATACAACAGTTGGAGAGCAACACGATGCGCCGAATAAAGAAATCATCTTTCTCGATCAACTTTATGACTATGGCTAAAATCTGGATGAGATATCGTTGAGACTACAGGAAGCTGTTTATAAACGAGCAGCCCAAGGAAGTTCACTTATTGAGAAAAAAGATCAACCGGAAATAAAATTATCACCACGTGAAATAAGATACTTCAATGGGCAATATATATAGATTCAGTAAGATTGTGTCCCGAATACATTTTTTTTTTTTCGATACCATCTTTATTATAATAAATAAAAACTAGTAAGTACAATAATATTAAGACTAAACAAGTTTCAGAAGGTAAGATAAGTGGACCATTGGATCAAATAGATCACGTGACTGGTCCCCTGATTCTAAGTTGCAAAACAAAAATAAAATTTTTAACTTCTATTTACAAAATAAGAAATAAAAACAATATAATTTACGTTTAAAATTAATAGCATATATATAATAGATAATTAAAACTACTATTCTAAATTCATTACACATGGATATATTAAAACCTCTTAAAATACTACATTTATATAATTTTTCCTTCTTTCATTATCCTTCCCGTATTTAAGTTATCATAGTGAGAACACGAACAATTTTTTAAACTAATAATTGAAAAAGATGGTCAATATTTTTAGTTTCATGGATCCATTTTTTAAGGTGTTTTGAAAAGCTAGAAAAGCTGCTGCACTTTCGAATATCCAAAGGTAAATTGTTAAAAATAATTGGTGCAACGATATTAAGAAAGTTTTTCCGTAGGTCTAATCTAAATTTTGGAATATGTTTTAAAAAGGTATGATTCGACCTGAGATTATAACCTGCATGGTTCACAAAATTATTTCCACTTTTAACATAAAATATTCTTAGAACCTTAAAAACGTATATATGCCGTAGTGGCAGTATACTGAGAGTTTGAAATAATGGCCACGATGGCGAAAAAGATGGTTTAAAGCACATAATTCTGATTAACTGCTTTTGTCGCACGTAGATAGGCTGTAGCGTGGCATTGCACGCACTACCCCAACATGATAAGCCATATTGCAGAATTGAGTCCGCTAATGCAAAGTAGATCATTCTAAGTAAATATTGTGGAGCAAATAGTGGTAGAACATACATTTTCCTAGAGACTAATAATAGTCTAGACTTTAGCCCTTTTGTATGCGCTTTCCAATTTAAATCTCGATCAATAATAATACCTAGATATCGAAATTCATCAACTGTGTTCACTAGGAAGCAATCATTAGAAGGGCACTGCATGTTATAGTTTTTGCTACATTCGAAAGTGTGATATGTTGTCTGACGATACGATGATGGAGTATCCCTAAAATGCAATAGTTTCCTTTTATGACTCAAAACAAAATTATGTGCTTCCAACCAAATGTATAAAGTGTTTAAATCATGCTCTATGAGCGCGATATTGTCTTGAAAACTTGGACTAGCATATGTAAACGAGAAATCATCAGCAAAAGCAGTTGGAGACCCTCGTAATTGTTGTCGGAAGATTCCATTAACATACACTAAAAATAATAAAGGTCCTAAGACAGAACTCTGTGGGACTCCCACATGAATCGGTAACTCTTCACTTAATTGTCCCTTTATTCTTAATAATTGCGTTCGCCCATTTAAGTACGAGTACACCCAATCCCGGGTTATTCCTCTGAATCCACAACAATGTAGCTATTTTAACAATGTGTTATGTTGGACTGTGTCGAAAGCCTTTGTTAAATCTATAAACAGAGTAGATACTTTGAACCCATTATCAATATGTGCAGTTACTTGTTCTAGGACGGATACAATAGCTTGTTCAGTATTTTTATTTTTCCTAAAACCATATTGGTCGGGAGAGAGAAAACCTATTTTATCTAGGAACGAAACAATTCTACTTTTTATAGCTTTTTCAAATATTTTAGAGAATACAGAAAGTAGTGAGATTGGTCGATAGTTGTTCATGATTGTTTTATCATTATTTTTAAAGACCAGAACAACTGAAGCTCGCTTTAACGAGGTAGGAAAAATCCCAGTTACCAAGCTTAAATTGAAAATAAAAGATAAAACATCAACTAAAAACCAGGACATTCTTTTAACAACATTGTTTGAGATGCCATCCAAACCAGGAGTTGAATTATTTTTTAGCGAAAGAATGGTAAAATACAGTTCTCCAGATGAGATTTCTGAAAAAACGCAACTATCAATAGATTGGTAATATTGACATATTAATCTATTTTTGTCGGCTTTATCCAAGAGGAGACTGGTAGCATTTGCACCACCAACACTCGTAAAGAACTCGTTAAGTTCGTTTGCGATTTGAACTGGATCAGATATTATACAGCCTGTTTGATCAACGATTTCTTTAATTTCAACTGGAGTAGGCTGTCCGTTTATTATTTCATTAACTGTTTTCCAATTCTTACGAGCATCATTACCATTGTTGATGAACTTTTGAGAATAAAAACTTTTTTTAGCTATTTCAATTTGTAGGTTAACAGAGTCACACAGCGTCAAGCTATATTGTTTCAATCTACGGTTGCTGTTATGTTTTTTTGCAAGGCGACAAATATAATTTCTTTTACGTATAAGTCTCAATAAATCATCAGACATCCATGGCTTTGCATTATTTAATATGTCCTTTAAAGATTTTAATAAAATTATCATAGGGCCTAGACACATCTTGGCAAGAATAAACATCAGTCCGTTCTTCAAAGAATAGTAGATCCTGTAGCTGGTTGAAATCGATATGAAAAACTTCAGAGGTTCTCCGAGATGTAGATTTTGTGTGAAAGGCAGTACCTGTTAATTTAATTTTAATTAGACAGTGATCTGAAATTTTTAAGTCTAATACACCGTAAGAAACTGCTGGCAAATACCTTTGATCAAATCTATGGAGTACATTGTCAATACAAGTAGCTGTGGTATTTGCAATTCGTGTTGGTTCAACAATATTATCTAATCCATGTTCAGATAATAAAAGCAGCAGCCTATCCAGCATTGCATTCTGCTTGAGAAAGTCAATGTTAAAGTCACCCATGATAATTAAGTTAAGATGGGATAGATCCTCCAAACGCACACGGAATTCATCAATAAAACTGGAAATATCTGTATAACCAAGACGATATATACAAATAACACAAACTAATTTAGAACTTATAAAGAAGGTCAGACCGACTGCATTGAATGTTTGGAAAAGTAGATTAAATTGTTTGCAATTCATACTACTATTGGCATAAACAGCGACACCTCCTGAACGTATATCATGCAAGCAAGATGTGAATAGATCATACCCCTTTAAACCATAATTCGCGACTTCATTGTCGTAAATCCAAATTTCAGACAAGCCAATAATTTGAGACCACAGATTACCGGAGCTTAAGTGTGCAAGCAGCTTGTCTAAATTTTTTCTTAAACTACGTATATTTTGATAAACCAGATTAAAGTTCATTGCGCTGCTCATTGAAAAAAATAATACACATATTAATATAAACAATCGTAATAAATAAATTTGTTTCGCGCCCCTTAATTAAATTGATCAGACTACCATGCAAATCATCAAAATAAAAATATTGAACAAATAAACCGACCATGTTATAGTAAAAAATATTGTAGTGTAATTGAGCCTTTAAACAACTACCAAAATGAAATTTATAAGGTTTTAATTCGATTTCAGTGTGGGAACAAAAGAAAACAAAATTATTTAATGTCAGAAATGAAATAAGAGAAAAAGATAAAAAAAAATTATAAATCGTATAAAATTTACACGATGATATAATAATGGGTCTATTTTTTAATTCAACCAGGGCAAGCAGGCTTACCCCGGGTAGTGTACACCGAGCAAAGGTTGTACTGGGTAAAATTATTCGGTGCGCATAGAGTAAAAAATTGTTTTTTACTTTGCACACTCTTCGTACACTGACATTAATTTCAGAGTAAAATTTGAAGAACCGAGTAAGCTCGGTGTAAGCACAGTTCACAAATAAAAACGCAGTGTGCAGAGTAAAATTACTCAGGTTGAATAAAAAAACACAGAGTATTTTTTGACAGCGCACTGCTTGCTCAGGTTGAATTAAAAAATAGGCCCAATGTCAAATACATGAAAATATTAGACCAATTAAATTCGACGCGAACAACGTCAAAAATTACAACAAAAAGATCTGAAACATCTGTGAATGACATTTCATATGTAAACAATACAATTCTTGGAGTAAAAAAATTAACAACTTTTAAAGTGTATAATAAACTATAAAAATAAATTTGAGTACATATAGGATATAATATATTGAAAATTTAAAATAGTGAAAAACTAAAAATATTATTATATTTACATGACAACAATTCGGAGTTGAGGATATCACATCAGTTACAATCGGCACCATTATCGACCTCACCAGTCGTCCAAGAAATGTTTTTTCAATAAAGTTGACATCGTTCATCGATTTAATATGATAAACAATTGCGTCACTATCCCTCCTCAGTAAGATTTGCCCTTGCTTACACCACAAATATTTGAAATTTAACGTTTGTTTTATTCTTTTAGGTTCTGCATACAGTTTGGTTTGGAGCGGTGAAAGATGATCCATAATATGAATAATGAGATTGTTGTGTGATGATGGGCAGCAAACCCCAAGGTCAGACGTCCGTATGTAATTTTTAGTAGTTGTTTTTGATTTAAATTTTAATAAAATTTCATTTTTCAATTCGTTATTCTGTGTTTTAATTGTTAACATGGGTTTTTTTGGATGTGCTTGTTTGTTGTGGATCCTTATGATTAACGAAGAATGAAGATTGAATTACACTAATGTCAGCTTTAACATCCAGAACACGAAGCAAACCGGTGACCATATCATTTTTAAGATCCATATTTGATGGAAGACCGCTAATTACTAGATCGTTTTGGATTGTGCGTTGAAATTCATTATCCAAACTTGCTTCAATTTTGTGGAATTTATAATCATAAGAAGATTGTTTTGATTCCAATTGTTTGATTTTCTCTTTTAGTACCTTGTTCTCATCAGAAATTAAATTGATTTGTTGCAAAAAATTATCAAATGAGTTCGATACATATTGTTGGGAGGTTTCCACATTAATTATTCTAGCACACAGGTCATTTAATATTTTTAAAATCTCTGGAAGATCAGATAAATTATTCAACACTGTATCACTGGTACTTTCCGACCCATCTAGAGAGTTGCAAATCCAGGCTGCTGTTTTATTACGAATATGATCAAGAAGATCAACCGGAATATCCGCACAGGCGATGTGGAAATATCCATTGCAGGTGCCTTTACAGGAAATCCCGGGATTATTTCGATTTCCTGTAACTGCAACTTGACACTTTGTACATTTTTTTGGGAGCCATCACAACCACAAGTACTAATTATACAACTTTCGCGCCCACAGAAAATTAATTTTATGACAGGGCGTATCTAATATCTTATTTATATTTTATTTAATAAGCTTCTTTTAAATTATTTAATTGTTATTTTATGTAATTAAATATTTTTATTTTTATTAGTAATATTATATTTATTTATTTAAATTTGTTTATTTTATATTAATAATTTCGCTGGAATTTTATATTTTTGACATCCGTTCACTTTAAGCAACACAATGAGAACATTTACTGGCACTCATAAAATAAGCTACCTCAAATCATACATTAGAGGAGATACAGCAAAACACATATCAACATCTAGAATAAATTATGCGGATGCTTTCACAATAATTGTAAGCCGCTATAATAACAAGCATTTACTTGTTACCAATCACGTAAATACGCTCTTGAAACGTTCAACGCACAACTCCGAGTCAGCAAGTGTAATAAAAACTGCAGTTCAATATCAGCAAGTGTTACGAAAACGGTTAATAGTGGAGGTTTTAAGCTGGGAAAATGGGCATCAAACAATAGAACCATAATGGAGGGTATTCTTAAAGCACAAATAGGGAGTCATAAACAACCCTCATAAATAAGGATCGTGAATCCGTAAAATGTTTTGGAATGAATCCCCAAAAAGATGAATTTTAGTTCAAGAACAAAATGGGACCCATAAAAATATTTCCAACAAAATGATACCATATCTCGGAGGTATTCAAAATATTGAACCTGGTAAGATGGTTTCCCCAACAATTAGTATAAGAAATCTATTGTTTCAACAGTCATGGATAAAGGGACTCTCTTGCATCGGAATTATTTTACGCAGCAGTGGCTTACTGCAAGGTGGCTCCAAAAAATCAGAAACTAAGTCTTCCAAGATTAGAATTTTACTACGCTTTACTGTTAGCGGAACTCCTGAGACAAGTTTCAGAGGTCATGGAAATCCCGAATGTTAAAACGCTCACATTTATACGGAAACAATTTCGGTTTCTCCAATGTGAAAGGGCAACAAAACAATACAATCACTAAGTCCATAAGTGTTTTAAGTTCAATGTTAACAAAGCAACTCAACTGATGGGAAGCCCCTTACCGACACACTCATCAACACATTGAAAATTCCGAAGTTTATAACGAACAACAATAAGACGGGGAAAAGTTCTTCTCGATAGAAAGTTCATGAACCAACTGAAAGGAGAACACGGTCAAGCCGCGAAGATATCTTGTGCTAATCTTATCCTTTATTCGGTATGCATTATGGGCCTATTATTTTGCACGTCAAGTGCAGAGTCGGCCAATGAAACAAAATATAGCATGGAATACCTCAACCACCAACTGGGAGTTAACACATAATTATCTACTATGATCTCAGAGAATTCATTAGAAAAGCGTACCTTGTAGTTCAGAAATCCAACAAAGAACGTAGATGAGTAAACCGTGGTTTGGGGATACAGTAGGGCATGGGCAGGTGTGATGGGTGATTTATTTGGTGTTTTGAAAAAACCGGATGCACAACTATATGGACAATAATAACTAACCTGGAAGATAAAAATTACAAAGATGATTTTTATGAGGTCTTGATGGTGTGCAGTCCATCATCTTAAAAAATGCAGTGGTAGTCTGGCTAAGCCACATCTTGAAAGAATTTTTTTTTTTTTTTTTTTTTTTTTTATTCAACAAAGCACACCTGATACTCAAATGAATGACTGTAGTAGGTGAGTATAAAAATATGTAGGATTTACAAATACAATATAATATATAAGAAATACAAATATGTTGATGTTTTTTTTAATCAATTAATCTTATTCATAGTTATTAATGTTTAAAATAAATAAATTATTATTTTAAAAATCATTTTCTATCCACTTTGAAAACAAGAAGGATTTTAATTTAAATTTGAATAATTCTATCTCACTGGTGTGTTTAATATCAGTGGGTAAGCTGTTAAATTGATGAAGTCCACTAATAAAAATATTTTTAAACGACCTGTTGGTTTTATGGGTTTGAATGAAGAAATGTGACTGTCTTCGGGTATATTGAGTGTGGATTTGGCCGACTTGTACTAGATCTAAATTACATTTAAGTAGGTTCGACTTAACTTTTTTGATAAAAAGTATACTTTCATAAGTACATATAAGTGGGAGAGGAATAATTTTGGGTGAATAGAGACTTTTCGAAGGAGTAAGCCAAGGTAGCTGCAGAATGATTTTTAATGATTTATTTTGTAGAATCCTTAAAGGTTCTATTACATATTCTGCCGCAGTTGACCAAATTATATTCATATAACATAAGTGTGAATGAATATGAGCAAAATACAGCATGAACGCACATTTTAAATCAATGAGTGGTCGGATTAGTTTAATTGCAAAGACCATAGGTGAGATTTTCTTTTTAATATATGTAATATGATTTCGCCATGAAAGATCAGAATCGATTCTAACCCCAAGATATTTTGCTTCAGTTACTTCTTTAATTTTAGTATCATTAAACCAGAAATACCCAGGAAAAGGGAAGACATCATCATCTGATTTCAGTTTAGAATGAAAAATAATATAATTAGTTTTCGACTGGTTGATGTTGAGCTGATGCGCCCTCAGAAAGATATTAATCTTTGTCAAATCTGATGACATATGCTGTAGTAGCTTTGACCGAGATAATGATTTATAAACAATTATGGCATCATCAGCGTACATTTGAAGGGCTCCATGCAATTGTATATTATATATATATCATTGATGTAAAAATTAAAAAGCAACGGGCCAAGTATGGAGCCTTGCGGTACTCCCGCGATCGAAAAGTTATTATGACTATGAACACCTCTTAGCGAAGTGAATGTGTTCCTGTGTGCAAGATAACTTTCAATTATAGTTATAGCGGTGGGATTTGGGTTCAATAGCTTGGATTTTTCTAAGAGGATTGTGTGATTGACACAATCGAAAGCCTTACTAACGTCAATGAAAAGTAATGACACAAACTTTTTCTCATCCATTGCACCATATATACTATTAAACACATTAGTTACAGCAGCTTGTGTGCTTGAGTGCTCAATAAATCCAAACTGATTAATGTTAATAATCGAATGTTCTTTAAAATATTTCAATAGCCTTTTCAGAAGGACTGACTCGAATATCTTAGAGAAACCATTTAAGATCGAGATAGGTCGATAGTTATCCATTTTTAATTTATCACCTTGCTTATGTATAGGTATTATTTTAGCAGTTTTTAGGGAATTAGGAAAATTTCCTGCAGTGAGATGTTCATTAATAAGTTTTAGCAAAATTGGAGTTAATTCACCTTTAAACCTTTTGATAAACCTAGTAGAAATACTATCATAGCCGGCTGAAGCAGTTTTTTAAGACTATCAATAATTAAAGATAACTCCTCATTATTGGTTTCATGGAACGATAACTCTTGAATATTAAAGGCATATTTAGAATAACTTTTAAAATGAGGCACTAGATCGTAATTAGTAATTGAATTTGAGGGATCAATATTGAGTGACACATTCGTAAAATAGTTGTTGAACGTGTTGGCTATTATTGTAGGATCCTTGAGAATAACATTATCTACCTCAATGGCGGAAAAGTCTTGAGTCGTTGGACCATCTTTATTAAAAACAAGCTTGTTGATGATTTTCCAAATATGTTTTGGGTTTTTTTCATTTTTGCGTAATTCTCCGGAAATATAATTAAATTTCAATTTTTTGTTTAGGTTCGCAGTTTGGTTACGTAGCCTGTTAAACTCTTCGTTGAAAAAATTATTATCGGGATATTTGCGACGTAACTTGCTAAATCTATCACGGTTTCTCATTAAATTGAAAAGGGTAACATTAACCCATGGCTTGTAATAAGGTTTTTGGATAGTAGCAGTGTTATTTGAGCTTACTTTTCGAACTTTCTCAATTAAACTGTCAAAGCTATCTATATTTTCATTTAGAACATGTAAGAAATCAGGATGATCATAGTTTATAACATTGAATATAATTGTATTCCGTGCTATGCTAGAATTAGTAAAAAATTCATTATACAAGTCCAATACGAGCATTTGATGATCAGAATAAGAAATATCTAAAATTGTAAGTTTATATTTAAAAGGCACTAAGTCCGTTATAGCATAGTCCATTACAGTAGCGATTGTGTTTGAAAATCTAGTTGCGTAAATTTCTAGTGGCGAATTCAAAATTAAATATCCATTGGATAATACAGTTGATTGCAATTTAAAGTTTGCTATATCATTAGATGCCCGATAATTAATATTAAGGTCACCCATGAGTATCGAATTTGGAAACTGTTCAAGCAGTGAATCAAGAACGGCAAAGAAAACATCTAAATTGCTATTTGGAGGCCTATATATTCCGATAATTTTAGTATTAAGATTAATTAAGCTGATTACCACATAACTAATTCCATCCACTGTATCTTTTTGAACTTCATTTGCTGTAACTGAGTTATGAGTGAATACACTAATACCACCACCACCACCTTTATTATTCCTTGTACAATGGTGTGATTGATAACCCGGGATGTTATAAAATAGTTCTTCCTCTTGATAAATAAAGGTCTCGGATACAACTAAAACCTGAGGTAAATAACCGATGGCCGAAATGGATAATTCACTATCATCCATTTTACTATACGTAAGCTTCTTGCATTTATCGATACTAGTCGGAAATTAAATTTATGATTGTTATCAACAGCAATAGAATATTCAATGTCAATGTTATTATAAATTTGAATATCGTCCATTTACAATTTATAAATAATAAATATGTACTTGTGTAATTGGAAGTGGGATAGAAATAATGAATTTTAATTACAGTAATAGAATCACTAAATCACAAATAAACCTTATACCTGCAATTGCAAAACAAAAATAACAGCAAAATCATGATGTGATAACAAAAAGAACAATGAAACAAATAAATAAATTGCATGCAAACAAAAAATTAACTGCGTAAGTTGTTGATATTCATTGATGATGTTATTATGACCGGCTGATCATTTTTGGGATACGTGATAAAAATATGATGATTTTGCATCCAGACTTTGGCAATTTCCCCATTTTTCTTCAAGATGTGTAACGTTTTCATTAATTGTAGATTATGTGGAGTAATTCGATTATTAACATGTAGTTTTGATTTGTTCGTTACAGTGGGGACAATTTGACGTGTATAAAGCGGCCAGTTCGCTCTCATGAATCTCATTACCTCAACTTTAGCATGTAGTTCCTTAAATCTGATAATGAGAGATTTAGATGGCGCTGTATGAAGTTGATGAGTAGATGTTGTTGATGGTATTGCTGAAGAGTCGGATATAATTTTATTGATTTTTAGAAAGGAGAACTTGACGTCATCTATTTTGAAAGGTAACACTTCCGATAGCTTGCTAAGAATTACATTTGTCGATGAGACTCCGGAAGGTAAATGAGTAATAATGACATCATTTGTGTATTCTTTTTGGTGAAGCACATTTACTTGACATTTTAGAGAATTAATATCATCATCGTGTGCATCAGTCACTTATTTAAAGATCTTATTTATATTAGATTTGTGGTCGTTGTTATCCTGCTGTAGATTATTAACAGCTTCACTTAATTTGTCGATGCGGCTGCTAATATTTTCATTCAACACTATGATGGCTGAAAGTAGATTCTTTATTGTTGGATCTTTTAATTTTGCTAGATCAGATAAATCCATAGATGGAATTCTTTTTGGTGGCATAGTATCAATGAATTTGACCACAGATTTACTTAGCAAATTGAACTATCAAAGTAGACTGGTTTTTAATTATAGCGCACTTATTCCACGCTATTTGGATTATATAAAATACAACAATTGAATGGATGTATCGTTTTTCACAAATTCACATATAATTATAAAATTATTTTTAAAGTATTTTTTGCATGGCACTGAAATAGTTGTTAGACTTGAATATTATAATGTAATTAGCTGATTCACTGTCGATAATACAAATTATTCCGAAAACACTTTCATTAAGATTGTTTTGCTTGTTTACGGTTTATTGTTTTACTGTATACTTAACAACAGCTTAGGAGTATTATTCAATGTGAACACTATGTATTAGACTTATTTAAAGCATTTTTGAAATTTATATTATCTAAGAGATAATATACAAACTATTTCAAATGTATTTACAAAAAACAAAAAACTTTAGTATTATTTCGCAAATTAATTATTGACTATTTATTAAAAATATTTTATTTTTGAGACACACCAAAATTTCTGCTTTACCACTTTGTCGCCATATTTGTATTGTTAAAATAAATTCTTATTATTATTCCTCTATCCATAAAAAAGGCTGCAAATCGCTCATTAGGAATTATAGGCCGATTGTAATGTTAACCAGCATTCCAAAATTATTCGAAAACATCCTTCCGCCACGAAACAGTCATGTTTCGAAATATTAAAAACTTATTTTCAAAGTACGTGTTGTGTAGCTGAAATCGTGCGAAGTTTGAAAAGAACTATGGGTCTGGAAGGAGCGCCTAGCAGAACTGCTGTAGTGAAATTGGTGAAAAAAATTCTCAAGAAGCTCTTGCTATTGGATAACAAAAGTGACCCGAGCTCGTCCATAGTGTAGGACAGAATCCATCGAACTCAACTCGACGCCGATCATAACAACAGGACATTAGTCGCACTAGCCTGAGAAGAGTACTGCACCTAGAATTATTCGCCTACAAGGTCTACATGACTCAGCAGTTGAAAAGAACTGCCTATCCGTTTTGATATGAGTTCTCTGCTTGTCGAAAAATCATCTTTTAAGGCGAAGTGCATTTTATCTCGGTGGCTATGTAAACAAGCACAACTGCTGGACTTGGGGTTTCGAACAGCTACACATAAACGTGGAGAAACCAATGCATCCACCAAGGCAGGTGGTCATATTTGGCCAATTTTTATTCGAAACTGCGGACCAACTTTTTAGGGCCTGAACATGACGCTATGAAATTTAATAACCGAATAATCGAGCCATTTTTGCACATCTCCATTTTTTCCGAACCGCTGGTCCTTCAGATATGAAGACATTGATATGAATAAGTGGGAATCAGTGGGAGCTAAGTCTGGAAAATATGCCACATGCTGTAAAACTTCCCAACCTTCCCAAGCCGGTAAATGATTTTTTTTCCTCAAGACCACCACTTAATTTGATCAATTACGGCTGGTAACGTTCAGCTGTAACAGTTTGACCAGGTACCAGAAGCTCGTAGGAAATGACTCGTTTCCAATCCCATCAGACACACAGTAACATTTTCTTGGCATGAATTTTCATTTTTCAGCTCTCTACGGATTTTCATCCAGTAAAAATTTAAGTTCTTCGTCTTCAAATTGTTCTACTGCACGCGGACACGGATCATCCTGAAAACTAAAATTGCCATCATGAAATCTTGCAAACCACCCACTTTTTACTTTTAAAGAACTCACAGAATGCTCACTAGAATTAATCAATTCCATAGTTAGAGCAGCAGTTTTTTTTTCGTTTGAAAACAGAATAGAAAGCAATGAGGTACAAATATTGCTTATCGACAACCGTCTCTTAAAATTGATGTACACGAAACCACAGCTTCTTACCTTGTAAATTATTGAAATATTATGTCATAAAACAGCAATAACAAAGCTAATACGTATATCCAAAATGGCGAACGATTTGGATGCGTTAAGTATATTTTAATGCAACCACATTCAGAGCCGAGTTTTTATTTGCACACCTAATATTTGGTTACATGTGTCTGCCTATTTCCTTCCATTTTTATGACGTTTTTGTGAAGGTGTTTCTTATATCCATTCTCGCATCTCGAATTGATTTTTGCTAATTCCATCTGGTGACGTCGTTGTTTTGGTGTATATTTTTGTGTGATAACTAGCTGATTCTGTAACTTATTGGTTTACATTCGAATAGTGCCTTCTTTTCTGTAGCTGTTTTTAATAGACGTCTGTTAGCCCTATCTTGAGTTTCCCTTAGAGTAAGGAAGTTCCATTTTTTCATGTCCGAATGTGATAGTTAATGATCCTTGTTTGTGTTGCTTGCTGGTGTCTTTTTCTAGTATTCGTTTCTGTAATCGTATAGTCTTTCGCCTGGGTTCATTTTTATTTTTTCTCCTATGATGTCCCCTTGCAGCAACCCAAATTTGTACTAACCCAAAAATGGGCGGTTATCAAGTTATTGTAGCATTATCTTTTCTATAACTCTGCCTCCTCTCATTAAAATTATTTGCGACATGCCAAACAAACCGAAAAGATTCTTGCTGAAGATATTGGTGTACTGTTTGGGAACACTTAGGCTTCAAATTGAGAGTTGTAAATTTGTTTTTTGCTAGAAAATGAGAATTCCGGTTTACTTGACAGTTCAAATGTTTACCGATTTATTTTTGAAAGTGGCGATTTTTTTTTTTAAACCGACTTTAAAAAATCGGTAATTTGGCTAAATTTTAGATGATTTTTTGTCAGTTTGTCAATCGAATTTCTTTAAACCATTTATTCACTTCGAAGATATTTCATCGAGTTAAATAAATTACTACTAAGGCTGCAGGCCAACAGTCGGGTAAATCGTTTACTATGGTAACAATCAAATTTAGAACAGATTGTTCGATCAGTTTGCTACAGAGTTTTTCTAAAATAAATGAATTTATCGAAAATTTTACTTAAAATTGACTTTTAACAGAGCCTCCTAAATATAAGAGCCGTAAGATTCCGCTATTTTTTCTATGTGCTTTCCATAGGTGGGAAGCTTTTTGTACTTTTTCATACCAACCAGTGTATTTTAGTATTCTTTTTAATTTTTTAATTCAATATTCAGGAAAATAATATTTTAATATTGAGTCATATTATGTTGAGTTAACGCAAAAACATTTAAATTAGTCTAACACAATTTTTTTTTTGTAGAAAAAAGAATTTGTTTATGTGTATGTACAGAAAATTAGAAATTAGTATAGAGTGTTCCATAAAAAAGTTCAGCATTATTTTTCCAAAACAAACGTTCGTTAAAAAAGGATTTTGGAGTAATATGGGGATTATTATGTTTTGGGTTCTATTTCAACATTGTTGATGACAAACTTCGAAAACTGCTTTTTCGTTACTTGTTAAAATTTGATTTTTCATCGCAATAAATTCGCAGGCTATATTTAGTTACAGCCTATTACTATTATTAAATAGTTTATGAAAAATATAAAATTAAAATTTAGATGATTTGTTTAATTTTTTATTCATAAATTCATGTTCAAAAATTTTCCAATAACCACGGTTTCTTATAGTAGTTCAATAAAAGCTTCCCCTCTACTGAAAGCTCTCCTTTTAATATTACGGCTCTTCAAAATCATAGATGACTCTGCTTTTACCCGACTATTAGCCCGCAGCCTTAATCGTTATTTTGAATTTAAAAGTATTCAATTTGTTTATCCACGTTGCAAGTTATGATTTAAGCAAAATACTGAAAATGATTTTAAGTGAAATTGTTGACCGACCGTAAACGTTTCAGTAGTTAAAGCTTTGGCGTTTAGATCGGGAGGTTGTAAGAAATCCTTGTTACAAGTTTTTATGGGTCGATCACGCCTGTTGATCGAAAATACTATTTCTGTTTAACTTCCCTGATCGAAAATATTTTATAAACCACCTACTCTGTTGTAATTTGATTGGTTCCTCTTATACTCTGAAAGAGAGATTGTACTTATTAACGGACCTGGCCAAATTTTTCTTCATAAATTTCCCTTCGAACATCTAATTTTTTTTATGGCGGTCAAATACGGATTATTAAGGTTTCGAAATACCCACCCCATCCACTGAGCTATAGCTTGCAAAGACCAATAATTCTGTTTACGATCGAGTATTTTCAGGAGAGAATCATGATTTTAAACCCATTCGTACCACCTCGGTCATGTATGTGAAGTTAGCTCGAAAATCAGCCCGAAAAAATATCTCTTCTATAAGAAAAAGCCTGTTAGCCCGAAAAATATTAAGAAATAACTCAAAATAACATTGCATCCCGAAAAAAATAGTTTTAAGACGATATGTACAAAACAGTTATTTTTTCAGCTAGAATATTTTAAATACACAAACATTAATTACTTCACATACATCGGACGGTCGTTACAAGGTATCGGGTTCGAATCCCGATAAGGGCGGGATGCAAAAAGAAACATTTGATCAACAGATTACAATCTGTAATGAAATGGAACACAACTATGACCCCATTATAAGCTGGCATCGAGCTATGCAATGTACAGATGGTGATAAAATCGGACCTTTTTTAATTCAAAATTTTTTAATTCAAACATGGTCACAAACATGATGTTAGAAGTAGATAAATAGTTCGTAACAAAATTTTATTTATTTAAATTCTTGCATAAAATTTGCGAAATTTGTGAGTAGAAGTTTAGAAAGAAGTGAAATTCAAAGTGACTAATTTTGCAGTAAAACCTTGATTATTTCTATAACACTAATAGTGTTCTCCATAACCTACCGAATTTATTGTACTTACTTAAAAGTCACTCCTTATAACTGATAACTGATATTTAGAAACAACAATCTGTAACAACTGTTGAAAACATAATAATATAATCTAAAACCTTAGGGGTCGAAATTGGATTGTAAACCTACTTTATTTAATTTGTGTATATTTAATTTGCATATACAAATAAATTTCCAGCATTTTAAATTTCTAATCAAACATCCTCTTATCATAAAATCATTCATCCATTATAGATAATAAATTTTCCAAACAAAAACCGCCATCGGGCTTTCGAACTTTTTTTACTGTTATTTTATAAAGTTTTTATTATCAAGAATCTTTTATTTATCAGAATTTTGACTTTATATTTAATGATTTTAAATAAAAGCTCAACTGTGGTATGGATTTTATATAATTTTTCGGCAAGTAATGCGGAGGATGTATAAAATATCATGGATCGTATAAAGCAACTTTGTATCTACAACTACTCTGTAAATATCCGGTTACGTGCACAACTGCCAAAGCGATGTTTCCGGTTAAATAAGCAAAAATTATTTCTATTTATTAATTAAAAGCACACAAATTTTTAACGACTTGCCTCAAATGTATACGAGTAAGCAATAAAATTTTCTAATTCATTGAATCTCTATATACGCTTAATACACACTATAATAAAATACAAAGTAAATTGGAAATAGAAAATATTTTCATTTTGGAGTGCCATCATCGTACTCATGTAGCTACGTTCCAACCAGATCGAATAAATTAATCGAGATAGAAAAAGTTCTGTGTCTAATTTCATTTGTAGGACTGTTCCAATAGTAAATGGATTAGGTTTTTTTTTCGTCCCAGCCTTACTGTTAAACTGTGGACAAATGTGTTTTATATAATATTGGTCGAATGACCCAAAAATAAAAAAAAAAATAAATAAATAATCACAAACCCAGAAGAATTTTCCTTCGCAAAGATGATGCGGTGCGGAAAAGGTATACAAATGAAATGTTGAACGCCAGTAATTTAATTATAATTTGGGTTAAAGCATGAAGATTTTGTTCATAAATGTAAGGGTTAATGAGTTTAGTAAAATTAAATAATAGTTGTTTTGGGACTAAGAATATGCGTATTGGCCTTAAACATATATCCAAAACTTATTTATTGGACAATCAGTTGTAACAATAGAAGGTAATGACAATTTTAAAAACAATTAAAGGCGACTCGTGCATTCAGACTTACATGATCGCAAGTAATTCAGCAGCGCAAAAACACCTGATACCTTCAAAGCCCGGTAAATGGTGAACAGAAAAACCTCAGTATCGGAGATGTTGTTCTACTCAAAGAAATTTCCGAAACAGTACGAAGAATCTCGTCTGAAGTGGCTCCAGCACAGTGATGATTGAATTCGTTTGGTCATCGTTAAGATTGTTGAATGGCGGGCGGCTTAGGAGGATCAGCAAAACTAAGTTGGCAGGCAGACAACTGCCTTTCAAAACTTAATCATTAGGCATTTACAACGGGTCGTTGAATATTTCTAGTCAAGTTTATTTAGTTGGAGGCTTATCCGTCCAAAAATGGAAATGATACCCGAGCTTTTATACCATTAGACTCGCACTAGTCAAAAACAGATGCAAAGATTTGAAAAAGATTTGGAAAAATTATCTAAATATGGCATACGAATTAATCTCGATAATGGTATTATGAATGAAATACATGTGAATGAAATGATTTCCACAAAACTTTTCACTCCGTATAATTACCATAGAATTTGATTTACCATATTATGTTTCAGAATACGTAATCGGTATCACATATCACCTTCATACATAAATTACAAATACATAATACATAACAATATCAAAAGCATTATGTCAGATGAAGCAAAATACATATGTCATCCCACATTTTGTTAACAATAATGAAAAAAATTAATTAAAAACAGAAAAAAAAATTCAGACCCATTTACGTATCTCGGTATCAGCAGCAGCACAACATAATATTTTGGCAAAATAGCGTGATATGAATTTTAATTTATATTTTTCATTTGTATATCGTCATTTTATCCTTCTATACCCTTCATAGTTACTTAATTTGTTTTCGTTTACTGTAGATTGAAATATTTAATGTAAAGACATATGGGAGTAGAGATAATATTTAAAAAAAAATTTTGATCGGCAAAGAACTTTTCACCATCCCATCCCAACCGCATGAAAAAGAAACTTATATTTATAAATAACTTGACCTAGACGTTCAACTCCCATAAATAATTAATTGATTGTTATATAAGACTTAAAAATCAACAACAACAATGTCATGTACAGGTACCTATACATATGAAATATAAGCCGACTTAAGTTTTGACCTATATTTTACGTATTAGTTACTGTATTTTGTACTCGGTTGGGACTTAAGTCTTCATATCTTATTTTATGATGGTGTAGCAAATCAGCCTGTCTTAAAATTTATGTACGTTATTAATGGGTTGGTGATGATGGTAATATGCTTTAGAACATTCATTCCGACCGAATATTATATCTGAACCGATCCATTCCAAACGAAATTTTGCGCACCCATAAATAAACCGCGGTGTAATCAATCAATCAATAAATAATTTCACTTTTTGTTTTAATTCAATTTAAAACAAAAACATAATTATAATATTTTAATGCATAAATATTTAAATTATATCACCTAAATTTTAAATTAAATAATTTTTGATGGTATTTGGGTCATGTAAATCGTGCGGTAATTGGAAAAAATTATGATATTTTTTGGTTACGCCGCGGCTATCGTTAATCGATGTAAATTTTATAAAGGGCGTAATTACCAATCATTACGGTTAGTATCATAATCAGATGATAAACTGTGTGCATATGATGTATCTTTATGAAATAAGGCATCGGAAAGCTTTTATGTCCAAAAAATTCGCGGAATTCACTCAAAAATGGTTAAACGATGTTACTGACCCCTACACAGAAAAAAAAAATTTTGTTAAATTGATAAATTGATGTTTATCAGTTTTTAATAATATTAGTTTGTTTATTTAATAAAAAAAGTAAAGACCGCATCATCTACTTGTATCAAAAGCGTTCGAGCTAAATTTATGTTATCAGCATGATAAATTGAATAATAATTACAAAATTTTGTTGTCAAATTAATTATGTTATACAAAGTGTAAGAAATGTACAAATTTCTTATCATGCTTTTAAAGCTTTCACACGCGCTTTGATAAATAATTTGTAAATTTTTAACATTAAAGATATATATAAAGATATATGTTAAAAATTTACAAATTATTTATCAAAGCTTGTATTAAAACTTTAAAAGCATTATAAGAAATTTGTATATTTCTTACACTTTGTTTAACATAATTAATTTGGCAACAAAATTTTGTGATTATTATCCAATTTATCATGCTGATAACATAAATTTAGGTAGAACGCTTTTGATACAAATAAATGATGCGTTTCCCGCTTCTAAGTATATTTTTGAAACAATCACAACCAATATATGAATATATATTTTAATTTCCAATTAATAGCTATATTAATATAAGAACTGTAAAAGTTACTAAAATTACTACTTTGAAAAAATAAAACAATTTAAAGTTTTATCTAAATCAAAAGGGGGTATGATTAGATTTTGTCACTTTTTATAACGTTGTGTACATTTCATTGGCTATACATTTTCTGACAGTCTTGAAAAGAAATTTGGATACCAATACTTTAATTCATCATTGATCGAATTTTATCTTACTAGAATAACAATAACAATACGAAAATTGTTAAAATTTTATGAAATTTTTGTTTTCTGGTTCCAGAATTGGATTAAATACAGATCATAAATGTAAATATACGTGTTCATACTTATATGAAAATCGTCGGAAGTTGATCGAGTGACGGTGTCAAAATGATATGAGGTTTGAAGAAGCTTTCGTTAATATAAGACATTTTACTTAGAATTAGTTATGTTATTTGGATTGTAACTAATAGTTATGTTATTTTTATATACTCGCCGTAAGATACCAAAAATAATCGTACATGAATTTCCAATCTGCCTTCTGTCTATATCCGTATGCGAAAAAATTGAATAATTTAGGCAGTGGTATGAACGTTTTTTTTTTTGCATACATTAGTTCTACCGTAGGGTTCTGCTTAAAAAAGGTCGTGCTAACTTAACTACCAGTGTTGTGTGCAGTTATATAATTATCCCTAAAAAACAACACAATGGCTTCAACCTTAACAATCATGAAAACAATTTTGTTTTGTTATAGTTTAATGATTCCACCACAATAAAATTAAAACTTAAGAAATGATGTTTGTACATATTAATTATTAGAAATTGGCTTTAGATTTTGATTTGTGAAAAATGAACTATTGGCTAACACTTGCCTTTCTAACCTTCTATTCTAGGTTATTTAGCTATAAAAGTAGCCCACGGACAACATGTAACTGTAAATCTGGTTTTAATAGTTTATTTTTAATCAAAGAAGTACGTTGCAGTTACGTCGATGGTTCGAGATATTATAGCTTAATACAACTGATTTGCAACATCTCAGATGCTCTGTATCTCTGTATATCCTTTACAAAATTTTCTCACAAGGGAATAGTTAAAACTGTAATGAAACTTACGGCTAAAACAAGTGGCTTCATCCCCGATGAAGAGATTAAGATACAATATTTATAAGAGTATAGCAACCGACAAATTTATTCGGAAATATGAAACTAATCTTTTCCCACTTAACTGATATGATTAAAGTTAATAACAGGATAATAGTAGGTTATCTAACGCTGTTGTGTATAAGTTTCCTAATATTCCACTAAAATATATGTATTTCGGAATTTATGGGGCACGGCGACTGCGTCTTGATTAATAAACCTCTTGCTCAATTTCGTGAAATCGTACATAATTTTGAATTTTTTTTTTAAAATATTAATAATAATAAATCGAGTTATGCATTTGACACAGAAACTTATGATTAACCATCTCTAGTTTCATCAATTCCTTGTATTTAAAAAATAATTATCATTTTGTCACATTTTGTAAAACTATTTAAAGAGAAAAATTAGATTTTGCAAAAGCACATGGTTTTATTATTCAGTTTCGAGATCAGTTATAGGTAGGTTGAGTATTATCATTGTGCGTTTAATATTAATAATTATTAAAAGTAAAGTTTTAGCTGTGAAAAAATATTGTGTGAATGCTACTTAGTGTAAATCGGATAATAAAAGCTGGCTGTGGTTATTTATTGAGGTATAAAAAAGTGCTTATACGAACATAACCTAAAAATAAGTAGTTCTCCGACAAAAAATAAAACAAAATCGTATAGATTTTGTTCAAAATACCAAATATGTAGTTCAATTATGTAAGTATAGTAAATTAATAATGTTAATAAAATAATTCTAGAATCTTTAGGATTGCATAATTAAAAATACTTGTTTAATAGAGGGCCCTTTCATACATGAGAACTTAAAGCGTTTAACGAGTGCCCCATTTTCACCTATTAAAGTGGTTTATATACGGCTTAACAGCATATTGGTTGTAGAACATATTTCCGATTGTGTACGGTATATTTGACCATGAAATCTGTTAATTTTCTTATTTTTAAATCCGTATTTAGAAGGTGTATTACAACAAATACAACAATAAAACTGGAGGAATACAATTTCCCAATATTTATAATTTTAAAAGAAGTTTGGTTCTTTCGAACAAAACTAAAACAAATTACAACGATTGAATCGGGGCCGGTCAAATTTCAAGTAAGTATCCGATGTTAATTTAAAAATAGTTACAAAAGCTGTGAGCGGATCGAGTCACTCTTCTTGGCCAGAAATTGAAGAGCATTAGGCGGCCACATGTGCAATGCGTATAAATGAGTTTAAGGTCTCAACCGAAAATGTATTCAACAACTGGCCTCAGTACAAAGAGCAGTGAGACTATCGATTGGTTGGTTCTGTTTTAAAGGAATTATGCGTTTACGCTAATGGTCCATTTTATCATTTAAGGTAAATTTAGACTATGCATTTTTGTATCCGCAGTCTACAGCATGACTAGAGATTTTTCAAGGAATTCAAAACAAATGGTTGTAAATTTTTGGAAGCATCAAAGACGTGGTAAGCAGGAGAATATTAAAAAAAATTAAAAAATAATTGGATACGATCAGTGATAGTGAGTATTAAGGATGAACTGAACATAAATAAAAAAAAATATAAATGTTTTTAAATTTATCATTCTCACCTAAGTATATCATTAAGAATCAAATCTTCTAAAAATTACTTTGAGCTGTTAACTAACTTCCAAGACCTTTATTTTTAATATACTCATGTAATTATAGTCGAATTTATTGTCAACGTGAATTAATCTTAAAGAATGAATGATCTGTTTAAATACAAACAAAAATTTGTTTAATTAAATCAAAAATCGACTTTAAATTTTACTAACGTGTAAGAAAACATCTTTAAAATAAACAACATTATTTTATATATAGACACGTAAAATATAAATTCGAGCATTTATTGGAAGCCATCGATGTCACTCTCAAAATTTTTCAAGTATAATATCAAATATCCTAACGAAAAGGAAATTTTATGGAATTTTATTCAAAGTTTCTTTTATAATTTAAAAACAAAATATGATATAAAATCAACATCCGTATTGCAATTGATCACAGATCTTACCAATAAGATTTAATTAATAAAAAAGATATTTTCATTTAATGAAAATGGAATTTGAATAGAAAAATGAGTAGTGTGTTTCTGTTATAAAATATTTATTTGAAATATAATATTATAGAGTCATCAATTTGTTATTAGATACTGAATTAATTACTATATAAAACGTATACGTATATTGATTGATTTAAAGGGATGAGACCTCATATGTGTTACGGCATGGCAAAGGGAAAATGGTTTTTAATTTTTTATTTCCATTTGTAATGACAATTAAATCTTTGATGTGATATCCTTCGGCCTTTTAATGTTGACTGTTTTTTTTAAATTGCTTACTGCTGGCACTATTTTATCTAAAAGAATTTCTGGCTCAATAATATTTCTCGAAACAGGTTCGTCCCTGCATGGGAATGATATATACGAATATCGATTGATTTGAATTCTAAATCCTAATCAACGACTTGCTTATGCACCAATTGTGTAAAAAGCCTTCCGCGTGGTTTTATCTTCCGTTCGTGTCATCACCTCACATAAATCACGATCATTTTTGTTTGATTGAGACAGTATACTGCGGAAGATGCATAAAATCATTTTTGGGCTTAATTGGAAGTCTAGCAAATCGCAATTCTAGCAATTAGCATTAATTTGGGAGAGGCTTAGTTCGACTGGGTCATCTGTCAACTGGTTGTTTTGACGGGTAAATGGAGGAATAGGAAAATTTCTTGGCCGATTATTTTCGGATTTGTTTTGTTGAAAAATCCAGTACTTCACCCGGGATTTATGTTGAAATCCCGATTCAGCTCATAACTAGTTAAGACATTGCATAGCACGCCCGAACTCCAGAACTTCTCTAAAATCCATTTTTACATTCACATTTAATTCTGCTTACCTGATTTGACAATAATTGGTCGGGGTATGGCCAAGTTCCATTCAGAATTATCGAATTTTAGAACTTTATCAAAAAGACACATTAAAATCCCACCACAAGTTGATCCTAATTTATTAGAATCCTAGCCCAGCTCTACAATCTGAACTGGAAAATTTCGGTTGGAAACGGCATGTTTCATTCATTATGAATCCGAAAATTTCGTCAAATTTGGCTTTGCACCCGAATTTGATCATCATTTGTTTTGAGTTTGCTTAGTTCCATTGAACATGCTAGAGTGCCAATCCAATTCTGCGTACCATATTTAACAGTTATTGGTTGAGGAATAGTAAAGTTCCATTGAGCATGATATAAATATCCTGTGCACTATAATTATACTTGGTAATTAATCGAATATTATCTTCTTTGGTGAACAAAATTAATAAAATATTTGAAATTTTTGCGAATTAAATTAAAATTGTTTGAAATATCCTATCCGGTAGTTATTCTGGTATTGAATAACATTGATATTTTTCCGGGAACCATTGCCTTTGGGATGCCTTACATATGAAATTTTTTTTTTTTTTTTTATTTGATTTAAGGGTTAAATACTAATGAATTTTATACTAAGTTTGATATAATTTAAATAATTATGGTTTCAGGAAATCCTATTGTAAGTCGTGGAATTGCAGGAGGATTAAATTAATAAATGTTTATATTATTCAGGAAGCCGAAAATTATTAATTTAGAATTAAATTTCAGGAAATCTACAGACGTGAAATAATATTTCTTTGAAATATTAATTGTTGATTGTGTAGATTAGAATGGTGTTGTCATTGCATTAATAACTAAGTATCGACTTTATTTAGGGGTCTGCAACTGGGCCGATTTAATCAATTAAATTCTGCATTAATTTACAATTACATTTCAGGAAATTTCCAGATGTACGTGAAATAATACAATTGTTTTCTCAGGTTGCTGATTTAGAGAAGCAATTGTTGAAGACCAATACCATCGTTATCCATTAAACCTATTAAACCTTTATCCTTCCTTAGTAGATTAGTATTGTGCCGTCTTTGTGTTACTAACTATCGGCTATACCTAGGTGTCTGTAACCGGGCCGATTCTGTCCCACTTAACTAACCTATCCAATCCTTCGGTTTTGTTATATGTAAAAAAGAGTGTACGGTGGGCCCGGCGTCACCCGGGAGCTCCTGTGTAAGAACTTGGTCGTGCATTCAGAATCAATCAATCAATCAATCAATATAAAACGTATACGTATATAAAATGAAAATTAATAAATAAATTATAAATTAATAACTGCTTTTGCAGGCAATGCATTATTGATTTTAATAAATATTATTCGTTAAATTGATAAAAAGTGTATTAATTTTGTTTAAATAAATTCATTTTATTGATACGGAATGTTATATGGAGTATTTAGATGTTCCATAAAGAAAATAAATTTTTTTTTAATTCTTAAAAAATTCTATATTTTCCTTAAATTTGAGTTATCTTATCGAGAGTGGGTTGTATGTTGAATAAACAAACGTATTTGTTAACATAAATGTTTAATAAATTAAAAACAAAATTAATGATCACCTTAAAACCTAGTTATCGTATATTCGTATCAATAGAAATATCCTTGTAAATTATAAATTTCGTATCATCGACAACCAAGATTGTTATCATTTACTTACAAATTGCACTGAAGTTTGAAAAAAAAAATTGTAGCACTTGCATAAAAGGCTTTATCAACGTGAAATTAATTTAAAATAAATTATTTATCATATTCATAAATTGCTTATAAACACAATAAATTATTTATACTTCCTAACCGTATTTGCTTTTCCCCTTAAGGCCCCGATTCAAGATAACACGTGGTCGATTTTCAAAGCTAAGACACAAAAACGTATGTTTTTTTTATCTAGTAGATGGAGCGTACAGTACCATTTTGAAATCTTCATCAAAATTGTAATATTCAAAAATTTTTCATTTTTTTTATCTTTTGGAGACATGTGCATCGAAAATAAACATAAAACGAAAGAATGAAAAATGTTTTACAAATCCAAAATTCCAAATACCTAATGGTTTGGTTACAACAACAAACATATGTATATTTTGATTTTTGTTAATTTTCGGTTCTTTGATATATGTATTATGTATTTGATATATGTTCGGGTATTTGTTGTTTGTTTTTACAATATTACAATCATAATGAAATAATATCAATTTTTTATAAATAAATCTCGTAGTACGGAGTAGCAAAGTAAATGCGATGGTCACCTCAACTCAGGAACTGACCTCATTGAGCTGGATTTAACGTAATGATTTAAATTATTAATATTTCGGGTGAAAATGCACATACATAATTTTAGTCACACAAATATTTACAGACAGGTCTAAAGAGAGTGTTCGTATCCCTTAGGGTGATAATAAAATGTTTTGCTCATTTGATGATTCCGCGAATGATTCAATTATTTGTATATCTATATATACATATAAAACAAAGTCGGGTTAGTTACACCATTTATAACTGAAGAACGGCTGGACCGATTTTTATGATCTTTGTTTTGTTGGATTTGACTCCGTTCCGAATAGCATAATAACTATTAAAACATTGGAAAAATTCACAAAAAAAAAAAAGTTATCAAGAAAATTCATTTTCTCATACATTTTGTATGGAATGGCTTTTATGATGATATCTAGAGAATGGATTCACTTATTTCGATGATTTGTTTTTATTTTGTTCGTTCCAATACAGTGGTGGTTTAGGAAAAAAGAAAAGTCGGAAAAACTCAAAAGGGAAGCCCAACAATCTAATAAAAAAAACCTTTTTTTATATGAATTTTGTAGGTGTAGTTTGTATGTGACGAGTGGTGCAGTGGTTAAAGCTTCGGCGCTTGGACCGCAAGGTACTGGTTACGAATCCGACTGCAGGCTACATGCACATTTCTACTTTATTTTTTTTTATCGTTACCTCTGAACTTTTGCAATTTTGTCTCAACGAAGGACGAGCTCATCAACAAAGTGTTCCCGAACAATATTACTAACCACAAAAATCACAATTGGGTGAGTGAACGAGTAATTCTTGCGGCAAAGAACAAAAATGGGGATCACTTAAATTTCACAATTCAAAATCTAATCGTCGGTCCACTTCATTCCTTCAAATCTATCGACTGTGTGACAAACAAAGACGAATCAACCAACTGTCCAACTGAATTTTTAAACTCATTGGATCTGGCTGGCTTGCCCCCACACAATTTACAACTGAAAGTTGGTGTGTTGCCGGGAATCATCATGCTACGAAACCTAAATCAACTAAAACTATATAACGGAACGCGTTTTATTTTGAGAAATCTCAAGGAAAGTTCAAAGGTGAGGAAGTTCTCATTCCGAGAATTCTGATTAACCCAACCGATATGCCACTCGAGTTTAAACGAATTCAATTTCCAATTCGTCTTGCATTCGCCATGACGATCAACAAATCACAAGGCACATCCTTGAGTGTTTGTGCCCTGAATCTAGAAAATGAATGTTTCTCTCATGGCCAATTGTACGTAGCATGTTCACGTGTCGACATACCATCCGCTTTGTTCGATTCTCGCACCTGACAATAAAACAAAAAATGTCGTATATCACAAGATGTTTTACTGAAGGGAATCGACCCTATTGCAACCTACTCAGGAAATAGTTTAAAAGAAAGTAGTGCAACAATGCTACGCGAATCATTTCGAATTAATTCAATAAAACGAAATCCTTGCTGCCACGTGAATTACATTCATTTCAATGTAATTAAAATATATTTCATTTTGATTGAATTTAATTAATTTGGAGTATTCATTTTATCCGACCCGGAGGTCTCGGGTTCAATTCCTGGTAGTGACAAGGAAAAAATTGCACGGCTGGTTTAGGATCAATGAATTAATCACTCATTAGTCACTATCCGAAATGAAAATATGATTATTAAACCTCATTTAAGGCGGCCAAATCTCTTGATGGGGTATAGTGCCAGAGAGAGAGAGAGAGAGAGAGAGAGAGAGAGAGAGAGAGAGCGAGAAATTCATTTTATCTTAATAAAAAAACTCAATTTAATTAAGCTATAATAACTTTAAGCAACATGTATTGATTTTGAGGCGGTACGAAGTTCGCCGGGTCAGCTAGTATGTAATAAATAATATCTACTGGCCGCGTTAAATTGTTAACCCATACATCTCTTTTGTTGCTGGTTTTACACTTTTGTGTAGACTGGAAGTCTGGTAAATTTCATAAATTATTAAGTCCAGAAGTAGCAAATTTTAAAAACAATTCAAAGTGATATCAAGAGTATAAATGTCTTTCCAAAAATGTATATTGTTTGACTGTTGGTGGTACATTCCATGGAGGGATTTGGCATCCCCAACGATGTTATTTCAAATTTTACTGTTTATAACAAGGAGATGAGAGAAACCATAATCGAGTGAGTTTAGATCCCGCTCAACGTGATACAGCCATCGTGTATCAGTTCTTCCGTCAGTTCTACTTTCCATTGAATGAATTTTAACTTGCTGGCTCCTGAATTTAGTGAATTTTCAATGACTCCAATTCAACATATCTACTTTTTCGAGATGGTTTCTTATCTCGTAACTCATACATAGTTCCGAATTACGAATGAATCGTAATTTTCCATCAGCTCAAGTACAACAAGCCTCTGGATGTCTCTTAACCGTATACGGTTAGCGGGAATTAATAGCGAACACCGATGTAACCGCAGCGCAAAATGCAGATGTTAATTTTAGAATGCCTTCACAAATGTGTAAAAGACAAACCCGATTATTAAAAATCATGAGTTACACATCAAGTGAATGACGCGTTATAATAAAAATAACTTTATTCATTAGGAAGATTTGCGGTAATTGTTTGCAAATTACGAATCAACAAAACGCACCGGATCATTTAACAGTTTGTAAATGGCTTTTGGTTCATTTGTAGGTCGATCTGATGAGCTGGGAATTATAATGGCAAGGTGATTTGTTTCAGGAGAACAACGTTGCGAATTAAATGCCAGATGCCATTAACATATGCTAGTATCAGCTGCACTGGTCTATATTGAGCTCACATATGACGTATTATAAGAATAAATTAAAAAGTATTTGGCCGATAGTCGTCATGCAATTTTAAAGGTTGCCGAAACTTTATCTTTGCTGTATACCCTGAATTAAAAGTCCTTAGTAATTTGCACATACACATCAGATGCTGTCGCACGCCTATTGAAACTTTTAAATAAACTATTTATAAATATGAAGATTTGGTCGGGTGTTACATACGTATGAATGAATTCCACATAAATTGGTACTCGTGGCTAAGATGCGCTCGCTATAAATAACTTTGCTACTACTACGGTTGTTAAGCCAACCTGTGTTAAACAAAGCTATTCCACGATAGATATTACAATTTAATCGATCTTTTTAATAAACAAATATGAATGTAACAAATTCAAAACGTCGAATGGAATTTGAAAATGCCTGGACCAATTTTGATCAAATTCAGTTTTATGGTGGGATTATAAGCCAATCTTAAATTAAACATAAGGTACTTAAATGAATGGATTAGACTGGTTAGGCTGAACGAAACCCGACAATTTTTATTAATTAATAAACGTTTAGTGAATCCCACACTCCATTTTAAATTAAGATGACCATTCTTCGTAAGGAGCGAAATTCCAATCCATCCAAACTATCTCCATTGATCATCTCTTTGGCTTTTTTTATTCCAACATAATCTTCTGATATACTTTTTTAAGGGGTATGTGTTTATAATTATTCATCCAATTCAAACGGCATAATCTAAAAATCGATAAGGCAAGTTTTTGGAGGCTTCTTAAATAACATACGGGTACAATGTTCGACAATGAAACCAAATAGCTAAGTTTTTTTCATCGTGTCATTAACGACAGAACATACAACAGCGCAGCTCTTGTATTATAAATCAAATTAGTTCGTTTCCGTTAAACCGTCCAACAAATGAGCTTCACATCAGGGTTGTCAGCGATGAGAAAGTTCGATTACTTAGAATCGATGGTATATGAGCAAAATATAATCTCTATATTGCGCAAGAATCACCGCATGGTAAAACTACATAACCGAGTTACACACTATAACACCATCTTTCACTACGAATCTGTTGAAACGAACCAAATTTTTATGGAAATACGGACTGATTCGACTCTTTAGAATACTAGAGGATTGCCGAGGTAAGATAGCTTATGATAACCGATAGTTTATATAAGATCTATCCTCTAGTTTGCATTTTTTGTCTGTCAGCTTTTGACATCTGTTCTTGATTTATCTGTATTTTACTAATCTTATAGCAATAAATAAAGGGGGTCACCTTGTATTCACAGCTGGTAATCTGGTAGTTGCTGTAATTGTTACATTTCCATAAGTGAATTTTGATTAGATTATGTTAATTGATTTTGACTCACCGTCGACGAGATTCTCAGTAATGGCTCCACTTAATGTTTGTACTCGACCTCATTCCAAGTTGATTGTCGACTTCTGATAGTTTGTCTCTTCAGTTTATGGACGGTTGAGGACCAGCATAAAATTAGAGATATAGAATTCGTCATTCATATGAACATTTAGCGAGGAATCAGATCGATCATGTACACGCCAACGTCGCCTAAATCAATGAGAAGCAATGGCATATGTAGATTGTACATTGAAACACGTCGATATTGTGGCCGTAATATTTCAGAACTGTTTTCCATTGCATCATTTATGAGACTTCGGCTTGTGTTAGGTTCCAAATTATTCCAATATGAATTTGATGAACGATTATTTGATTTTCTCTATAAATGGGACTTGCATGGATGACACACCAGGATTGAAGGATTATTGGCAAGTTCCAGAGAATTGAAGTTGCAAATTAAGAAGCCAATATCATTATTATTAATTCGCCATATTTAGAGTGTACCTAGACTAACGGTATTACAAATAACCAGATATAGGGATAGGACATGATTGTAATAATTATAGAATTGATCCGGTTTCAGATGTTTAGTAGTCAGAGAAAATTTGTTATATTTGTATAAAACTAGCTGTACGCAGCCCGCTTTGCGTATGGTTTCAAATCAAAGATTATTTTTATTTTTGGTAATATTAAATTAAAATGAAAAATGAAATCAAAAATATTTTAATTATATAAAAATTGATTAATTTGCTCCAATGCTATTTGGTATATACTACAACATTTCTTGTTGATCCTTCAGGTGCAATCACATATATTGATGCCAGTTTTCCTACAAGTGAGCATCCACCATATGATTGACAGTGTCAGAAGCATGGATATTCCAAATTTAAACCACAAACTTCAAATGACTGACCTTGAGATTTGTTAATGGTCATATCAAAAGCTAGACGCATTGGGCATTGTATTCATTTAAAATTAAACATTTGACGGAATTATAGTAGGAATGCTTGGGATTAACTCTTCTTCTCCTTTGTATTTGCCACCTAATATGGTTGCTCCAATTAAATTTGTCATTAATTTTTTAATAGCAAGTCGGCATTACAAAGTTTTGGTTGGTTAATATTTCGTATTAAAATGATTGGTACACCAATTTTTAATTGAAGAATATGTAGTAGTACTCCAGGCAAATCTAATGAATTTAAAAATTATGTAGGATAATTTACTACCTAGTCTTGATCTATAACACAATCAATTGGTTTGTATGCAAATGTTTCACCAATATTTTTACTTTGAATGGCAGTATTTATATCATTAACGTACTTGTTTTATGCTGTCAATATTGGTCGATAACTTATGATTTGATTTGATTATGATTTGAATTGTTATACAATATTTGGGTACACACTTTCAATTAATTTTACATTTGGGTGTTTTAAAAAACAAAACTTTTGTGGAAATGTAATTGCATCAGTTGCACGATCAATTTTTCAATTTCCAATGTCTAATAATTGTTTTGGAAATGTTACAGCACATTCATTGTTTTGCAATTGAAAACGTATATTTGTTGTTAAATTTATATTTTTAAATGTTTCTCCAGAAATTATATGGTTTTAAACACGCGTTTAATACAGCAGCTGGAGTTGATCGGGTTATAAGGGTAGTGCCTGTCTAAAGTTACCTGATATTTATATTGTTGTACCACCAGATATCTGTTGGTAATTGCATAAATCTTGTAATGTTTTATCTAATGCTTCTAATAATTTATGATGTGCCATTGTGCATTATTGCAATACCTTTCCTGATGTTTTTGGATGGTTACATGTTGGACAAGTGTTGGACATATGACATCGGACAAGTGGTGCAGTGGTTAAAGCTTCGGCACTTGGACCGAGAGGTATTGGGTTCGAATCCCACCAGAGGCTGGATGCAAAGCGAATTTTCGTCATCGATTACGATCGGTGATGTTAATAAACACAACTAAGGCCCTCTGATGGAGTGCAGAATTCAGCGCCGACCCACTGTCCATATCAATGTACAGGTTGACAAGAAGCTTGCAATGTGCAGGTGGTAAACTGAAGTTGAGTGAGTAGGTGAATAGGTGAATGGGTTAATTATGTGGCGTGAATGCGTGGTATCACAATAGACCAAAAATGGCCTAAGTGTCAACCAGTGAAACCTAACCTACATGTTGGTGTTTAAATTATTTGCATATTTAATGGGAGTTTTAGTACTGAATGGGGTCCGCCATCTAATAATGTTCCTGCTATTCTTGAAGAAGCAATTGCTAATGCTATATGTTGATTTGCGATCTTATCAATGTAATTAAAAATTCGAAAAAGCTCCCATAGAAGCTGCCACTTCCATTGGCTCACGACCCGTAGAACATATATATATATATATATATATATATATATATATATATATATATATATATATATATATATATATATATATATATATATATATATATATATATATATATATATATATATATATATACATTTTTATTGAAATCGATGCTGTAGTTTTTGAGTTTATCGACCGACAATGCTTCTACGGAAGCTGTAACTTCCGGTGGACCATTATCATGACTCATACAACTATACACAAATTTTTATCAAAATTGGTACAGCAGTTCTTAATGTCACAAACACACACGTCATTTTTATACATATACAGAGATTCTGGATATAAAATTTGATCGTTTTTTGAACGGCACAATGACCGGTAACTTAATCAAGAATTACAAATCCTAATTTATTTGATTTTTCTGATAGTTTGCTAGACTTTTTGGATCTGGTATCCCCGCCGTCAAATTCAATAGGTTTATGAAATCTGAGGTAGATTACGCAAACATTATGTCATTACATTATTTAAAGCATTTTGGATGTCGGTTATAAATGTGAGACATAAATTGTAATGATTGATCTGTTTGTTTTCATTAAAAATTGTCAAAACTAGTTTGAGTCGATAAACGTAAGTCGTACTGAAGGCTGCCGCTGTGGGTTCAAAAACATTTTTAACTTTGTTATGTTGCACCTAGCTCGTAGAGAACTTACATGCGGCAGTGCCACATAAAAATTGTTTACGAGCTAGGTGCAACATAACAAAGTTAAAAATGTGTGATATATAATGTAATTGTTCTTGTAAATTATTGTTGTATGCAATTGTTGTTGTACCACCGTTTTGAGATCACACACTTTTAACTTTGTTTTTTTGCACCTAGCTCGTAGTTCGTAGACAATTTTCATTCGGTAGCCTTCAGTCTGCTTACATAATTAACTTCCTAGTATACATCTTGAATATACCGAAAAAAAAATATGAGCTTGAGATGTAATTTTAAACAACAAATGATCAGATCTGCTTGTATAAAATTATGTATCGCGATTTACGAGATGTAATCAAGGTAAACAAAATAAAATCAATTCTGCGTGAAAATTTCTACAAATGAATTTATTATCCTAAATCACTAAATCAACAACAACAACAACACATAGTTTATTTTTCAATCTCATTCTTTTTGTGTTTATCATTATAATCTATAGTTTTAAGGCATTCATACTACTCCAAATTTACACACATCTATACAGAATTGTTACGTAATATAGTTATGATGCATCATATTTCAGTAAAATACTTATCTTTTCATTCTCTAGTAAATAAAATACAAATACATTATTGTATTTATAAAGATTGAAAGAAAATCATCTCAATTTCATACACACCACTACAAAATATTGTTAGTTTCACAGCTGTACATCGATAACGTCCTTTTGCTTTTATCTTCCATATACATCCATACATATGTACGTAAATAGATATACATCGAAACATTTGAAAACAATACTGAGTTTTATTACTGTGCGTGGAAACTAGCGACATCTGTTGTATTCTGGTAAAACTAATTAGGAATAAAATCAATAAATTTTACAGATTGGTTCTTTACTTTGCTTTCTTTTTTTTACCAAAGGAATTTCGTTTTTTGCTAATTTTTCGGTTAATAATTCAAATTTAGCAAAACGCCACCGTCAATCGTCTCAGATTTTTTTTCTGCGTCTTTTGATATATCACAATCTAAGTTTTGTTGACTAATAACGTCGCAATGGTACCAAAAGTTTTGCGATTTTTTTGAATATTGTTCGCTTTGTAATGCCATAGCGGAAAATCTAGAGGGAAAAATGAAAAAAGCCACCGTCAATTTTCCTAAAAAACTTCAATTAAAATTTTAAGATATAAATGATGGCGATCGGTTGGTTAGTTTTTACGCAATGGTACCACGAAAAGTCGTGTTTTTGCAAAATACGTGAATCGGGGCCTTAATCCGATGAAATAATTATGCCTGTGAAGTTAGCCCGAAAAATATCCCGAAGAAGTGCGATGGCAACACTAAAAGATGAGTATCGCGACATTTTCCAGTGTCATCCCGAAAAATTTACTATATTACGCTAGTTTTGAGTGTCATCCCGAAATATTTTTACTATCATGATAGTTTTACTATCATGACATTTTTATTTTTGTTGTTATCCCAAAAAAAATTCCAAAACAGCAAATTTCAGTAATGTGTGTGAATAAAACCTGAAAAATTCCCCGACAAAACACAAAATTGTAATATCATGACAGTTTACAATGTCATCCCTAAAAACCCGCCGCAATCACTAATCTTTTATATATCATCCCGGAAAAAATTAGTAGTAAAAGTAAAGTAAATGAATTCACGATTAGACAACAATTAGACAAATGAATAATTATCCACAAGAAAAGATCTATTAATTGTTTGTAAAGAAACAGCCAACTCATATTAATGAGGTTTTCGTAGATAATGAAACCACATTTGAACTAGCATAGTAAGAAAAAAATTCTATTAGCCGTTTGTCAGATATAGTGCCCTGAAGTCGACCTAGATATTAATTAACGAGCACGGCTTTATGCGGCTTTCGTAGATAATAAAACAACCTTTGAAATAGCAAAGTAAGAAAAAAATTCTATTAGCCGTTTGTCAGATATAGTGCCCTGAAGTCGACCTAGATATTAATTAACGTGCACGGCTTTATGCGGCTTTCGTAGATAATGAAACCATCTTTGAAATAGCAAAGTAAGGAAAAATTCTATTAGCCGTTTGTCAGATATAGTGCCCTGTAGTCGACCTAGATATTAATTAACGTGCACGGCTTTATGCGGCTTTCGTAGATAATGAAACCACCTTTGAAATAGCATAGTAAGAAAAAAATTCTATTAGCCGTTTGTCAGATATAGTGCCCTGAAGTCGACCTAGATATTAATTAACGAGCATGGCTTTATGCGACTTTCGTAGATAATGAAACCACCTTTGAAATAGCAAAGTAAGAAAAAAATTCTATTAGCCGTTTGTCAGATATAGTGCCCTGTAGTCGACCTAGATATTAATTAACGTGCACGGCTTTATGCGGCTTTCGTAGATAATGAAACCACCTTTGAAATAGCATAGTAAGAAAAAAATTCTATTAGCCGTCTGTCAGATATAGTGCCCTGAAGTCGACCTAGATATTAATTAACGAGCACGGCTTTATGCGGCTTTCGTAGATAATAAAACCACCTTTGAAATAGCAAAGTAAGAAAAAAATTCTATTAGCCGTTTGTCAGATATAGTGCCCTGATCGACCTAGATATTAATTAACGAGCACGGCTTTATGCGGCTTTCGTAGATAATGAAACCACCTTTGAAATAGCAAAGTAAGGAAAAAATTCTATTAGCCGTTTGTTAGATATAGTGCCCTGAAGTCGACCTAGATATTAATTAACGAGCACAGGTTTATGCGGCTTTTGTAGATAATAAAACCACCTTTGAAATAGCAAAGTAAGAAAAAAATTCTATTAGCCGTTTGTCAGATATGGTGCCCTGTAGTCGACCTAGATATTAATTAACGTGCACGGCTTTATGCGGCTTTCGTAGATAATGAAACCACCTTTGAAATAGAATAGTAAGAAAAAAATTCTATTACCCGTTTGTCAGATATAGTGCCCTGAAGTCGACCTAGATATTAATTAACGAGCACGGCTTTATGCGGCTTTCGTAGATAATGAAACCACCTTTGAAATAGCAAAGTAAGGAAAAAATTCTATTAGCCGTTTGTCAGATATAGTGCCCTGTAGTCGACCTAGATATTAATTAACGAGCACGGCTTTATGCGGCTTTCGTAGATAATGAAACCACATTTGAAATAGCAAAGTAAGAAAAAAATTCTATTAGCCGTTTGTCAGATATAGTGCCCTGTAGTCGACCTAGATATTAATTAACGTGCACGGCTTTATGCGGCTTTCGTAGATAATGAAACCACCTTTGAAATAGCATAGTAAGAAAAAAATTCTATTAGCCGTTTGTCAGATATAGTGCCCTGAAGTCGACCTAGATATTAATTAACGAGCATGGCTTTATGCGACTTTCGTAGATAATGAAACCACCTTTGAAATAGCAAAGTAAGAAAAAAATTCTATTAGCCGTTTGTCAGATATAGTGCCCTGTAGTCGACCTAGATATTAATTAACGTGCACGGCTTTATGCGGCTTTCGTAGATAATGAAACCACCTTTGAAATAGCATAGTAAGAAAAAAATTCTATTAGCCGTCTGTCAGATATAGTCCCTGAAGTCGACCTAGATATTAATTAACGAGCACGGCTTTATGCGGCTTTCGTAGATAATAAAACCACCTTTGAAATAGCAAAGTAAGGAAAAAATTCTATTAGCCGTTTGTTAGATATAGTGCCCTGAAGTCGACCTAGATATTAATTAACGAGCACAGGTTTATGCGGCTTTTGTAGATAATAAAACCACCTTTGAAATAGCAAAGTAAGAAAAAAATTCTATTAGCCGTTTGTCAGATATGGTGCCCTGTAGTCGACCTAGATATTAATTAACGTGCACGGCTTTATGCGGCTTTCGTAGATAATGAAACCACCTTTGAAATAGAATAGTAAGAAAAAAATTCTATTACCCGTTTGTCAGATATAGTGCCCTGAAGTCGACCTAGATATTAATTAACGAGCACGGCTTTATGCGGCTTTCGTAGATAATGAAACCACCTTTGAAATAGCAAAGTAAGGAAAAAATTCTATTAGCCGTTTGTCAGATATAGTGCCCTGTAGTCGACCTAGATATTAATTAACGAGCACGGCTTTATGCGGCTTTCGTAGATAATGAAACCACATTTGAAATAGCAAAGTAAGAAAAAAATTCTATTAGCCGTTTGTCAGATATAGTGCCCTGTAGTCGACCTAGATATTAATTAACGAGCACGGCTTTATCCGGCTTTCGTAGATAATAAAACCACCTTTGAAATAGCAAAGTAAGAAAAAAATTCTATTAGCCGTTTGTAAGATATTACCCTGAATTCAACCTAGATATTATTTAACGAGCACGGCTTTATGCGGCTTTCGTAGATAATGAAACCACCTTTGAAATAGCAAAGTAAGGAAAAAATTCTATTAGCCGTTTGTCAGATATAGTGCCCTGAAGTCCACCTAGATATTAATTAACGAGCACAGGTTTATGCGGCTTTTGTAGATAATAAAACCACCTTTGAAATAGCAAAGTAAGAAAAAAATTCTATTAGCCGTTTGTCAGACATAGTGCCCTGAAGTCGACCTAGATATTAATTAACGAGCACGGCTTTATGCGGCTTTCGTAGATAATGAAACCACCTTTGAAATAGCAAAGTAAGAAAAAAATTCTATTAGCCGTTTGTCAGACATAGTGCCCTGAAGTCGACCTAGATATTAATTAACGAGCACGGCTTTATCCGGCTTTCGTAGATAATAAAACCACCTTTGAAATAGCAAAGTAAGAAAAAAATTCTATTAGCCGTTTGTTAGATATAGTGCCCTGAATTCGACCTAGATATTATTTAACGAGCACGGCTTTATGCGGCTTTCGTAGATAATGAAACCACCTTTGAAATAGCAAAGTAAGGAAAAAATTCTATTAGCCGTTTGTCAGATATAGTGCCCTGAAGTCCACCTAGATATTAATTAACGAGCACGGCTTTATGCGGCTTTCGTAGATAATGAAACCACCTTTGAAATAGCAAAGTAAGAAAAAAATTCTATTAGCCGTTTGTCAGATATAGTGCCCTGAAGTCGACCTAGATATTAATTAACGAGCACGGCTTTATGCGCTTTGGAGATATCTTGTGGAGTGGTGGAGTTATGGTGAGACTAATTATCCACTTCCGAAGGAACCTAATATTCAAATAAAACAAATTTAGTTACATTTTTATTTTTATTAATTCACATTCTAAATTATATTTGTATGTATATTCATTCATATTCTCTCTTTAAATATGAATTATTTACAGAACAGAATTTTGAACAATGTTTTTTTTCAGTGATGAATATGAAGTTTGAAGAAATTTGCTAGTACGCCATTATTTTCAAGGATGTTTCCGTAAATTTGAATTTTGGACAGGCCTGAAAATAAAAACAAATTTTTAATTTAATTAATTACATCTTAAAAATTTACGATATGCAAACTTACCGATTTATTTATTTAGTCACTTATGAAAAATTGAACTGATGAAACGGGTAATTTATAAATAAAGTGCTATATTTTCATGTTTATCGTATTTTAACAATTTAATTACGATCTACTCTACTATAAAAAAAACGTGTGGTTCGATTTGCACAAGTCTAGGATTTCGTATTTTTATAACGTATTTCATCAGATCATCGTATTTTTCCCAAGATTTATTTTTGATGCAAAATGCTGCATAATGTTTTGCTGTAGATACGTAATTTATGACTGAATTTAATTCATAGGTTTGACCACTAAAGTTTAATTTTTCAGGGACGACGTTAATTGTAATTGTGCTATGAATCGAAGGATTCATATATTCACAATTTATTGCCACGAACTTATTATAAGACGTTTGCGTAACTTCCATATTTTGGTTGCAGCAATTTTTGGAATGCGTTATTCTGTAGTTAGATAAACATTTTTCGATGTTTTGAATTCCTAGATTTTCTAGCGCCATAGCATCAACACTAGGAAATTGACGGCTTTCATTATACGTCTTACTGCAACATAAGCACTTAAATTGTATAATACAGCTTGGATATATTTTTAAATAATGATCTGCCACTCGAATTATGTTTGACTCACAATTCCAGGCAGTTCCAAAAATTTCGTATAATGCATCAAATCGCAATTTTTTGGCTGCCATATAATTGTTATTTAATAGGTTATGAACAATTGCCGACATATGACTTTCTTTAGCAAAAATTCGTTTTGAGTACAGGGCCTGTATGTTAACTAAACATTGAACAAATGCGTCAAAGCCACAAGTATTTTTGTAAAAATCGTTTTTTTCCAGGTTCCCGTTAAGTAAAAATGCAAAATGTGATAATTCATTTATTAAAAGTTCTTTTTGCTCTTTTACGATTGGCTGCTCTGCCCGCCATTGAGATTTAATTAGGAGCTTAGTAGAAATCTCCTGTTGTTCTTCAATTGATTTCTTGTGGTCCTCAACAATAGTTTTTAAATTGAAATTATTATTTTTTCTCGTATGTGATTGTCTCTTTGTGCCCCATTTCTCCTGTTTCATTAAAACTTTTGACAATGTTAATCCTTTGTTTTTCTGTGGATTCATTTTACTAGTCTTCAGTGTTTTTTTTGGAATTTTTAGTTTTATTTAATTGTACAAATAATCATTTCGATTTTTCGATAGATTTCGATAGAATTTTTTTCTTACTTTGCTATTTCAAAGGTGGTTTTATTATCTACGAAAGCCGCATAAAGCCATGCTCGTTAATTAATATCTAGGTCGACTTCAGGGCACTATATCTGACAAACGGCTAATAGAATTTTTTTCTTACTTTGCTATTTCAAAGGTGGTTTCATTATCTACGAAAGCCGCATAAAGCCGTGCTCGTTAATTAATATCTAGGTCGACTTCAGGGCACTATATCTGACAAACGGCTAATAGAATTTTTTTCTTACTTTGCTATTTCAAAGATGGTTTTATTATCTACGAAAGCCGCATAAAGCCATGCTCGTTAATTAATTTCTATTAATGCATATTAGTGAATTCATTTCTACTTATTAATTCATATTTATTTTGACAAAGCTTTTAATTCGATTAGGATTTCGTTTTATTATTTACTTGATTTTTATTTTCTATAAAAACAAATAATAAATTTTTAATTTTGTATAAATAATTTTTGTTTTTACTTTACTATCGTGAAAATATAGGATATTACTTCTTTTAGATAGTTTTTTTTTCGTGATAGTCTCATTAAAATATATCAGTATTGCCATATTAAACTATAATCATTTTTCGGGATTTTTTGTCGGGCAAATTTCACAAAGGTGAAATAATTTATCAATTTTGTCAATTTTACTTCATGGGTTGCGTTTTTATCAATATTACTAATATTTTATCAATTTTACTAACTTATTTTTTTCTGTGTACGATGGCCAACACGCTTGAAACGGGTAGTCTACAGTCGGGCTGTACAAGGATCATTTTCGTCGTAGTTTCTTTGCAGCACAAACCCTCGTGTTGAAATTTAGCAATAAAAAAACCCATCCACTCCTCACTCGACGTTTCGTCACACCACCATCAACCAATGACACTCACTTAATTCGCCTTTTATATAGTTTACGATTAATTCATAAAAAAAAATTTGCTTTTAAGTTTGATTGAGCAAAAAAAACTTTCATCACCAATACATAATAAATAACTATGTTATAAATGTTTTGAATTAATTCGGAAGTGAAAAAAAATGTAAAATAAATAAAATACAGGCAAAAAAACACAAGTTTATGGCTTAAGATAAGCATAAAAACACACCCGCACAATCTGCATCAGAGTACTCCGGTTGACATAAGTGTGACACTTTTCTTCACTATAAGAAATTATATTAAACTATTTTTTCCGCACAATCAAAAAAAAATCAATACTATCTGCGATAGCGAATATAAACGAAAATTACTTGATATTTTGCTATTTTTAGAATTACGTTATAAAATTTCAACAAAACAGAAACTTTTCATTTACACTTAAACATAAACTATTTAACTTTATATAATATATATATATATATATGTACGTATATCCCGGTGCGTTGATACAGTTGTTTTTTTTCTTTAGGGTAATACCAAGCCTGATGACCGTTGTTCGAAATACACCTATACGTTAAAACGTAGCGATCCAAATTCCGTATCAGTTTCCAAAATAATTGCGAATTTATAAAGATCCGTTCAATGTTATTAACAATACGGTTAGCCGTGAGACCCCGCCACTCGAGTTTTTGTATTCCGCAATTTATATACCCAGAAGCGGTTGAAAAAAAAGATAGACTCTAAATAGTTTGAATATAGAACTCATAAAAAAGTTAAGCTTCATATTCAAGCCATTAGCAAACAGAAAAATTGAACGTTAGAAACTCACCGTTCAGGATTCGGCAGAAATTTGCATCCACACTTTAACTTAATCAAGTTTTTTTTTGTTACCGTCGACTTCGGTAATTTTTGTTTGTGTTTTTTTTAGGCTAGGAATATTTAGCTATAACTTTACACAAACTTTCAAAATTTAGATATTTTTCACTTTATTTATTAGACCGATATTGCGGTGTCTCACTTAGCAAATGAAATTTTTTTTTTAGATTTTTGATGTTTGTATCATCAAGCAGATTATAATTGGAAGATTATATTTGTAAGTACTATATACTAGTACATACCGTTTATGTACTCAAAAGTATTTAGCAATACCAATAATAGACAATAAAATATAAAATATTGCATTTTTATATACAACTCATCTTGCTACTTATCCAGATGCAATATTATGTACCTAAAGTTACTATAAAATTTCTCTATTTACTATATGTTTCGTATTTGTATTTATAACTTTGCTAGTAGTAGGCAAATAGGCAAAAGACAACCTATACTGCAGAAAAATCTAAATATTATGTACAGCAAGCACATACAAGTACGAGTTTATAGCCAAAATTGTAATATACATATAGGCATGCGATTTGGAATAGGAAAAATTGATTTTAACATCACTTAAAGAAGCTAAAAAATTAGGTTGGAACGAAAGTTCCAATTTTATTGTCAATTCAAACTTTATCTTCAGTACACTGATTCGATAATCGTTACAACGAATCAGAAAAATATAGTGATTTCATCATTTGTGATCGTCCGCATTTCTGTGTGGTTTTTCAGCAATAATGTTAAAGGCCCTACATCTATATCAACTTTCTTTGGATAAGTGGCTTTTGGTGTTAAAACCAAATACTGATCACAAAATTATTTATTGTATGTATATCGGAGTAAACAAATCATAATTGTGTTCAGTACCAGAGTAGTAGATTAAAGTACTAAGGACCTTATAATAATTTGTCTGAAACGAAACGGTTGTGTGAACAAAAATCTTGATAACAGAATTGTATGCTTTGCCCAACTTTCAAATGATAAGCTATATGTTTATATCGGAATAGAAAAAATATCTGCCTTCATGGCCAAAGCGGAAACGAAAACTGAACAGATTATTCCTATTGGTGACCTTAGCCAATGATATTGAATATGAAAGCGACTGAAATGTTTACCAGTGATGATGACCTAGAGGAATTGTAGTCCAAAACTAAACGACAAAATGCTGCAAGAAATATCACACCCAAACACATTGTGCTCATTATCATCACCGAAACAATAGACATGGAAAAGATTGAGTTCAAAAATGTAATGTGACTAATCCCGATAAAACACAGTTTGAATGTAACGGAAAGTGAATTATAGATGCATTTATTGCATTTCTTTTGGCTACTGGTGTTTCACACAAACAGAAATGCAATAAACAGACGTTTCGTGACGTACAAATAGCCTACAGATTCAGGGCAGCTCATATTCGATTCTGTGTATTGAGACGATTTGATTGTATGGGTAATTTTTGATGGGCAAATACGTCCTGATTGTTTGCAAAGTGACCAAGCCGCACAAAATTTTGACATGATGAACTACTTGAATCAAAACTTCAATAACAGCAGCATGCAAATATTACAATTGAAGAACAGCGGTTTCCATATCGTGGCAAAACTTAATTCATTCTTAAATGTCACGAAAATTTGGTGGCTTTGCTATTCAAAAAAAAAAATCTATTGCAAGAAAAATTATTAGGACACAGGTCTAGAAGAAGGAGGTGAACATGAAGTGGGGCGAAAATGATATGTTGCAACTCACAAAAACGTGCACATTTCCTGCGGCTGTACAATTTTTGCAAGATAATTTTTTCACAGCATTGGAAGAAACTAAACGACTGGGCACAATTCGATCCAGTAAAAGATGTTTCCCTGATAATATGGGAAAGCATCCTCATCATCCTGTTTTTTCTTCATGTTTTGGATTTTACAACAATTTGGTGTAAATTTGCAGTGTGTAAACCTACTTCCCAAAAATATTTGATCAAGGACAAATAATGAAAGGTGAAACCACAAACAATTTCATTTAATAATGCAAATAAAGAAGGCTTCGATCGCATTGACCAAACGGTGATGCATTTCACATCAAAACGATCAACAAAAAGATGGACTTTTGCTTTTTATTACAACATGTTGGATGTTGCATTATGTTGATTATTTTGTCGGAAATTACGCCTAACTATAGAGCCATCCTAGAGCCATCCGCACCACTTGATTTTCCGGACGAGGAGTCTGTTCTTCCACCTCGAAAAGGAATAAGGGTTTGATGGCAAATAATTTCTAAAATCGAAATTTTATAAAGTCTGACGTACATCAAACTCCGAATCCATAACGTTGTTATTCCGAAATGGTTGTTATTCCGAACTGATAAAAAAGCGTTTGCATTTTTTGAAATAGATTAGAGTTTGCTAGATACGTGTTCTGTAACTGTAATAATAAGGAAAAAGCGTGTGGCCCAATGGTCTCTGGTAGTTTGAATATTTTAACATTAACGTTGTTGAGAAAAATGATTTTTTTTTTGTCTGAGACGCTCGCTCCTGTGGGCTGAAAATATGAGACAATAGAAAATGAGAATCAAGATTTTTCATTTTCGGATTTGGGTTGCTCTCTAAAACAATGATCCTGTAACACTCCAGGGGGTAGATTCCGATAAAATGACCATTTTTCGTGACATTTGCTTATTGGTACAAATTGAAGTCACTGAAAATTTACAATTCGGATAAAATGATTTATGACATTTACAGCAGTTTACAGCACATGTATTTTTAAGTTATATCAGGTATATTATAAGGTTTTCGAAATTATAAATACTCACACATATTTTGTATGAAAATTAATAAGTCACGATATTAAAAAACAATGACAATACTATTAAAATTGTCAGCTTATTGTTTGTGACATTTTGAAAAAGTCACAGCATGCTAATCGCGATTTAGTTCTCACAAGTATTTGTCACACAATTGTAGCAGAAATTTTAGTACAATGTCACAAAAAAATGTCATTTGTCACTTGATCAGAATCTAGGTCCAGGACCTCACAAACTAAACAAAAGTTGTGTCCAGTATTTAATAGGAGTTAAAAAATTAGGTAAGTATTTTCAAGGTCAGACACACTTTTGAAAGCACGTCCTGCAGAATTAACTTTTAACCCTCCACGCTTATTTTTTTCGCATCAAATCCATTAATTCCATGTTTGATAAATGTGTTTTTCAAGCATGGCCATACTAAGTAAATCATAGTAAAATCCTGCAAAAATGTCATTCGGCTTTTATTTGCGCCGAAGTCTTCAATCTGTTTCATAGGTGGAGGTATCTCACATCGGAGTTTTTAGTACAAAGGATTGTTGCGGCGTTTCATTCGTAGTTTGGGACACTTAATATGGAGTTCTATTCGCACAAATAACTTCAAACTTATTCTTTAATTTATTTTTTTCTTTATTATTTATTTATTAAATTAAATATCATTACAGCTCGACAACTATTTGGCAACTGCCTTTTGGTTGCAGATTTATTTTTTATTTTAAATATAAATATATATAATATAAAATGTATATCTAATATATAACGATGCATTTGTATAATATGCATTTTGCAATACTACACACACAAACCAATTATTTATTTAAATACATTACAATGAGAAACATTATATACTAGCTAGTTACTATAAAATATGTTTATGTAAATATAATTTGGTATATAACATGATGTATAAGAAATACATAGACATGAAAAAATAAAATATATTCGTTCGAATTAGATTGTTTTTGTGTTACAGTATCGATCGAAACAATACGACTATCGATCGGTTCAGGATCGTTTGCAGCGTATTGTAATTTTATTAGCCATTTATATTAAAAAAATGAAAACTGGGGTTCTAACCACCCACTACTTTTTGGGGTCTCCTAATATTTCAACACTAATTTCTTTTTCATCAGAATGCTGGAAAATAAAAAAAGGTTGCCGTCGTACACCGCGCTAGAAACATAAGGTTAGGGTGTGAAGCTCGACGAGGGTAATTTATTTAGTGTTTGACATTTCAGACTGCTCAGATTTTTGAACTAATTTTGAGTTTATATTTTTGATGCTTTTTCTCATTCTAATCAATCCTGGACAACCGAGCATCGCATTTTCATAATTAGTGTAAGCTCCAACCAATTTGCTTGCGATGATATATTGGACATATTGTGGAGCAAGTCGCACCATGCGACTAAACCGGAGCACCTCTATTCAAATTTCCAAAAATCATAATCCATTTCATTCCTGACATTGGAAAATATTCTTTCTCATAATTTTCTATCAAAATCGTTAGAACCGGTGTTTTTCTATAAATAGTCAAATAGCGTGAAAACCCGCTAAAAGGTGACATCAAAATCATTTGAGAGGGAACAAAATATCAACAAGAGGTCAAAGCCGAAACATTAATTAGATGGAGAATGCTTCAAACCAATATCGTTACTCATAACAGCCAATATTTTCAAAAAGACGTAGTGCAACCATGTAATGTGTTTGTATCGCAACCCACATAACATGTATAACATGGCGCAACATTCCGTAATAATCTGAACGCCAGATATCTAATTAACGAAAATCACAAGACACAACCCGAAGCATAACATGGTGCAATATCTCGCAATAGCAACATCAAACAACATGATGCAAGATGGTGCAACATCATACAATAAAGTGCAAGATGACGCAACATGATGCAACATCAATCAAGCAACATGATGCAACATTTAAAAATAGCATGCAACCTTATGCAACATCGTGGAATATTAAGCAACACGGTGCTACATGATGGGCCACCTGAAGTAATATAAATTCAGTGGCACTAGTCTGGCTTTCCTGCGTGATTAGGGAATTAAAAAAATATTTTCACACCATTTTTGTTCAAATTGTATTTTTCTGGCCTACTGAAGTAATAGGTTCAGTAGAAAAATTTTCCAAGCAAAGTTAATTGGGAAAGTTTTGTTCCATACAATTTGTATAGGGAGTTTTTTTCCCACTTAAGTTTGTTTCCAAAATATTTACACCAAACTTCTTTCCTCAGTAGGCCTGAAAAATACAATTTCGGCAAAATTGTTATGAACATATTTTTCCCAATTCCCTATTCCCATGGTAAGCCAGAATAGTGCCACAGAAATCATCAACTCTTTGTAGTCATTTCCTTGCTTTTGAAAACCTTGTGCCGCCAAATTTTATCAAAATCGCCAAATAAAATATTAAAAGGCCCAGATCCAACTTGACGCGACATAGTGGAACAGCACACAATATCTTTCAAAGAGATGTAACATGGTGTAACATCAAGCAACATCGGGCAATCTGACCAACCATAATGCCACATCTTACAATGTTGCACAACATCCAACAGCATGGTTGAACATAACGCAACATCGTGTAATATCACGCAACATGGGGCAATAATAAGCAACATGGTGCAACATCATGCGTTATGGTGCAACGGTGTTACATGAAGTAACGTGGTGCAACATCACGCACGACCTATAGGGGGAATCCAGAAAATAGAACTGATTGTAATCAGTTCTTTCATTCCAAAACCCTTCCCACTAAATTTTATCAAAATCGTTCAAGCACAATAAAATGTTAAAAGAAAGTGCAAAGCTTTCCTTCTCTCACTGGATAAACCCCTAAATGAATTTTCCCAATATAAGAACCCATCAAAATCAGTTTTGGGTGATCGTTTTCGATTCCCCAGCATTTTCAATAAAACTCATGCGAGCCGAAAACAAATAACGGGATGACCCCTAAGCGGATTTTTCCAAAATTAGTACCAATCGCAAACAAATCCAGGCGCTCGAAAACCCTCCACTACCAATTTTTATAAAACTCTAGCTAACCAAAAAAGTAAAGAAAGTGACCCGGTTCAACTGTTCGACTCTCTGAACAATTTTTCCGAAAATCTGGAGCAATCGTAATCAATTTCTGTGAATTAAAAACTTCCCCTTTACCAGTTTTATCAAAACTGTACGAGTAAAAAAATAAAAATTGGGACCTGGGCCCCATCGCCTAAATGGATTTTTCCGAAATAAGGACGCAACACAGTTGGTTTTTAGTGGTCAAAACCGCCCTTTCAGCAATTTTAATAAAAATTGTGGGAACCGAAAAAAATAAAGAAAATAACCCGGGCCTTGTCAGACGATTTTCGACAAGGATATTCCAAAAATTAGCGCCCATCGCAATTGATTTCTGGCAATTCCTTGCGTCCCCAATTTTTATAAAAATCGTGCTGGTCGAAAAATTTAAAGAAAAGGACCGTTGGACCCTCTTCAAATGTTTGCGGAAAACTGGACCAATCACAATCGGTTCCTAGCATTGAAAACCATTCTTAGGAAAAATTAAGAAACGGGACACGGGTCACACCTGTTAGATGACCCCTACTAAACTATTTCCTACAAAATCATGATCACAATCGATTCCTGGTATTTGAAATATAAAATATCATTACTAGTCCCGTAATCTCGTCCCGTAGTACGAGTAACAGACCATCAGGCGACCGAATGCCATTAGTTTAGGAATAGCTTCCCCCATTTACGGTATTCACTCTACTACCCCTACAGTACTCGACACCAGACCTATATTACAGCTTTAGCAACTATATGACCTCGACCAAAAATAAATTGACCATTGGCAGTGAGACACAAACAAAATATTTATAGACGAAGGTAATAAATTAAGAAATGTGAAACAAGTAATCAACACATTTTTCATCTTCAGTCGTCTGGTATATCGCATAAAGCAAAATGTGTAATGCCTTAAAAAAATGTTGAATAAATACGCGCCTATACCACCTAGTAATTATCGTAAATTTTTATTTAATAAATAAGAAAAAAAATTATAATTATTATTATTTAATTTATTCTGCCGCATATCACAAAATCGTTACACAATCATCTTGTGATTTCGGCGTTTACGCGGTACACGTTACAAGAATATTACCTCGGTACGATAACATGACGATAACACAAAAAATTATGATGTAATTAAGAAAAACTGAAGACGTCGAATTTTTTATTTGGCTTTATCTCATTTTTGGTTTCGCATATAGTCTTTACCACCATGGTATACCACGCATACATACATATAGAGATCGCTCTTATTAAAGCGAATGTTAATTTTTTTTTTAAGGTAGTTTGACTTTATTCAAATAATGCGGTTCTTGGTATGATAAATGGTGTTACCTTCAAAAATATGTCTTGTGACGATGATGACGATGATAATGATGTTGATGTTGATAATGATTGCGGTTACGGACAATTTTTTTATTTTGTGTTCTTATCACGTCTTGATGCGTATACGTATACGGTATAGCATGTGCATTGTTTTGTGAAAAAGAGGTTTGGGAACTTTTTAAAATATTTCGGCGGTACATAACGTAAATTGCTCAATTTATTTAGATGTTATGACATAACCATTTTACATTTTCATCTTAATTTATAAAAATGGTTTGGGTTAATGTGTGTCAGTAAGCTGAGACAAATTGACGTTTTAACACAAATTGCTTCTTGAGTGTAACAAGGTTGTATATCTAAGAGAAATAATTATAGTTAGATACGTTCTTTAATGTTGTAGGATTATATGCTCTGCTAAGAGTGAGCTATTCACATCTGAGTTTTCAGAAGCATAATCGTATCCACACACAGACTAGTGTATAGTTAGAATATGATTAATATAATATCGAATTACATCAATATTTATGTTACAAGCAAAATTGGTTACTGGTTTAAGGTACATACTATTCGACTCAGAAGGTACTGAGATCAATTCCCACTTTAGGGAGTGCAAACGAAATTTTGTACAATATTCAAAGTGCCGAGGAATCAACCGGGCCAGTGTTTCATGGGCCGAAAATTGGTATGTTATTGAGTTGATTAAATTTAAATAAATGTAAGCCAAGGGAAGGGGGGGGGGGGGGTCCAAACTGGTAAAAATCAATATAGGCATACTAGAAGATAACGAAATACACAGTCTTTGGGAAATAATAATCATATTGGTAAAATTGAGCAAGAAGTTTCATCGAAACGACGATCTACACACTTTGAGACTACACAACATATTGTGCAATGTTGCAGTCTAACGAACACATGTATATATATAAGATACACCTATAGTTCAATTTCTCGTCTTGTAGCAGATGTCAAATTATGTTTCGTTTTTTATATTTTACACTACATCACACGGAAATCACCGGCAAAGTTCATTGATTCTGAATATTGGCATATTTTGTAAGTAAACCGGCCTCTAGATCACATATGGTGTTATCTAAGCTGAGATGTTACTTACGTACATTTTAGCAACCGGAAAATCACGTTAAAAATTTGGTAAATTAAAATTTTACGTATTTTGATAAAATTACTATCGTTTCGGAATTCAAAGAAATACTTTACAAAATATACTGCATGGTGTGTCACTGAATGACACTTCAATAGGCAAGTTCACCAAAAATATAGCAAAATATTTTGACAAAGTAAGAATCGATCCATCTAATTTACTCTGGCTGCTGGCAGCAACTTTTTTAGTTTTGATAATAGCAGCTCGTAGTTTTGAGAATATTATGTTAATATAAAATTTTTCAGAACGGTTTTTAAATGAATTTCAACCAAATCTGAATGTTGTACACAATGTTTGGAGGGGGGGAGGGGGGGGGGTGTTAGGGTTAATTGGTTATTATTTTTCTTGTTTTGTCGTTTCAACACTGACGCCGCTTGTTGTGTTTACCAAAGCGACATCTCCGGCACACAAAAGTATTTTGTCAATATATTTTGTCGATGTATCTCTGGTTCTGTTTATACCTTATAAACAACAGATTATCGGGACAATCACTAGATTAATTTGTATTGCCTCTTTTTTGTCTCTTATTCTTTTATTGTTTGCCCTTTTTCTACCATATATAAATAAATTTTACTTTTACAAATCAGTAGATAACCCAGATGATGACCCACCCAACAAACAAATTGTTTTTGTTAAGTGATATCTATTTATTAAGTGTTAGTGTATTTTGCCAAGTGCCTACGGCAAATAGTGTTAAAAGTAATATTAAATTTATCTGTAAATATTGCTAAAATATAATAGTGTTAGTGAAATAAATTACTATAAAATAATAATATTCGGGAATCATCGACATAAGTACATCTAAAGTACTCTGTACTCGCTTGAGAACACTGGTAAAATGCATATAAAAAATTGCATTCATTGTATTTATTAACTTGAATGAATTTCCCCTCCATTCCCACTACCTCTTTTTATGAAAAACAATTTCGAAACTTAGCGGATGCTGAGGGGGCTAAAGATTTAGGTAAAATCGATATTTCGATCATCGCACCTGATGTAGACTGCAACACTGACGTGGATAAGGTTGACGACGAAAATATTGATACGGAACAACTACCAGTGACAACGTATGTGAAGTTATCCCAGGATTCTATCCCAGAAAATAATTTTTTTTAATCAGGCAACACTAACATATCAATAACCAATTTGCTCTTGTGTGAAGTTATCCCAGCTCAGGTTTTGATTCATTTCATTCAAATATACTATATTTGTGAAGTTAGCCCAGCCCAGAAATTTTATCAATTTTAATGAAAAAACGAAAAATTATCAAGTTTATTAAATTCGATTTGTTTTTAATATAATAAAAAAAAATTAAATGTAACGTATTAAAATCTATAAAATTTTAAGTTGCATAAAGTAATGGTAATATTCAGGCAATGTAAGAAAAAATTTGTTCCGTGGCAAGCTCCCGAAAATGAACTCTCGGCTGAGAATTTCATTGATTTTTATATAATTTTTCGTCCCGCTCAATAAATTAAAAATTATTTCGCCGAAACTAAAAATGTCTCGGATCAGGGCAACATAATTTTGAAATTTTTGCACCAGTAGCTAAATTTCAGCTAAATTAGAAAAAAATCGTTCTGTGGCAAGTTCCCGAAAATCAACTCTGGGCTGAGAATTTCATTGATTTTTATATAAATTTTCGTCCCGTTCGATAAATTAAAAATTATTTCGCCAAAACTAAAAATGTCTCGGATCAGGGCAATATGATTTTAAAATTTATACACCAGTAGCTAAATTTCAGTAAAATTAGAAAAAAATCGTTTTGTGGCAAGTTCCCGAAAATCAACTCTGGGCTGAGAATTTCATTGATTTTTATATAATTTTTCGTCCCGCTCGATAAGTTAAAAACTATTTCGCCAAAAGTAAAAATGTCTCGGATCAGGGCAACATGATTTTGAAATGTATACACCAGTAGCTAAATTTCAGCTAAATTAGAAAAAAAAATCGTTCCGTGGCAAGTTCCCGAAAATCAACTATGGGCTGGGAATTTCATTGATTTTTATATAATTTTTCGTCTCGCTCGATAAGTTAAAAACTATTTCGCCAAAAGTAAAAATGTCTCGGATCAGGGCAACATGATTTTGAAATGTATACACCAGTAGCTAAATTTCAGCTAAATTAGAAAAAAAAATCGTTCCGTGGCAAGTTCCCGAAAATCAACTATGGGCTGGGAATTTCATTGATTTTTATATAATTTTTCGTCTCGCTCGATACAACATGATTTTAAAATGTATACACCAGTAGCTAAATTTTAGCTAAATTAGAAAAAAATCGTTACAGCTAAATTAGAAAAATAAATCGCCAAGGAACGATTTTTTTCTAATTTAGCTGAAATCTAAGAACTGGTGTATAGATTTCAAAATCATGTTACCCTGATCCGAGACATTTTTAGTTTTGGCGAAATAATTTTTAATTTATCGAGCGGGACGAAAAATTATATAAAAATCAATGAAATTCTCAGTGGTGCAGTTTTTACAATTGTACTCGTTTAGGCACAGCTTTTTTAAAGTGCTTTGAACTAGTTTGAATGAATTATAAACAATTTTTTTTCTTTAATGTTGCTAATAAATAAAAACACAAAAAAAATTAAATTTGCTTTCTTAACGCTTTGAGCCTATGTAGTACTTGAGTGAAACCGCATGCAATATTATTTTTAGTTTGAGTATTAATGGCCCGTTAAATACACGGCTTCAGCTTCTGGCTTCAAAATAACTCGTAATAGATTTTTTATTGCTAATTTAATCCCTTATATTAAAACACCAAATTTTTTTGTATTGTTTTATTCTGCTCTCTCGAAAATAAAATTTAAACAAAAATCTACTTCTCAAAAATTTCAAATAAATTTTAAACCGTAAATATGGCTGCTAAGATATCGTCGCCATTTTTTTTTTCTTATGTTAATAATTTTTAGACTCGAATTTTGTGCGTGATTGAATTAAAGTGCAGTGAAAACAAAACAGTACAATTAAAATACTTTCGAAGTCCGTGATTTACATAGATGCGTTTAATATTAAATCAAATGTCAGATAAACAAAGAAGTAAATCAAATAAAAGTGCATCGTTGCCATCCAATAATTAAGAAAATGTGGCAATTAATTTGTCAGCGTATGAAGTTGAAAAATCGTACCAATGTTTGATCCAGACAATAGTAATTCATTATCCACATCAGTATGGATAAAACGAATTGAAAATCTCGGACAAGCGTATCACTGGAGTCAACTTCGCCAGATGATCAACGCAACCATGCGACTGAATGGTCCGGCAAAAATTTGGTACGAGGGTGCTCAGACCCAAATATTAACTTGGGAAGATTTTAAACGTCAAATCGAAGAGAACTTCCCAAATCATAATCAACGGATAAAGATATTAAGAAATCTGGATCGGAATAAGAATATCGATAACGAGTCAATTGAGACTTATTTTCATTGAACCGTACGATTGGCTCGCCAAATAGACTTGGCAAGAATACATTATTCAAGGAATGACATCGTACACCGCCAGAAATGTAATTATTGCCGCAAAACCGATAACGTTACCGTCCCTATTAGAACTTATGGTTGAAATAAGCCACTCAAAAGATGAGGATCAGCATGAACGTCGTAATAGAAAACGCTACCATATTGATATCAGCCGGAATTGTTTTATATGTGGAAACAACGATCATCTAATGTCGAAATGTCCAAAGAGAGCTCGAAGAAAGTGTTTTACCTGTGGTGATGTCGATCATATCAAAAATAACTGTCCAAAAAAACAAACTTATTCCGGGGAACGAAATATACGACTGCTAACGGCATCATTAATGAAAACATCATAAGTTGATGGTGTCACTTTAGCAGCATTCATCGATATGGGAAGTGATTCAACAGTTATCAATGAAGCTACAGCGAAACAATTAAATTGGAAATGGGACGATAATAAAATAAGAATTAAAGGATATGCAGGTGGAGTAGGTTATGCAGTAGGAAAATCTTTAAAAGAAATTATCATCGACAACTACAAAAATAAATGTGAAATATTGATTGTCCCAGATTATATACAACAAGAAGGATTGTTAATAGGTTTGAACTATTTTGATAATCCGAAATTTGAGGTAGTATATGGGAAAGATCAGTTGAAGATCATATAGATCGATCAGAAAATGAAAGGGTGACAGAATCGAATCATTTTTTACTAGGGGACATAAGAGTGGGACAAGATACGTCGGATTATGATACACAACGTCTTAGAAGTATTATAGAACGATACAGTGATTGTTTTCAGACAATCTTTCGAATATCGGATGTACTTCGATAGAAGAAATGACGATTAATATTAATGAAAATAAAATAATTCGACGAGTACCGTATCGTGTACCGTATGGTATGCTACCAGAAATGGAACGTGCTATTAAGGAAATACTGGATGCGAAAATAATAGAACCATCAACATCCGAATATGCCAGCCCTGTCGTGATGGTAATTAAGAAATCAGGTGGGTTTCGTTTTTGTGTTGACTATCGGATGTTGAATACAGTTATTCAACGAGAACAATTTTATACACCATTGATTGAAGAGGAATTGCATCGTCTTTGTGGGAAATCCGTATTCATCTCATTAGATATGAAATCCGGTTATCATCAAATAAAAATAAACGACCAATCCAAACACTTAACCGCATTCATCTGTCCGGTTGGACATTTTCAATATCGTCGTTGTCCTTTTGGTCTAGCAAATAGCGGTTTCATATTCATGCGTGTTATGCATAAAGTTCTACGACCTATAAAACAAGATGGTCTTATTTGGTACTTAGACGATATATTGATTGCTGGGACATCTGTAGATGAAACATTAAATATATTCGAACAGGTCCTTACAGTGCTGAAAGACGCACGATTTACGTTAAATATTGAGAAATGTAATTTTCTTTCATCCAGAATAACTTACTTGGGTCACGAAATCGATATTAATGGAGCGAAACCAGGGGAAATAAGGTAACGGCGGTTGCAAAGTTTCCTACTCCCACCAGTGTTCGAAATATTCGTCAATTTCTCGGATTGTGCAGTTATTTTAGGCAATTTATACTAAAATTTTCGCTAATAGCACAACCGCTGTCAAAACTAACAAAGAAAGATATTATATTTCGATGGGAACCTGATCAAGAAAACGCATTCCAAAATTTAAAAACAGCATTAACAACGGAACCTGTGTTAGATTTATTCGATCCCAAGGCTGTTCATGAAGTATTTTGTGACGCCTCATCTATTGGTTTGTCTGGTTGTTTAATTCAATTAGATGAAAATCGGTTATCACATGCAGTTGCTTATTTTAGTCGTCTACCACACTTGCAGAGGTAAAACGACACAGTTTTGAGTTGGAAACACTTGCTGTAGTGGAAATCTTGAAACTTCATTTTGTATACTGATTGTAAATCGCTATAGCCAGCACCAAAATACAAACAGAGTTAAATTCGAAAATTGTCAGATGGTGGTTAGCAATCCAGCAGTTTTATTTTGATATTAAATATAGACGAGGGAGTGATATGAGCCATATTGATAGTCTTAGCCGTAATGTATGTAAAATAAATACTGATGGGACCGATTGGATAGTTGCATTACAAACCGAGGATAATAAATTAAAAGAAATTAAGAATGTATTGGAAGGCAAACATGTAGGACGGAAAATCGAGAGACAAGTAAAAACAGATTATCAACTAAAAGATGGCAGGGTTTATAGGAAAACTGATAATGGACTAAAATTTGTCGTCCCCGTTCATTGCAAGAATATATATTTTACAATATGCTCACGATAAATTAGGACATCCTGCGCTAAATAGAACCAAACAGCATATTCAAAACGATTTTTGGTTTCCAAAACTGACAAGTGTTGTGAAGAAATATATTGAACAGTGTGTTTCATGTATGTATGCTAAAAAAGGAAAAGATGAGACAAGATATCAATTACATGAAATACCATGTCCAACAATACCGTATCAAGTGGTCCATGCAGACTTTTACGGACCGCTTATTAAGAGTAAAAAACAGAATCAGTACATTGTTGCAGTGATATGCCGATTGAGGAAGTTTGGTGTGTTGAAACCAGTACGAGCAGCTAACAGTAAAGGCATTATAGTTATTTTGGATGAGGTGGCACAATATCTCGGTATGCCTAAAGTATTGGTAACGAATCGAGGGACTGCTTTTATGTCAAAAACATTTAAAGAATATTGTGAATATAATTCAATAAAACATTCAGTAGTTGCAGCAAAGACACCACGAGCAAACGGACAAATAGCAATATGTTTTCGATTGATGGTAGAATCTCTAAAAACATTGTGTAATAAAGAAAATGAGCGGAATTGGGATATCCATTTAAGTACTATACAGTGGGCTATGAATTCTTCAGTTAATAGAACAACTGGCGGCACACCTCAACGTGTGCTATTTGGATTTAATCCTCGTAATGTTTTGGGAAATAAACTATTGCCTGCATTAATGAATTCTTCAGAAGATGATGTTGATCAAGAACCTGTGGATGCAATACGGAAAATTGTCATTGAACGTATAGAGAATAAAAATGAACAAGTAACGAAATCATATAATGAAACGCATCGGTCACCTACCAAGTATAATGAAGGAGATTTAGTTCTGATAAGATATGATCCACCAACTACGGGTAGTTTACGGAAATTAATGCAGAAATATAGAGGTCCATATATTATCGATAAAGTACTAGGCGCTGATCGTTATGAGATAATTGATGTACGAGGAATACAAATTACACAAAAACCGTTCCGTTCCATATACGCAGCGGATAACATGAAACGGTGGGAAATAACAGACGGTGATATGTTCAAAATCAATGAGGATCATAGTGATGAATGAATTGGCCTGAAATGATATAAATTATGTTTATGTCGATGTTTTGAAACAGATTGTTTTTTTTTACCAAATATTATTATTTTTATTTCTTTTTAAATTTAATATATAATATGTATACATATATATAACATATATATGGTTCTGATGCAGTATTGGATTTGTATCGTTGTTCAGTTTACTTTATATGATTTGATTGTTGCTTTCAGTTAATTTGACTTTATGAATAAACCTTTTGAAATTTTGTTTTATGGTATTATGACTAAATATTTTTTTTAAATTACATGTTAAACCAAAATGGAAATCATGCACTTTGTAATGAGAGGTATATGGACTACATATAATGTGATTAGCGATAACTGAGTCATCTCTCGAAATCATACTGCGAGAAGACAGACTCCGCACGGAAATGGAGATTCAAAAAGTCGAGTGATCGGGTGTTAGACTACCTTGTCCGGAGTGGCACAAAGTCGAGTAATTGGGTGTTAGACTACCTTTTCCGGAGTGGCACAAAGTCGAGTATTCGGAAGGTGGGTTACCTTATCCGAGTGAACGGAATGAGTAATAGGGTCGCAAAACGAGGCCTGTTTGTACATCGTACAGACAAAGGAATATTCATAAATATCGTTCGTAACGGTCTTATAAGTAGTTTTAGTAATTAACACTGAGGGCAGTGTCGAGTCAGGAAAGGCCGAATGTTGGGTTTAGAATTAAGGTAGTGAACGTGTTATGAATATATTACACGCAGCCTGTGAGCAAAGTCCCTGCTGGTACTGGCATCGCGTTAATATCATGTCGAATGGAGCAGTTGTACAATATGACGAGGGTGACCTCGTTCACTTGGCAAAGCACATCAACAAACACTAATGTTATAGGGTTAGTAGTTTATATTAGCAGTGTAAGGGTTAATAGTTTACAACATCAATGATAGGGTTAATAGTCTATAGTAGAATGAAATAGATAGGATCAGAGTAGGTATTTAAAAAGTAAGAGCAGTAATAACAGAGCCATCTATGATTTTGAAGAGCCGTAATATTAAAAAGAGAGCTTTCAGTAGAGGGGAAGCTTTTATTGAATTACTATTAGAAACCGTGGTAATTGGAAAATTTTTAAACATGAATTTATGAATAAAAAATTAAACAAATCATCTATATTTTAAATTTATATTTTTAATAAACTATTCAAAGAACACATATTTGAAAATCAGCCATCATAATGTAGTATTTATTTGGTAAATTTAAACTAAAGTGGAGCATAAATTTATTAATTTTCTATAAAAATGAGCTTTCCGTTTAGTTGTGTAGGTTAATAAAGTAAGATAATAAAGGGTGCTGCCGCGGATTCCTCTTACATCCAATTTAAAATTTAGTTTTATAAAAATTTAACTTATTTGGTAAATTCTGGTCACATGCACATCAGAATTTTTGAGATGAACGATGCACTTAATAGCAATCTAAACATTACCCATTTATAACAAAATTAAAGAGAAAACGTGAGCTGAAACGAAATTTTATGAATCACCATGTAGAAACAATAATATTATTCATATAATAAAAATTTTACATCAAAATCTATTTACGAAAATTATTTTTGTATACAAAAAATCAACCATGTCATGACAAATAACTTCAATTTTATCCGATTGCAAAACTGAGCTTTCTGTAATTTGAAAATCCGTTTACAGATGTCTCTGTAATAAATTTACTTGAAATTACAGAAAAGCGTAAAATAATTTAATAACTATTTACGAAAATAAACCATTATTATTGTAAGTTAAGCGCGAAATCTTTAATACAATAATTTAACATAATTAATAAAACTCAAAACAATTATAAATTTTATTTATTGTTCGGTTGGCATAAATAAAGCTTTTCATCGCAAAATATTTATCATCGTAGTTGCTGCGCGCTGAAAAACAATAATAGAAAAATGTCACATTTTTTCCAAGAATTTTCTTTTCTTATTTCAATTCGCTCGTATTCGGTTATTTTCAGTTCCAGGAGATCTCAATAATCTATTGAACCAGGAAGTATACATAATAAATTGTTAAATTTTAGTTAACAAACATTTAGGTTTTAATATTTAGCTTTAATTTATACTTAGCGACATCTTTTGATTGGTTTATTAATTGCGAAAAGCTCTACAATATAATGTTTTTATTCATTTGCTCCGATTTGTTTATACTACAGGATGAAACAGTATAGCCTGCGAATTTGTTGCGATGAAATTTTTAACAAATAACGAAAAAACAGTTTTCGAAGATTGTTCATCAACAATGCTGTAATAGAATGCAGAACACAATAACCCCCATATTACATAGCTACTCAAAAAGCATTTTTTAACAAACGTTTGTTTTGGGAAAGAAATGCTGAAATTTTTGATGGAACACTCTATATTAATTTCTTACATACACTTATAAACAAATTCTTATTTCTACAATAAAAAAAAAATTGTGATAGACTAATTTAAATATTTTTGCGTTAATTCGACATAATATGACTCAATTTTAAAATATGCTTTTCCTGAATATTGAACTAACCATTCAAATTAAAAATTGAAACGAAGCATTACTGTTTTTATATACAAAAAAAGCGTCCAAAAAAATATTAAAATACACTGATTGGTATGAAAAAGAACAAAAAGCTTCCCCTCTATGGAAAGCTCATGGAAAAAAATGGCGGAATCTTACGGCTCTTATATTAAGGTGGCTCTGGTAATAAATTGACATTGGGCCTATTTTTTAATTCAACCTGAGAAATCAGTGCACTGTCAAAAAATACTCTGTGTTTTTTTATTCAATCTGAGTAATTTTACTCTGCACACTGCGTTTTTATTTGTGAACTGTGCTTACACCGAGCTTACTCGGTTCTTCAAATTTTACTCTGAAATTAATGTCAGTGTACGAAAAGTGTGCAAAGTAAAAAACAATTTTTTACTCTATGCGCACCGGATAATTTTACCCAGTACAACCTTTGCTCGGTGTACACTACCCAGGGTAACCCTGCTTGCTCGGGGTGAATTAAAAGATAGGCCTATTGAAGCTAGAATAGTGTCCGCGTTGAGTGCGTTGTAGAAGTCAGAAAAAAGGGCTTACAACTGGCTCAAATAATAATCGGTTAGTTTTATACATAATAAAATAATATAGTGATACGAATTACACTACTACAGATTGTTTTTTCTAAACACTCTAAACGTATCGAAAAGACGAATTTACTATGGTTTCGAAAACCTTTCCGACAAAATAACGGGATGCCCACGAGTGATGAAACGAGGAGAAATGTAAAAAGTGTAATGTCGCCAGAAAAATTAGATGAAGTGCGAAGTCACATAAATAGTTTTGAAACTGCGGTCGATTTCCATTATTGCCGGGCTAACTCACAAAAACAGTACCTAGAGGCGCATTTAAATCTATCCAAAATGTATTAATTATACTTAGAACGAACGAAGGAACGTCCTGTGACATTAGCAGTATGCCAAAAAAAGATCTATGCGATAAATGCTTCTTATTTAAACAAAAAAAAAAACACACCAACTCAGAAAGAAATATTGGTACATGAGACACATCAAAAAGAGAAGAGAGCATGTAAAGCTGATAGAAATATCGATCGAAGCAATATTGATCCTACCATATGCATTTTATGCTATGACTTGCAACGAGTAATTGGCCTGCCGAAAGGAGTAATTTGCAAACTCAACCTATACAAGCTGACAGCTACAGCTATAATACCCGATAAAAAGAAAATAACGTATTGTGCTATATGGACCGAGGCACATAGTGGTCGTTCCGGCAATGGCATCTGCAGTGTTTTAGTACGAATATTAAATCAACTGATGAAAGATTTTCCCTTAACGAAACGTATAGTTTTGTGGAGCGATTCCTGTGTACCACAGAATCGTAACAAAATTAACACTACATCCATAAAATGTTTGTCAACTTAAATCCGCACTTAGAATTCAAAAATTTCGGTACCTGAAAAACCTAGAAATACATATATTAGCGCTACATTTTGTTCAATTACTACAAAACATGAATGCTCGAAATGTTACTTTGGTTATAATACAAATGAATCCAACAGATTTTAAGGCTTATTCGAATCCAGCTGGTAAGTTGGACTTTACCAGAGTTCCATTTTTTGGAATTTAATCTATCTTATACGAACAAGAAGAAATCGGAAGCTTTACTTTACAATACAAACTTTGCTTTCAAGAATTCAACTACAAGACTTGTTCGTTGCGAAAAAGGCAGCTCGAAGTTAGCTTGCCATTCCACAAAATCTCTTTTCAACTGAAATTGTTATTTCATATTATTCAGTCAAAGTTTGTTTATTATTTATTATCAGTAATGTTGTAAGATATTTTATATCTTCCATTGGCTGAAATGGGAAAAGGTCTTTAATATCCTAAACTTTCTCCTTTGCAATGGAACGTGCGTGTAGTGACACGCACGTTCCATTGCAAAGGAGAAAGTTTAGGATATTAAAGACCTTTTCCCATTTCAGCCAATGGAAGATATAAAATATCTTACAACATTACTGATAATAAATAATAAACAAACTTTAACTGAATAATATGAATATTATTAAAAGAATGAATTAGTACAATTTTATTTTCAAGCTACGAAACAAAGCCGTTATCAAATGTGTATGAATGTGTGTGAATTATTTTTATTATTTAATAAACTTTGTTAATTAAAACCAAATGCGGTTTGTTTTAAAAAAATGTATTTTTAATATGAGATTAGGAACCACCACCAGAGCAGATCAGACGGGATATATATGCCAGTTTCAAGTGTATACTGGGAAAATCGCAGAATTTAGAGAAAAATCTTTAGGTGCACGAGTCATCAAAGATTTAAGCAAGCCACTCATTAGAAAACATCACCACGTATATTTTGATAATTTTTTTAATCTCGTGAGTCTTCAAAGAGAATTGTTGTCTTTTAGTATTTATAGTTGTGGTACTGCTAGAAAAGGCAGAAAACATATGCAGACCTTAGAATCCGATAAAAATATGAAACGAGGATCGTCAGATTGAAGAGTTTCCCAAGACGGAATATTTCCATGATCCAGAAGAGGAAACAACGGTAAAAAGAAAACAGAAAGATAGAACGTCAGACGAAGTATTGTGTCCTTCACTTGTGGTAGATTATAATAAACATATGGGATATGTATACAAATCGGATATGATGAAATGTCTCTACGAAATAGACCGCAAATCTTCAAAGTGGTATCACAGACTTATGTGATATTTTTTAGATACAAGTGGTTACAACGCGTACTGAATTTAAGAATGTTTAAAACTACGGTTGCTTTAGAAAAAAGGCATGATAAGGTACTGCACATGCCACAACATTACTTCAAAACGCTGCAAATACTGTAGCACTCGAGATAATCCCAATAGAACGATGGATGTACAGTATACATGTGATGTTGGATAATTTCTAACACAAGGTGTATTATTTTGAATTAAATGTTTCTAGTGGTGTCCCATTGAAATCGCGCAAATCAATCGCGCAAAATCAATTAAATAAAATAAATTGGTTTTTTTTTCTACAATGTGAAACTTTGATAATAATTTCCAAAAAATTCAAAACAAATTTCTTCGGACTCAAAGGGTTAAATAATGGTAGTTTTAAATACGTTAACCAATTTTGATTTAGGTAATTTTGTTGTTTTGTTAAAAATGTTACATCCGTTTAATATTAGGAAATTATTCACAGATTATTGCCAAAATATTCGGAAATATTCCAGAAAAGGTGTCAATTACCAGAATTGGTGTAGTTACCGTCAATTTATTTAACGGTATTCCCAATTCAGTGTTTAAAATTGGATTTGACTATGCAAATCCGTACCAGTATATTTTATTTATTTATTTATTTATTTATTTATTTATTTATTTATTTATTTATTTGTTCATTGTCATTACAATTTTGGTAAAGGAAAAGCACATATGGAAGCAATATAAATGAGGAACAACAACCACAAAAAAAAAATACTTCCATAAAAACCTCAGATTTTTTCAAAAAACAAATCCACTCCATGCTAGTACCCTCCGTATTGAGCTCAAGCTCATTTGTTACAGAGAACACTGCAAGAAGTGAATATGTATTAGAAGTATATGTATAAGAAAGTATATGTATTAGAAAGTTTATTATCACTTGTGTTCTACGTCAAAAATGAATGATGTACATTGGGACAAAAAATTGCCCACCCCTTAAAATCATTACATTGAAATAGATTACAGGACATTAACAGGTAATGCAATAGATATAAATAACGTATTGTTGTCATAAGCTTCAATACAATGATGAATACAATTATTTTTGTGATAAGACTTAAACGAAAGCTATCAAAAACTAAAAGTTTCTAACGATTTTTGTATGTAGACGAGCAAACGCTGAATGAATGATGAGAAATGATTCTAATCAGTTACCATCATTATTAAGAAAATAATGGATCCATTTCACTTTCATACACTCGTATAGCTAAACATATTAATTATACACGAATATTTATTTTTGCGGTATAAAACGTTATGGTATATAGTGCTGGTGCTTTTTTCCGTACGAGACAATGATATGATTTTATCTTTTAACTTTTCCGAACGTAAATTCTAATGTTTTCCTTTCTGGTACAAAAAAAAAATACAAAAGCAGTATAGCATGGTGGTAACATGATGATGGAAGAAGAATTTTTTTGTGATTTTTATTAGACAAAATTTAAATGTACGTCTTATATATATACAAAATATAGCACGAGAGATAAAAATGTGTTCGAGTGAGAGAATAATCGATATCTAGGGTAGAATTATTTATTATTATTATTTATTTTTACAACTGATCTGGGAATTTTCGGGAAATTAGAGATTAGAAGATATACTCGGATTAATTTCATTCGCACGTATTCATTTAATACAAAAAGAGTTATCTATCGTAAATGACCCTATATAGATACGGGTATATAAAGCCCAAAATCATTTTGCATAAATCACTGTAAATCCAAATTTACCCGGATTTTTGTATATAATATAAAATTCACAGACCATATGCAAATTTCAATATTATTAACTCCAACTACACACAGTAACATTACACAACAATACGAGAATAGCATTACCATACTTGTATCGTCTGTGCCCAATATACGGTTCACCGATCTATAGAGCACGCATATCTAAGCTACAGCTGTGAAAAATTATTTATTTCTATTAAATTAAATTAGAAAAGGTTTTTTTTCTGTATTTTCATCTTATCCTCAACAAATTTAGCACACCATCATCGCACCGTCATCATATCATCATCACCATCATCAAAATAGAAAATTTTTAAATTTATCTTGACAACAACAAAACATCAACAACAACAATGATAACAACATTTCATTCAATAATTTATCGGATTACGACGACTTGGACAAATTGGATTTGGGAGATTTTAAGCAAACTGATGTGACAATCGTTTTAGATAAATATAAATAAAGTAGATGAGATTAACATGTCGTGTCGCAAATCTGGTAACCTTATGACAAGAGATTACGAATTTTCATTACTACTTTTATATAATATGAACCAGAGTATCTAGATAGAAAATTAAATTGATTTCCAATTTCGATTTTATGGATGTGTAAACCTAATACTATATAAAAACGCAAACCTACCACGAAAAATATTTGAACGTAAAAAACGTCACAAATGTTGAACATAAATCTAATCACTGAAAATGGAAAAGCTTTTATTATGTACTAGTTTTGTTATCATCAAACACTGCGATTACAAATTTTAAAAGTTTGAAATTTAGTTTATTTTCTAGTTTTTTACTATTTGATTAATTTTTATATATTTTTGATGTAAAGCTTTTCTAATTTCCATTATTGCACGAAATACGATATAAAAAGCTGAATATAAACGTGATGCACTTTATAAAATTGGTCTTGAGAGTCATATTGCATTTTACGATTCACAGCATGTGATTAAATTTCAATATTAATGCAATTAAAAAAAATTAATAATATTTTGCATTTTACACATTTTCAATGCATTGCAGAGTCAAACTGAATCCTTTTAATTAATTAATTCTAACATGAGCTTAAAAACTTGTTAGTTTTTTTCCCTAAATAACGCTTCAAAAAAATTATTCAAAAAATTTAATACAATTGGCATTGTGTTGTAGTAAATTGCTCGTTAGATACAAAGCACATCAGTCCAAGGTCTCGAAGCTTCTTTTATAATATTATCAAATTAAGATCAACGAAATAAGCAGCGAAGCAAAGCTATGCAATGATTGATTTAAAATGCTAGTGAGAAAATGCCTTATAGGATCAAACCAATGTTTGAGTCAAATTATGTGTAAGCTTAATACGCCTAAATGTCTTAAAATGTTGTCTGTATAACGTCACGGTAAATAGATTAAATCCACTACACGATCGCGAACGTCAAAAACCAATAAGAATCACAAAAGCCTATAAACATTGAGATGCACCGAGCGATACCAAAGTCGTAGGTGTTATCGTGTAATGACAAGAGTCGAAAACAACACACAAAAAACAAATGATTAGCATCAAGCAAAAATGATTATATTTAAATAAAATACGATTTCGATAATCCGTCAAGAAGTTTTGGGTTTGTTTTAAGGTTTGCATTACACAAAACTAAACATCAAACGTTATTTTTATGTGAAACATTAATTCTTAAATTAAGCGAATGCACGATTGAATCAAAAACGTTTTAGTTTTGATCTGAATATTATAGATGTTTAACAAAAAACCTAAATGTTTTAAATTGAACCATTCATATTTTGTCCCTACAGTAAAAAGACTGACAATTTCTAACCAAACTAAATTTAATCCAAACCATCGTTGATTAGTTATAAAATCAAAAAATTTTAGCCTTAAATAATTTTAATTTCAATTAAAATCGGGTTTATTTCAGAAGAAGAAAATATTTTATAGGAATTTGTATTTTGGATGCATTAATTAAAGAAATTAATTTATTTAATTTAAGTTTATTTTATTTCAATAAGGATTAGATCGGTATTAATATATACATGCTAATTTATTATAACGTATAAAAAATGAATCACAGATTTTATTATAATTCATATTTCTAATTCAAGACTTAGACTGTGTGCCTGAGAGCGATTTTTTCGACTACACTCTCTCTCTCTCTCTCTCTCTCTCTCTCTCTCTCTCTCTCTCTCAACATTTTTGCCTTGTCACCACCGGGAATCGAACCCGGGACCTCCGGTCGTTGGAGCAAGCATGCTGACCACTTTGCCACGGGGGCGGCAAATGGCACACTACAAATGGATTAAAATAGGAAACTTACTATGGAAACAAGAATCACCTGGGAATCTAAAAAGTAAGCAGTGCGGTTGGAAAAGAAGCTTTGTTACTTTAAATGCAGAAACGAATCAAAAACATTAGAGAAATATGGATTACAAAGCTAATTTCGAAAAGGTTCAGCACAAAAGTTCGTTATAATTCGTCAAAGACCACGAATTCTTTTGTAAGTATCTATCAGAAATAGGTCTTTTTTTAATAAATACCAGGTGAGATAATGCTCTGCTACACAAATTTTGTAATCTATTTAAATAAATATTTAATTTCTAAAAATAAAGAAAGCACAGCTGCAATATAACGAAATCCTTTATTTAAGTAAACTAATAATTTAAGATCATTCTATTTATTCAGATTGTACAACTACCTTGCATGCGATTCATTATATGATTTTACGACTGCACCGTTACCGTTGAAAGCTGGATATGAAAGCAAAATCGGTATACCTATATATAAATATGCTGCGGATAAATGAGCTTAAATTTTGCATAAACTGTATTTTATAGTTAACAAACAAAGGAAAATACGTTTTCCACACGTTTTTGTAATTTTTGCGAATAAAAAATCTTTTCAACGTGTGCATTGGATGATGAATAAAAAAATTATTATTTTATAATATGCATTCAAAAGCTGCATGCACTGTAAATTTTCAACTTTTAGCAAACTTTATTTTTATGAATAATTAATGATGTGCAGAGATTTTTTTTATCTAGACTTCCGTCGTTATTATTTGATATTCATACATTTTTTACGTGCGCTTTTTAGTATGCAATTTAGGGAATAGAAATCAGGACGCTGTCACATCAGTTTCGGATTTTCAAAGTAATGAAATTTTTATTAAATTATGGTAATGAAATTGATTTTGTAATAAATTATTTTGTTTTAACAATTTAATATATACGCAGAGAGTATTCTCCACCCACTCGATCCAAAAATTAAATCTATTGTCTAATATGTATGTACATCTTAATACAGAGCTGAAAAGATTTAATTAACCCAAATTTTAAGTATAGTAATGAATGATCTTTTCATAACTATAATTTATAAATTCATAATATTTATTTTGTGGGTGTATATTTTATAGTTTCATTACGCAACAATGTCGATTACCGTACTAAGACACTTTAATGAAAATAAAAATTTGCTTTGTATGTAGAATAAGTGACGTTTATTAAATACTGCTATAAATTTAATTTATCAAATCCAGGTCAAATTACGTGAACAACACCGATTCTCGTAATTTACACCGGTTCCGTAATAACTAGACATATTTCCACAATAATTTTCCTACTATTATCCACCAACACAATACTTTTTCGCACTGTTCACTTTCGCTATGAAACTTTCGCTTCCGAATCTCCAGATTGGCTCTCTCATTGGATACCAACATTCGGTTCTGTTACAGAATCTAATGCCGTAATCTGCTTTACAAACACTGGTATAGAATTTTAAACCACGATGAATAGATGCCCATCAAACGAATAGGCAAGTTCGTAACAATACTTTAGTCCTATTTCGATTAAAATATAGATACTTAAAATTTGTAAAATAAATTGAACTCCCTGAAGATCAAGATCTCTAAGAAAACTACGATAAAATAAAAACAAGTTATTTCTACCCCAATGTGAAGGATAAAATTCGAAACTACATAAATATATCTGTAGTATGTCAAACCATTATATATGTGAGAAATCCCCCACAAGTACAATTTGCAATTTCAAAAACTCCTAACATTTACATGAAAATTATCCACATGGACCTACTTATACTTCAACATCTAACCTTTTTGGCAATAGTAGAGAAGTTTAGCAAATTTACCAGAGCATACCAAGGTCCAAACAAAACTGACCTAAAATATAAAGAAACCGAATGAACTCCTTCAAAATATTACAAATCAAGTAATTCTATCTACTAAGCTCTCGTAATGTCGTTAGTCAAAAATTTCTCTTTTAAAATCCCGTTTCCCAAAATTCCGTATTAATCAAAATACATCAGCTTAGGCTAAATTAAAAATCATGATTGGGATCTTTGAAATCAGAACTCCGAAATCAAAACGTCAGACAGCGGATGTCAAATTGGAGTATTTAAATTCATTGTTTGCAACGCTTCTAGATAGATTGGCTCCCCTGCGAAGAAAATAATTCTATCCTGAGCTACGGAATATTAGAGATTTCTTGCATGGTGTTTGATAATCGAAGAATAATGATAACACTTGGAAGCATTACACAGTCTATCGTAAGATGGTTAACATTTGATAAAGTTCGCCAAGTGTCTACACTTTAGAAAAACATTTTTAATCCAAAACTATACCCAGTGACATGCTATCGTGCAATTTTCTCTAAAAATAAGAAATTATTTTCAACCGTTTTTCAATGGATGGAATTTTCTACACATTTCGGAGAATTACTCTCATTCTGTCAAAGCATTTTATTTTAGGGATGTTACAAATATTGACATCAAGCATACTCTAACATTCAATCAAAGTCATTAGGTTAAGTTGAAATAACTTTTTCTTTTGTGCGCTTGATACTTCCAGTAACCTCCATTACTGAAATCCATTTTTACCAAAGCATGAAAGTATTCTTATTTGTTGTCGGTATAGGTAAAATTTCTAAACATGTTTAACTGCATATGATTACACACCAATTAGTATACTTTCTTGTTATTGAACGGTCAAGGATAAGATCACCAAAAATCAAATTCTTGCTCATATTGATAAATCCACTCGGTTGAGGTCGAGATTACAAGGAAATCATAACAACAAGGTTTTATAATATTTGTAAGTTTGAGACCTTTTTTTAATCGTGGATATTCTGTTCAATCAGGATGATCACGCTAATCATATATGCAGTAAAATTTATGATATGCTTAGGAACTCGAGACCTATAGTTGTTCCTTACTTTACTCGAGTTGCTCGAAAACCTCTTTTGATCGCTGACATTTGATCGCGCTCCCACTTCCGGCACCACGAAATGTTCATGAAATTTCGCAAAGGTCTCCCAATTTATGGATGAAGCTTCTTTTCGAATGGTTAATCCGCTGGACTGTTAAGATTCCAAAATTTTGAGAAACAAAGCTTTCTTAAACACTCGTCATTTAAAAAATGATCTGAACAAATTTAGTTCGACGATTAATTACAATCTTTTTGTTTTTATCTCTTTTTTCGGAAAAAATAAACTCTTTTCCAAATATTTACAAAAACCGAGGAAATTCTTGTGGAAACTACTACTTCCGGTGAACCGATTTCGGTCGACTATCTTTTAAGCTTAATGGAATAAGCTTAAGTGTGAAGTTTCCCGATAAATCAATCCGTTTGGCCGAATTTATGATGAAATATATTTTTTGTCAAAAAATCTTCATTTCCTTTTTAATGTTGGAAACCTGTACATATAAGAATTAATTTTGTTCGTTATTATCTACATAATTAAGGGTAGTTATACGAATTTACTCGGTTATTTTATGGGTATCTTGTGTTTAAATTGTATTGAAATAATGCCTCTTTTAAAATTGTCAGTGTGAGTGGAGTATGGTTCTGCGATTTTTTTTGTGTTGTTTACTATACATATAGTACATAATTTATGAATTAATTTCGTTCGGTTTTTTTAGTAACATTAAATCTTCGTTTGTTTTCCAAATTTACGTCCGTTTTAAATTAATTTTGAAGTTTGGTGTTTTTCGATGTTACGTTCACCGTATTGCATATTACTCAATTACTGGCTGAGAAATGGATCATCGTCGAAGGGCTAGTCATCGCTATTGTGACACGTGTGACGAGCGAGGCTAATGAGGGATGGTACAATAAATTTTTTAAGTTATTTAAATTTTTGTATAGATTGTGATGCCCGGGTATCATTTTAAGCAGTTGTTAAATTTGCTAAAAGCGGAGCTTTATCCAGTCAAATAGGTCACGAAACGATGGAAATTTGGTTAAGATTCGATAAGCTTTAAAGGGTATTGTACGTACGAAACAGTCGGCCACAAGAATGAAGCAATACTAGTCTACATAATCGAATTGGGCGAGGATTTGCTCAACATTTACAACGATTTTTATATAATCGTGTGTATCTGGCAGTTATGCTTTTGGAGTACCTGGTTTAGTGATCAAAATATATCGCACGATTTAATCAGAAAGCAGGAAGTGTTGCGTGGCGTGAATTCGATGAAAATTAATTCAATATGCTACTCATTTTTTGTACGAGTATAATGTTGAGACGGTGCATTGCTTTATTGAGTTGCTGCTACAATATAATATGAAGGATGAATGTCAGGAAGTTTTAGGTATACTTTTGATTACCAATGTAAGTTTATTGGGTTTTATTTTCGAGCATACAACCATAAAATATGTCTTCGAAAGTTTTCAGCAACGTATGAAGCTCTAATGCTAAATTAAGGTCTAGAGTCTATACTGTTGTTAAATAAGGTGTATATAGAGACAAGAAGTACTCAGATAATATTGTGTTTGAAGGTGTTTAACCAAGGTTTTTAAGAAATTCGACTAATCTTATAGAATCATTACGAGTAATCGGGCATAGAGTATACATTATTTTAGACATTCCAGGTTATTATTCGTGAGCCACGTAAATGTTTCTACTTTTCATTCGTTATAAAGTTTTAAATGATTATCCGTTATGATGATAATTTGTATTAGGTATAAAATGAGGGAAATCTGAAAGCGGACGGTAAAAAAGGGACAATGACGTAAATTGCCTGATAATCCTTGACTATAACGATCAACGTTGGCCATAACTATCAAAAACAAACCGAAGAGCGTATAAAAATAAAACCAAGTTCATTGCCTGGCTTGGGATTGATTCAAAAGCTCATTCTAGTTATCGATACTTTATAAGATCATAACTACTCCTAGATAAGTTGATGCTCAAAAATTTCGTTTATAACACGTTAATGCTGCGAGAAACTGAACTAAATTAAATTACAATAATATATGCAATTTTCATTTCTTTAATGAAATATGTAAAGTGGGGATTTGCAACAGTTCATTTTCTGTCAATTTTAGCAAACAAATGCTACAGTTCTTAAGAACGGGCAGCTTTAAGATTGCTGCAAACAATTCCTGGAACTTGTCTGATTTTATTTCGCTCTCAAGCTAATAACCTATGGTATTAGTTCCAAACGGCTTTCGAGAGAGTTAAACAAAACCGAATTCTGGGGCTATTCGCGTAGCGCAACAGTTCCACTCAAATTTGGGGATTCAATTTGGTCATAAAAATAATTTGCATTGTAGGCTTGCGCAGATTGAAAGAAAATATCAATAGACCAATAAGAGCCCACAATAGGTCCTGGCTAATCAATGCTATAACTGTTTATGTTATAAATTAAATAAAAATCTGTAAACAGGTTTTGGGGTTCAGGCAAATAGTAGGAGTCAGACTAGTGTGCCATAAACTCGATACTATATTATTCAAAATGTTGGGCTCAAGCAGATAGACGTACTGTTTACACATGAAATCTGAAATGTCACTTTAACTGAGAAAATATACTGTAGTTGCAGCTATAAAGTTGGTTGACTTATAATTTTTATAAAGTTGGTTGACTTATTTTTTTAATTGAGTGTCTGATAAGCCATCTACTGTAGTTCCTAGGAAGTGGAATACATCATTGTATCTAATGTTTCCTATGGTGTATAGATCCGTTTTTGTTTTCGACTTTTGAAAGGGATGTGGTGCTGCTTTTGGTCGAAGCAGAGTGAAAAAAACGTATTAGTTAAATCGAAGTGCCTTCTTCACTAAGGAACTTCACTAATTGAATTGGAGTATTAAAAAAATAAAGTTTCTTCATACAGATTTTGCTGTAAAGGAATCAGACTATTATCTCATTCATATATTCATTCCTATAGAAATAGAAATTAATAATTTATTAATTCAAATTTTTGGTTTTAGTATAAAATTAAAATTCTTAAATTTCTTATTATTTTTATTTTAAACGTGCTAATAATAACTTAACGAGTTTTAGAGTTCTAAACCTGAGTTGTATAGGTAGGTGGCAGTGATCGATTTGGAATTATTAATTTTACTTTAAAATTATAAATTTTCGGAAGTATTTAGTCAAGAATTACAAATGTTATTTTAGAAAGCAGCTCTAATTTTGTTTCAGTTGACCATCGTAGAATTATTTTTGATGTCTTATATTAATATTTTCTGTTTGATCTATTTATTTTAAAATTAAAGCTTTGAACAATAGATTGGGCTAATCCTGATTGGGTTAATCCACCTTACCTTCCTGATCCCTGATTACGTTAATAGTTTTATTTAATTCTGGCATAATTTGTTTAGGTATTGGGAATTCTAAAAGTGTGCCAAGCATTTAATATTGATAAATTTCCTTACAGATTCCGCAGATTAGCTGTTTTGGAACCAGATTTCGTTTGGTTACTTTCCATTTTATTTTTATGAATAAACATATTTGTATTAGATTAGGGATGTCAAGGACAATTGGCTTTCACATTATATAGATTGTTAGTTAACATTTTTTTATAAATAAATCCATCTAATCAACTGATTTACAAGGATCCATTGAAGATAGAATGGTCGTAGCCTTTCCTGTTTTGATACTACAATATTTAAATTCGTTTTATTTTATTTGTTTTGAGAAAACCAAATTTATTAAGTTAATACTAATCATTATATTACATTTATTTTATTCAAGTATTTAATTATATCGTACATTGTCCAAAGTAATGAATCTTTAACTAATAATAATGACGTTTTGTTTCAGAAAATTTGTCATTAAGATGTCAACTTAATTAATTAAAATTTTTTCTTAGGATGTTTGCTGAATATTTACATCAAAAAAAAATTATATTTTCAACTAACAGTTTACTAACTATTGACTACTAAGGTGTCTGTAACTGGGTCAACTCGGTCATATTTAACATACTAATCCTTTCGTTCCATCTTGTTAAATGTAATTAAGGTGTATGGCGGGCCCGGCGCATCCGAGAGTCTCTCTAAATTGCCTGGTCATACATTGCAATCAATCAATCAATCAATCAATTTCCTTTTAAATGTTGGAAACTGATCTGGACTGATATTATTCCAAAATTTATTTTTAATTTAGTTCATAATATTTTTCTTTGTAAATTATATACTTTTCAAAATATTGTTATCCGCGAAAAAGCTCTTATGAAAAGTGCCGCTTCCGATGCACCGATTTCGGTAAAAAATCACTGGGATCTCTCTATTTATGGAAAAGGCTTAAGTATAAAGATTCATTCTAGCAGTCGCTCATAATTAAAGCCGGAGCCATGGAAAGCGAACCGGAACCATGCCAGCTCTGCCATACTAAACATAAATGACTTAACTGCAAAAAATGAGTTTTGAGATAAGCGATGTAAAACTTTTGAAACTTGTATCATTTCTGTGTTAAATTGAAATACATATTTCTTAATAAGAGGTTTCTGTTTTTTTTTTTTAATTTATTGTGTTAATGTTAAAGATAGAGATTAACAATAGCTATCGAATGGCATCATTAACTTAGTTTGGTCAAAAATGCAGTTAAGTCAGTTATGTTTAGTACGGCAGAGCTGGAAACAAACTATCTATATCTACACAATGGATTGAGTATCCTTGCGCACTATCTGATTTGTCAGCCGGAACCCATATTGAGCCAGCCGGAACCGTTTGAAGCCATCCAGAATCAGTGGCCATCAACCCGGTACCATTACAAGATTATACGCAATGAGCACAATACACTTAAATTTGTTGTTGTAACACATTTAAACAATTAGCCAGAAAAATAACAAAGTCAGCCGGACGGACTACAATATCGGCGAGAACCATATAAATCCAGCCGGAACCATATAAATCCAGCGGGAACCAGACCAAAATGGTACAAAAAGCACAATGTATTTTGAATCATTTTGCACTATATGATTTTCTAGCCGGAATCATATAATACTAGAAGAAACCATATAAATCCAGCCGATACAAAATGTTTAAAAGAACAATTTTGACGCGTGTACAATGGTCGCATCCCAATTTTTATGCGATAGTGCAACATATGAGGTTTCAGCAGGAACGATGAAAACGTTTATTCACTATACAACGGCAACCCAACCAAAACCCTCAAAACCAACCGAAACCATATGAAGTCGGTTGATGGTCATTGTGAAGGAGCTAAAATTTCCACTGGAGTTATTTGGACACATTATAATTCCTGATCCGTTAAATGCATTAATTAGAAAAATGTTCTTTGTCTGGTTTAGATTCTTGTAAATACAGAACATTATGTAGGCATGAATTTTTAATGTTGGTGTTGGTTTCTGTGTTTTGTAAATCGTAGTAAGTCTTGCACATGCCACCGTTTCTCTTCTATTAACACCGGAAATAACATCGTCGTTAAAAATGAAAAAATCTATGAAAAATGCTAAAATTGATGATGAAAGTGACATGGGCCTCCACTTTGTGGAGGAATTGTAAAATTTTAAAAAATCCGGGAAATTTACAAGTTCTAGGCTTTTAACAAACACTGCTTCTGACAAACACTTTCCAGCTGAAAAATAATTGAGTGCCCAATGATGCACAATGCATCGTGCTACTCGTGCCATGGTTGGTTTGGTTCCCGCTGATATGATTTCAGCTGGCGTGATGGACATAATTTACATTTAAGCAAAACCTGCCTAGAGCACATCAAAAAGTGGATCATCAAATTTGATCAAAAATTGAACATATTTGACAATAATGTCAGTTACATAAAATGAAGAAACGAAAATTCGTTATTCTATAGGGATGACACACGTGCCGATATGAAAAAACAACAATCAAAATTTATATTATTATTTTTAAAGATAAAAATTATTGCAATATCGCTTTGGTGGCATGCAGATTTGAAGAAATTGAGAACGCATCGCATGGCTCACTTTTAACATCAAGTAAATACCTTCCTTTTAGTGCTACTCTGCAAATAAAATAATTTGTCTTGTGCACCCCTAAATCTTGTTGCACTTGTGTATTGTAAGTTATCCATGGACAACCACAAACCACCAAAAGTTAATGATGTAGCGGCGATGGTTTTTAAACTGCTATACATAAATTTAAATTTAAATTAATTGTTTTAATACTCAATGAAAGTGAAATTTCTTAATCAGATTAAAACAAGCATCCATTAAGAAGATAAATGAATGAGCGGCATCGAGACCAATATAACGTGCAATTAAATCAATTACAATAAATGAAATTCGCACAATATTTTGACCCAGATATTTACCATCTGCAAATCGATTTATATAATCGCAATATAAATAATATTTTGAATATCAATTTGAATTCAATTACGGGCACCTCCCACATACTCAAGTCATTGTTTTTAATAAATCATAATTTTCTCTTGCCGCGCACGTTTCGCATTAAGGTGTCAACACACAAACTCTACTTATTGTTATACGCACGCATCAGATTATAAATATAAATCGATTTTGCAATACTCTTTGACTCAACAAATTACACGAGTGAGTCTCGCAACAATAAATATGACCACGATTTACCGCAGATATATAATATTTTATCGAAAGGTTGCTGGTTTAGGTTGGTTACATTTAAAGTAGTAAGGTCTGTATATCGAAGCGTATTGACAAACGGAATCTAATTATTTATAAATGTTCGGGGACATTACACATCGCCGGTTGAGTAGCAAAAAGGTTAAAATTATTTCGAATTTTTTATTGTATGAAATTTGGCAGTAAAAGAACAAAAAAAAAATTCAGGACTATTAAAATCTCCTTAAAATTTTAGGGTATTATCAAAAATTACCAAGGTGAATAAATTATGATTGTACTCCCTCATACCGCTACCGCTATAAATCGAAAACAAAAACGTAAGAAATGTAGCTAATGAATGCAAAACTTTTATGAAGATTATGTACTAGACGTATACCCAGATGTGACAGCGAAAAATATTTTACTGTAGTTCATGAACTTCGTAATTTTATTTAATTACCCATGATATAAAAATTCAAGACAAGCGCGTTCCATCAAATTTTGTTCCAGCCACTTTCGCATTCACAATAAAAAAAATTTAAATTAAAATGTCAAAAAACATAAAATTTATGCTGTCAAATAAATACGTAATAAAAAAAATGTAATAAAATAAAATTTTATGTTTTGTATTAAAAATGATTTGCAATTTCGTTTCGATCGGATCCCACCTTTAAATATATAAGCGGCTACGAGGTATTGTTATTGTATTTGTTTTTTCTAGATAGAACACGCAATCAATTTGTTTTTGGCCCAAGTGGGTGGTGTGGGCACAACCCGACAATAAATTGAAAAAACAATGAAAAACTAAATTTTTGAAATAAACCGAATCAAGCGCGTGGCAGGTGCATATGATGGGTGGACGTGGCATGTGAATCTTTTTATGATAAATGATGTGTCAATTAAAAAATTTTATTTTATTTGTATGGGAAAGTAGGGCATGTATTCATTCATGTATGGAATTTATTTAAATTAAATTTGATCGTTATCTGAAATTGACAACCAATTTGCCTTTTAAAATTTTTGTGCTTATTGCAAGTGACATAAACTTACAATTATAGTATGTTAAAACTATAAGTTCTTGGAAAAAATGTATGCTTATACACGGAAGGCTAGTTCGTGTATAAAACAATTATCAAATATGTAAATAATTTATTTAAATCTGAGAACGTACCAAGATAACTTAAGTAAGGTAACTCTTAATGATTTTCAAGGAATCAAAAACAATCTCAAAATAAGGTTGACAGAAGTAAGGAAGCAGGTAAAACGGAAGCAAATTTAAACGTGGAGGGAAACTAAATGAACTCAAGGTAAATTATAGTAATATGGCGGAAAGATAGGTAACCACATCAGGACCACATAGATAATAAAATTTTATCTAAACGCTTTTAGATAATCCTGTACCAAAACGACGATATCGTTATGAAATTCGGAATTCTTATAATGGATTTTGCGAAAAAACATTCAACACTTTAAATTACCGCCACATTTCAAGTCGTATTACTTTAGTCTATTTCATTTCAAGACATTCCGTCAATCTCTGACGTTTCCTTGCTGTATATCATGGAAATAAACAGCCACACTAAATCATCTCGTTCAGAGTTAATGTGTTGCGTTGCCAATTTACGTTCCTCTAAGTTGTATCTACGGCATATATCTAACTGATACGTTAGGTAAACTTATTTTGTTGAACATTATTCGCTGCTAGTTCATCCTGTTCTTGATCCTTTATTTGTCTCTGCACTTATTCTTCTCAACTCCAATCCGTGCAACTAAGCAAGTCTTTTAGTTGCGACCATTTGGAACGTTTTCCCATTTAGCGACCAACTCCACTAGAATCTTCTGCTAAACAACGCCGAAGGATTCTTCTACTTCCTAGTAAGCTAGTGTATATCACGCTTTGAACAGAGCATTTGCGTTCGGTCCCCGTATTTTCTTGGGCCCTCTTTGGTTCTCAGCATTCCCCGCCTCTGTATCTCTAGCTAGGTTTCATACTCTCATTTGGGAGTCAGGCTGCCTCGATAATCGTTAGCATAATTGATACAGTTGTTGACCGAGGTGGGTTATCTTATATATTTGGAATAATTTGAGTAAGTTTTTTACACTGTTAAATTATTCACAAGGACATTCAAAAAATTATAATTTTTAAAATCCAGTTTACTTAAATATACAAAATACTTATGAAACGAATGAGTAAATAATCAAACTTATATCATGTGTGGATTTAGTAACCAATAAAAAATGGAGGGGGAATATGTTGTGGCCAACACCCGACTTTCTTTTTCTTTTACGAAAAATTTAACCTACCGAATTTTTTACAAAAACTGTAAAATAATAAAAAATTATTATCCCTACTTACATTTCAGAAAACCAACAAGGTCAACCACTGTAAAAATTTATTCTTCGATGCAAAAATTGAACAAGCTTCTACGGATGCTGCGATTTTTGGTACACAACTTTTCAACACATTTCGCATCACAATTTATGGAAAAAGTTTTAGAATGAATTTTATTCCCAATAGTCGATTTGCATGATGGAGTGTAGAGATGCCGAGTTTTACTACAATAAAATTTGTTTGATCAAAACTCGGCACTTCCGGTAAAATTAAAAAAAATAAACTGAATAAATTTTGTTTCAAATTTAGTTTTCAAATTTTTTGTTTTAATTGCTTTTTTATAAACTGCAACACGAAAAAGATTCTATGAGAGCTGTCACCTCCGGTGCACCGATTTCCACCAAAAATCATTAAGTCATTAAGTTCTCCCAATTTAAGTTTAAAGCTTAAGTATGTAGCGTCATCCCGAGCGTACAAAGCACCTGGGTTTAAAGAGAACCACCAGACATTGTCTGCACGGAACCACATTTGCCTGCGTATAGAGAATTTTATAAACGACTTCTTTCGACTTCTTAGATATATTGATTGAATGGTAAATCTGCAAAAATGTCGTTTTCAAAACTTTTCATGATTAGTAATATACTTTATTTTATTTCTACATGGTAAAAAGTAAAATATTAACTGTAGTGTGTTCATCAGTTTTATATAATCAACTATTTATGGGTATTAGAGGCTAAAACCCGTTATTGGAATAAAATTCTTTCAATAATTAAACTTTAGGGAAATCACACTAAATTTAATTTTTTGTTACCATTTAGTCTTAAGACATAGATTTTGAATTTATGAAAACTTAAATGATGGTGAAAGTTGCAAGTTTTTACATCAACTTTTAACACATTTTCAACGTTACGTCACGTAAATATTTGATACTAAAAATATTATTTACTACCAACACCTGAAAGGTGGATTTTGAACTATAGTTGTCGCCTGGTCCAAAGCTTGCTATATTTTTAGGTTCGAAAAAGGATATTAACCCCCAGATAATACACCCAGGATATAACATTAGCCGTGTTTTTTATTAGCACCCGATAGATGTATCCAGAGCATCCAATTTTCTAAGTCAAAAAATATATTTATTGCCTTATTTTTTTACATATAATTAATTTATTTAACTCTAAACTAAGATTTTTCATTCAACTTTTTAGTTAAAAATCGACATACAAATATTTTGCCGCTATCGGGAGAGCTATCGGGGGCCGAAGTCCGAGATTCATATCTCCTTGCCGGTGCTCCCTGGGTAACGCTAAATGAATCAGGCGGTGTAGTGGAGACGAGCAGACTAAATCCTGTTTATAGTCATGGACACTACATGTCAGGGCGTGTTATTGGCGCCCTAAAACCAATAAAAAAACCAGCGTCTGTTCTCCAGGTTAGGAGCGGCTGAAGCGGGCGTCTGTCTTGTATCAAGCGACTCGCTACATAAATGTGTTTCAAGGTAGGACTGGATGCCTTAAGATTCTCACCAGTACGTGACCCACACACGTAATAAGCGGGTTGAGCGGCAGGCCAACAACCTTCTCTCATAAAAACAATAAAGTTATGAAGCCTAACCAAAGGCTTCGGATTACCATATCGGATTCTTTACAAAATGGACCTCGGAAATTGTACACGGACAACGCTGATGGTCTGGTAGTGGGATCCATGACACCACCAATGGTTACACTCTTCACTTCAGCGGCCATCAGAACGGAGGAGAATTTGGAGTTGGTTTCCTAATCCATCGGCGCGTGAAGCATCATATCATCGATTTCCGCCCGATCAACATGCGGATGTGCACGGTCAAGCTTCGCACTAAGAAATTTAACATCACGATCGTCAATGTGCATGCACCCACCGAAGGTAAATCGGATGGTATCAAAGATTTATTCTTTGTCGAGCTGGAGGAAGTCATCAATAACATACCGCATCACGGCATTAAAATCATCGTGGGCGACTTTAATGCAAAAATCGGTAGGAGTGCAGAAAATACATCGCACAGTGGTCCTAACAGACCACTGACCAGTGTTTCACCATGAGGATGATCTTGGAAAATGTTGGGAGTACAACATAACCATACATCTATTATATATAGACTTCTGTCAGGCATTCGACAGTATAAACCGCGATAACCTTTGGGCCGCGCTCATATGCCTAGGAATTCCAGAGAAACTCGTTTCTCTGTGCAAATTAACAACGTCTGGGTCTGTATGTAGAATTGTAATCGAAGGAACTGTGTCAGACTCCTTTGAAATGACATCTGGTGTTCGACAGGGAGATGGGAGAAAAAGCAACATCGAAACTTCGCGGTGTATATTTAATAAATCAGGCCAAATTCTTGGATGTGCAGATGATATCGTGCTTCTTGGCCGAAGACCTAGCGATATCAAAGACAGTTTCGTGCCGCTCGATCGCTGCGCAAGAAGACTTGGTTTGAAGGTGAACAGTATCAAAACCAAATTTGCATCAACACCCAGGAACATCTCCATATGATAAATTTCTTAATTGGCGACTATAACTTTGATCGCGTTGAAAACTTCAAATATCTCGGGTCAGTTATAACATCATCAAATGACATGCAGGCAGATATAAAAGCCCGAATCGCTGCCGCACATCGAGTTTTCTACGCCAAATCAAAATTATTGCGATCTAGACATCTATAGCAGTCGTGCAAGCTCGCACTTTATAAAGCACTCATAAGACCTGCGCTGGCTTTCGGAAGCGAGAGGTAGACCATGACCACTAACGATTGTAGATTGTTATCAACTTTCGAAAGAAAGGTCATTCGTTCAATCTTTGGTCCTATTAAAGTCGCGAACAATGAATATCGGATTCGCATGAACCACGAGATAAAGCAAATTCTTGGAAGTTGCGATATTATCGGATTCATCAAATCCAATCGAGTTAGATGGCTCGGCCACGTTACAAGGTCCCCACAACAACGGATGACCAATAAAGTGTTCCATCAACAACCAGCCGGAGTGTGTCGTAGAGGAAAACCTCGACTGCGCTGGCGTGACGACGTCGAACAAGATCATACATGATGCACTAGGATGTCGGAACTGGAGGACGATAGCGATGGACCGAGATGGCTGGAGAACCATAGTGCGGGCGGCAAAATCCCTTCATAGGATGTGAAGCTAGAGAGAGAGAGAGAGAGAGAGAGAGAGAGAGAGAGAGAGAGAGGGAGCGCTATCCATTTCAATGGAAAAAGTATTTATTTTCTAAAGCCCTGAAACCATTAGAAACTTAATCTTATACAATAAAAATTAAAGACGCGGCAAGATGAATTCTTGTTTATAACGTCATATCAAATAAATGTCAATTGGTACATTTCAGGTGGTTAATGTTTGTGTTATGGATGAAGTTTCTTTTAATTTTTATAGTACAGTGACATCATTGAATAATAGCTGCAGTTTTAGTAAAAATTTCCCATTCGGCGCCGGATAGTGCTCGAATAATAAAGCATGGCTATTATGATTGACAAAAAATTCAAAAGATGAAAGAGTTATCGAAATATTTTTTACGGGGGTTTCAGGTCTCCTATCATGATTAGTAAAATCATCAACATTTTGATTTGAAAATTTTATAGTGCTAAACATTTTCATAGCATTGGGCGCTTTCAGGGCATCCAACAGTTGGGAACATGTTGAGTAAAATCGCAGCCAACGCTATGAAAATGTTTAACACTATGATATTTTCAAATCAAATTGGCGATGATATTACTAATCATGATAAGGGACCTGAAAGCGCCCATTGACCGCGATTTTACTCAACATGTTCCAAACTGTTGGGTGCCCTGAAAGCGCCCATTGATAAAATAGTTCATGTTATATTTATCTTGCATTTGTACTGGCAGGACGATCGGGTGGACTGCATGAGACTAACACACGACCCGAATTTAATAGATCAGCTTACACGATTCATTTATTGCAAAATCGTCATTGATTCTGGATAGAGAAAAGTACAATTGTCCTGAAGAAATTGCCCTAATTGACGTAAACTCTTGATAATTTTAATCACGGCATCTCTAATTAGAACACAGTGGAATATTTCATACCATCACATATTTGTGCCATACAATCATAGCCTAAAAAATTAAAGGATTTGACAAATAAGAAAATGTTATAAAATTCTAAACAGATCTAAGCCGGTAAATAAATTTGTAGGCTCAAATTGTATGTAATTGAAAAAACTATAAAAAATAATATTCTAAATTTTTTAGGAATTGTCTGCATACTCTACCTTAATTATCGACGCAATAAACAATTGTCTTCACTATTTTCGACACCAGAGCCGCTCATAACTTCAAGTCATCTGTCAAGTGAGAGTAAATTCAGTATTATATTCTCGGTGATCGAAATGAGTTGATATACGCTTCATCAATATTGGGAAATATTTAAAATTTATTTCCAAAGTAGTGAGTCAGTTATCAAAACTTGCCGAAAACTACGTACAAAATTCAGACGAAATGAAGCGCAAACTGAGAACAGTGTGTGGAAATTTGTGAATAAAGGTTATTCGACTGGCATTTTGATACACACGACACTCGTTCCGCATCGCCATTCAGATGGCTTGACTATAAATATTGCTGCAATAGCTGAAAGTATGCGCCAGCAACCGAACACCTCAACTCAACAACACAAGCAATGAACATCAGTGAAGGCCTAAAAAGTTCAATTAGTTTAAGAATTGCGTTTTCACTTCACAGATTAGCAACACTTCAGCATCATCGAGACATTTTTCTTCAAATATATAAAGGAGCCCCACTAACAATCAATGGCGGCCGTTATCGTGTCGTGCCATGTTAACTGACTTTTTATTTCATACGATTGTAGAGGAACACTTGGTCTTGGACGTCATTGCCAACACAGCCAACGATACAAACGACGTTTAACACCCTATATTCGAAAATCGCTTTATCTGCCGAAATGGCAATGGAACTGATAAATTGGATCGAAAGAATTGAAGTACTGCAGGTACAGCCGAGTCATTTGATAGAAATAGTGTTCCATTATTAATCGAAAGGTTAATAATGGAACACTTCTCTTTCTTAAATACCCAAAAATAAAGTACCAATCATTTGAAAAAATTTGTTGCATTTTTATTTAATAAACATTTTTTTAACGAACTAAAAGTTGTCGCACCCTGTTGTCGCCCATATTAAAAAAAATTTCTTACTCACCTTTCTTGAAGAGCTCGAATATGGGGTGCAAATCTCGGACCATTCTCTGAGCTGCTTTCATTCTAGAGATCACACCATCTTCAATCACCATAAACGCAGGGTCCCTACTCAATGCATCGGCATGCCTCATCTTATTTCCAGGTTGATGTTCGAGATCGTAATTAAACTCTTGAAGTTGTAGCGCCCAACCAGATATTTTCGCATTCAACTGCTTCTTATTCATGGTGGCCTTAAAAGCATCACAGTCGGTCATAATTTTGAAATAGAGACCCAGCAGATACACTCTTAATTTTTTAGAGCTATAACAATCGCTAGCACTTCTAGCTCGTAGCTATATTATGCACGATTTACATGTTCCAATTTTTTTTTCCCAATTAATTTTTTACTGAAAAATAGAGCTGCACGCAAATAACAAAAAGTTATTAGTAAAAAAGAGTCAGCCATATGAAAACAACATTTGCTCAAATTATAAAGAAAAAAATCCAATTTTATTTTACTCTAATTTGTTTCGTGCTCCTCTCGCAAACGAAAATCGTAATATACTTAACCCTTCATATTTTACTGGAAAAAAAATTGGAACATGTAAATCGTACATAACAATCGAAAAACAAAAAGTAATACACGTCGATTATAGAACTCGCCGGATTTACTGCGGCGGGAGTCTAAACTCCACATAAAAAAAATTAAAATCATTAATTTGAATCAAAGTTGCGTTGAAAAACAGGTTTATTTTCAAATAATTCTGTTTTTACGATTCGCAAACCATTCGTAATGTTTTAGCTGCGGATTTCGAACGAATGTTTTTGTGTGATTTGCGTAAAAATAAAACCAGTTTTACATGCAACCTTGATCGAAATTCATGATTTTAATTTTTTTTTATATGGAGTTTAGACTCCCGCCGCAGTAAATCCGGCGAGTTCTATAATCGACGTGATTATAAAAATTCGTAAATACGACAAGTTAAGTTGTGAGAATAGAATATACATGGACAATGTGAAAGAATCGAATTTCGTACGCTACGCAGTAATTCGCTAGTAGTACAACTACAAAGTATTGTTCTACATATATAGACAATAGTCCAATGTAAAATAATACAACATCAGTCGTTGCGACCTGATGAGAAGATTATTTTTTTTTTCAAATGAATAATCTCATCCGTTCGAAACTGATTGCTGTGTTTCTTAGAAATTTTTCATCTATAAGTATAAAATTCAAATGGATGAAATTGCCTGTCCGATTCAGACCCGTTACAACAAAATAGCACCCAATGCAATTTTGCATGCGTCGGTACGCAATTCTGTTTCCGCAGCAACATTATACAACTGCAAAACTGGTTGACAAATCAAGACTATTTTCCACTTTCGAACTGCTTCCTTCTCCACCTCTCCTTGTATTCCACCATCCTTGGACAATGGTCTATCGATTAGCGCGTAACTCTCAACAAATCTTCGAAATTACCCCGTTAGTCCCAAAAAGCTTTGAAACTTTTTAATAGTGTCTGGGGCTGGGAACTTCACGATAATTTTAAGTTTCCTCTTCCCCGGCCTCACGCAACCCTCTTCAATGTCATAACCAAGGTATTCTATACTCGTTCTTAGCACCAGACATTTTTTCCAGTTCATCTGCAAGCCATTTCCAGCTCCCGCCTCGAGCACCTTTTCAACTGTTCTAAACCTTCTTCGACACTCTTCGCTGGTACACTTAAGTCGTCCATGTACATGCACACCATTTTCTCTACAGTTCTTGGAAAGATTTGTTTAAGAAGCGTGAGAACACCGCTGGCAAATTACATAAGCCAAATGGGAACTTCATAAATTCGTAATGTCTGAATGGGGTCACGAAAGCCGTATATTTTACCGATTTTTCAGAGTTTGGAACGTGGAAGAATCCATTACGAAGATCTGCCGCCGTGAAAAATTTCGCAACGTGAAATTGGTCGATTTGGTCGTCAATGAGCGGGAGTGCGTACCTATCTTTAACCATCACTTTATTCAAATTCCGAAAATCGATACAAAGTCTTTTCGACCGATCCTTTTTGTTCGCTAATACAATAGGACTTGCATAATTCGACACACTCGGACTATGGTCATCTTTACATCTCTCGATGGTTCTGCTTTTCTTGGGGAATAATTAACTACTAGCTTCCTGATCCCATCGGCAATATGTACATCGTTGACTTCACTTAAATCGAACACATCTTTTTTTTCGATGACAAAAATTTTATTTTCTGGAATCCATTTGCGCATAACAACAGCCTTTGGTGTCAGTATCTCGACTGTTTGAATCCTCCGCAAGTTTAACACTTTCTCTTTTTTCCTTTATTCGTGAAGCTACTTGCGGTATGTCCACCATATCTCCACACTCGTAACATATGATAAATTTTGGCCGTCGATTACTTCTACCAGCAGATTGAGAATTATCAGCTGATTTCAAACGAATTTTTGATTTGTTCTCATATGTGTCCCTTCGTAGTCATTAAGCTTTAACAATTGTTCCATACTTGTAGCACCATGTAGAATTTGACCTGTATCCCATTAATAAAACTTGTTGATCCGGTACCCCATCAATGTAATACTGGATAATCGTAGAATGTTCAACGGTCCCCAAAACTACCATCTCGCGTGATTCAAAGAAATATCGATTAAAATATTAATCTGGCTTCTTTTTCCGCTCTGACATTTGTCGATGAATGACGGCACTGTTGAACTTCTTAGAGAAATCTTTGACTAAAAACTGTTTGCGATTTTCCCACGTGTTCAACTCTTTGATTGTCCTTAATGCAAGCTCGTCTCCACTAAATATATTAACATCCTTTAATTTATATCGCAGCGACAGTGTTCTATATAATATAACGTATATTTATTGAAAACTACTTTCAATATATACTTTTAATTATTATTAATTAATTCTGCACTCCAACAGAGGGTCTTAGTTGTGCTTATTAACATCACCGACCGTAATCGATGACGAAAATTCGCTTGGCATTCAGCGTTTGGTGAGATTTCAACCCAGTACCTCCCGGTCCAATTGACGAAGCTTTAACCACTGCAACACTTGTCCGATAAATTTGACTATCTGGCGGTCTGTGAGTCGATGTATTATCGAGCTTTATGCTTGGTAACAAGTTTGTTGTGACATTCTTAGTTTAATGGACTCTTTATGTGTAGCTGTAGATTTCATGGAATATGATGTTGCTTCTTTTCTCAGTGATCGCGCAATTTCGTTTATTTCCTACTTTATGAAAATAATAAATATTGAATTGATATTTTATTCTATGGTATTTATGGTAAAACTGACGATAAAACTAATGATAATTGTGATAGAAGTGAAGTTGCGCGAGTAAAATATCTTAGTGCGTGAATAATATTTGCATTTTGACGGTGGCAATCATCTCAAATTCATAATTAGCACTTATAAGTTCAAACGATTTGATCATTTCTTTATGTATGGTTTTCTAGTTAACAATTCAATAAGCTTAATAAGCTTGCTAAATTTAAGAATCACACTTTCAATAAACACTTTTAATTATTAATAATATCTAAATGAATGCCTTTTACAAATTTAAGTTATGTTTACCCACGGATCCGCTCGAAACACGATATTTCAAAATGCGATATTTCAAAACGCGATATTTCAAAACGCGTTATGGTATAGAATGTGCATTGCGAAGCGACGGGAGCGTAGCGACCCGATTTATACCGATCCTATATACTCTCGCTCCTATCGATTTTTAAATTCCTATAAACTGAAATTAAATTCCCCCTTCACCCGACTGATATAACCCGATCCTAAATTCCCGTTTTGTACCATATCACGTTTTGAAATATCGCGTTTTGTACCATATCGCATTTTGTACTCTATCGTGTGTTGATAATTCGCATTTTAAAATATCGCGTTTCAAATGGGACCCGTTTACCCACGTTCAATTATTTAGTGATATTTTTTGATTTGATTTTATCTTACCAATTTTCATCCTTCAGAATGCCCACAAATGACGTGAATTCTCATAGTTGAGTAAATTGGTTATACCTTCTGAGGATTCTAATGTAAAAATTAAACTTACCGGAATTTGGGTATACTGTCTTGTATAATCAAAAATCGTTATTTTTGCTTAAATTTCAGAAAACCAAACCTTGTTAATTTAATCTTTAAATTTAGTTGATTGTGCTAATTTTTTGTCATTTGTTGTAAATATTAAACTTTTCAAAATCATTGCAAAAATTTAAAAAGCTCCCATGGAAGCTGCCACCTCCTTGACACAGATTTCTAATAAATTTCACAAGGATCTCCCAACTAATAGAAATTTTTTAAGTATGATGCCTCATTCCGAATAGTCAATCCGCGTGGACTTTTGAGATGCCGAATTTGGATGAAATAAAGTTGTTTTCCCTATCTAAACTCGTAATTTCCAGTACAATTTAAAAAGTGATCTGAACTAATTTTGTTTGAAAATTTACTTACAATATTTTTGTGTTTAGTAACTTTTTCGTAAATGCTATATACTTTTCGAAATATTAGCAAAAAACAAAAAACTTTTATAAAAGCAACCATAATCGGTAGAAGAATTTCGTTCAAAAATCACTGTAATCTCCTAAGTTTGATAAAAAGTTAGCTATTTAAATTTTAGGTAAAACCTCTTTGACTCTGGTGGATAAATTGGCCAAAAATCATTCCAATATGTCAACCCGTCTGGGCTGTATATGGGCCGAAGTTTTGAAGAAAATCCGTTTTAACAACTCATTCTTGCTCACGTGATAGTAAACTGGGATCTCCCAATTCGTGGTAAAAACTTAAATATATAGTAACGTTTCACCTTGACCAGCAGCTCTGCCTGGGCTATAGAGAGCCAACAAACTTTTAGACTATAACCATACACAGACATACAGATGCGGCGAGTGGTACATTTTTAGTACGCGAGTAAATCTTTATTGCTTTATTATAAACTTTTGCATAAGTAAAGTAATTTAATTTTTATCATTTCCCAAGGTGTCTTCTGCAATGTGGAAAGAACAAACCATTTAAAGGGGGATAAAGGAACCTTAAAAATTTACAACTATTTCATTGTTGTATGCTATGTTATCAAGAAACAAAATATTAATTACCGATTTTACCAGCAATCAAACAACAAAAAAAAGTTTAAAGGAAATTCAAAAAATGTCTGGCAAGGCAAAATTGGAATATACATAAAAACATTTACATTCTAAAGTGCACTTATTTTCTTATAAAACAACAAATCAAATCGGAATTAAGTTCAATGCTGTAACCTCATAATAATATTCAACTTTTCATGTACCCGAGGATATCTTGACATTAATAAAACAAAAAACAGAAAACTCTTAAATTCTTCTCAACGCAAAGTTTAAAGCAAAACTTCAAGAAGTCAATCTATATAAAAAGCAAATTTTTTGCATAATCAAAATCTTAAATAATGCATGTATTACATAATTCTCGATTCTTTCTTACTCGGTATATTCGAGAAAAGCGATGCCATAAGATGTCAACCACATTTATGGTACTATTATTGATTGTCTCTATTTGATAATTTTCAATTGCATTTAAATCAATTTTCCGAACATTTCAGAAATAATTAAAATTAATCGGGTGAGAGGACCCTTATAAACGGATAAAATTTATCATTAATTTGTGTACAAAGTATTCTTTTATATTTTGTTGTTAACACTTTCGCTATAAATCGATAACAAGTTGGATATGGTTTTGTATCATTAATCATCTGGACCGAAAGAGTTTTTCGTATCTATATACACGAGGGGGGAGAGAAAAGATTTCGTCGTTGTCGTCGTCGTCACATATAAATTTGTAACGTGAATTACATATTGATTTAAATGTTTTAATAAAAATTGGTCAAATAAAAAGGTCATCAATTTTTTTTTCTTTTTCCTTTTTTGCTGTGTTACCAGACGACACGCAGTGATTTATTATATGCCGCTCTGCTTATGATCCAAGGTGCTTTAATATATCGTTTATTATAATGACACGTACTCGATTTATATCGAAAATGTCTTGGCGAATAATTATAGAAAACTAAAGTATTTTTTTATTGTGCTGATACAGTTCGGTAATTTATTGGTATAGCGAGAGGAAAGCTCACCGAATGAATAGCCTTGAAATTATTTCGCGTCCTACCAATTTAATTAATTCAGTTCTTTTCCCATCTGCCTTGGCCTCACGTTCTTCAAATAAATTCACTACGAATTTTTTTAATTTAACGTTGCTGTTTATAGATAAAGAGAGAAGCACTAGATATACCACGCAGCATTTTCCACAATATAATTTATCATCACGTATAAAAATCTACTTGACATTGAGACTTTCCTTCTTTTTATTATGCCATTGATTACGAACATTCATCTGCTTATTTATACAGATTATCTTTATTTTATGTTAATATGACGGAATTTAAGATTAATAAAGACAAAATTGATGGAGCGGAAAAATCAATTGTCTTCACAAAATGTATTAATGGCATATATTTTGAGATTATTATAAGACAATCGATTACGCAAGTATTAAAGTTTAATTGCAGCTTCAGCTTAAGAATTCGATTATTTCGGTATTCTAGCACAAACGCGATCAGTAATTATAAGGTGACGCCACCCATTTCTGACACCTTAATAGATATTTGAAAAAGAATCAATTTTGGAAACCTCGCAAAAATAATTTTTAATTTAGATTTTCGATTCCTACCCAATTATATATTTATTATTAGTAGATATCGCATCTTAAAATGAGAAATTTCAAAAAATTAGTGAAGAAATGAAAATATTTCTGACATACCAAAAACTATAGACACCTATTGCGTAACACCTCGTCACCTATTTGTGACGTCTACATTTCAGAAGGAAGTATACTGAAAACACATTTATTTATATTTATATTCCAGTATCACTTCAGTTCAGCATATTTAAACTAAAAATTAATTGAGTAAGTAAGTATATTAACATTATTTGTACTATGTACAATAAATTTTCCCATTTCTGGAACTTTGAACATTCCCTCATAGAAGCTCATAGAACTTAACAACGCTTTATGTTCCGCCACCGCAATAACAATGCCAATAACAATGCCAATAACAATGACATAACTAGCAGCTTTATTTTCTGGAATGTTTATCGCTTTTCTATTTACGTTAGATTCCTTCAAACTTTTTTTCACCATTTGATTTTTGTTCCGTTTAAGTTGGCCTCTATTTTTTATCGATGTCTGCTTCCTTAACAGATTTCTCTGCTTTCTATCCACTTTTGCTTTTCCTCATTTTCTTTGATGAGCTATTTTTTCTTGTAGTATGCCAAACATTCATCTGAAGTCGCCATGCTTGGATCTTTAATTCGTAGACGTTTGATAGGCAACTTGCCTTAATCTTCATTTGGCAAAAAAAAATGATTTGAATTTTGAGGGGAAACTTCTCCCAGGATTCCGGAATGATCTTCGTTATTTGATAGAAATGCCCTCGATGATTCGGATGAAAGAGGGTCTACATCTAAATTGAGCGATCTGGGATCCTCCTCTATATTAGGAATACCACTTTCAGAAGTGTGCATATAGGGATGTTTTACTTGTCTTCCAGAACAAATGGTGACCCATTTTGGAACAAATCGTTCACTATATAGCCATCAGTCAAGTTAAAGACTCGGCAATCATCAACATCGATTTCGTTTATACCAATAGTTTGCAGTCCCACATTGATGTCAGTTGTATCCATATGACTATCATCTTGTAAGTCATTTCTGTTACAAGAATAGGACATTTTTTTCCAAATATCAAATAAATCCTTATTTTCCATTGATCTATACCAAGTGTCACCTGATATTAAAAATTGCACCATTATATTGAATCAATCTGATTTTAAAAATTTTGCAGCATTCTAACACTGTTGACTTGTAAGCAATTCATGTCGGAAATATTATTGAATGTGGTAGAGGTTGCGGGCGGCGGATCATAATCTGTTACTCTATCTAGATCAATAATTACAGTCGATTCCGTTTACGTTGAGACTAATAGTTTGTGATATCGTATATTGCCTGCATCAAACGGATATATCTCACAGACTTTAAATCCGCTTTTCAAGTTATCCGCTATATTACTCATCCCAATAATCTTTTTCAATATCGGTGTGAAATCCGATTTCTTTACTTTGATGTTTCTTGTGGTGTCTCTCTACTCTTGAACCTGTAAATAACACAACTAAGTAATTAGGTATATTATTCGTATAAGTTTATATACAATAAAATGTACCTGTGCTCTCCAAACGGCTTTCAATGGACGAAAAATGGCTACATCCATTGTCTTTAACAGGTGAGTAGCATTTAAATAAAGCGATACTAAGATGATCTGATGATCTCTGCAAAATTCAGTGATGTTCATCGTCAAGTGTGAAAAATGACCGTCCACAAAGAGTATCACTGGCCGTTCGATTTGATTTTCATCAAGCCACTTGTTGAACACATTGGCAATATACTTAAAAAATGACTCGCCAGAGATGATGTCCTCAGATTTTAGAGCCATATAGAAAGCGGTTTCATCCATATTGAAGATCCTAGAGGGATCACGCACAAAACTCTCATAACCATTTGCTGGTAGGAAAGAAGAAACTTCTCTAAGCCAATCACGTATCTTTAGTTCAATAATTCTCGCTCGAAGTGGTGTCAACTTTTGGCATATTCGGCGCACCACTTCCGGGTGTCTTTTTAAGAAAGCATAATACCATCTCTTGATGGGTTTATTATTTTTAAACTGGGTGATTGTTGCCGATTTATTTAAGTACAGCTGAACGCTGGCTAGCAATTGTGATTTTGAAGTTAGAAAACCGCGCTCGGCAATTTCAAAAATCCAACGCTTGATCTTCCTTCAGTTTCGTTAGAATGGTTCCTGGGCCAATTTTTTTGTCAAACGAATTTTTTCCAGACTTCTTAGCAATGCGTCAGAATTCTATGCGAGAAATAAGTTATATTAAAATAACGCCGTTCCCTATTTCTGACACAGGTGTCAGAAATGTGTTACTAGTATAAACCTGGAACGTATTAATAACACCTAAACTTAATCGAAAAATAACAAATTTAACGCGAATTTTGCATAAAAATACTGAAAATTCAATATTCTTCAAAAACACATAAACACTTACATAAAAATAAAACTGATTTTCCTATAAATTATCACTAAATTAGACTTTCAATTTACTCACCAAAATAGTTTATCCGTTTCCGAGAACTGTCAGTGCACGAATGATTTTATTAAAATTAAGCAAAAACTGGTCTACAAATAGTATTGCCCGATCAATGTCGATGTGGAATGAGCGTATCTTAAACCAAGGAAACATTTTATTTGATTTTGATGGCTCAAACTTACGCTAAAATGACATAATAACCAAAAGTGTCAGAAATAAATGCTATGTCAGAAATAGGTTCCTATTTTGAAAATAGCAGAAAACACAACCTGCCTGCAGTGAAGGTTACAGATTTAAAAAAATGCAAGCACACCTTGCTCAAAGCTAGGCAATTGATTACGAAGTAATAAAAGTAATATAATTTACATTATCGCAACTTGAGGACATAAACCATGTTTCACCTTGCTTGTCTTGTCTTTATTAAAATTCAAAGGAATAACCGACTCATGGAAAATTATTTTCAATTTTGTGAAGTCTTACAAGGAAAGGTTTCCAGGTGTCCGGCTCCGATTTCGATGAAACTTTAATATGTTGTAGAGGAGTGGAAAATAAGTGACACGTATTTTTTTGTAAGAGCTCAATCCCCTTCTAAGGGGGTGAAAACCGCCCTTGAAGTTAGGGGTGAAAAAGTGACTTTCGATAATTTTCCTTAAAAAACATGAAAAATCTGCAAGTTTTTTATTCCAAAATAGGTATTTCAGAAACTTACATTATATATTATTTTTTCAAGAATTTTGGTAATACCTAGGGGGTGAAACTACCCCTAGGAAGAGGATGAAAAATCAAAAAACTGTCTAAAAAATCCAAATTGATGCGAAAAATTCTGGAAAAAATTAATATTACTCCATAAAAAAAAATAAGGTTGACGTGTTCGAGGGTTTTCCGAAACCACCCTTTCTCAGAGGGTTAACCACCCCTAGAGACGATTCTGGAAATTCGCTCAGGACATCTGATTTTTTGACTGAAAGTTCTTTGTCCTCCTCAATTATGATCATTAACATAGATTCTTACCGATATCATTGATATTTAGGGGTGAAACATCCCCTAACGGGGGTGAAATTTGTAAAAACTGTTAAAAATTCCAAGAAAATTTCGCAATTTGGTGGAATAATTCTAGAAAAAATATAAAAGATCGCGAAATTGGGATAAAGGTTTGCACGTTCATCAATTTCATGAATCGTCAGCTTTGAATCATCAGCTTTTCTTAAACATCAGCATTTTTCACCATATCATCTATAACATCCATCTTTAACTTCCATCTATAAATTTCCACATTTCAATAATTGCATCTGGTTAAATCTCCATCAACATTACACATACAACTGTTAATAAATTAATCTGATCAATGAAATGAATACATTGAATATATTTAACTACCGTAAGTCACCAGAATGATGAAAATCGAAAAGTATGAAGTTTTGTTGTTTTCCACTGAAAGTTCTTTCTTTATACAAGACTGTAAACGTTTATGGACGACTGACTGGAAGAGAATACCGGGACATCGAAATAAAACCCTCCGTATTCCGGTCCAGTTATATGTTATTATTGTAGGCATAGCGATCTCAAAGTAAATATAACTTGGTGCGTCATTTAGAAAAATCAATATAAATATAAAGGTTTATTAGTTCCTGAAAATGAAAAAGAACCGATGTCATTAAGAAAAATATATATATATATATATATACAATTCTACAGATATATAAGAATATATATTTATTAATGGGGGGGGGGGGGGGGGGGGGGAATCACCAGTCTGGTGATGACGAATTCGTTTCCGTGTTATATCAACTATATATAGATTGGAAATTCTTGAGATTTTGTATAGCTCCAATTCCTCAAATGAATTTGAGTCACGAAAATAATCACTGATATCCTCAAATATCTATAATATTGATGCAAAATGGGACGATGTTCCTAAAAATTCGTTGGGTTATCGATATTCCAACAGGGGTAGTTAGGCCTTTTAAGGAGGTTGTAGAATGACATTTTTGAGTTTATATATTTTCTAGAATTAATTGGCCGTATTTCAGAAATTTCTTAAAATTCTTAACAATTTATGAAATTTTAGATTCCCGATAGGGTATGTGACAACTCCCACACATCATTGATAGTCATAAGAATCGATAGTAATCATCATATTGGAGGATAGCAAAACACTTCCAGTCTAAAAAATCCTTAAATCCCTCAAACTTCTTTTTCATTGTTGAGTGATATTTATTTTGTCCACTATTTCTCGAATCAAATTGGTATTTTATGCAAGTTTTTTGATTTTCAACCCCCTCCTAGGAGTTGTTTCATCCCGGGATTTCCAAAATTTTTGAACAAATAATAAAAATCTTGACTTTCCGAGATACGTATTTCATAGTAAAAAACTTTCGGATTTTTTCATGTTTTGTAGGGAAAATTATGGAGAGTCGCTCTTACACCCCCAAATTCAAGTGCGGTTAAAACCATTCAAAGCGGATTCATGAAATTTTTGAACGTGCAAACCTTTATCCCAATTTCGCGATCTTATATATTTTTTCTAGAATTATTCCACCAAATTGCGAAATATGTAATGTAATGTAAATATGTAAATATTGCTTAGGTATTGTTTTATTTTTTGATATATGATTTATAATGTTTTATTTTGGGGGATGATATTGTAGAATTTATAGATTTTATTACTGTAATGTATTACAGTATTGTAGTTTGACTAATTCAACTTTAGTAATTGAGATTATTGAATTTTATGACGGAATGTTTTGTACGGAAAATATTGTGTTAATTGTAAAATATTATTGTAAATATTTGTATTTAGTTGATAATGGTTAGAATTATATTAATTATTTAATAATAACTTTAGTTAGTAATTGAATGAAATATATTACAGAGTGGTATACTATAATTTAATGTAATGTAATGAAATGCAATAGAATTTAATGAGTAGTATTAAGTTCTTACCTGGATATATCTTTATTTAAAATATTGATGATTGTTGTACGTTAAATGCACTTGTAGAAGTTCTTTTATAGACTATATTTCACTATTTTAGATTAAAAACACGATAGATTTCTTATATGATTTCTAAATTTTATTGAACGACTAAATTTCAGCACAATAACTCACATATACTATTCATAGAATTTTACTTATGAATTTAACTTTACAGATTTAATTTGTTGACTTTATTTTATGTAATATCTTACTATTTTTTATACACAACAGGTAATTCTGTTTACATATTTTATATAAAACTTAAATATTCACTTTATAACTTTATTTGTTATATCAAATTTTAATTTATTTCGAGAATTAAATATATTTTGCAGTTACACACAATATTTTGTTAATCACATATATAGATTTGGAACTACTTAAATTACACTGTTTGCTTGAGGAATTTTAGGATGAACTAATTTAAATTTTAATTGTTGATAAACCGCACTTTATAACTAACCACTTTTTACTGATTGACTAAAAAAACATTTTACAATTTTTTGGCTTATATACTATAGCCCTTATTAATTTTTGTTTTTGTTTCAAAATGGTGCTGAGTGGTAGTTTTCCACTCGTAAATTTTTGTGTCACACATTTAGATTGTTTTTAAAAAATTTTAATTGGGTTTTGGGTCAGAAAATTAATAACTTGTTCGAATTTTAATTTGCATGAAATTACATTTTTTCTCATGTGCAAGGTTTCTTTCTGGGTTTGTTTTTAATGTTTATAATTTTCTTAAATTCTTTACGCACACGTGTTTTTGTGTGTTGCGCGTGGGAATAGAAAAATTAGAACATTGTTTGCTTATGATTGAAATGTTGATTGAAATGTTAATTGAATTTATGTGTTGTTTGGGGTGGTTATTTCGCAACAGTATGTTTGTAATGAATGACCAGGAATTTTTAACAATTTTTACAAATTTCACCCCCGTTAGGGGATGTTTCACCCTAGGTAGTACCAAAATTCTTGAAAAAATAATATATAATGTAAGTTTCTGAAATACCTATTTTGGAATAAAAAACTTGCAGATTTTTTCATGTTTTTTGAGGAAAATTATCGAAAGTTACTTTTTTACCCCCAACTTCAAGGGCGTTTTCACCCCCTTAGAAGAGGATTGAGCACTTAAAAAATACATGTCACTTATTTTCCACTCCTCTACAACATATTAAAGTTTCATCGAAATCGAAGCCGGACACCTGGAGACCCTTCCTTGTTAGTGAAACTTTAAATATTTCGATGGATAGATCACTGAATTAGAAGTACTGAAATTTAATTCTGGCAATATTTTGACATTAATCATATCAATTTTTGATTAGTAGTAATTAAAAATTTGTCTAGTACCCACCCAGAAGGACAAGCCAGCTCTACTAACAAAGACCTGGAGCGGATGTTTTGTCGCATTGAAATTCGATATAATCAGAGGAAACTTAGCAACATATGCATATTGCTTAGGTCTGTCTGTAATGAATGACCAGGTCATTTTAGATGATAATTTATGAAAATAATATTTGCTGAAAAGTGGAGCCGTATTGAATTTAATGGAAATTTATATGGAAAACGTAATCTAAATTTTTGTTTGGATCGCAAAATTTGATTTAAAATCTAGTGAGCCCTGGATGTTTCACTACACATGAACAGATCATGTGTCAAGAAATACGGCTATTGCATCAGTAAATTATGATATTAGGAGTCTAAAGGATGTTTACCGGATGTTGAATATCTTCAGCAATGATAATATTTACTTAACAGCTCAGTTAGCAAACATGGTCAATAAGTTTAGTCAAAATCGTTTCCATGTACACCGAATATTCCAAAAAATTTCAAGGGTTCTCGTTCATATATTTAGTCAGTTTAAAATATTTTCTTTCAACGCTTTGAAAAAATACTACATACATATGAGAAGTTCCGAATTTGTATTGAGAACTAATAAACATTCCTTTTATTTTTCCTTTTATGTTCCTTTTGCTTTAACCATGCAATTTGCCTTCTAGGCAATGTGTAGGTCACACCTCGTGACTGTCACAGGTTAAATTAATCAAATGTATCCGTTTATCATGACATTGATAGAAAATATTCAAAACTATCAGAATATGTGAACGAGCATCAATGAACGTTTCTCGAATAGGCATAGTATAGTCGCGTAAATGAAAAAAATATCGTCAAATAAGTTGAAAATCATCAAAAGTAGATCCCGCATAGATAGGATTTTTACTGTAATTTATACCATGTAAGTATGGCTTTAACGTACGTTGGTATCTTTATAAATACATCTAATAATCTGCGAAAATCTCAAGGATCAACAATATAAAATTTAGGAACGTAAAAAATCAAATTCATGTTGGATAAGTTCAAAATCATCCAAAAACCTTTTTATCTCCCAAATTGTGCGTAGTTTGTCTACTCCAATATTTTCTAGAAATGTGGCTTCGTTCTCGAAGCTTCCCCTTGGGGGGCGAAGTCCGAGATTCATACCTCCTCGCCGGTGCTCCCTGGGTAACGCTAAATGAATCAGGCGGTGTAGTGGAGACGAGCAGACTAAATCCTGTTTATAGTCATGGACACTACATGTCAGGGCGGGTTATTGGCGCCCTAAAACCAATACCAAACCAGCGTCTGTTCTCAATAAGTTTAACATCACGATCGTTAATGTACATGCACCCACCGAAGATAAATCTGATGACATCAAAGATCTCTTCTTTGTGGAGCTGGAGGAAGTCATCAATAACATACCGCACCACGACATTAAAATCATCGTGGGCGACTTTAATGCAAAAATCGGTAGGAGTGCAGAAAATACATCGCATATTGGTCCCAACAGTCTGCATCTAACTAGTAACAACAACGGCCAACGAGTCACCGACCTGGCATTAATGTACAACTTAGTTGTAACAAGTACGTTTTTCCCACATAAGAGAATCCACAAAGTAACGTGGAGATCGAATGATGGAAGAACGGAAAACCAAATTGATCACGTCATGGTGTCTAAGAGACACTCGACCAGTATATCTAACGTTAGATCCTACAGGGATGCAGATATGGACAGCGATCATATGCTTGTCGTATTTAAATATAAGTGCAAACTGTCATCTACGTTCAACAGACAAGCACAAAAAACCGTTCGATGGAATGTGGATGCTCTATAAGACCAAACGTCACTGCAGAGTTACCAATCAGCTGTCACTAACTATCTAGAGCGGCCTAGCAACAACGAAGAAGCTCCTTCTACCATCCAGGAGCAGTGGCACACAATACAGTCAGCCATTACCACCGCGGCGCAAAACACTCTTCGGAAGAAGACCTCCGAGACCCCGCAATGATTGGTTCGATGATCAATGTTGCCTGATCGTCGCAAATAAACAAAAGCTTCGTGAAAAATGGTTGGCTCGCAACACTAGAAGCACACATGCAGAATATCTCCGCGCCAGGAAAGCCACGACTAAATACCTTCGTCAAAAGAAACGCGATCATATGAGATTATGCATCGAAAACATCAGCTTCCAAGCGGAAGTAGGAAATTCAAGGGACTGTTTTGCCAATGCTAGGAATCTCACTAAAGACTTCCACCCAAGAAGTACAGCCATCAAAGACGGGAATGGAGAATTGAGAACAAACGTGGCTGATGTTCTCTCAGTATGGCAAACCTACTTTCAAAATCTACTAAATCGGAATGACGACGTGATCCCCATTAGAGCAATAGCTCCTCCAGGTGATGAGGTCTTCGTCGAATGTCCCACAGTGGAGGAAGTAGACGCAGCTATTAGTCGATTGAAAAACGGCAAGGCACCCGGTCTCGATGGAATCCCCGCAGAATTAATAAAACTCGGAGGCGCTACTCTTGCAACAAGTCTATACGATCTCATCGTATGTATTTGGGACCAAGAAGAGTTGCCGGAGAATTGGAAGACCGCGCTCATATGTCCGTTGCATTAAAAAGGCGTTCGTCTTAAATGTGAAAACTATCGTGGTATAGCTCTATTGAACACTGCTTACAAAGTGTTGGCTAATGTTGTACTTGCCAGACTCATCCCTCTCGCCGAAAACATCATTGGCGACTATCAGTGTGGTTTTCGTCCCAATCGATCGACCACTGACCAGTTTTTCACCATGAGGATGATCTTGGAAAAATGTTGGGAGTACAACATAACCATACATCAATTATATATAGACTTCCGTCAGGCATATGACAGTATAAACCGCGATAACCTTTGGGCCGCGCTCATATGCCTAGGAATTCCAGAGAAACTCGTTTCTCTGTGCAAATTAACAACGTCTGGGTCTGTATGTAGAATTGTAATCGAAGGAACTGTGTCAGACTCCTTTGAAATAACATCTGGTGTTCGACAGGGAGATGCACTCGCGCCTGTGCTGTTCAATTTGGCGCTTGAGTACGTAGTGAGGAAAAGCAACATCGAAACTTCGCGCTGTATTTTTAATAAATCAGGCCAAATTCTTGGATATGCAGATGATATCGTGCTTCTTGGCCGAAGACCTAGCGATATCAAAGACAGTTTCGTGCCACTCGATCGCCGCGCAAGAAGACTTGGTTTGAAGGTGAACAGTAACAAAACCAAATTTGTATCAACACCCAGGAACATCTCCATGGCAATTCTCGGAATTGGCGACCATAACTTTGATCGCGTTGAAAACTTCAAATATCTCGGGTCAGTTATAACATCATCAAATGACATGCAGGCAGATATAAAAGCCCGAATCGCTGCCGCACATCGAGTTTTCTACGCCCAATCAAAATTATTGCGATCTAGACATCTATCGCAGTCGTGCAAGCTCGCACTTTATAAAGCACTCATAAGACCTGTGCTGGCTTTCGGAAGCGAGAGCTGGACCATGACCACTAATGATTGTAGATTATTATCTACCTTCGAAAGGAAGGTCATTCGCTCCATCTTTGGTCCTATTAAAGTCGCGAACAATGAATATCGGATTCGCATGAACCACGAGATCAAGCAAATTCTTGGAGGTTGCGATATTATCGGATTCATCAAATCCAATCGAGTAAGATGGCTCGGCCACGTTGCAAGGTCCCCACAACAACGGATGACCAATAAAGTGTTCCATCAACAACCAGCCGGTGTGCGTCGTAGAGGAAGACCCCGACTGCGCTGGCGTGACGACGTCGAACAAGATCTACAGGCACTAGGATGTCGAAACTGGAGGTCGAGAGTGATGGACCGAGACGGCTGGAGGACCATAGTGCGGGCGGCAAAATCCCTTCATGGGATGGGAAGCTAGAGAGAGAGAGAGAGAGGCTTCGTTCTCCTCAAATCCAAAGAGAACAGAACCACCTATATAAATTATGCCGAAGCCTTTTTTCTCTTGAAGTAGGATAAACTCTCGCCTTTGTTGCAATGTGCTTCAACTACTGTAAAATTAAAAATCAAAAATTTACTATCGGATGCGAACGCATTCTCACCACATAAGCATTCAAAGCTATCGACGTACTTGTATATGGCGTTCATCTTGATTAGCATGTATCGATAAAGGCGTTTTTCTCTGACAACTCTGATATTCAGGCTACATTCACACATTTCCGGACCTTAATAGCATACCATCGAAGTGTAATAGAACTTTATCAAACAAGTTTCTTTAGATTTGCATTAAAGTCGCTAGATATGTGCTCAGATAAAAACGTGACCTTGAGGTTGTATAGGATGATCGTGAATTGTTTAACACAACCAAGGTAATAAATGACTGGTTGACTTATCAGGATTCTCTGATAAATACAAGATAGATGGGGAATTGGATTGTAGGAATCAACTTGTTCCCATATTTTATTCATTCAGAAGCCCACAACTGCTCAAGTAAAGCAACATTAAACAAATCATACCCCGAAACACTTTTGAAATATTTTTCCACCCTATAAAATTCGCTTTATTCATCCCAAATAAAAAGTTATTTGTGAAGTTAGGCCAATCCAAGAATTTATTAAAAACATAAGATTATATTATAAAACACGTACTCCGACAACTATAAGCAAGGTTTCGTCTTTTTAAATCATATATTATTTTGGCATGCATAGATGTAGATGTTTCCCGCTCGAAATATTGACAAGAACAAAGTATCATAATTCCGCGGTCCAAAATGATCACTTTTACGATTGATCTGCATTGGGAAATATTTAAAACATATTTTCAAAGTGACTGCTGTGTTGACGAAACAGTTCGAATATTCAAAATATATTCAAAAACACAACTACTGTGCCTGTTGTAAGCAAATTTGTGAAGACAGTTCGTGAGACGGGCATACTAGAGGACAACAGAAGTGGCTACCGCGTGTTTGTAGTGCGTACACCTGAAAATATTGCTTTTGTGGCCAATAGTGTACGACTCAATCCAGGAACATCTACTCGACACGAGATGTTCAGCAGAATGACGTAACATGCACCACCAGCCATGAAACAGTAGATCTTTTGAGCACCAAATTCAGAAACCTTTAAATTAGCCGTTTTGATGATGTCAACTGACCTCGGTCCATCTGCAATTTGACAGACAGGCATAGACATTTAGTTAATATGTGCAATAATCGTCTGTGAACCACTAACTTGGAAAACGCATGATCTGCTGGTAACAATATCGGATTCCGGAAGCCATCATCGACACACAATATCCCATCGAGGTCTGTAAATGGTGACAGAGATATCGTCCTTAAAACGATACCGTTGAACCGTTCGAATTAAAACTTTATTGAGGTTCTTCGAATTAAACGCGATTTCATTTTTTCTATTTTAAGTCGAATATTTCTTTACGTATGAATGAAAAAAAATTTCCGAATAAATCATATGAAATATCGATGGACGTACATATTTCTAAGTTAACCAAACGACCGAACTGCAAATATTTTTTATCTTTAGCCTTACCATACGCAAATTTAAATTTTTCGGAATATAACCCTCCTTACACAATCCTTTTGTTCTGTGAAAAGTTCATTCATCTATTTAAATTTTTCAAAACCACGGATAAAATAGGTTCTATAGTTTACTATATCAGATTCAATTAATATTAATTATTTTCCTTGACGAAAAGATTTGAAATCAACAGAGGCAGCTCTACACATACCAACACAATAAAAATTGAAGACATATGCATCGGAATAAAAAATGTTGAGTTTGCCTTCAACGACATACAAGGCCTTTTGGCTAACGAATTTCAAACTAATTCAAGCACAAATAACTGCTTGCTATAGAACAATGGGTCTCAAGATGTAAGAATATTATACCTGTTACCGCATCATAAAAATGGTCTTCCACTTAAAGCTAACGTGAAGCTGATATAATTCATTCTAATAAACTGGGCAAGTAAGATAAAATTATCTTAAATTGGGTTTTCATCTGATGTACTACGGAATGAGGCAGACTATCTCCACGAAGGTCAAGGTCAAGGAAGAAGGCCATAGAGTTCATTCTAGGTACCAAAGTCTGGGACAATTCTTAGTATGATACATGATAAGACATAGACAAGGTTTGCCCATCGTAAGTACATCTCATCATTTTTGAACAAAGTATTTTAGTTGTATTTTTGTAGTATTAGGACTCCAAACTGTCTGTTCCAACAACATTTAGAAAATAACCATTTAATTTGTAAATACTAGAAGAATAACAACTTTGGCAACCAGATGTAGAATTTCATTATAGTCATACGCAAAAAATACACTAATTTCAGTCACTTGTTGCATGGCACAATTGTTGATTTACCACCAAGATTCAAAATTTCAAGTTCCAACTAAATATTCTCCTTAATTATCTACTATTCTTTTTTTTTTTTTTTTTATTTTTTTTTTTTTAAAGGAAGTAGTAATCGTCCACTGGATTTAATGTCCTTTGAAGGTCAATTAATACCCCCCTTTCATTCACGCACAGACCACCCATTCACACAATTACAGTATGCCACCTGCACATTGCAAGATCCATGTCAACCTGTAAACTGACATGGACGGTGGGTCGGCGCTGAATTCTGCACTCCAACAGAGGGTCTTAGTTGTGTTTATTAACATTACCGATCGTAATCGATGACGAAAATTCGCTTTGCATCCAGCCTCTGATGGGATTCGAATCCAATACCTCCCGGTCCAAGTGCCGAAGCTTTAACCACTGCACCACTTGTCCGGTAATTATTATTATATGGAACTAGAGGATAAAATATTACCACTCCACACGCAAGGAAGAATAAAAAAAAGAATGATCAAATAACATAAGCGGTAATGCTGCCAAAATCTCCGTTCTGAATTTCCGTTGGTTTATAAAATGCACAAATTTAAGGCAGTGTTCAACCTATAGTTGAAGGATCGCGCGTTGGATGCAGGAGCTCTGGCAGACTAAAGGTCCTGCCTGCACCCAATTACAACTCAACATAAAAAACCTATAAATTATTGAGATGATAACTCTGAAGAAGGATATTGTGCTAAAACCAGAAAGTTATACCGAAATGATTAAAAATATAAGTGTAGGACAAGCCTTATTACTCTTTGGAGCACCGAGCATTGCACCGAGCATTTATAAATCTTATATCCACCCACCAAGTTCAATTTCTAGTTCAAAGTTCTAGTTTCTTTTCAGTTTACAATTTGATGTAAATAGAAATCAGTTTAACTAATAAAAATCAATTTAAAAATCAAAAACCGAAATCGTTTTAGAATCCCATTTTTATCAAATGAGTATAAATGGCCTTTCCACTCCAGTTGGGCATGAAAAATTGAAAAAGGAACCAAGGTTAAAACATTAATTAGATATCGAATGCTACAGTTAATATTTTCACTCATGACAACCAACATTTTCAAAAACACTGAACAACGCAACCATATACAATAACTCTCCGCATCGCATCCAACACAATATGGCGTAACAATCCATATTCAGATATAAACTCAAGGCTCAACACGAAGTAACAAGGTGCAACATTCAAAAATCTCCCACAACAACAATGGAAACATTTCGTAAAATTATAAAACCATGTAATCAAAAAATCTGTTTCGCCAAATTTTATCTAAATCTATCAAGCAAACTAAAATGTTCAGCTTGACCCTCTACAGACACCACCATGAATATTGATTCATCGAAATCGACACCTGGCACTCGAAAAACCCCCTTTCACCAATTTTTATAATAATCGTTAAAGCTAAAATTTGTTTCACAAAAAGGGACACTGGCTCCACCGAAGGATTTTTCTAACTCTGGCCCTTACCACCGCAATTTTTAACAAAATTATAAATGATACTCGGCCCTGACGAACAGACTTCCTAAACATATTTTCCCGTAATTAGCATCCATCAAAATCCATTCCTGACATTTGAAATCTCCTTTAAGAAATTTTATCTAAATCATGCAAGCCGAAACAACTTTAATAATACAACCCGATCCCTAAATACATTGTCCGGAATCAGAACGATTTGCATTTGGTTTTGGTACTCGAAAATGCCTCCTCAGCAGTTTTTATAAAAATCGTGCAAACCGCAAAAAATTAAAGAAAGCTCCGGACCCTAGGACGACTTTTTGAATGCAATTTCTCGAAATTTCTACTCATCGCAATTTTATCAAAGTTACTTGAGCTGCAAAAATAAATTTAAAAATATGTTAAAAGAATAATCTGATTGGAATTTTTACAATCACTCTGCTTCTATAGGAGGCCTTCAATAATTGTAGAAACAAATACTGAATAATGTCATACTTAAGCTCAAAACAGAACAAGAGCGAAGGCGGCGAGCGAAATCGCCTGTCATATTAGAAAACACCGAAATCATGCAAAACAAACACAACCATCAACGCAGGCGACGACGATTTTTTCGTTGAAAAAAATTTAGAGTCTATTTCTATTTTTGTTGCCGACGAAACAATGTTGCCAACTGTTTTTTATATATGTATAATGCACGATTTACATGTTCCAATTTTTTTCCCAACAAATTTTTTACTGAAAAATAGAGCTGCACGCATAATGTTACGAGTTAAAAAGAGTCAGCAATATAAACAAATAAGGCAATGCTATAATTTTTTTGCATGTCCCATAAATTTTGACAGTTCCAACAGCTTGCGTTTAAATTAGATAACGAACAACATCGAATTGCAAGTAAAAATAAAATATTTAATTACCACTCATGTTTGCTCATTTTGTTTGAATGATGTTTATGGCTGCTTGATGTTTATTTGAAACTTTATTGAATTTTTTTTATTTTACTGCTATAAAAATACTCGTAGAAACTATATTTTATGGCAACATTCCCAGTTTTATGCCAACATTTGCTCAAATTAAAAAGAAAAAAATCCAATTTTATTTTATTGGAATTTGTTTAGTGCTCCTCTCGCAAACGAAAATCGTAATATACTTAACCTTTCATATTTTACTAGAAAAAAAATTGGAACATGTAAATCGTGCATAAGTTGGCATCAATTAACCGTCATATTATTAACCATTTTTTTTTCAATCTAGTAGCCTAATGCCACAAAGTCATGTGTCAAAAACACAGAAGGTTATGCCGTTTGGTTGTTTTTTTATCGCCATACGCTGACGCTTTTGTTCTGTTAGCTACAGCGATATCGCGGCGATATTTTTTATTTATTCGTCGACGCTTGCCGTCGTCGCTCTTGTTCTGTTTCTAGCTTTACTGAAACCTCTTCCTGTATACGAGGAATACCATAGTTAGAATTTATTCTGTTGAAATTTTAACAAAGCTACAATTTTGTGACCAGAACGCTAGCCTGAACCAAATAACATGGAACCACTGCACTATCTATTGTACACCATTGTCCTCAATCTTATTTATCATCTGAAATCATAGACAGTAGGACCAAACCAGTCGGAATCATATGATATACATAAGTTGAAAAGATTTGAACCATTTAGCAATGAGTGTGACTATAGCTGTAACACGAAAAGCATAATGTTGTAAAACATTCAGCGCTATATATGATTTTTCAAACGGAACTAGTACTTTGCCAGATGGAACCATTTCGACCTTGCACAATTAGCATATCGAAATTTAGATTGTTTTGCAACATATAATTTTTCAGCCGAAATATGTGCTAACTATACACACAATTGTGTTGGTTGTACTTCAAATCAAGCGAATTTTTTTATGAAAAACGCCATTACTATGTTTAATTACTCACACATTTGTGTGTTTGGACTTTAATTGAGCCAATTTTTGGTAGAAAAGGGATAGCCGAAACCAGGTCTTTGGAGTAAATATTAGCTCCGGACTGGAGCTGAAATATTAGCTAAAATATTTGGCTCCAGCCCCATACCATATCTATTCTACTACGGATGTGATCTTTAATTTAATTTCTCTTTCAATTTTACAGTATACATGACCAAATTATTACATTAAAGAGAATTACATCATAAAAATGAAGGTAATTCTAATTTTGGATAATAAATCGCGCTGAGGTTCTACATTTCGTATGATCGTTCATTGCTAATTTTACATTAAATAGGGATGAGTTGATTCTTCTAAAGAATCTTTTAAAACAGCCATATGGCGTGACTGTTAAACTTCAATGAATAAATATCACTCCAGAAGAGTTCTTAAAGGAATGATTCAAATTAAATCTGATTTGGCGAAGAATTAATTGCTAATTGCGGAAGGGATCATGAAATTGATGAAGAAACGAGAGAGAGAGAGAGAGAGAGAGAGCTTTTCGATAATCGATGTATTTCTAGCTGCAGCTTATGTTGATGTAGAAGATATAGAATTTTACTAGAAGAAAGCTTGTCATAAGGGCAAAAAAGGGTTAAAAGCAGTGACAGAAAAAATATATAAAAGGGATGCTAGAAATATAATAGAAAGTAATACAACTTGAAACATCTACAATACTTCTTTCAATTTCATCTGAATCTAATTCTGATGAGGGAGACGATTTTAAAAGGAGAATATGTTTGACCAACGACAAAATTACTTTCACAGATAACGATTTTTTTAAAAAAAATTTCATTGTCGACTGTAAAGGAATGAAAGAAAAGGGTGCTTAAAAATCATATTAGCTTTCGAGGGAATTGAACACTACCGAAAAAATGACCCATGAAAGATTCTATTTTCTGCATTTTAGTTTTAAGCAAGCGACTTGCGTTCTTCACTTAAATCAGATATTTCGGAAAATATTTTATTTTTAAGGATTCATCAAGATTTTGCTATTAAAGTACTATACTATAAGAAACACAGTTATAGAAATGAAATTGTATTTGCATGTCCGTTGGGTGAATATTTTTCATTTGGTTTGTAGGGTTTGTTTAAATGAAAGATAGAAATAAATATAGGCACTGTAAACGACAAAAAAATGGGATTGCTTATTGCATTTTGAATTGTAGAAAATGGTTGTGTTTTTTTCTGAATGAAATAAAAATCGTTTATTGTATTTTGTTTGAGGAAATAACTACTATTTTTTATTTAATCCAAGATTGATTCGCTCTCGAATGACCAAATTTGTATCTATAAATAGAAAAATACAAAAATATAATATATGACTTAAAATATTCAGATGTTAAGGAATAAAAATTAATTTAAAGTATTAAGAAAAAGTTCTAAAAGTAAAAACCCCTAGTGCGCCATTTTTGGCACAAAACACAATTATATTTGAACACAGAAAAGACTGATTCAAAAAGATTCATATTGTGAATAGTGATTATTTTAGTGAAAATCGATTGATTGAATGGTAGTATTGCAGCCCCGGTGGCAAAGTGGTCAGCCTGTTTGCTCCAGCCACCGAAGATCCCTGGTTCGATTCCCGGTGGTGACAAGGAATAAATTTCACGACTGGTTTAGGATCAATGAATTAATCACGAAAATATGATTATGTAACCTCATTTGCGGTGGCCGAATCCCTTGATGAGATATAGTGCCAAAGAGAGGAGAGAGGAATTGCAAGAAATTTTAAAATTATCTGTTAACGAATTGAAAGAGAAATTGGAAGAGATTGGTGTGGGCGCGGATGGATCGAAAGTTGTATTATATCAAAAATATTTGGATTCTTTGTCCGAGAAAGAAAAATTTATTTACATGAATAAATGCTCAAATTAAAAGAAGATATGGATCGATTAATGGCGAGTAGTTTTTATCGAGTCCCATTAAATAATGGTGATAATGATAATTCTAACAAGAAAGTAAAAAATCTAGATTTCAAAAAGCTTATCACTCCGTTTAAAGGTGATGGCGATAGTTTTTAAATGTTTGTTGCATCTGTCCGATTGATTTTAAAAAAATATGACGTTGATGAGGAAGAACTGAAATTGCTCGTTTTGAGGGCCGTGCTCGTGAATGTTTTTCATCAAGATCATACCATATTGACTTGACGATTGATCAAATTTTGTTTGTATTGGATAAATTATTCAACCACGCGCATTAATCGTGTACAACAATGACGCAAGTTTGAGTCCAGAATTTAGAAAGATGGTGAAGATTTTTATACATATTGCAGAAAATATAGAAAATCCAAATTTTCAAAGCCAGGTCAGATTGCAGATATCCGATGGCGAGAGAACCGCAAAAAATTTACTTTTGGTTAACGAGAAGGTTGCATATGGAATGAGTGTTGATTGTACTATATATTTTAATAAATATCCTGTTAAAATGGTTGTGTTAATTGATTCGGGAAGCCCGGTAAATTTGGGTAAGACAAATTTTGTAAAGAAAGATTTCATTGAGTCAATTAAAACTAAAAATGATTTTAGAGGTGTAAATAATACTCGTACCTTGATTAATTTTCGAAACAGTATACCAACTTAAATTTCACGTTGTTACTGATAATACTATGAACGTTAATGTTTTATTGGGTAGAGATTTTTGAAAAAAAAATGCAAACGCAGAACTAAAGATGCAACGACTACGCATGAGACTACGCATTTAAATTTGAGAATATGTCAGAAATTGCTTTGAGATTGATTGGAAAGAAAAAGTAAATGTTAATGAATGTATGAGGATTGAAACAAGAAATGAATTTTTACAAATTTTCGACGATTTTTATATTAATTCGGAGACCAGATAAACCAAAAATCGATTTTAAAATGACGATTGAACTAGTGGGCAATGAAGTAATTCGATCATTGCCAAGAAGATTTTCATATGCTGAGCGCGAAGTTGTATCAAATATACTTGACGATTTACCAAAAAAAGAAAATTATTATTTATTATTATTAAGGGGTAAAAGCCCTTATTGTTCACCGATTGCTTTAGTAAAATAACGTAATAAAGATGAATATAGAATGTGTGTAGACTATAGGTGTCTCAATAAGGTAACCGTCAAGAACAATTATCCTCTTCATGTGATCGAAGATTTGTTGGACTTCCAGTATAAGAAAAAATATTTTTCAAGTTTGGATTTCAAATCAGGATTCCATCATGTGAGCGTAGCAGTTGTTCCGTGAAGCATATGTCGTTTAATACACCGTCCGGGCAATTTGAATATTTAAAGCTTCCGTTTGGATTCAAGAATGGACCTTCTGTATTTCAGAAGTTTGTTAATAAGATTTTTTATGATTTAATTGCTGAAGGCAAACTTGTGATCTACATCGATGATATATTGATTGCCACCCATAATATTGCCGAACACTTATTAATATTGACCGAAGTGTTTAGATTGTTATCAATAAATTTATTGGAGCTGCGACTTAGCAAATGTGAGTTCTTGTGTGAAAAAATTTGAGTACCTCGGATATACCGTTGACGAATATGGAATACGACCTAATCATGTCAACATCCTATAGCGATTGAAGAATACCCGATTCCGCGTAGTATTAGAGAGTTGCAACGATTTCTGGGAAAGTGTTCTTATTTTCGTAAATTTGTACAAAACTTTTCGTTGATTGCGAAACCGTTGCAAGATTTAGTCCAAAAGGCTTCTTTGTTTGAGTTTAGAGAAGCACAGTTAGAATCATTCGCCAAGTTAAAATCAAAAATGGTTGAGCGTCCGGTTCTAACAATTTTTTCGCAGAATCTAGATATCATTCTTATGAATTAGAATGTTTGAATATATTTACATGGACGACGCATTAAAATAATCACAGACTGCGCCGCATTAACATTAACCCTTGAAAAAAGTAATAAACTAAATAATAACCAAAATTAAAAAAAAGTTAACTGAACCAGGCTCAAAGTTTGTTTCAAAGTTTGCTAACAGGTTAGATTTCGTGTTTCTACTCTCGATATTCAAAACCAGTCCACTGATCGTACTAATTAAATTACTTAAGGATATATTGTTAGACCAACGACATAGTCGCCGGCTTTGAATAACGAATGTGCAGATTTCTTTGGTATAAGAGTTCAAAAGTAACATAAGGAACAGCAAGACTTGTCAACCTTCAATTATACTTATATTTAAAAACGGATTACTTTCCATCGTGTTTCCAAATGTCACCGGTTTAACATTATACAATGGACGTTGAATGAAAGTAATCATAATGTCTAATCTACAGTGTTGACAACTATTAATAATTTTTAGGTAGGTGTCATATTCATGCTATGTAAAAAGAATATAGACTAGAAAAGATATTTAGAGATGACATGATAAAAGGTTTCGATCTGCGATTAATCAAATTAACGTGCCCACTTCAGAGCACTAAAATTAAAATGAAAGAAAACATTTATTGTTAATGCACTATATGCACTTCGATATATAGTTGGCCAGAATTAATACTTGGTAGAAATCATCAAGTATTCCTATTTGTGATGTATATTTGGGGTATCTCACGCGAGTATGGAATTGAGCTTTTGTTAATTTTACAACACTAGTATAATGTTAAATTTTACCAAAACACTTATACTGAAGATTTTCTTGATATCAATAAGATTTAAATCCCAAACGACTAAAAAATTTTGAATCACCGAAAAATATGCAAGTAATGAAATTAAATTTCATATAGAAGCACTCTAGAAAATTTAAAATCACTTGAAAAATTCACTTAACGTTTTCCATACAAAATTACAACCTTTGATAATCATACACACTTCGACTATTCAATTCAAAATAAATGTTTTACCTCGCTGACGGGCAATATCTCAATGAACACAAGCAGCCGAAATAACTAGAATAATAAATTTTAATAAAATCGATAAGACATCGTGTACTTTACGCAAGCAAAACTAACAACAATACCATCGAAGGTACATATGTACATACACAAAAAAGATTTTGTACCAAATAATTTATGAATAATGATCGCGAAAAAGGTACAAGACGTAACGGAGGAGGTGTGGTATCGGTTTACTTTTTCTTTCATTCGGATACACACACGCAGTGACACAAACAAATTTGCGACAAAACCAACACCAACAACAAAAACATGTGATTTGATATTTTTTGCTTTTAATAAATCTTATAAGATTGGATTCCTTATGATCTACCAAAAAGAGATCATTTGTCTTTTTACTTTTTTTTCCCACTTGGCTTCATTTCTTCTGTAGCGGTATATAAAGCCGTGCTACATTTTGTAAAATCATATCAAACCCAACTAAACTACAAAAGACATAACATCTACTGTTATTTATAAACCGCTAAGTGTTTTCTTATTAGTAATTTAAAACATAAACAACAACAAAATGTTCTCAAAGGTAAGAAGGATTCATTATTCTTGTGTATCTTCTTCATTGTATTCCACTTTTTTTTTGTTGGAGTGCTATCGTCGGTTAAAGCCGGATGAGAAAATTTAACAAGACGAAAAGTGGTTAGGAAAATAATTTTTTTTGTTACATGAAAATGTGAAAAAACAAGATTTTTTTTTTAATTATCCCGACTAAAGGGGTGGGAGATGTATTCAGTTAAATTTCGTAGAAATATATTTTTGATATAGAAACACGTTGCTTAATTGTTTATTGGTTGTTTACAGGTATTCTGTTTACTTGCTGTCGTCGCCGCTGTACGCGCTGGTGCAATTGCACCAGTTGTAAAGGTAAAAAATTATATTGAATCAAAATAAAAATATCGAATTAATAAATACATTTTCTATTTAGACTGATGACTATGATCCAAACCCACAATATAGCTACTCGTACGATATCCAAGATGGAATCACCGGCGACAACAAAAATCAACGTGAATCCCGCGAAGGTGATGTTGTCCATGGCCAATATTCGCTCATCGAACCAGACGGTTCAAGACGTACCGTCGACTATACTGCCGATCCAATCAACGGATTTAACGCTGTTGTCTCAAAATCAAACGATGCACACACAATCGTCAAGTCAATTGCACCAGTTGTAAAAACTGTTGCCACACCAACAGTATATGCACATGCACCAGCAACCGTTGTTGCACATGCCGCACCAACCGCCTATGTTGCCCATCATGCCGCACCAACAACCTATGTTGCCCATCATGCCGCACCAACCGCCTATGTAGCCCATGCCGCACCAACCACCTATGTGTCGCATGCCGCACCAACCGCCTATGTGTCGCATGCCGCCCCAACCGCCTACTTGTCACATGGCCCAGCTGTACTTGCGCACGCACCTGTTGTGTCACACGCCTATATTCATTAAACGAACTGTTTGTAAAAATAAAATTTAAAAACTTCTTAGAATAAAAACTTGTACGAATAACGAAAAAGAAAATCTTTTTTTGATTTAATATACGAATTGCGTCACCCCTTTAAATTCACCGCCACAAGCCCTGCATAACAAAATCCAACAAACAACAAAATTGTAACTCGTTTCATATAGCCAAAATTTCTCTCAAAAACATTCCTTCGTGTTTTTTTTATTTATTTATTTTAAAGAAAATGAATTTATTTTGCTCCTTGATTTTTCCGCATAAAGAAGAAAACTGTCATGTGCAAAAAAAATTGAATTAAATTGTTTTTCACCTAGTTTTTCTGCAGGTATAGGTATGTGTGTTGTGTACATGAAGAAAATGAAAATTTATATTTACTCGTTGTAAATGTGCCGGGAAACTTTTTGGCTTTGCTGCTTTATTTGCGGTACGGTGAAAAACACATAAAAAAATATTTCAATTTCAATAGAATTTTCCAGTTGAATTACACTAGAAATGGAAAATAAGCAAAAGCTTATGTAACGTGCAAAGAGAGCTTTAAGTTTATTTTCCAATGTTAAGGTTTATAAAACTGCCTAGGATAGGTATTTGTATATTGTTTACTTTAGGGGGTTTGTGCTTTACCCAACGTGCTTAGCCGTTTTGACGCTTTGCTTTGGGAATTGTTTGAATTTTATAGTACATAGGCCACATTTTAAAGTTGAGTTTGATTATATTCTACGAAATTCGTCTGTTCAATAAAATTACGTTGATTCTGGGAATGATGTCAAAGATGTGTGATTTTTCTGTAAACTAGGGGAGTTTCAATATTATTATTCAGTTACAGAAAGTTCGAAATATCGGAATTTATTACTATTCCTTACTGGTGAGTGCGACGGCTTAATTATTGATAACTTCGGAATTTGATACGTAATGAGTGATAACTAGCCGTATTCTAGCGTTAATGCTGTTTACGAAAAAATTTATTTGGGTTTAAATTGTATTTAAAAAAGAAGATGAGACCGTTTTTTCAGGATCCCAAGATCATGGTCAAACAATTGTTTACATCCCAGCTTGATACAAGCTCCATGTAGACCGCTTTGACACAAAGGCAAATGAAGGCAGCCAAAGACTGCGGTTTATACCTTTTCAGTTGGAGCATAAAACGTAAAACGTTTAGTCATTTTTATGGTTATTGGCCCCGCATAGTCCACGCCTGATTTAACGAATGTTACGATACTCGCCTGGTATATCACCCATGTTTGATTCAATTTTCGTGGAACGATGACGAATACAAATTACAAATGTATTGTTACATCGTTATATTGAGCAACAGAGTTGAATAAGCTAGTTTTGCTGCCTTGCTGCATTCAATACCAATAAATTCGTTGCGCGTAAAAATTTTATAGGTAGATTTTAATGAAAAATCTGGATATTTGCATGAATAATTTTATTCCAAAAATGATTCGACCGATCCCAAAACGCAATATACTTTTTATCACCAATACAGTTTGTCCACTCTTGTAAAAATGGTGATGTATGTAATGCAAGCGGTTATATATATAGGTCCGGCACAAAATTACTTTAAAATTTAAGGCACGCTTTACACTAAATAATTAGTTCTGTTAAGTTACATTGCATATTATTACATTTTGCATTAAAACAGGCATTGTTCAATGTATTAAAATATTACAGTTCTATACATTAAAATTTAAAGCAACAAATATTGTTTAAATATGTAAATTACATTAAAAATTGTAAAAGCATGCGAGCTATATTAAAAATACAAAATACCAATTATCGAACCTGCATTAATCCTTCCACCAGACTGGTGCTAACTTTAAGGTTCACATCATAATAACTTTGGATATAATATGTTAAATAAATTATAAATAAATAAATGTTTTTATGTATTTGGCAAGTGGTAACAGCCAGAGATCACTGTCATATGCTTTTAGAGTGGGTAAGGCCACCGGTTATGCTATAATAAGTGACACATTAAAAGCAATTCACGAATGTCTCCGAAATACAGTGTTACCGTTGCCCACGGAAAGTGGTTGGTTTTGAATGAATGCAGAAGGTTTTCAAAAGCGGTAAAACTTTCCAAATTGTATTGGTGCAATTGATTGAAGCACATCAAAACAAAGGTATGTATTTTGAATGCTTATAAACATCCACCTTGATACTATGTTTTACATTGCAGGCATCACCACATTCTGGTTCCGAATTCTATAATTACAAACAGTTTTTTTCAATTATACTATTAGCTGTCTGTGTCGGTTTGTCTACATAGATATTGGATTCCAAGGACATCAGAGTGATGGAGGTGTATTTAAGGATTCGCAATTTGGGAAACTATTGGCAAGTAATGGTTTAAATGTTCCAAAAGACGCAGTAATTTATAGAGATGGTCCTGCATTGCCCTATTTTTTTCTGGGTAATGAAGCTTTCGGGCTGAAACGGTATTATGATTACACCGTATCCTGGAAAATTAACTGGGAAATTGGAGTATGAAAAATACATTTTCAATTGCCGTCAATCAAGAGGCAGACGAGTAATTGAAAATGCATTTAAAATTTTAGCTGCTCGCTGGAGAATATTAAGGACATGCTTAGAGACGACCACAGAAAAAGCAGATGGAATTGTCTAAGCAGCTGTTTGTCTCTACAATTTTTGGCTGGTTGAAGAGAAAACATCGCTTCATCTTCAAACAAAATATTGCCTTAGTACTCTTGTCGATCAAGAAATAGTTAATTAACATGAAATTCGACCTGGATACTAGAGAAAACATAGAGAATTGCTTTCAATTTCTAGGCAGGGCAGCTACAATGCACCTTCAACTGCCATGTAGGTTAGAAATGAGCTCAAAGAGCATCTTATAACCGACGGATCGGTGCCGTGGCAATGGGGCTTTGGATAAATATGTATAATTAAAAATTTAACTATTTTATTGTTATTTGAAAATATTGGAAATTTATTTCATTTATTTAGAATTTATTCATTTATGTTATAAAGTAAGAATGGGAACATATTTTAAAATTTCAGTAATCTTTTCGTTCATTTAAAGATTTCAATTCCATGACCTTTTCCATATATGTCATCATATATAATAAATAATTATTAATATTAATCGCGCGCAATAATTTTCCACTGGGGTCAAACCCCGCAAATATATTGCAACTTGGTCACCAAAAAGTTGTTACATGTCTGGTGCTGGTCTTAATCGCTATCTATTGGTGAAATTGTTCACTGAAGCGCATTTAGTGGCTCCAAAAACTCACTTGTCGCTGTTGTTTGGGTTACATATCGAGTATTTTTCGCTCGTTTTACTGGTTGAAAATCTGGAGATTCTGTAAATTAATTAATTATCCTTGAATGTACGACTATTACAATTGTTATCGTGTTAACGATATTAAAACGAATTAAAACATTAATACATAATATGTATTGAATTCTAGTTACCTGGAGGAGGTGTAATTACTGGAAGATGTGAAAGTGAATTTTCGGCTGAGGTCCCTGGTGCAATGCCCCACAAACGCTTTGTCGCCTGATGCACTGAGTTATTCCGTACCAGCTCCATGATAAAATTTTCGTCTACTTGGACGAACTCTTAATTACCTCTGCCTCGCTGGACGAACATTTTGAGTTGCTCGAAACGGTCGCGAAATTACTGTATAAAGCCGGACTTACCATCAATATCACTAAGAGTCAGTTTGTGTTGCGGGAGGTTAATTACCTTGGCTATATCGTGGGTGACGGTTGACTCCTCACAAACCCAGATAAGTGTAAAGCGGTCATGGATTTTCCGGTCCCAAAGACCACAAAACAGGTTCGACGCTTTCTGGGGATGTGCGGCCGGTATCGTCGCTTTATACAGAACTTTGCATCACTCGCCGCCCCACTTACTGACCTTACTGGTAAATCATCAAAGCTTAAATGGACTGCTGTTGCGGAGAACTCGTTTGCCGCTCTGAAGCAAGCGCTATCTACCGCTCCTGTCTTGGCCAACCCCGACTTTAGCAAACACTTCTACATTCAGTGTGATGCCACTGCCGTCGGAGTCAGCAGTCTGCTATTTCAGCTCGACTCAGAAGACGGAGAACACCCAATTGAATATGTTTCGCACAAATTAAATGCTGCCCAGCAAAATTATTCAGTAACTGAGCTTGAGTGCTACGCCGCGGTACTGAGCGTCTAAAAGGTTCACCATTATATAGAAGGGTACACATTTACGATATACACGGACCATGCCAGTCTTCGTTGGTTAATGTCCCAAAAGGACTTGTCCGGAAGACTCGCTCGATGGAGTCTAAAACTCCAAGCGTACTACTTCCAAATCGGATATCGAAAAGGTTCCATCAATATTGTACCAGACGCCTTATCCCTGGCGTTCTGTGATGAAGGTCCATCCGTTGTTTCCGACCTCAACTCCAACCCTCGCTCAATACCCTCCGATACCGCGGACTCTGCGAAATTTACTATAACTTGTGATTCGGTGATGGCAGAACTTACAGTATCTGATTTGAATAAGTCTCCTCTGATGCCCGTTTTACAAATTGATTTAGACTCGGCCTCGTTCTCAGATGAAGAGTACGTTAATCAAATAGAACGTGTACAAAAACTACCACCTTCCGAACACAACTTCCGAATTCAAGGCAACAAATTGTTAATCTCCCCAACTTATGGATTAAAATATGTAGACACTGATTTACCCGAATGGAAGCTAGTGGTTCCTATTTCTCTGACTCGTAACTTAGTTGCACAGGCCCATGTTTCACCCATTTCGGCGCATACGGGAACAACCAAAACTATCGAGAAACTCCAACGGCAATTTTAATGGTGATACATGGCGAAAGATGTTAAAGCTTTTATCTCAAACTGCATTCAGTGTAAAATGAATAAAAGCGTGAACTTCTCGACCCGACCTGTCATGGGAGCCCCAACTGAGTCAACGCGCCCATTTCAAAAGCTTTACGTTGATTTCTTAGGGCCGTATCCTCGTTCCAAACGGGGCCATTCGTATGTCGTTATATTATTAGACCACTACTCTAAATTTGCACTGGTTAAACCGGCGAGCGAATCCTCCGCTCGGCGTTTGTGCTCTTGGAAGACTAGGTGTTTTTGCTATTTTCCGTTCCGGAAGTAATCACCTCGGAAAATGGTAGACAATTTACGTCGAAGCTGTTCCAAGACTTGCTAAAAAAATATAAAATTGTACATGTACGCATTCCGGTTTACTCCCCACAGAGTAATTGTTCGGAGCGAGTGAACAGAACTTTACTTGCCGCGATACGGTCATACCTTGATGATCATGAGCACAACAATTGGGATAATCACCTTCAAGAGGTGGCCGCTGCCCTACGAAACGTACAGGCACGACACTACGCATTTTCGCCCCATTATTTAGTATTTGGTCAGCATATGTCTCTTCACGGTTCGGATTATGCCTTACGACGATTGTTGTCAACGAACGATGCAAACGAAATTCAGTTACTCAATAAATCCGACCGATTAAATCTTGTCCAGGACCAAATCATCCATTACATTCGTGTTGCTTATGACAAAAACGCTCGACATTATAATCTGCGCAGCCGAAATCGGTACTTTAACCCAGGACAACCCGTCTTTATCAGATATTTTGTGCAAAGTGACGCACCGAAAAGGTTTTGTGCCAAGCTTGCAGCTAAATTTGTACCAGCCATCATAGACGCCAAAGTAGGCAACGTCGCATATGCAGTTAGAAGTTTGGAAGGGAAGCTACTGGGAACGTATCACGCCAAAGACATTCGCGTTTAAATCCTTGCTTATTTTTGTGAGTCCGCATACTTCCATTCACTCCCAAGTGATAGTCCCGGCATGAAGCAATCTCAGGGTTGTGGTCATCCCCACGATTTTTAACGGTGCCTCGCGGCCGTTACACGAACGTTAATATTTCGAGTACTGTCTATACCAAAATACTGTGCGAATTAAGTATGCGAATAATTAATCCCCTAAATGTCAGCGAACGAAAAACTACCCAACGGTCGCATAGCACTCTGCTGTGCCGACCGTGATTCAATAAAATGCCAACAGATGGCATATTGGGCGATTCCGTTGGATGGTGTTCGTTTTTTTTTGTGGGAAACGGTTACCAAATTTGATTTTGTTTGAACCCTGCGTCAAAAGTCCCGCGCAAATTTGGCGGGTAAGAAAACCAGTGTTGTGCAATTGTATGTAAAAAACTGTTTTATACATTTTTTACGTAAAAAATGTAATTATACTTAAATTACTGTATAAAACGTATAATATTGTATAAAATCAAACGCGTATTTAAAAACATTAGTTAAGTCGCAAACCTTATTATACGAAACGTAAATTTGTATCATATTTTTACATTTAATTTTATTCGATAAAAACTATATTAATAAAAGATGCTAAGTAATAAAAATAATAATTTTTTTTTCAAAGAAAATATGGTTTGTTTCTCAGCTACTAACTTATTTTTTAGAATAGAAAAACAAAATCCACAACACTATGGGATTGAAGTGTAAAACGATTAATCATCAAACTCATTCAATATTAATGCTATAACATTTTAATGTTATCTGTTACAAAAGTTGTTTAGATGATTACGAGAAATCATTACCATCTTTCGACAAGATTATTTAACTTGACACAGACAGAGACATCTATAGTGCAATTTGTTCTCTATCGATTATTGCTTAAAATAAGAATTACATTGCTTAAAATAAACAACTTCATACTGCTCTAATATTGTAGCAAAACTAAATAAAAAAAAAATTGTTGCGCTATGTGACGTGAGGAGAAAAAATCCAAAAATTTAGGTGTCATTTGTTATTGTCAAATGTCAACACAAAAAAAAATAAAAATAAAAATCGAAATAGTAATATCGATTAATATTACGGAGTTTTCAGATAGGTTTGCACGAATTTCTTTAAGACAGCTATCGTAGTTAATCCCTAAGAGTCTGTTCGATAAAAATTTTCGACTAGGGAGGGACAAGTTTCGAATGTGAACGAAGATTTAATAATTTCAGTGTAAAGTTGGATAAGTTTGGGTGGCTTATCGCTGCAGTGCTTCAAAAATCTTGTGGATTTCTTATTTCTTTTGAAAATAAAGTATGGGATATTCCACTTTTGTTTTTGTAAATGAGCCAATCCTCATTTCCTTGGCCATTTAAATTTGTTAAAACTGATTGATTTTATCCATTTGACTATCAATTAAAAGGTTGTTATCGTAATAAGGATGCACATAATAAGCTGGCGTTTTTCGAAAAATATTTGTAGTTTATCTCTAGATCATACCTGCACGTTAAATGATAGCCACATAAAACCAGCATTCGCTAAAGTAGTTTTTCCACGTTGGAAAGTGTTTATAAGATTACATATGGGATTAAACAATTCTTTTGAGTTTTGTACGCTTTCGATAAAATCTTTATCAAAAATAAATTTTGACATATTTGCCATAACTATTTTGGTGTCTGACAAATTTAATTGGCCACGGAAATTTGAGGATTGAGGATTGGCACATTTACAAAAACAAAGTGCAATTTTCCAAACTTTATACTCAAAAGATTCCAGACATTTTTGGAGCACTGCAGCGAAGCCACCCAAACGTATCCAACTTAGCACTGAAATTATTAAATCTTCCAGCATCGACAGCGCAGATTGAACGGATATTTTCAAATCGGGGTCAAATTCCTTGCCTAATTCGAAATAGCCTGACATTTAATAGGTCTAAAAAATTAATTCATATTTATTAATATTATTCTTTAAATAATAAAGAAATTCTAATTCGATTTGTTGATAGTGATGATAATGAAGATTTGCGATAAACAAAATTTCATTAATGTTACTTTTAAAAGTAAAACTGAATTTATAATAAATAAATAAACAATTTTTTTGAAATACAACATATTTGTTTTTTATTAATAATTATTATAAGCATAAGTAAACAAAATATTTATTTTTCAGTCAAAATTCTACTTAGTTAAGAAAATTAAAATATTCGGATCAAAGAGCCATTGGTATAGTTTCATTTGATTTGTAATTTAATAAATAATAGAAAACTCACTCGAAAACGGTTAGTAAAATTTTAATATCTCGGGCCAAATTTTGATTTGCCGTATTCTTATAGCTAAGGCTAAGATGAACAATACATCGAACAAGCATAGTTTTGAACTCCAACTCATTCATACGAAATATCGTTTTCAAGCAAATTTGCACTATCCTTGATTCCTTGGCCGTAATAAAGTCCTCTAGTTTTGGAGCTGGTGTATTTGGAGCTGGTGGATATAATTATATTATTTTGATATAATATAATATTTAAATTTTTATATACCTGATTTTATTTTTCGATTTTTATTTTTGTTTTTTTGTGTTGACATTTGACAATAACAAATGACACCTACATTTTTGGATTTTTTCTCCTCACGTCACATAGCGCAACAATTTTTTTTTTATTTCGTTTTGCTACAATATTAGAGCAGTATGAAGTTGTTTATTTTAAGCAATGTAATTCTTATTTTAAGCAATAATCGATAGAGAACAAATTGCACTACAGATGTCTCTGTCTGTGTCAAGTTAAATAATCTTGTCGAAAGATGGTAATGATTTCTCGTAATCATCTAAACAACTTTTGTAACAGATAACATTAAAATGTTATAGCATTAATATTGAATGAGTTTGATGATTAATCGTTTTACACTTCAATCCCATAGTGTTGTGGATTTTGTTTTTCTATTCTAAAAAATAAGTTAGTAGCTGAGAAACAAACCAAATTTTCTTTGAAAAATAAAAAATTATTATTTTATATTTTGCTACAAATATTTTACTATTAATTATAATTAATAAATTAGAAAAATTATAAATAAATTCAATTCAATTCAATTATTTAAAGTTCAATTCTCATTTTACATCATACCTATATGCTATATCCAATTTTCTTTACATAGATACGTAAGAATTGAGATTATGAACTATAAGTAATTTTGAATTAGTTACGAATAGTTTTTGTATTTTACATTTTGTAAAAAAATTGTTATGTGTAAAATACGTATTTTACATGTAAAAAACCGAGTATATTACGTAACGTAAAAAACAGGCACAACACTGAAGAAAACTATAAAAGGGGATACAGCGGTGCGAACGGGGCTGTCGATATTTGAATTTTGTGCGAGTCACATAAGAGAAAATTTATCGTAAGAAAAAAAAATAGAAAAAAATATTGTTTGTATCTAATTTTGAAAAATTCGTGAATTTTGTAATTAGTATAAGTGCAAGTTTCGGTTGGTGAACAAATAATAAAATAGAACTCTGTGGAATAAATAAACAATTTTCATAATACAGGGTTATCCAATTCGAGGTTGATAAAGTAGAAATCTGTATACCGACATCTGTCAAAGATAAACGTCAAGTACGCTGTCATTTATTTAGTTGACATTCTGCCATATAAGAATATGGAGCATTTAACAATCGACCAACGCGTTAAAATTATTAAATCTGCTGATGCTGATTTTTCGAACAAAATTTTCTTCAGTGATGAAGCTCATTTTTCGCTTGGTGGATACGTTAATAAGCAAAACTGTAGAATTTGGGGCTCAGAAAATCCACAATTGATTGTAGAGAAGCCATTACACCCGGAAAAAGTCACTGTTTGGTGCGCATTGTGGTCTGGTGGTGTGATTGGGCCGTATTTTTTTGAGAACAACCATGGACGAACCGTTACCGTCAATTCTGAGCGCTATGGCCGCATGTTAACCGATTATTTTTTTACGAAAATCGAAGATTATGATCTTGACGATATGTGGTTCCAGCAGGATGGAGCAACCAGTCACGTAACACGAGCAAATCGAGATCTTTTGCAAGAGAAATTTCCTGGACGTTTGATTTCGCGATTGGCTGATGTCAATTGGCCTCCAAGATCCTGTGATTTAACGCCTTTGGATTTCTTTTTGTGGGGCTACGCGAAAGATCGTGTTTACGCAAACAATCCTCAAACTCTTGACGAATTGAAAACTAATATTCGTAAGGTAATGGCCGAGATACCGCCCGAAATGTGCCGAAAAGTCATTGAAAATTACCTCAAAAGAATCAAGGCCTGTAAGAAGTCCCGTGGAGGACATTTGAATGATATCTTGTTTAACTAAAAATGGCAAGGATCAATCTGTAAAATGAAATAAAAATTACAATACATTCCGAATATTTTGTGTGTTTTTTTTAAGTTTACTTTATCAAGCTTGAATTGGATAACCCAAATTTGGATAATTTTTATTTGGATAATTTTTAATACAATAGAACCAAAAAACTTGATACAACTAATAAACAGTTTGTTTAGTGATAATAATAATCGATAAAAGGTGGAAGGTTGTATGGTGGGACCACACCTAATTAAACGGTATCGTGAAAAAATCGGTAAACGGTGTAATCATAGACTTTGCAAAAGTACAAACGTTTGGTACAAAAAAATAAAATAAAACGAAACATGAGTGGAAAGTGTAAAATGATTACAATAATTCGATTGTGTATTGCAAGTTATTGCTGTTTTCATACAAACTAAACAATTTATAACTAGTAGAAGCGGACAATTGAAATTGTCCGACAAGCGCTCGATAAAATAGGGAAAATGCAACAGACGGACGGACAGAGGTGTAAAACCTCTGAAACGACTAAGGTGCTAATACAAATTAGCCCAATAGACAAAAAATGAATAGAATCTTAAGCAAATCAAAAAAAATGACAGAAACTAGTTTTGAAGTAACACTCTTTTTATTATAGATAAAAGTATGCCTAGAATAATAATTGAAAATTTTAAAAAAGTAGATAGCCGCACCAGTGTGACCTCTATTTTTAGAAAAAGCTGAATATCTCGAAAACTACTTGACCTAGAGGTCCCAAATTTTAAATGTGACCATTTTAGAGTAGTATCTATCTGTGTCCAAATTTTGAGCTCTTTGGTATGTATAGTTTTTGCTGTGATAATGCCAACAGACAGACGGCCTAAGTCTTTGTATAAGCTTGCTCGCAAGAGCGAGCGCTAAAACTACGGGAATCGATTTAAAAGAAAAAAAAAATTAATAATTAATAAGAAAGTGGTACGGATGCACAGTGCCCCGACACCTAAAAAAAAATACAGTGAAAAGACAATGCGTACACACTTAAAAATTTTACTGCATTTTTCGACGGAACGTTTACATCGACCAAAATAAGATACAATTTAAATTATAACTCGATAAGAAGTTTACATCGAGTTGAATAGCGATGTAATCGTTATTGAAATTGGATATAAGCTTTCATTTCAGCTCGAAAACCTCATTTTTTGTCAGTAACCGAAGTATACAATAATTATATCTAAAAAAATTAAGGAAGTTGTTGTAGTACTTGATAAAAGTTCAATGATAAATTCAGTATACTATAATACAAATGTCGCAGAGATCAAAACTTTAAAAACTGCAGTAATAGATATTTCAACAATATGGCCCAATTTATTTTCCTTTGATACCGATTTGAAATAGGAAAATGTGTATTTCCTAAAACTAAAACACTAAAACACACAGTTAATCATTGATTTTAAACAAAACTAGATTGTTTTTGCTACGAAAAACTGTTTGTGTTTATTATTTTATGCTTTGTTGGAACCTCTAGAGTATATCGGTTTTGATATGTCCCCAATTCTGGAATATTTTACAATTAAATACTTACATGATTATCTCTGTTTCTCTTTATTTTCCTCTCTACTTTCGAAAAAATATTATTTTTTATTTTCGTTTTTTAGTAATTGTACATTCACCGAAATAAGACCGTAAAATAGAGATCGCCCCTTTTACATATGACTAGTTTGACGATTCTAAATACAGCAAATAATTTTGGTTTGTTTATTTGTTTTATAAAGCGTTTATTCAATCTCTAATGTGGAGAATACCAAATTAAGTAAAAGTTACAGTCATCTTGTATACTTTATATATCACATAATAGAGCTATATTTATTTCCTTCCCTGTACATGTAACGGTATCCTTTAATGACTTGCTACCGAAAAAATAAGTTTTGCTTTCGTTACTTTATTCTTCGTATTTCAGTAGTTTAGTTTGTCTCGTATGATCGGTGTTTAAGCGTTTAAACGTGTTCTCATGTTCTGTGAATATTAATTTCTCTATAAAATCCATAGTGATATTAGTTTTGTGAAAAAATAATTTGTTTATTGATTTACATTGTCCAAGTGATAACAATATATTTATTAGTATGCTCAATTTTTAAATGAAAGTGAAATTATTTTCAACCAAGTGCTTCTTTTTTGTGGCAATAATGGAGTACGACTTCGTGAAAATCGAAATTCTTGGTAAACCAGAATTTGATAAAATTATAAAGCTCGAGGAATTTGTCGAATATGAAGGTTTTTTATTATCAGGTAAGTGTTTCAATAATTACGATTCACAAAGTCTCCACGAGAATAAGTTTTTTCATATACGATGCAATATTACATCGAGATTAGATGTTTACATTTGGCTGTGATACTTGAGGCATAAATACGTTTAATTTGTGGAAACTTCTTATATGATCATTTTGAAATGTTTCGACACACAGCTTCTATACACCGATCTCAAACCATTTCATACATATTCGTTCATTTACGAGTATTAAAATTACAAATAGCCACGTTTTGAATTTTTTCATATACGATACAACAACCCATCACAATTTTCTTAAGCGATGCAATATTGCATTAACGAGCGAATTTTACATTATGTTCAAAATGTTTATTAATTGAGATAATAGTTGTGTTTCTTGATGCTTGATCTTATCCGGTTCAGTTCATGTTTCATGAAACAATACAAAATCACTTGCTAGATTTCAATCCAAATTCGTGATCTAAAACAAATCTTGGATCAGGTTTTTCATATAAAATTTGAACTGATCCGGAACAAGGGTGTCATGAAACACGGCTAATGTTGACTGTCCATTTATTTATTTTTTCCTGATTTGCAGCATCTATACATGCCAACATTTCATGTTTAAATATTGATTTCTTCACCAGAACCTTTATTCTATCGAGGGCGGGAACGAGTACTTCCAGTTGGAAGAGAAACATAGGTAGCGAGCGCGTTACCCAAGAAGACGATTTCTCAAACATACAAATGTTGTCGATAACAGGAGAATTTGCGCGCCTTTCATTTTTGAAGTATTCTGGAACTGCAAAGGGGCTAATTTTAAAGATTTACTTGAACTGAATGGTATATTAAATTGTGTTATTTCATGCAGTATATAAATGATGTAATTCTTATACATTTCCAGATTTTCTTTACCTACTAAATATTTTGCCCGAAGTAATATCTGGTGAGGCATCATTAAATAAGCAACGGGAATTTAATTTAGATCGGTAAATATTAAATAATCAAATATGTTTTGTTACTTGTGTATTTTTAAAACTATTCAAATCGTTTTCAATTTACTCATATATTTTATATAAATATTAATTCATCGTTATTAATTGATCGTTTGGTATTAATTTTATAATTTATTATTTTTTTATTTTTATAGCTCAATTTAACTCAAGGTGAGTTACTAGATGGTGGATCGTTACATCGTTACATAATCGCGGAAGGTCCCAACAAATGTGTTATTTCAACATAAAATTATGTAAAATTATTTATGTGTTGAAAAATAATTAATTATTTTACGACCGAACACTTCATTCATTGAGTCGATAGATGTATTATTTAAAAGCCACTACGGGTTTGGTCAACATTTTGAAGAGAATTTAAAAACATTCTGGACCTTCGTATCACATTATTTTTTTTAACTAAAAGAAGACAAACTTAGCAGCCGCATGACTTTAAAAACGTCTGCCAAACGTTCGCTAAACGACATTAGCAAATGATGTGTAGTGTTTGTTCCAAATAAAATTGTTTTGCCGAAAACAGTCACAGGGGAAAAAATGTTGTACAAATCAACAAATAACTACACTGAGTTTTTAACTGTACCCATATACAACTCGTCATATTTGGAATCCGATTTTCAGTACAAAAAGGAATTTTTTATTCTAAAAGAAAAACTAATTTATAACGAATTAATTCGTTTACATAAAATAATCAACATATTAGAAAGCCATTACAATATTTTTTTTTTTAAGTGATTTTGTTGCTGTGTACGATAAATTCTTATGCAGTTACCAACTTATCGATAAGAAACTATACGTAATTTGTCTTAATTTCATAATGTTACCATATAAATGCCTTATGAAAATGATTTTTGGAATCAGACTTACTATTTTTATATCGTAGGGCCTAATATCCAACCAATTTTAATCAAACCCGTAAGAAAAATTATAACTTACAATATTTTAACAAAATAAAATTTTAATTTTCTTGGATCACGTACTTGTAATAAACTTATATTAATTATGAATATTAACAATAAAAATGCTAAATATATTATTACTACATTTATTATAAGTGATGATAATAAAATAAGTACATGAAATTGTATGTTTTCATTGCACAATAAATAAAAAAGAGAATTATTTTAAACATTTGTGTAAATTATTAATTATTTTATTTAGATGCGGTTACTTGTACCAAAATTGAATCCACCAAATCCAAGCCTACACATGCAATCGTGTATGTAGTAGAAACACATTCTAGTATATTTTTATACAAACACCTTTAAATTTATACAGATGTTAAGTACTATAATACAATTTACATCGAAATCCAATTATGACAAGCAATCACGAAATCCGTGACAAGATGTGTCATATTTAAATTTATTGTAGGCTGCATCATATTTTGATGTAGCGTAAACATTATTTTAATCGATGTAAGGTCGGCGTCACTAAACGATACATTGTTGATTGGGAGTCAAATACGATATTAATTCCATCAAATATATACGATTTTTTTAAGTGTGTAGTGTAGCGATTTAATTTTGCATGCGCATACACTCTAAGATGGTATTTGAGACAGTTCTCAATTAGAAAAAAAAACACAAAAACTCTTAATACTGTGAAAAGTTGTGTTACTAATATATCGAGTGCTACATATGTGAATATATATATCTGACATTAATAATAATACATAAGTGTAAGCTATCATTATCGATAAATCCCGTTTAAATCCGAGGTTAACCTCCTGGCGGCAGTGGTGAATTCACTCTATTAGAGTACTTTATTCTTTACTAAAAAAAACCAACCTAACTTATGATCTTTAATAACAATAATATACCTAAATAATATTAGCATTAGTGCATAAGTTTTTAGTTTTCTAAATAATTTTCGGTTAAGCAAATTATTTCAACCAACTTACATTGATTTCTTTTACATTATCGATCCAGAGATAATGCCTTTTTGGTGTGGAATAGTTTGCTTAGGAAACCACATTTATTAAAATTTACCAAATTAAATTTAAAACTAATAATACTAACCTAATTTACAATTTTTTCATTTTTTACTAAAATTTTCTTTGTTGGTTAAATAATCGCTCAAAATTCAAAATTCGAGTTGTTTTTTTCTCTACTTATTGGGTCGCGATGATCAATTTAATTTGGGTAAAAAGTGCTATGATTTTTTTGTGTTCCCTTTTCGTTTTCTCAAGTGAAGTGTAATTAAAATATGTGTATTTAAGTGAATTGGCATGATGAGGATGGACTAGGGTAAGTATCGGGTCAGATAGGTTGGTATAGTTGGCATCATTCCTTTCCCCGCGGATACACATGGATCACACATACTCTTCAAATCCCACGCCCATCCCTGATGCTTAGCCGGCAACGACCGCTGAAGAGACCCTGTGTGATCCCAATTTCTTTAGCACTTGTTTAATTTGTAGAATTTATTTCGTTTAAATTCTACTTTCCTTCATTTGCGTTTTTTTTTGGGTTGTTCTTTAAATTTTTTAGTTTATTTTCGATCGTAAAAATTCTCCAGGTTACACAAATGTTACATTGTTTATTCATAAATTTATGTTCAAATTTTTGCCAATTATCACGGTTTCTTATAGTAACTTATAGTAACTCAATAAAATCTTCCCCTCTATTTAACGCTCTCATGTTAATATTACAACTCTTTAAAATCATAGTTGGCTTTGGTATTAGTGGGCACAAAAGCTTTGCTGGTAATTTACTTCATTCTGATTTATTTAATTTAATTCTATTATTACTAACGCCTTTTACATTCTAATTTCTCAAAATATTTATTGTCGTATATGTATATCGATAAACAACGTCATTGTTTTCTATATACCAACCTTTTAAAAGCAAAAATCTGTTTGGGTTTTTATAACATCCGTCGATTAATACTCAATAATGATTAAATATATAGGAGGTAATAAATTTAACTTTAGCAAGGTGTAGAAGGCAATAATTTGACATATTCGACAAGTATATATCGTTGATGTAGGTTCGATTTTATTTTCGTAAGAGTTTTAAATTTTTATTTTTTATTTTTAACTCGAACCCTACCTTCCGATTGTAATTTTAAATTTTCGTTTTGAAATCAGTCGAACGAATTTTTGGAAAATATGCTTAATAAGCGAATTTAGGAAACGAATGGTAAGGGATTCACAACAGTTACAATAAATTTTTGGCATATTTCGATAAAATTAGCAAAAAATATTCATAATATTTCACGACTATATAGCATCCCAAAATGCAAAATTTTCGGAAATAGGTTAGTCGAGCTAGCATTATACGAAAATTTATTTTTGGTCAGAAATAAATTACGACACCCTCGAAGCCAATAAAAACCATAAATAATTCTTCGTCATATTACAATAACAAGCTTTTCGTATTATATGTCTTCGTAAAAATATATTTAGATTTAATTTCACCAAGACAATTTGCGTTGCCACCCCCACACAAGTATATCTTAAGCTGTATACAAAGAAAAATTTTACGTTTGCTAACAAACAATTATTTGGCAAAAAATCATCATCAAGTCTGATCACAACAGTTCAATTCTATTATTGATTTTAGAATTAATTTTCATACTGTGATTGTTCTATTGGTACGCAAACAATCTATATTGGAAAAAGGATTAAGGCAGTCGTCTATATCTGTAAAATTGATATTGTATTTTAGACACAAAAGCACGAAAATAGGATTGTCACAAAACGGCGACCTTTCCATGATTTACTATTATTTAACAGAGTGAAACATGAGATTGTTTTGTGCGGTGTCATATTTTTTGTGTGCATGTTTACGTTTTAGCCTTTTAGTCAAAAAACACCTTGAAGCTAATATACCCATGTTAAAAAATTAACACTTGTGGCATGTCACGAAAAACTTATATTTTAATTCTGTGCATGTGTGCGTGTATCTGGTGGTTTATTTATGGTGCTTAAAAATTTTATAAATAAAAAAGCTTTTTATTTTTATGTTTAGCACACTGAAAAAAAAATTCCAACCAGAGAACTTTCAAATGGATTAAACCATTTTTCACTAAGGGGAATTATAAAATTTTTACGCGGTGATTCTTTTGTGCTAAAATAAACGACCATAGCTTTACGAGTATATTCTGATCCTTGTTTAGTGAGATTCACGCGGCCTTGGTATTTTGCTTGATATATAAAATTTAAGCAATTAGCAATAAAACGCACAGTTTCAACTTTACATTTGCTCCAGTTAAATTTATACTCGTACTTACACGTGTCGTTACCGTCATGTGGAAAAAATTGTTTCACCAACTGGGAGTGGCTTTTTAATTTTCGTGAACATTTTTTATTTTTTTGGATTAACATTCAAAATTGCAATAGAAAATTGGATAAACCTTTATGGCCGTTATTAAATTTCTATTTTTTATCTATTCACGAAGATATAAATATATAAGGGTAGAGGTAATAAGAGTTGTTGACATAAGAGGTGTTTCTAAACCATTTTTTTAATTTTTATTGGTTTAGAACCCATTTTATTGCAAAAACGTTTTATTTTTGCTTGAACATGGTAAACTAAACCCGGAAATGGAAAACTAACGATGAAAATTTAATCTCCATTGCAAAAATTGGGAAAATCCTTCGCAAGCTGCTACTTCTGGTATACAGACCACCACCATATTTCGCGTGGATCTCCAAATTTATGGATTAAGCTTTGATATGAGGTTTAGTCTCGATCAATCAATCCGCCTCGGCTAAATATTTTTGGAAAATTTATTTTGAAATTTTATTTCATGAATGTTTCTCTCGTACATGAAATACTTTTCAAATAAGTTGCAAAAAACCTAAAAGTTCCTAAGGTCGAATTTTTGTTGAAAAACAGTTTTTTGGTAATAAATATGTGCTCGATCCCAATTGAGAGAGATATCTATTTAGATTAGGTACACTAATTTGAAAAGAAATTTAAGCACTTCATTTATATGGTGATGATTGCTGATTGGGTGCTACGCTGTTCCACTGGGAAAACAACAATAATCGTTCAACGAAAATCAACAAAATTGGCATTAATAACTCGTTTGCGGTGACATCTTTGTAGTCATATCTCATATGCTTGATGTTTCAAACAATTTGAAGTTATTGGGTATCTGTTAATAGCAGTGAGATACTAGTGCTTTCAGATGTTTCGAATTTCTAGAGCCAGAATTTTCTACTGAGACCTTGATAAATGAAGGTGATGGTGTCACACGAGCCTTTTGGGAGAGGACCCATTAATTGTTTTGATATGTAGTTGTGCGTTAAAATGTTAGCAAATTACTTTCATATAAACAAGTGCTAATTGGCTTTCAATCGGCTGGATTATTATCCAGATTTTACATATTTTCACGGTCTGATTGCATCAAACTTTATATTTTATTATTGCTATTGTTGAATTGCATTCATCAACGGCGGAAACTTTCTCGAATGCGTTGCAGAATTCGTGAAGTTATATCACCTAGGTATTCATAAAGTGTCAATTTATCTATTTGGAGTAAAAGTCTGTCATTGTTGCAGATTGAGTCCACCTGCGAATTTAGTAGCTCAATTAACTGTATCTCATGTTGTTTTGGTTCCTTAATGAGATTGCACCTGACACTACGACGTTACTTATGTAGAAGCCTTATAAATCGAATTTGGTAGCCTTCCGATATTATTTGTACGATGATCGTTTGCAAGATGTTGCCGTGTTCTAGCAGTATTTTATGGTGCCAATGTTGTCCCAGATGCCGCATTTTTTAATTGCATTTTTATGCCCCATAAAATTCTTTGGTCTGGTTGACTCCCCTTAGCTATATTCGTGATTGTTCTACATGGAAAATATATTGTTACTTTGAACGGCGGTTTATTCGGTCATCCGCCCATTAACACTGGCTTAAAATTCTTCTATGCTTCTAATCCCTTGTCTAGGGTTCTTTAGCAGATATTATAGCGTCTTCTTATCCCGTTTATCTGCATAATGTAAGGATACAATTTTTTTGTAGCATACCAAATTGTCATATGCAGTTTAATTATTCCGCAGTCTTTCTAGACTACAAAACAATTATCTAATTATTAAACTGAGTCATTTAAATTTAAAAGAAAATAAGTAGTTAAGATTTTCAAATGATAGTGAAGTAACGTTTCCTGTGGAGAAATATTTAGATGAGCCGGAAAGTGAATTTTATTATATTGGTTTGGACAATTTGAAAAATGTAATAAGTGCATTAGCGTGGGTGGGTTTATGTTAAATTATAAAAATTCTGTTAAATAAAATTTAACGTTATTTTATATATAGATAAACGACAATTAAACTTTCAATAACGTGAAGCTTTATTGATCCGTCATATTATTATCACAAACTCTAATTACACAGAGGCAATCAAACTCCATTATAAACCATCACATAAATTGTATTGACATACCAAACTGACCGAACACCGGTTTTGTAACCAGTTGCCCACATCGTGATATCTGAAAATGGTCAGAAAACTTCAAATGTCTTTTGTGAATCATGTACACAAATCCTATAGGCCTGAAGAGAATGAAAAGGCCAATTTCAATTCACGTTCTAGAAAAAATGATATCCCGAAAATTGCTTAACCAAAAATCATCATCCAATTTGAATTTCATTAAAGTCGGCAGAATTCCGAGTTCTAAATGGTAACTTTCCTTGAAATATTGAGTCCGTTAAGACAAACAGTTGCAGATGCCCGCTGGAATTAGAACTTCTACCATAAATAATCATGAAGCGGGCGAGTGCATGCTTTTAAAAATATTTTTAGAAGACCCAGAAACTGTAAATTAATTTTGCATGAGTACTCGAGTTGGAATACATGAGTCACGTATACCCTGGTCAAATATTCCTGTGAACAACGATGGCAATTATTTCATGCCGCCCAATGCAGTGCACCAATACAACCACATCACAGAAACCCACATCGCTGGCAGGAATTTTGCCCGACAAGCCTAATTAGCACGCGCAAGCAGTTCACCGACGCTCAAATCGCAGACACCCGTATCATCGACGCTCTCATAGCCAATGCCACATAGCCGATCGCCACATTACCGTCATCCAAAACAACGACACCCATATTGCTGGAAATTTATATTAAATTAAAACTAAAAAAATTATTATGTGGAAAATTAGTCACGCTTCAAATAAAACAATAAATAATTATAAAAAATAATAACGAATGAAAAATTGTATTCAGAGCAGAGCAATCGTATATATGCGTAAATAATACATCGGTGATAATAAACTCACCGACCGGCCAGGTGGCCGAGAACCACATCGTCAAGTCTCACATTTGCGACGGACCCTCATCACCATCTCTCACAACGTGCACACTCACATCGCCAACATCTTCATCGCCAACTCTTATTTTAACTGATACGTGAACATAGCACATACCCCATAATGGCGACAAGCACATCGCTGACATAACAACATCACCGTGTTTCATGCATTCACCTAATTTAATCTTAATCTATTAAAAATCAAGTTGAGGTAGCGTAGTTTCAGTCCAGTGAGTTAATTATATATTATTTATAAATCAAATATGAAAGCTGTTCAAAGTGCATTTCAAGAATTTTTATTCATAAACTGCTCTTAAGCTTATTACCATACAGCCCCATTCGGGGACCTCAAAAAAATTCCTATTTATGGGAAAACTGTGATAGTATATAAAACCGCACAGTGATTAAAGCGTTGGAGTTTAAGTCGCTAGTTCGAATCCCGCACTCAGGAAAAAAATATGATTGACCTGATCATAAAAGTGACAATCATTGTTATGATTACATGCAATGATTAAGAATATCATATTATGATACAAACATTTGAAATATGTTATAGGATTTAATAAACATATAAACTCTGATTGGATTAACCATCACTAAATATGTAGTTATTATGATGAAAATGGGACAAAACCCAAGAAATTCAGAACAAGTTAGAGGGGTCTAAAACAATAATAATCCACAAGACAATCGTTTCTGTGGTGTCTCGCGAACAAACTGTTACAGTACCGTACACTTCTCCAGTCGAACAAATTAAAGATTGAATTGTGAGTGGGAAAAAAATTGCAGTTGCTTCTTTAGTATTTCCACCATCAAGTATAGACCCGCCACTTCATATTACGGTAAAAACTCTGTGCCTCCTAGAAGCCACCAAACCGAAGTGACTTAAATAAATAATCCTATTCAGTCTTCGGCGTATCATGGTATGCCCATGGGTTCATCTGGTTCCATGCCGAATATAATACCGAACTTTTCTCGGGTTTCATGCCTCTGCGGAATTTAATATTCCACCCAAATGTAATAAACTCATACTACCACCAACCTTGTGGAATTCCACCCACGGATTTTCAGCCACCTAGGCTACCTTCGTTTTCGGAGGCAACTCCATACAGCGGGATAACTTCATTGCCTAGACAACATGAAGGAAGTCCCTTTTCAAAACCAAAACGTTTCAACTCTCTTCCAAAATGGAACCTAACCTTTTCAAAAACACCCAAGTTGGATCTCGAAATAAACGAATTTCTATTCCGACTCGAATGTTACGCAAAACGAGGCCACATTCCCTATTCGGAACGTGTGTCTATTTTACCACAATTTCTAAACGAAGCAGCTGAAAAATGGTACTGGATGTATTGAGGCAGCTATGATTAGTAGATTTAGTAGCCTTACCTTACCTTAAAGTCATTTTCCGGAAGAGGAGTTTTTGAAAATATTACGAGAAAATATGGATCCAGCTTTGCAAAGCGCAACCTTGTCTGTGGTTACTCATACTACTGAAAAATTACAAGTTATATGTCAGAAGTATGAAATACTTTGGAAGAAATCCTGACACGATCCTCGAAAAATCACAGAAAACAGGTTGCGTCGAAATTACGCGGTTGACGAAATTAAGACGTTTCCTGAATCCTCTAATGTCATTACATGTAACGAGTCGAAAGCTACCGCTATTCTTGAGGACACTGCCATTGTCTATTTGTACACGAAATAATAAAAATTCGTTAGTGCCCCAACAATTAAGAAACAAAATTATTACATTTGCTGGAACTACAAGGACTTCAGCCATTAATATTAAGAGTGTTCTTTGCCATTGCAACAAATATTATTTCGGATGTGGGCAGGCCGGTGTATTTAAACCACATTGTCTTATTTGTCAGGCTAGATTGCAGACCACCCTTCAATCCTCGTGTCAACAGCCTCGACAAGTAATGAAAAATGCAGCCAAACCACCAGCATAAATTCTTCAAGACAATCTAATCTGCTACCTTTAATCATGACATTATCTAGCCACTGAGGCGCGGTAGATAGTCGCTGTTATATATAATTTAAATCATCAAATCCACGAGGAGCGGTAGATCCGCTACTACGTACACGAATTCATCACGTATACGAGGTTTTTTTTTTTGAATTCATTGGTCTATGAACACGTAACATATTGTGTCTATTTGAGTTTGGTTGTATGCGTAACAACGAAATTTATAATGTAATAGTTAGTTCCAAAAGGCCTTTTTATAATAACATCAAAATTTTATAAATTATTTTAGAAACGAAAACAAAAAAAAAACACGCCAATTACCCGCGACACTAATAGAACTCTCGAGGTGGATCCGTATGGGTGAGTGACTTAAAAAATAATTTATAATAGCAGATTTTATCTATATCCCTTTACCGGCCTGCCCACACAATTGTGTGGGTAAGGCAAACGTATTATGTGAAAAATTTATAGTTGTATGTGTTTTGAACCAACTTACACATTTGTGTATTCCTTTTTAACTTATTTTCGTCCGAAAAAAACACTACAACTATACACACAATTGTGTTAGTTGTACTTCAAATCAAGCAAAATTTTTTATCAACAACGCCATTACATACTTTGTTTTTTCACTCATACATTTGTGTGGGTTGGACTTCAAATGAGCCAAATTTTTTTTCCTTGGTCGGCATAGAGATATTCAATTTATACCTAAGTAATCAGGTAAATAATACCGGTGACGGCAAGTCCGCAGGCAATTAATACTGATGGCGGTCATATCCGCTGAAACTACCCAAGCGACGACGAACACCCCGGAGGAAGTCCTGGACGTACGCGGGCACGTTACTATATAAAAACCACTCAGAAAAAAACAAATGAAAAATACCAGAGATGTGTAATAAAAGGGGTCAAGTAGTCAGCCGGTATTTGGCATGGGCTTTGCAAATATCAATTTAATTTTAAGAGTTAACAACGAGAAAAACAAAAATTATTGAAAAAATACCAAGACACTGAAAAGTTGCCAGCTTAAACTCTAGGCATTTATTGTACTAAAACAAACATTTTGTTAACAAAGGCAATTAATATTTGTCGGATAAAATAGGACAGACAGAATTTATAAAATACCCATCAACAGTTAGTGAAAATTCTTCTATACAGATTGTCCCAGAATTGGACGACCAAACGAAGCAGGGTAATTGGGGAGCTCATTTCCAACAAAAAAAAAAGCCGAGTCAAGTTTTTTCAAATTGTTGATGGTGCATAAGGTATTCCACTTCCCAAAGAGAGTTCTTTTGTTTAACTTTCTTTTTAATACGATCTAGAAGAATGTGTCTTTACAAAAAATAATTTGTATAAGCTGTATTCGTAACGATATGACTTTCATCTCGCTACAAACCCACAAAGGACCCCGCACAAACCTTATGGAAATTGAATTTCGGTCAAATGATTTGAAATTTTCAGAATAGTTTCTTCAAGTCATGCTGATCAAAAGTCTCCATGGGCACAAAGTGCCTAAATGCTGTTGAAGCCGAGTTTTTAATTGAAAATTTCAAATCATTTGACCGAAATTCAATTTCCATAAGGTTTGTGCGGGGTCCTTTGTTTTCTGACGTTGTTGTGTTATTTGCCTGTGCCATGTCATACTGATTTTGCTATACAACATATTGCATACGTTTTTTGTGTCTGTATACATCTGTACTCTGGAGATGACATTAACATTTCTCTATTGAATGTGCATACTAATTAAAAAATTGTAATTTAGCATTTACAATACAGATAGTTCCGATTGTGTGTGCATGTTCAAAACAACCACGGTGACGATATTTCGTTATTGAACTCAAATTTTCATAATGTGTAATATATGTAAGTGCGATACTGAAATTAGAAGTTCGATTTGTTCATTTATATACACAAAGTATTATTGTCTTAGCAATTTGGATTTTATTTCTCTCGACACTATACAACCGTAAGCCTTATAATAAGTATTTTTTTTAATGAAGCAGGAAAAAAATATGCAAATGATACGATCAGTCAGTTTCCAAAATTCAAACAAAAATCAACATTGAGTACAGTGATTCAGTAAAGTGTTGTATTTCATTTTGAAAACCAAAAAATTATTAAGTTTTGTGAATAAAACCTTAGTGTATAAAAGGGAATGAATCCTAAATTAATTTAGCAATTACAAGGACCATTTATATTCTGCGAATTTTAAGTGGGAATCTGAAGCAACCCAGGTCCGTATTAATTCGACTGTAATTAAAACTGTATTAGGTACGTTGTTATGTCACTACATTGTGCTAAGTGTTCAATTTCACGAATTCCGTTGGTCATGCTTTTCGTTTGTTTTATTAATTCTCTTAGAAGAAACAAAGATTCCAAACTTGCGGCCTTCGGACTAAGGTTTAATATAATTTATTAAAATTTGGAAGAAATAATTGTTGGTGCTCGATAGGGTGCTAAACAAAAAAACTTGCTGAGTATTACTTGGTATTACCTTTTTATTTATAAATGATTGTGTTCAATTCTGTTTAAAAAAACTGCAACTTTCGTGCAAATTCCGTCGCGAAACAAATTTTGGATTTTTTTTTGATAACAGGACTAGCAAGACCAGGTGAAAATACTTTCTGCTGTGGAACCTTGTTGGCCTTGGCGTAAGTTATTTCATAACACATTAATTAATTTTTTTTATGGAGCTTTATATTGGGCTCTGAGGTTATTTTCAAACCATGTAATAAATGTGTATATATTTTAGTCTTAGTAGTTTCTTACAAATTTAACTTCTTAATTTAAATAAATGAAACTGATAATTGAATATACTAACTTAATTTCTTTCAATTTCTTATTATTCTAATATTATTATTTGTTTGTTATATTCTTAGTTGGGTTATTTTGGCATTTCTTTTCTTCTGATTTTTTTTTTATGGTGTCGTATTCAAAATGTCGATATAAGTCAATAATTAGAATGGAACGTAGCTAGTACAACGCTGGAAATCTGCTAATTAAAATAAATACAGAATTATTTTATTAATATTACCTCGACGGTTAAACAATATCCGGAACAAACTGTAGCAAAACCCACGACAGGTGTGGTTTTGATCGGCTTAGGCCACTAGGACACTCTAAGCACAACGTTACATATTATCTTCTATCAAGTAAAAACAAAGGTTTTGTAAAGTCTTTTTATTTCCCAAAAATTGTTGTTCATGTTTAAGTGGTGCCAGTGGGAACTATCAGATAATCATGCGACACTAATGCAGATTTTAAAATGGTATCACACACCGGGCTTTTCACAACAGAATGTTTTTATTATTTTCTTTCAGCAAATCTAGTAGCCCGAATTCATCAAAAATTTGTGGTATAAAAAGAACAACATTTTGCTGTTCATATTAGTAGTTCCATATATTCGAATTTTTTTAAATTAAAATGACAACAAGCCATGTGGCTTACTAACACCGCGAATATGAGGTGCTGAGCTGCTTCGAGAGAATACCAGAGCAAATATATCCAGAGCGGGGATGCTTTCCTCATTACAGAGTATTTCAAAATGTATACCAAATGACCAGTTGACCAGACAATCAACTTGATATAAAAGAAGATAGAGTATAATTGGTATGGTGACCGACGACCCATCTATAAGTGTTCCTTTCTTATCAAGACGTTCGGGAGTGTGGTCCACGTTGCATCATATTTTAAAAAGAAATTCGTTGCACCCTTACCATGTGTAATGTGTACAAAACTTTCACCAGCTAACCATGAAAATAGAGTGCAATTTTGTCAAAAAATGCCGTATTGGTGCCAAGAAAATTAGCAATTTTAGAATAACATTTTATGGAGTTATGTTTTAAAAGGGAGAGATTATTCAATGTCCATAATTTACACAATTGCACCCGCGTAAATTCAAAAGTAGTGCGGCATAATCGGTTTTAAGACCTATTTGGAGTGAACATGTGAGCGGGAATAGTCGACGGAAAATTGATTGACCCATTTGAACTTCCACGTCGGATCAACGGGGAAGCCTATATAAGTTTTCAACAAAACGACTTTCAATGAATTACTATGCACAAGTAGACAACATCTCAACGTGGATTATCCAAGGCGCTGAATTGGAAGAAGATGGTGGTCTATTGCCAAATTCACCAAATCCCTAGAATTGTGTAAAATTAACAAGGACCTTATGCGCGAGCATGTTTCCACTGCGGTGAGATACTTTCGAATAATCGTGTGTGCCAAAGTGTGTCCTGTGTCCAAAGTAATCCCACAACTTCACCCATCAATGTCACCTGTTATTGTTAAGCTGTCATCATTTCCTGCTAATCTGGGAATAAGGATGGAGGTTATGAGGTAGTTAGCTGTGGGCCCGATTTCTCTTCTTTCAGATGACTCGTTGGAGTTTAACGACCATTTACTTGGCTCCTCGTCCTGATTCCAATGCTTTGTCTTCGTGATTTCGAGCTACACTGGAGATGGTGACCTATTCATTTTTCGACGGTTTCCTCAGCGGCTCCGTGAGAACAAAAGCTTTTCGATCTTCTGGTAGCTTTTCTTCATTTAGATGCAATCCAACTATTCCGGATGTTCCATCGGATGCCGGAAGCTTGAGTTTATTCGATTGTACTGCCTGGACTAATTGCGATTTTATTTCATTTGGTTTCAGGGAGAGAAAAACGTTTTTGAGATGTTGAACCTCAGACTCCAACTTCTGTTCGTCACATCCTGAACTTCCGACTACACCGGTTGAACTTCGTTTTATATATTTTCCACTTCGCCCTAGAAATTTTTTCCATTCTCTTCTCGAATCTTTCGTTATCGCCATCTCTTACCAAGTAGACTTATTTATTACGATGGAAGATATTTGCCATTTGTGATTGGAGGATAATTTAAATATTTTATTTTTGTTTTTGAACAGCAAGAAATCTTGCGTTTTGTTTTATCAAAATATTATTTTTCTACAACAAATAATAAGGTGGTACTGGTACGGAGCGATAAATAACCAAGGATTATTTCCATTTAATAGAGCAGTTCGATAAATTCGATTTCCAATGGAGATTTGATTTCTTTTAGAAGTTGAAACCATCATGCATTTTCATCTCAAACGCTAGTGTCATAAATATTTTTAATACAATATTCAAAACCAGCACTTTGTTTTCTCCATATTAGCGAGTTAGGATGCAAAAATTTTGAGAGTACAACTGCGGTGAAATTAGCAGAATATAGCTACACAACCAAGATTTTATTGTTGATGTTGATTTTATGTGTGTTTTTCCCTAATGTTTTTAAGTTAACCTCTGAACGTTGATCAAGAAATTCTGCTTTTAATGGGCAACTGAAGCAGGTTTTACTGTATATTTTACAGTAAAAATAATTTGCTTTAACTTAAAACTCTGAAAACAGACGTTCTCTTTCGATAGCTCGTTTGCTTATCCCGGTAAATTCCCACTCAGGTGGTTGGCGCAAACGACTCAAACCTGACGGTTTCCAGGTATGTAGACAGCTAGTATATAAGCTCCAGGAAAATCGGTTAAAACACGCACAAACTTTTAATTTAACCCTTTTTTTATTTTTTATTAATTACGGACTACACACTTTATTTTTATTTATTACGGATTGCACACCTTAAGAAGTGTTACTCGTTGGACAGAGTTCTTTTTTAGTATTAAAAAAGAACTCTGTCCAACGAGTAACACTTCTTAAGGTGTGCAATCCGTAATTAATAAAAATAAAGTGTGTAATCCGTAATTAATAAAAAATAAAAAAAGGGTTAAATTAAAAGTTTGTGCGTGTTTTAACCGATTTTCCTGGAGCTTATATACTAGCTGTCTACATACTTGGAAACCGTCAGGTTTGAGTCGTTTGCGCCAACCACCTGAGTGGGAATTTACCGGGATAAGCAAACGAGCTATCGAAAGATTGGTCCTTCGAGCCGGATCGGCACAAATTACGGATTGGCATTAAACGGAAGTTGTTTTACCGCTATCAGAGAAGTAGAAAAATTTTGTATTACTTGCATTTTAAAACCGCGTGCATTTGTGTATTTTGCATTGAATTTTTCCGCCATCTGGCGAAATACAGCGCGAGCGTTAGTTAAAATCGGCTAATAATAATAATTTACGGTTCAGTAAATAAAATACTAAATAATTTCGCAACGCGCTGTATAATTTGTCGAATAATTTACGATTACCCGACATTAAATCTCGCCAAAGTTAACGGTTCGCAGAAAAGAGGCATCTAGTGTTTGTGATTGTGCTGGTGTGTAATTAATTACTATAACAAAAATGGCTGACACAACGGTGTGCAAAAGCAAAATGAGCATCATAAAAGATTCGCTTCAAAAAATTAAAGTTTACGCACATGAGTGCCTAACGTCCAGCGAGTTAAATATCGAAAACATTCATGTGCGAATGAAACGTGCCGAAGAATTGCTGTCTCAATATCTCGATGCCGAAACCAAATTATTGAGTCTCAAGGACGATGAATCTTCGAGTTTTTTTGAAGTCGAGGATATGTATTATGCCGCTATTGGAGATTTTAATCAAATAATTTCCAAACGAAGACAATCAAATATCCAAGACAGGTCAGCATTATCATTCGATAACACCTTGCATAACACTGGCATGATAGGGGACATTCGTGATACAAAATTACCAAAGTTAGAAATTCCGAAATTTTCTGGTAATTACACCGATTGGCCATCCTTCCATGAATTGTTTACTAAACAAATTGATGAATGCGCACGACTCTCCGATGTCCAAAAATTTTATTATCTGAAACATTATTTGACCGGAGAAGCTGATAATTTAATTACGCATATAAATATTACGGCCTCTAATTATAAGGAGGCGATTGATAAGCTGCGAAAAAGATACGATCGGAAGAGGTATGCTGTAAACTCGTTCGTCAGAAAATTTATTGAGCTGCCTTCCATTCAGCAAGCAAATTCCGGAAATATTCGAAAGTTGCATGACGTGTGTGACAAGATAGTACGAGGACTAAAAAGTATGGGTACAGAAGCAGAACGCCAGGATCCTTGGCTGGTCTATCTCATACTCAACAAATTGGATACTGATACAAGAAGCGAATGGTCCGAATATTCAGCAAAGAATGAGTTCCCGAGATTGGAAAAGTTTTTGGAATTCCTGTCCAACCGAGTCGATGCGTTAGAAAGTTACGGAGTGCCAGTCAAATCAACATACTCTAGGCCAATTCGGGATGTGAAAACATTTACAACGACCACACCAATATGCGAATTATGCAAAACAGAGCACAAATTATATCAATGCAGCAAGTTTAAGGAATCATCTACGGCTGATCGTCGAAAATTCATCACTGACAACAAGTTCTGCTACAACTGTTTAAATTCTGGACATAATGTGTATAACTGTCGTTTCCGGGGAAGGTGCCAGAAATGTTATCGCAAGCACCATAGTCTATTGCACGAAGAGGAGCCAGCAGAGGTCAAGTCTAGTCAAACGGATCAGTCAGTTGTAAATTGTGTGCGTCTTACTAAAGTGCGTCTTACCAACAGTAATAGTAAAGGTGAAAAATTCAAGAGGTACATTTAATTCATGCCGTGCGTTGTTGGATTCCGCCTCTGAGGTTAGTTTCATTTCTGAAAAGACATTTAATGCCCTTAAACTGCCACGGGAGACAAGTTCAATATCAATCAAGGGTCTGGGTTCAACGCATGTAGGAAAAACAAAGGGCCTAGTCAACTTAAGTATTTCGAATGATGAGGAAACATACAACACTGATGTGAAGGCCTATATCGTGCCCTACATTGCAACCATACATCCAAAGGCACTGAACAATGACGAAGCGTTTAAAGGTAAATCGCTAAAGTGGGCTGATCCAGATTGTCTAAATGGTGGCGAAATCGATATGCTTCTCGGAACGGACATTTTCTTCGAGATATTAAGTGATGGTAGAATTCAAGGTAAACATATAACTGCGTGCAATACTAAATTTGGTTGGATTCAAGTGGGGAAGATTAATTCAGAATCCAATATTATTTCTACTATTAATTTGAATGTCATTATGGATATCGACAGTACGTTAAGAAAGTTCTGGGAAGTCGAAAATGTTCCTGAAGTATCAAAAAACTCTGAAGACAGTATATGCGAAAAATATTTTTTGAAAACTACGATTCGCGCACCCGATAACAAATTCATTGTACGGTTACCGTTTAAGATTCAGCCAGACCAGTTGGGATCCACATACAATATTGCACTTAAGAGATTGATCTCAATGGAGCGGCGTTTCCAGCGTGACAATGCATTTAAATCACTATGTCACGATTTTATGACCGAATACGCCAACCTCGGTCACATGAAACTAATTGGCGAACCAAATCCAAGTCACTACTTTTTACCGCATCACGGAGTTCTTAAACAAAGTGCAACTACGCGCTTTAGGGTTGTATTCGATGGATCAACAAAGTCGACCACAAATCTGTCTTTAAACGAAATACAAGAAATAGGGCCCACAATTCAATTTCACGCGATTTAGGCAACACAAGTATGTATTAAGTGGGGATATTAAGAAAATGTACCGGATGATTTGGGTTCACGAAGAGGATGCGAGGTACCAACAAATACTTTGGCGATCGCAACCGACCTTACCTCCGCAAGCCTATCAATTACGCACAATAACATACGGCACCACATCCGCCTCGTTCTTGTCAACGCGATGTATAAAGGAAGTAGCTAATCGAATCTCATCGACGCACCCGCAAATTTCCAAAATAATTTCGAAAGACGTTTATGTAGATGATTTAATGTGTGGAGCCAATACAATAGAAGCATTAATAAGTCAAAGGAATCTACTAGTATCAACACTCAAGGAATATGGTTTTAATTTACGAAAATTGCGATCGAATAATCCAGGGATAGCAGACAATTCATCGGAATATACCAATCTAGATAAACAAATTTCGAACGATAGTGACTCAACAAAGGTTCTTGGGATTATTTGGAATCCAATCCAGGATGAATTCTCATTTAAATATGATTTGAACAAGTTTGCTTGCCTAACCAAACGAGGATTGCTATCGGACGCCAGCAAAATATTTGACCCGTTAGGCTGGATATCACCATTGGTCATTAAAATAAAAATAATGTTTCAGAGATTGTGGCTGGAACCAATTACTTGGGATGACGCATTACCTCAACAAACTCAACAAGATTGGCTGAAACTTCGAGGCAGTTTGTCACAATTGAACAAAATCAAAATTGCCCGATGGTTAAATATCACAGAAAAAATTGATCTGTGCGGGTTTTGCGATGCTAGCGAGCTAGCTTATTCAGCAGTAATTTATCCCATTTCCGATGATGGAGACAAACAAAGGTGTATCCTATTGATTGCTAAAACGAAAGTTGCTCCAATTGAACAAATAACACTGGCACGGCTCGAACTCCAGGCAGCACATATGTTAACCAAGCTCATGAAATTCGTAGAAAATACTATAACAATTAAAGTCAATAGCATTTCATTATGGACTGATTCAACACTAGTATTTTACTGGTTATCATCATTGCCAAAACGCTGGAAAACGTTTGTTGCTAACCGGACATCATACATTTTGTCCCACTATAAGCGCGACTGTTGGCATCACGTCATTTCTGAGGAAAATCCATCTGATTGTGCGACGCGAGGGCTGAATATAGATGAGTTAGTAAAGCATCAACTGTGGTGGAGCGGGCCAGCGTGGCTATGTGAAAATAAATCTGCATGGCCTATTTACCCCATGAAACATCGAAGTGATATTTGCAATTACGAAGAGCGTCCTCAGGTGAATGCATATCTAATCGTAACGAACGACTTTTACGATCATTTAATATCGAAGCATTCAAGTTTTTACCGAATATGTTATAATTTGTCTATAGCCATAAAATGCTCGAAATATTTACGGGACCAATTTATCACAAAAACTAACATACATCATACACGTAGTGAAATTAACAAAATATTAGCACCTACCCCAGACGATATCAAGGCGGCATCACACCGTATCTGTTTGTACGAACAGCATCGAAGTTTTTCCCAGGAATATGCTCTCTTATCCGAGGGAAAACCAATGTCAAAGAGTAGCATATTAAAAACCCTAAACCCATTCATTGATGATGACAAATTAATTCGAGTTGGTGGCAGATTACGGAATTCCAGGTGTGATTTTGATATGAGACACCCAATCTTATTACCAAGTAATTCGCGAATTTGCAAACCCTTGGTGAGAGACTATCATTTGTTGTATAACCATGCTGGCTCCGGACTCTGCCTATCATTATTACGTCGAAAATATTGGATTCTAAGATGCAAATTTATAATCAGATCCGTAATCCATAAATGCATTAAATGCTTCCGAGTCAATCCGAAGAGCGAACATCAACTTATGGGGGACCTCCCAACGTGCCGAGTTGAATTTACACATGCCTTTGCTAACACGGGCATTGACTATTGCGGGCCATTTGAAGTCAAAACTACGAATCGTCGAGGCCAGGCTGCTGATAAAGTCTACGTATGTTTGTTCGTTTGCCTGTCTACAAAGGCTGTGCATGTTGAGGTCGTTATGAGCTTATCCACCGAGAGCTTTGTAGCAGCATTGCAGCGCTTTGTATCGAGGCGTGGGCTCTGTAAGAGTATCTACAGCGATAATGGGGGTAACTTCGTTGGAGCCAACAATAATCTTCAAGAATTATATACGTTTATTAAAAATAATTTGATAAAAGTTATAACCTGAGATTGACAAAGATAAGTATGACAATAATGTAAATGTACATTAAATATTAACATAATATAATTTTAGGTGATGTTGCAATTATATAATACAAAACAGCTGATCATCTGTAACAACATATTTGCCCTTGAACTTGAGACTTTATAAATTTGTGTAAGTGTGGTTAAATAAATATATAAAATAATAAATTACCGTTAATTAGTTATTTATGCTATCTGAACACGTTCAAAAAACGAAATTTCAAACATTCTCGATCATTCAATTACTATATTGACGCGAATTACAGGCAGTTATCGATTATGTAGTGGATAATCGACATTGTCTACGAGTTATAGACGTAATCATGTAAAAAGACGTAATCCTATACAAATTTATCTACCTACATATTGCCGACAAAACATTTTTCTCCACACCTCGTTGGCAACCCCACCGACGAAATAAATATCGCTATGTATGGCTTCATACGATATTGATACAGAAATTTGAGAATTGGCAAATTGTAAGTTCTTCGGCGGTGCTAGTAATATAAATGTGCATTAAGATAATCTTAGGAGCGCCGTTGATTTAGGTCACTCATCTAGGTCGCCGAAAACAACATATCCGATACCCGCTTTGCCAACAACTACATCACCAGCAACCGCACCAACGACAACCCACATCGCTGGCAGGAATTTTGGTCGTCAAGCCAAATTAGGACGCGTAAGCAGTTCACCGATACGCAATGCAAATCGCCGACACCCATATCGTCGTCGCTCTCATCGCCAACGCCACATTACCGTCATGAAAAACAATGACCCCTATATTGTTAGAAATTTACATTACGTAATGTATAAACGTAAATCGGACCGATAGCCTTACACCATCGATTTTGCTACTGCGTAAGGTAATATGTGAAAAGCGAACCGCGAAAGATTTGAGGTATAGCCTCGGTAACAGAACAATTGCAGAGAATTGAAAAATGGCATCTTTTGCTTATAGTTATAAGTAGTTCGCTTGGGATATAAGGTGTGTTGAAATAGCTGAAGAAGTCATTTAGTTTTCGTTTAGTATGCCATCACGCTGATCCATAGTGTACCGCGGCATAGTTATTGCTTAGAAAAGAACGAAAACAAGAAAAAACCAATGAAAAATATCAGAGATGTCTTATAAAAGAGGTTAAGTATACAGCCGTTATTTGTAAAACAGAGTAAAACAAAAATTATTCAAAAAATTCCAAGGCAATGAAATGTTGCCAGGACAACTTTTACAATTAATATTTGTCGGATAAAATATTACCAAGAGAATTTAAAAAATTTCCTTCAACAGTTAGTGAAAAATCTTCTATATTCAGGGTGTCCCAAAATTAGACGATCAAACGAAACAGGGTGATAAGGGTGCTTATTTGCAACAAAAACAGCTAAGTAAAGTTTTTTCTTATTGTTGATGGTGCAAAAATTATTCCATTTTTAGTGTTTTTTTAGTGAAATCGCACGCGCACCCACCAACAAATTCATTTATAAACACCCAAGAGTTTGTTTAATTTTATTTTCTAATTCGATTAAAAAGAGTGTGCCTTTCCAATAAAATCATTTTTATAAGCTGTATTATCTTCTGTCAAATAAAAACAATCTTAAAAAAATGTCTAGTTCTAAAACAGATGCTTTGTCAGAAATAAAACAAAATGATGAACACAATGTGCGCTTTTAGGGCACCCAACAGTCGAAGACATGTTGAATAAAATCGCGGCTGACCCTATGAAAATGCATAGCACTATGAAATTTTTAAATCAAACTGGCGATGATTTTACTAACCATGATAGTGGATTGAGAGCGCCCAATGGTAAACTAAATTATACCAATTTTTTAAGCAAATCTAGTAGCTCGAATTGAACAGAAATTTGTGGTAAAAAAACACTTTGCTGTTCATATTAGTAGTTTAATATACTCGAATGATTATATTTAAAATGACAATAAGCCATGTTGCTTATTAGCACCGCGAATATGCAGAACTTCATTTCATTTGTGGCTTATGTAATGGCAACAAACAATCTGCTTCAAGAGAATACCAGAGACGATTCCCCAAATCGGGAATGCTTTTCCCATTACAGAGTATTTCGATACGTGTATCAAATGTACAGTGAAGGCGAGGTCTTGTCATCCGAGAAAAGATGGAACACCCCAGAGTAGAGGAGGTAGAGGAGGTGGAATATGTGTTTTAGTTAAAGAGAATATTAAATGCTCTGTGATTTTTGAATAAGATGAGCTGAAAAACAATTTTATAGTTTTAAAATTACTTAAGCAATGCATTTAATCAGTATATATAGATGCCCGGGATCAAATGTTGATAATTTATTAGAGTCTTTTCAAACAATGATAGAGAAAATTCCGAGTAGGGGATTTCAATTTAAATATTTTAGATCCAAGAAACCCAAAAATTGGTAAATATGTAGATTTACTATCTGTAAATGGCTTCATGCTCATTAATAAATTAGCATCAAAATTTGCCACAAGAATATGCACCAGTACTTCCACTATTATAGATAATGCATTGACTGATCAATTCGGGTTAGTTCACAGTTTTGCATTGGAGGGTGTATCATTCTCTGACCATAAAGCAATTTAAATATGTAGTATTAGGTATATGTACAAGCTGGAGAATCTAAACAGGCACAAGTATTTAAAATATTAAATTATGATTTGTCTGCGAGAAGTCCTTTTTTGCAAAAAATAGAAACCGTCGAAACTCTGAACGATCTGGTGAGCGGGCTGGAGAATGTCGTAAAGGATTTTATGCAATATAAGCATGACACTCGATGTGTGGGTCTGAAACAACCGTGGAAGACCTTAGATTTATACCGGGATACAAAACTAGGGAAAAATTATTTAAACTAACTGTAAAATACTCTGAGTGTGAACATTTAAAAGTTAAGTTCATTCTAATAAAATCCTTGACTGTAACCGGAGTACGGAAAGCTAAAACAGATGTTTATGAAGCTAGATTAGAAAATTGTAATGGAAGTTCCAAACAATTTTGGGATTTATTAAAATTGGCCATTTATAATAAGAAACGTGAAACTAAATCAAAAAATATTTCGGTAAAGTTAAATGGCTCAGTTACCGAGGACCCTAAGAAAGTAGCATTAGTATGCATTAGAATTTCCGTGGCCAGATGTAGTCGTATCTATGCCAGAATATCATATAGATTTTAAAATTGATATAACCAATGTGAGTGAAGAGGAAGTTAGTCGAGTCATTCAATGTTTGAAAACAGCTGCAGCTACGGGGCGGGACGTTATATGCTTGTGCAAGTTCCTTCCATTTTTTCAAGAAAAATTGAAGAAAGCGCTAACTAGCTTGATTAACAATGCGATGCTTGAAGGAAAGTTTCCGGAAAAACTACCGACTGAAGTTTAAGCCAATGCATTTGTCGTGGTTCCGATCATAGCTCAAAGCTCGTCCTCAGGTTGTGGTTGTCAATCAACCAAAAAGCGATATGATGTGCCGCAAGGGGGTGTACCGCAAGGATCCATGCTTGGGCCGGTCATTTTTAATATTTACATTAACGATATATGCAGACAAATCTTTAAGGGCACATTTCGGCTATATGCTGATGATGCTGTTACAAAGCATAAAAATACAAATCTTAACGATCTTTTTGATGAACGAGAACAAAACTAAGTATATGATATTTACAAATAAAAAATTGTCAGATGAAGTTTTAAGAGAATACAGCATTAGTTATGTGGGAATTCAGATAGAACGTATGGATCAATTTAAGTACCTGGGTCTATAAAATTGAAATGGAGTGACCATATTGATATGGTTAAGGCTAAAATACGACCTTTTGTATTATCGATGAAAATTCTGAAGCATATTTTGAAGCAAAGTTCCCTGCTACTAATCTACATTTTCTTTATCTTACCACAATTAATATATTAAAACCCAGTATGGTGTGAATGTGCAGGTTTCCATTGTGACGAGATCGCAATTCTACAAAAAAAACCGTAAAACACATATACCGCGTAAAACCAATAAGATTTTCAACAACCGAACTTTTTAAAAACATATCTAAACTCAGCTTCCATAATATAATTGATTTCGTAATCATAATGACACTATTTAAAATTCGAAGAGGTTTAATTAAATTTCACCGACCTCTGCTTCATGCGTCTGATATTCATTCTTATGGTGTGAGACAGCGAGCCAACTTCCACTTGCAATTTTTTGCAACTAACTCAAGAAACAATAATATACTGTACAAAGGTCTGAAAATGTACACCACTTTACCAACCGAGCTAAAAGAAATTGAAAGTATTAACATGTTTAAGAAATACCTAAAATAAACAATCGGACCAAAAATGTCTAAATAAATTTTCATTAAAATCTTATAACGGTGCTAATTTTAATTTTAATGTTACTTTATAGTGCTTTTTCTGTAATATTTGTGCTCTTTATTGTTTAACGTAGATTTTCTTTAGTAGTAGAAAATATATAATAAATTGGATTTTATTTATAGTCTATTTAATTTTTAACTTCCCTTTATTTTTTATATATCTATATATATGTTAAAATTATAAAACATAAAAGAGCGCGCTGCTTAATTAAATATGTTACCTACAACACTAAGTGTTTGCTAACCAAATTAACTTTTGTAATCTAAATTTTTAATCAAATAAAGTAAAAAAAAACTACCACGTCGCATCAACTGAGATGTTCATTTAAGTTTTCCACAAAACGACTTGGATCAATTATTTGATGACTCTACAAACACGTTAGAATAGTGGCCTCAGCATGATGGAGATTCTCCTTACTATACACAAGTAGTGAGGCAATACCTCAACGTAAATTATCTAAGGCGTTAAATTGGAAGGAAATGGTCACCCTGGTCTTCTGATCAAAATCCTTTAGACTTTTTCCAGTGGGGTTATTATAAAGAGCTGAAAGAGATGAAAGAGTAATCCTGACCGAGCAGAAGTTGCGGTAACGTATAATCGAAGCGACAAATATTATTAAAAATATCGAACGTGCGTTTCGACGAATTAAGCAAAATTTGCCGATTATGTATGTATTTTAGCAAATGGTGGACACTTCGAACACTTATTTTATTCAGTTTGTTTTATTTCTGACGTTAAGTACGTTTCTTAATAAACGCGACATGTTTTGTGAAATAAATAATAAAAAAAAATTCTGTTATAAACAGTTCGGTGTGTGATACCATTTTTAAATCTGCATTAGTGTCACATATTTTTCTAAAGTAGTTCATTGTTTTCCCACTGTTACCACTTAAACATCAACAAAAAAATTTAGAAAACAAAAAGACTTTACAAAACCATTGTTTTTATTTGACAGAAGATAATACAGCTTTTAAAAATGATTTTATTGTACAGGCACACTCTTTAAGATTGTTGTAAAAAAGAAAGTTAAACAAAAGAGCTGTTGGGTTTTTTAAATTAAATTTTTTGGTGGGTGCGCATGCGATTTCACTAAAAACACTAAAAGTGGTATAACTTTTGCACCATTAACAATTCGAAAAAATATTACTTTGCTGTTTTCGTTAGAAATGACCTCCCCTTACACACTGCTTCGTTTGACTATCCAAGTCTAGGTCACCCTGTATATTACCACAATATGAGCCCCTTAAAAAAAGGTTCACCTGATCCAACTGATTACTAGGTGAAACTTATCATACATTTTTTCGAAATTTTAAATGTTTCAAATTTGCGAAACTTAATAACCGCGTATTCCCATATGTTTAATAATATAAAATTTGTAATAGAAGTTTAAAGTTCAACAAGAAATTTTTTTTGAAACTTAAACGATATGAGACTATGTTAGCATTTTCACCATAAAACATCAAATGCACGTACTGGTAGTTTAAAACTAAATTATGTGGAATAAATTTTACTACATAGTTGCAAAACATAAAAAAATAGTTAAAAAATGTCGGTCTCCATAGTCTTCTGGAAGCAACAAGTGCAATAAAATACACCACACTTCTCTTTATAATCTCATTAAAATTTAAAACCATCAGTGTGTAGAAAAAATAATTGTGTCGTTTATCTGGTCTACCCAGATACAATAAAAATTTCAATTAGCTTTACGATATTTTTAAAACACTTTAGTTTGTTTACCACCTTTAAGTGGATAAAAGGAACGTAATAAACAAACAGCAAAAATACTTTTTTACATTTAAAAAATTTCGAGTTTTCCAAAGGTTTTCTCTATACTCGTATACTGGTATATAGCATACACAAAAATTGAAATATAATTAATTGATTTTAAGTTCATTGACATCGATGTACGAAAATAACTAGAATGAGCTTTCTGTATCTGTATGGTACGTATGTTTGCATTCAGACTAATTTCCGATATTTTATACATTTTCGTAAATACTCTGATTTACATATTTGGTTTTTTAATCTACCAAATCGAAAATGTATTTATTTCTGTTTTATATTTCGTATAAACATTGTAACGTACGAGTTTGTCGGTTTGATTGCACTCTAGAACTTTAATAAAAAAAGCTTATTTATAAAAAATCTTTAATTATGTTAAGTAAAGTTAGACAAAAAGTAAAAAAATTTGTTATAGCCGAGAAATGAAAAACTTTATAATGTAAATATGTACCGGTATAATTCAATAAAAACTACTTGAGGTAATTAAAAACGAAAGAAATAAAACGTCTTAGGAACGACATAAAATTGCGGAAGGGAATTGTGATGGCCGCACATTTTTATGTGCGATGGTTGTGCGATAAGAAACTTTATCCATTCACCGTAGGGCAAAAAAAACTATTTATATACCTATACCGTTATACAGTAGTAACACTGCATACTACTTAAGTCTATAACACCTGTAAACAAAAAGACGCAAAATTAAGACAAACAAAAAACAACAGCACACCTAAAAATATACCAATTACACCATTTTAACCCTTGTTTATCTAGCCAAACTATTTATTTCCGTTATGTGTACTTAAGAAACTGAATCGATGAACAATAAAAATTGTAAATAGAAAATGGAAAATGGAAAAATTGAAAGAAAATCTACGTATATAGTACAACACATCATAATTGGCCAGGTAATCATCGTAATCGATTTTCAATTTGCTTCGAAATTCTAAGAAAGATCTACGAATGGAACTGTAAAATTATAAAATTGTAACGTTCGGCGGAAGACAAGCGAAATGTTGCGTGCATCGGTGTAATAAAAAATTATTTGTTATTATCGTATTTTTATTCAGATATCGCTAAAGGCACGCGGTTATTTTATTGTAAATGTCGCAAGTTGTGTGTTTAGTTTCGGTAAATTTTAATATTGTGAAAGCTTAAACTTCTGTTCGTTAGACCGATATAGAAAATAATGGGGAAAAAATCGATTGAAGATATGGAAATCAGGTTGTTGCTTCTTTCATATTTAGAACGAAGGGTCACGATTAATTGTGTCCTGGTTATCACAAATCATCAATGCCGTATCATAAAGTACAGTGGTTTTTAAAAATGATAAAATAGTTTGCACGCCCGTTCCGTATCCATAATATTTTTGGTAGATTGAACACAATAAAATTTGGTAATCAAGCTTTCAAAAATAGTGCGAATAATAAGATTACTAAGATCTATTGGCAGTGATTACTTGCTGGATTTGCGTAAAGACTATAATTTAATTATCTGATAATTTATAGGATTTATTGCACCATATCAGATACGGCATTCATATGTTTGCATATTATAGTAAAAATTAGTAAATCAGCATAGTCGTGGACGAAAAATCTGAACTGTTTAATTTTAACTTATCTAAAATATCATAAAGCCACAATTATAGTGAAAGTACGCTAAACTGGAGATTTCGTTTACTACTTTTACAGGGGCTGAGAAACAACTTAACTCAAGAATCTCGCAATCTCGAAATATTTTTTTTATTTTGTACCTCTTTTTTATTTTGTGAACACTCCAACGGAATAAAATCTTAAAAGTATTCCTTAAATTGATAAATTGTTTGTCGTCCGAAGTAAAGAACGTTGGCAGGTTGGCACATAAAATTTTAAAATTGTACAATGTATTGGTTAGGGATACTAAAGTGAGTTTTGGACCAAATTCTAAGATTTGTTCATGCTGGGCTGAACTTGGCTATGTTGTAAACAACCATCATGCAATTTAGTTTCTTAATAGGTTTTTCATTGATCAATTTTAGACGAAGTTCTGATATCTGTCCATTACGATTAAAATTTTGAGCTTGAAAGTAGCCGGTTAATTGACGTGCCTATTTAGAACGAAGAGGATGACAAAAACAATGATGAAAAAGATAATGATGTACAGTCAGTCAATCGATCCATAGTTATTACTTCGGCTGACGGAACATCTGACGTCACGTTTGCAGATGACGTGTTAATAGAGAATCTACAATTTACCCAAAATGTAACATTCAGTGCGGAGGCGAAAACAATTTCAGTCAGAACACCTTCCGTACCAGCCCAAAACACATTCCAGGTACGTTCCGAATAGCATATTCAAAAAATATGCATTTCATACCAATCAGTATGTTCAACAAAATGATTGCACTACATTCGAACTAACATGCCCTACTGAAATTAAAAACTTATTGGTTTACACATATAGATGTATTGGTTGCCGGTTCTAAATATAGAAGTATTTCGGAATGCCATGAGTAATAAAGGCTTTTGTCAGTTGCGGGACAAATTACACACAGTTATTAATTTGGGCCGACCTAACGATTGCAGCGATAAGTTTTATTTATTTATTTGTAAAGTTTAGGTAAAATACAAAGCAAAGCTCCTTTAACATTTTGTCTCACCCAATAAAAGTAAAAAATATTCCCTTTTCCTACCAGACAAAAAAAAATGTTTCAAATTTAAGTCTAACCCACACATATGTGTGTATGAAAAATGATAGATGGTATAATGTCTTCCAGATTTTAACGGATCTTAGTTAAATCGGAATTAATTTTGAAAAAACCAATTTAATTTGATAACTTATAAATTATATAATATATTAACGATTATTAATTAAGTGGAATGCACAAATGTGTATGTTCAAAATACATTGAAAATAAATTTTTGACATGATTATTTTGCACTACCTACACAATTGTGATGTCAGGCAGGAAAAGCGATATGTTCAGTAAATTTTATAAGAAAACACGACTTTCTATTGTCACTAAAGAATAAGTTATGATTATGCATTAATCAAAAACGTGGTACAGCTAGACCAATGTTCGTTGACGCAGTTAGACATTTATATAAATTTGAGTTCCTAGAACGATAAGCAGGAACATAAAAATTAATGTTTTACAGGAAAGAAGTGTGACAACTTGATATAACAATAATTATTCCAAAAATAAACTACGGGATGCAAGACTCAATAAATTTAGCTGTTCCCATCTTACCATGTATGGAGGAACAAATTCATTTATTCGAAATCTTTTAAATATACTTCTTGTGAATCTACGTTGAATAAACTCAATTCTTGAACTATATTAATAGCATAAAAAGGGTTCTAAATATGACGTTAACCATTCTTTATATTTAACGGTAATATTCATTAAATTTTATTTATTTATAAGTAACTGATGATCAATTTTATCAAATGCTTTTTGGAAATCCGTGAACACACAATCCACTTGAATATCACTGTCTATTTGATTTGACAGAAAACTGTTGAATTCTAATAAATTGGTAACAGTAGATTTACCAGTTACAAAACCATGTTGGCATACGTAATAAAATTGCATAATTCATTATATATACAAGATGTTAAATATTAGTTTCTCCCGAATTTTACCAAAAACATTACTAATACAAATACTTCGATAATTGGTAACATCAGCAAAATCACCAACTTTAAACATAGGAATAATGAAGGTCGTCTTTAATAAATGAGGAACTGGACAGCTATTATTAGATTTATAAAAATGATCATTAAAGGCTTAATTGAAGACTGACAAGTTCTTACAACATATTTACTATGTAATCCATTAGGACCACTACCCTTATTTACGTCAAACTTTCTAATCACTATGTGTACATCGTTTTCAGAAATTTACCCCCACAAAATAAGCTCGAATGATTATGGGAGTATGAGACAGAATTCACTAATTCCGAAGGTTCATTAAAAACACTTTTAAAATAATGAAAAAAACCAATCGCAAATAATTTCTAGAGTAAAGTAGTTCATAATACTTGGAAAAGCGTTTTATTGAAATTCTACAATATCAGTTTTAAAGACATCTGCAATTACACTTATATAGTTTTTATAACAGACTTTGATTTCCGCCTTAATTGACTTACGAAGTAATTTAATCTGATTATTAAATATTTCAGTGTTAGACGTTTTAGATTTAGTCACCAATCTAGATTTCTTTTTTACCATTTTTCTTAAATAACCCGAGTAACTATATAAAGAATATCTACACAATCGTCAACACCAAGGTCACCAAATATCAAATTCCATTCGGTTAAACTATACTCGCTATTAAATTTTGGCTTTAAATATTACTTTAAAAGTTAGATGAAATATATCTATTGATCAATTTGAAACAGGCTACTGCTATTTGTACTAAAAGCTCAGTGCACCGGCCCTCAAATTTTATAGGAACTAATTGGCCTGTTTGATTGTTTGAATCAATTTATAATTAAATAGATGAAAGATTAACATCACCTACCAACAAAAAATCATTATTATTCTTCTTGTTCCGACAATAAAAATCATCAAAAAATTCAAAAAATAATTCAAAATTGTCATAAATAGCGTAAGCAAAATAAACTTAGCACATATATAAAGAAATCGATGGTCATTCAACGAGAACTTAACTATGCAATATTCAAAAAGGAATTGAGGAACAAGCAATGCAACAACTGGAAGTTTGCGCTTATAACCTATCAAAACACCACCACCAACACATGAATTTGTTTCAATAAGATCTCGATTACAACGATGTACCGAATAACGTTCATAAAACAATTTATATGACCCAATACTATCATTTAGCCAACTCTCGATAATGCAAACAAAATCATAATCCTCTTGTAGTAGCAACAATCTAAATTTCTTGCATTTCGTTTTTAAACCCGTCACTTCTGATAATATAAATCTAGATTAAGAGGTCTCACTGAGACAATATGGAAAATTTGGGGAAAATTGAAAATCAAAAATGTCTAGTGAAAATTCTAGTCCATGAATTTTCCCCAAATTTCCCATATAGCCTCAGTGTGACCTAGGCTATTAGAGAAACAACCGAAAATATTGGTTATACTAGTGGAAGTTTTTGAGATATTGGTTAAAAACTGAAAATTACTTATATGGCCGCAGAAAATCAAAAATTCTAGTGAAAATTCTAATCCATGAATTCTCCTCAAACTTTCCGCATAGTCTCAGTATGATTGAATACATTAAGATATTACTACTCGGATTTTTCCGAGTTTTTTTTTTGCCGCTACGTTTAGTTAATGTCTCTACTAGTCACATATATGCTGTGTTTTTTTATTAGCGCCCGATAGCTGTATCCAGAGCAGCCAATTTTCTATGTGAAAACTTATATTTAGCGCGCTATTATTGCATTTAATTAATTTATTTAAATCTAAACTAAGATTTTTCATTCAACTTTTTAATTAAAAATCGATAAAAAAATATCTCGGCTCACTTATTTATCGGGAGCCGCTATCGGGAGCGCTATCCATTTCAATGGGAAATTTGAAAAGGCTTTTAATTTTGTAAACCCCTGAAACCATTAGAAACTAAATCTTACAATAAAAAATTAAAACGCAGCAAAATGAATTTTTGTTTATAACGTCATGTCAAAATAAATGTCAATTAATATATTTCAGGTGATAAATGTTTGTTTTATTGATGAATTTAGTTTTAATTTTTATAGTACAGCGACACCAGTGAATAATAGCTGCAGTTTCAATAGAAAATTGCCATTTGGCTCCGGATAGTGCTCCAATATTAAAACACAGCAATAGATAGATTCATTGTTGTGCGAGAGTGGTTTTTTCTTTCTAGCAACATAAAAACCGAACAATTTAATTGCTGTTGTTTTCTCCCATATAAAAATTGCATTTGTATTGTGTATCAACTTTTTATTACATAACAAATATCATTTTGAAATGTTACGACTGCTATTTCACTTACTCTTACATACAAGTGTACCATCAGTAACAAAATAATAAATGGTTGAACGGAGTAACCTAAGTTTTAATTTGTTTCGAAAAATATCAACAACAAAAAAATAATAACAAACAAATTGTGTTGCAGTGGAAATAAAAAAAATTCCCATCGCCATATCTTTAAAATTTGTAAAAACGTCATGAACAACCTCCACTCACATGGTTGGAATACGACTGAAAAAATGAAAACAGAATGAAGACATAAATACAATTTAATTGTTATTGTCTATTTATTTTTGACATATATATTTCATATATTCAGTTGAAAGAGAGGAAAATACATTTGATTCAATTTTTTTTTAATTTTGTTAAAATATTTAGTGGTGTGGGTAAAAATAAATTAAAAATATGTTTTGCTTCTTTCTAGCTGCTTCGAATTAATTGGGTCTATCTTTGTTCTTCTTAAACCTACATGAAGTGAGTTGTGATCTACTTTTACAATGTGTAAGAAGCAACAAAAAAATTAAAATTGTTGTTGTAATTCGCAGTGATATTATCTTAAGTCATAATTAATCAATGGTATGACCTAGGCCAGTGATTCTTAACAGGGGTCCGTAAGAAGTTTGTCGGGGGCCGCCAAAGTTTGCAAAATTTCCTTCAGAATATAGTGGAGGAGTGATTCTGTATTTTTTTGAAGAAAACGGTCCACCGGAAGTGGCAGCTCGGAAATGTCGATTTTTGACAAGAAAAAGTGTTTTAACAAAAATTCGGCCCGTGATTTAGGTTTTCGCCAATTATGTCTTTTTCGTGGTTTTTGGGAATGCTACTTAGGAATATGGCAACCGTTTTAAGATCCGAGATGGAGAAATTTTGTTTGTGCGAGGTGACATTTTAGTACCTCCTACTAATATCTACGCCTATAATGATGACATGGGTCTTATTTTCGTGGTTTCCGGGGTACTGCTTACATTACTGACTTGTTTTTCGCAAAGTGTGGTGGAGGGGGTGGTGTCAGTTTTGGTACCTACCTGAGCTATGTAATTAGTACCCTGAAAATGACATCCATGCTGACTTGACTTTTTTTCGCAAGTCAAGATGGTGAATTTTGATACCTTATTATACTAATTGCGCCTATAATGTGGATATACATACATGTCATTTTCGGCATACAAATCAATTGATTGTTACAAATCAGTTGATCATTTGTGTGTTATAAGTTTTTCCACAGGAGTAAGTTTAGAAATGGGTTTATATAAAATTAATGGCATGATTGAATTTAAGTGGTCCATCCCATGGATTCCTTTTTATAAGTCTCTACGCCATTCATCCAATCGAATTCTAATATATCATAGGTATTTTGTATCAAAATGAGCACATTTTCGTATTATTTTTAAAGGGGTTGGCCTAAAATTTTTAAAGGGTGTTTGAGCCGCTCACCATATCGTCATTAAATGTTTACCATGTAAAAGTTGCATGTACAGAATGGGGAAAAAGATTATATGAAATTAGTGACAGGCTTGAATCCGAGGGGTCTGTCCCCTAGATCAAAGAACCCTCCTAAGTGTCCACACCATTTATCTAACCTGATCCATACTTTTCATGCCCCCTGAATCCAGGTATACCTGAATTGCCTGAAATGTGTTTTTTGATTTATAATGCCAAGTCGCCCAAAGCATTGCTGTCGCTGTAAAATCAATTATTTTAGCCAAACGACAAGCAATTGGTCGTTATACACCTCAAGTACGAAATAAAAGTGCATCACGAACTTCACTGCCAGTTTATATACGATGGATAAAAAGGCGTGTCTGTTGTATAATTATACAGTATAACTCGCTGTCAGCAACATACAAGCAACGGAAAGCCAGACAATGGATAATTTATGCAATCAATACACGAAGTGCCTTCAAATTCAAAAGAAAACACAAGGAATATGCTGCGCGGTAGGAAATGTGAAAACACCAGAATTACATTCAGTACCCGAAACTAAACCATTGCCGAACGAAAATTACAAATTTGTTCAAATCTATTTTAAACTAGAAATTATCGAAAGAAATTACTTTATTCGATCAACACAAAGAATTAATTCGATTTGTTAGATTATTAACGATTTTGCCTTTTTGAACCATTTTTCTTTCCAAATATGCAATTGGTTAAGTCAGCTTCCGACTATGAGCGGAGTTCTGTGCAGGGCGCCCATTTGGTCGGCGATCGTTGCGTTTTACTATGGGAAAGCATCAAAAAAACCAAAATCCGAACCAAAGCTCAAAAATCTTTTTTGATAAGCAATTCTCATGTAAAATTTGACGTTGAATCCGAATATGTAACTGGTTTTACGCTACAACGATTATTAACGATTTTGCCTTTTTGAACCATTTTACTATGGTAAAGCATCAAAAAATTCAAAAATTTCGAAAATCCGAAAAGGGTTGGGAACCATAGAAATGGGCAATCAAATTGAAATCTAAGTATGTTATAGTCTAAACACTTCTCTATCCAAATATCTGCCTTTGAACAAATGCCAGCTGATGACTAGAAAGCTGTAGTTAGTGAGCTTTTTTTACTCTAAAGTGCCAAGTGTAGTAAACACATGGAATGCATTAGCGAAAATGTTCTAACGTCACAAACACGGTAAAGCAGTTTAATGACATCCCAATTTATGTTCAACCGACGTATTAGGTCGTGCGTACACTACCCACACTGTAATAAACCTCCAAGAATTTAGAACTCTTAACGGTCAAATCGTGTCAAACTTGTAAAATGACGCAATCACTATCAAAGCACTGATTCAATTGAGATTTCAATTTCCGAGAATTGGGTATGTTTGTCCAAACTGATCTACAGTACTTGGTTTCAGAACAACGCTTAGCGTATTTTAGAATTATGCATGTTATTACAAGCCAAAGTGACGGATTGAATTTTCTAGATGCGCCCGGAGTCACAAGCAGTTTTCGGAGCGAAACTTACTTTTTTGAATGGTGATCAAATAGCACATTCAGTACTGAAACTGCCATCGGCACACAAAAAATCATTTTAAGCGCTTCATTGAACACTAAAATATTTGAGAGGAAATTATCAGCGGTATTTACGGCGGCAATTTACGAATCCATACAATTGATTCACAAAATTTTCCTAAATATCGCACTAACTTAGCAGCCTGAAAATTGACGTGTCTATCATTCTTCTCTTATCTATCTACCGCGACTGCTCCAAGGCTGCTACCGTACCAGGTTTTTAGTTAAAAAGATGATGGGCAATATCGTCAAAGCTATAATTCTAAGTGGAATATTTAAGCCAGAAGAAATACTGTTACCACGATCGCAATGATTCAGACAGATATGCCATCTATTACATTAATACGCTTAATTTTTTCAAACTCAACCATAAAATGACCCCTAAACATGATCCGATCCGTTTAAATTTTTCAGGGTAGGTCGACATAAATATAGCGGTGTGTCTAGGCTAGAAAAATCGGAAAAATTTCACCGAGAAGTACCTGAAACGGGTACCTCAGGTGTTTTCAGCAAAACTTTGTCACGACGCCAGAATGTCATGACAAAATATGTTTATAATGAATCTATGATCATGCGCATTACACCGTGACAATGGCAAAATTTATTAAAATTGCCGATGTTTTTGTCATAACACTGTGATGACAAAATGAGTAGATAATTTGTAATTGAATCTCAATTAAGCAAAACACAGAACATAAAATGATTTTACATACATTTTGGTGTTAATAGTTGTGAGTATAAAAATACAATTTTGTCATGACACTCTATCTCTCTATCTTCTATCAATCTTTGTATTTTTTCATACTAAACCCTAAAATAACCGCCATAAGTATTGCACTGTGCGTAGGCTAGAAAAATCGGAAAAATTCTACCGTTCTCGAAACGGGTACCTTAGGTGGTTTCAGAAAATTTCCAAGATTTGAAGCTATGTGAGTTTGCCATTAGTTTGCTTTATTAAAACCTAGAATTTGTTATTGGCGATTTTCATCGACTGTAGATAGCGTTGGTTTCTACATCTACAAGGGGCACCAGAATTGTCAAATTCATTGTTATGATAGTTTTAATCCCCCTTGCTCCATAGAAAACTATGATTTATATTTTGTTCACTATATGTCAGTTACTTTGTTGAAAATCGCGATATCAAATTATTTTTATCGAGTCGAAAATGTATGATCGATCTTATGCCGTGATGCGCCTTTCTGTCCACCTACCGAATCAACAAATAATTACATTCGAAGCAGGTAATGAAGATTAAGCGTTGCTTGCAGCACAAACTGGCCGAATGACCCTTGAGTCATGGTTTCAGCTCAACTTCTATGATCAAAACGCACACCATTTCTTATATACATTCCCCACTATTACGTTTACGTACGTGGTAAAAGGCAGCTTCGTCAAAGAGGTGGAGAGAAGTTTGTTGCACGAATGTATACAGTAAGCTTGAGAGATGAGGAGCGTTTCCACCAGCTCTGACTTTGTACGAACATTCAATGGTTTTATTTACAAAACCTTCAAAGAAGCTACAACTTCACGGGATCTGGTAAACTATGATGAATGGGATCACTGCTTAACAGAAACAGCAGTCTTTTAAATGCCAAGACAGCTTTGAGAGACTTTCGTTTATATTTGTTGCTTTTGTCAACCTTCAAAACCACTTGATCTCTGGATGATGTATGCAGATGACATGACTCTTGATTACAACCGACACCATATTGAAAATGTATAGCAAAAAATTTGGCTCTCCACGATATCAACATAATTCTTATACAGCACCGGACTTTCAGTTGGATGCATTTCGTAAAACAACTGCTGCAGTGGATAATGAAAATGTCTCCAGCCGAAGTTGAGATTTGAATATTTGGTTTAGGCGCGTAAGTGATCATGTGATCCCGAACGCGCGCTTCCCGTTTGAGATATAAATATTTGACTTGGCACGTAAGTCATTCTGTGTGCATTTGAGCGCGTGCTTGCCGTTTAAGATTTAAAAATTAAACGCGTATATGAATTTACTTTATTTTTGATAAAAGTGCATCAAATTTACATCTTAAAAAATCTTCTTAATCATTTCTTAACCAAAAATTCAATAAAATGTATTCACGTGCCTGATTATTCAGTCACAGGTCAGCTAGTTAGAATTAAAACGTTTGCAGTTTCTAGTACAACTCGGATTTGCAACCATCAATAAAGCACAATCACTACAAATGTGTGAACTAAATTTGGTATATATATTCTTCTCATATGGACAGCTGTATGTGGCATGTTCACGGGTCGTCTGATTTATGTGTACATACCTGACGGAAAAACAAAAAATAGTTTGTATCCAAAAGGACTTCAATAAACAGAATTATAAATAAATACTTTCTTTCATTGTGTGGCATTGCAATGCATGCCGGGATTTGTACTTAATATATTATCGCTTTCAATTGAAAACTACGCGAACATTTGGGGGTAACAAAAAAAATATGAATTATGTGGTGGGCCGCGAGCGAAAAAGGTTAAGAACCACTGACCTAGAATATTAGAAAAACAACCGAAAATATTGGTTATACTAGTAGAAGTTTTTGAGATATTGGGCAAAACCTGAAAATACCTCATATGGCCGCAGAAAATCAAAAAAAATCTAGTGAACATTCTAGTCCATGAATTTTCCCCAAATTTATCATATAGCATCAGTATGGCCTAAGCTATTAGAAAAACAACGAAAAGTATTGGTTACTAGTGGTACAAAAGTGGTACATAATGAATGAAAAATTTCCGCTGGTAATTACATAACAAAATTTTTTCTCTTTAGTGATAGAGCTGCCACTTGCGGCGAGTAGTGTAATCTCTTATGTTCCGCTGTCAAAATTTCGCTATCTTATACAGCATAAATTTCTTACCTCAGCGTCATGAATTTCAAGCTGTATCAAACGCTTTGAATTTATTGATCACGTTCCGTTGAATAGGTACCATGTCCACAAGTCAAACTTTCACGAAATAATGTTAGCTTATTAAATGAGCTAATTTTTACTGGTTCGCTGTTATCTTTTAGTTTACAGTAAATTTTACCAAATTTCAACCACACGTGTTGAAAATTGTAATCACTTTTCTACTGTTTACACTCCATTGGCAGTTTGTTGTTCCACGATGAAATATGTTGCACAATAAATAGTTGTGAGATACTGTCAGGAAAGCCAACATTTTTAGCAAAAAGTTTACAATTTTTGCTTTGTAAATTCACACATTCTAGAAAGTTATTTCTAATCAACTTTGATGTAAACTCAACGACAATTGGTTTAAGCGGCTTTGATGAGAATGTGCGGCTTTGATGAGAATGTGAAATATATCCAATATTTAATCTGAGATTTATTCAAATCAAAATAACCTTTTATAGCAATATCGCTAACCATATTTTGAAGAGATCCTCATTGTTTTTTACAGGCACTCCTCTAGTTTTCACGGTGTTTTAGAAGGCATAATATTCTAAAATATCGCAACGTTTTTGTAATACTACGAGCTTTTTTTTGACTTAGATTCAACAATACCGACACGCAACCGATTTTCGCATATGATTCCAGCTACGTCATTTTCAACTTTAACCAACTTATCTTGAAGCTTAGCAACAATCTCAAGGCTACTTTGCTTAGACTTTATTATTCGAGAAACATCTATGAATGTTTCTTCAAGCTTATTTAGCAATTTAATGGAATTCGTAAATTCACTTTGTTTGGTTTTTAACTGCACCATAACTCGAGTACGGAAATTTCAAATTCAAGCAATTTATCACCAACAGCTTGATTTTTCAGCTGGTACAGCAACATAGAAGTTGTGGCAACAGTTTTACAGCTAGATCATATGATCGAATTGCTTATTATACACGTATACAGTTTTCACATATATAACATACACTTTGACAATTAGAGATTGGTGCCATTAAGATAGTTTCACCATTGTAACGCGCGGGCGTTTTTTATCAATTAGGAAATACATGAAAGGTGCGCCGAATTCGAGGGGCATCAAGGTTTTTGTTATGTGTGGCACTGACAAAAATGGAATAGGTTTATCATCAATAAACCTTAACTGTTTTGGGATTTGGAGGTAGTATGCGCTGTATTGCAATTGGTGAAAAAATTAAATCGAGTAGGACATAAATTGTATTTTGACAATTATTTTAATATGTACCAGCTGGCACCATACGCGTGAATAGATTTGTCAATCCACCAACCACGACTGATAAAGAAATTAAAAAAAAAACATCGGGGCTTTCCAGATTCGGTCACTAGTCGTGATCGACAAATTACTGTAGTTAAATGGAATGATGACAAACCAATAAACCTTGGAGTACTGATACATTTGATAGGTAGGGAAAATAATTAAATAAATATGTCGAAGTCGGGAGGCCAGAAACAGTGCGGTTATGCAATTCGAGTATGGACGGTGTACATTTTTTGGACCAGCTTATAGCTACTACCGTATTTTCATACATTCTAAAAATGGACTTCACGAATAACCTCACACTTCGTTGATTTCGAGGTTTGCTCTAGTTGGCAAGAATATAAACATGATTGTGGTTCTAAATAACCACATATTTCACAAAAAATTGAATTTTTAATATTCTAATTAAAAAATTTGTCCAAAAGTTTAAAAAATCACTCTAAAAAACCACCTTCTTTTTTTAAATTTGTTAAAAAGAAGAGATTGTGATTTACACAATATACCGAGAAGTAGCATTATGGATCTGCTGGAGTTTCGGATGGAGGTTGAAAATTGCTTTGCTTTTGTGAACCAGCAATGTGAAGAAGCGTGAACGCCCCAGTTCCATAAATGAAAATAATGTATTGTCTCCTGAAAGTCATACTTCATCAAGCAAATCTGGATGTGAAAAGAGACCATTCAGGGATATATAATAAGACGAAATTAGCCATATGCCAGCACATGACCGGAAATCGAAGCCAACTTATTGCAAACAAATGGACTGCACTGGTAGAACGTTTTTTATGTGCAAGGAATAGGTCATCTTTGCGAAATTGAGTTACTTATTCATGAACTATGTGATATCTTATATGAAGAGAACTAAAATATAATTTATGAATTTATGATGATAATGTGTGACATGTTATATTATTTTAGAATCAACTATTTTAATTTTGTTTAACAAGTATGAATTAAAACTTGTATTAACGACCGAAATTAATTAGATGAAATATTTAAAAAAATAAAAATACAAAATTTAGAAAATATATTATTTTCAGACTCTCCTTACAATATATTGTACATTTTGGAAGGTCTCTGAAACAGGCGCAGTGAAATAAATAGTGAACCAAACACCATAGGTATACACAATATCTTAAATAGCCTCACACTTACTAATTCAACCAAATAATAATTTTAGCTATTCTTACATTAAATGGCGTTTGAAAGAATTTCATTTCCATTTTGAATTTGAAACGTGCAAATTTAATAATAAAATTAAGCGTGATTATCGTTTAGAATTATCACTATAATTTTAAGATTTTTAGCGTTCAAAGAGTTAAGATTTAAATTATTGCTAATATTTCAAAAACCCAAACAATTAATCAATATTTCCAGCTACTTTCTAATAGCTATGGTCATATAGAGACTACATACGAAAATTGGAGTAAATTTATTGGTTAGAATTTCCACAATGTTTTTGAATTTCATTGGCCATATAAGTTTGTTTCAGTTTATGGCCAATATCTCTAAAATTCCCACAAATAACCAATAGTTTCGGTTGTTGTTTCGGTTGGATCACATAAAAACTACAAAATTTGTTACTAAGCCTTCGTACCACAGCTAGTAGAAAATTAACCGAAAGTATTGTTTACTTGTTAGAGTTTTGTGATATTGGCCAGAATTTGATACTAACTTATTTGGCCACAGAAAATCAAAATATTATAGTGAAAATTGTAACCGATAAACTTCCCAAATTCCCATTTATTCTCAGCATGACCTACATACTTCTTCGAAAAACACCCGCACATATTGATTAGCTGTAGGAGTCGCGATTAACAAATCGTTCAATGAAGGTGATTTTGCAGTTGAGTTGAAGTGCTCCAGAACTACCGTTCAATCGCAATTAGTTCCGTCATGTCGAAGATATTTAACCCTTTAACTGTTTATGTCGAGTAAACTCGTCAAAGCAAAACGAAAAATTTTCGCATAATGTCGAGTATACTCGTCATGAAGATAAAAAAAGTTTAAAGATAAAAAATATTACATTCGTATTATTATTCAACGAATCAATTTTATTTTTTTTCCTGAAGAAGGTCAAATATAGATCATTTAAAAAATATACATTTTAGAATTGTCGTTGCTCTGGTAACTTTATTTATTTTAATTCGCAATAGATTATATTGTCTTCGCTGAAAAATAATTAAGCAGGGAGAAAACGTTTTTCGAAAAAAAAGTAAACAGTTAAAGGGTTAAATCAACTTACAAAGGCCGACTTCTATATTATTTACAGGCAAATAAAATCATCTGCAAACAACAATATGGATTCCTTTCGAACTCCAACATCATATTTTAATACTGTGGATTTAGCCATCTTGGTCAGTAAAATGGAGAGTATTGGAACAAATGGAGTTGCACTAGACTGTAAATCTTCAGTTCTGTCATGTCGTATACAACGGGTGAGTATAGCTACCAATAATTCCGGTCCACTGACAATTAAATGTGGCATCTTTCTAGAGTAGTATTCTCGGACCTGTACTATTTTTGATATTTATAAATGATATGCTACCACTTGCCGGGAAAATATTTCTCTATGCTGACGATATAGCAATTGTATACGAAGCTCCCACCAACGACGCGATGCAAGCATTGATCAATTCTGATTTAGATTATTGCTAAATGGTACAATCTAAATGGTATAGTATAAACTACTACTGAAGTATTTGCTATGAGGGTTATAGTTTGGAATGCGTCGAATCTTTTATATATCTCGGAATAACACCTGATAATAAGATGAAAAATACTATCCATGCTAACGTATATGTCAAAAATGTACCAGATAAATTTGACGAAAATCGGCGGGAAAATTGTAGTTTCCACCGGTGTTTTAATGTCATTTACGAAACGATTAAAAATAGAAAAACAAAATAACTTCAATATAATCCCACTTGAAAAAAGAGTTTATGAAACAGATTAAGGATTTAGTTTGCAGAATAACAAGTGGTTTATAATTCTACTGAATTGGAAATACTTTTTTAACAAAAATTTCACAACAGACTTGGTATAAACAAGTAAAGCATAAATTAACGAAAAATATGTGTAATGAAAAAACTATTCCGAAAACACCATAAAACTATTTCTATAGAAAAATCTCAAAGTTGATGTTATACCATTTTTGACTAAAATTTGAAAAACAAAAAAACACCAAGATTATCTTTTTATAATTAAAAACTTTAGATTTTATTAGTTAACCAAACATTCTTTATAAAAATCGGTTGCCAACCCCCTTTGCGCTTATTATCAGTTTAAATATAGTAAACCACGGAAGTGGTTTTGTGGTACATAATTATACGCGTGTATGTGTGTATAGCGTTGGTATACTCTAACTAAAAATATGATCTAAATATTTTGCCATGTAAACAGAAACACCAAGCTTTGTAAATCATAATGAAAAGACGTCATACATTTTGCTAAACTATTCTGGTGGTACTTAACTTATATACTCATCGCATTATAAAAGGTTCATTAAGCTTTAAATATACTCTGTGTTTATTTTTCTCGCTATTCTCAATATCTCATAATTTAAATCTAAATTTCTTATTCCTTAAAAATCCTAAGTAAATATGACTACGGATTTAGATTTTTTTCCGTTTCATATTGCTTAGATTCACATGACACAAAAAAAAACAACTCGGTCTTGTTTGCACTTCAAAATGATAAATTTCACGTTACATAGTTCTACATAATGGTAATTTCATAATTTTTAACAAAGTTGGGTGTTCTCTACTAAAACAATATTTGTATTTCAAATGGTTGTCGTAATCACAGTAAAAAAAATTCAACTTTGCTCAGTAATAACGACTAATTAATATTAGCTAAATATTTTTTTTTTTCATTTCGGATAAATTTACCAATTTACCCTGTAAAAATTTTTTGAAACCTAACTTTTTGACTGTTTTGGAAAAAGGTGAAATTTATGTGCTTACATAAAGTAATGCGAATACGTTTACGCGCGAACCTGTAATGAGTGGTTAGGAGGCAAAATCACGAGATTCAATTCGTCAATCATGCCTGAAAAATGAAATCCCATTTTTGAAACGAATTGGTGAGATTGAAATATATTGTTCAGTCAATGTCTTCATAATTGGTACAACCAAAAGCGATTTTATTTTCATTTGTAGAATAAAATTAAATTTTTTTATAAATCCAATTATTATATTAAAAATAATAATACTATAAATAGTTTGAATAGTACGTTACTCTTGAATATAAACCAGCAGAATAATCGTAGTATCTTAACAAGATTAGTTTCAAAAATACGAAACACAAGCTTAAAATATTCAGTGATATGATCCAATAAAAGACGTTGATGAAACAATCAAGGATATGAAGAACTTGCAACCTACAATTTCAAGGACATACAGAAAATGATTAAACTAATACAAGAAGGAGATTATAATGTAAAAATTGGTACATATAGCAAACGATCCTGATAACCATCATGGGTGAACAAGCAATATAGACCCTACAAGAAAATGCTCTCGTCCCTACAAGATGTCAAGATAGTAGGAGGCGCAGACATTCACAGAGACTATATAAACTGGTAAAACACAATTCAAAATTAAGCTTATCGCATAAAAACGAATCAAAGACAAATCGAACTAAACGCCGACTGATTAAAAAATGGCGGCACAAAGAAAACCTTCTGCGAAGCCAATGAAGCAGCAGCCATGAAAACAAATGTGGAAACAAATCTATGAAGCCTGTAATGAAACGGCTACCAACACACTCGGCTACCAACAATTCAGATGCAAACCCTCTGGATCAGTGATAAAACTGGAACAAAATTGAAGAACGCCGTCAACTTAAGTCGCAAATTGCTTTTAAACATAAACATTTTAGCAATGGTCATCGTCTGTAGAATCTCACAGACAGTAAACCTGATTTAAGAAAGAAACAAGCTGGTTTCAGACCAGGGTTACCTCATTTATATCATATTAAAACAAAACGTTTCTTCATTGAGCAGTCTAATGAATAGAATTCACCACTGCACATACTCACTTCATTACTACGGCATCCCAAAAAAATAATCGAACTCATACTCAAAGCGAAACAACTCGAAAAGTCGTGGCTGGAAATCAAAGCAAAAGAACCCAACAAAAATAGATAATATAGCCCACTAGACGCCCCGAAGGAAATAAAGGGAAAACATATATTGCTTAAAATATCAAGTGAGTCCTCGGTCATATTTTAGCATTTATTAGGATTATGAACTGAGAAACTTGTACTCGTATCATCATTATTTGCCTCACAATTTGTTTATGCTTTACCATTTTATTGCGTGGTAATTACTGTTAAACAATTTAATAGCACTAGGCCCTATTTACAACCGATTTTAAACCGTGTAAACGATTTTAAAAAAATTTTGATTGCGCTCATTTAACGATTTCGCACTTTAAGCATAACATAAACATAAATGTGCTTCGTTACAACATAAAAACTTGGAGTCAATTTTTTTAATATGAAGAAAGAGTAAACGCCATCTTGAAATGGTTCCATTAACAAAGAAACCATAAAATTATGCTCATTGCTAACAGAAATAATAATTTTTCAATAACATTGTCTTCTTCATATTGTCCAAACCATTTTTTTTTTCATTTTCTACATACATTGCCTACACTTGTAGAATTTAATATATCTACGTGGTGTAGGCAATACAGCAACACTGGTGAATAATGGTACAATTGTGTAAATTACCAGAGATTTCGGCGGTTTTGCGTCTTCTACTAGTTTTCGTCAATAACGTCGACCTCTCGTCGACGAGACAACGTCAACTAATCGTAGACACACCGATAACTATACTTAATTTGAAACGCCGAAGGTTTTACCGGTCTAAGATGACCACGAAAAGAAATTGTTTTTTAGTCAACTTACAGTCAGTATACTTAAAATAATTTTGAAAAAACACACGTAAAATAAACATTAACAACAACAACTTGGATGTTAGCTGCTTGGAGAAAACAAAGAGCGAATTTTCCATACTTCGATTACGAATCAATGCAATATTCTTATTTGTGGTGGACTCGTATAATTTTTGGGGAGGAATATGTTACATTAGAAAAAGGATATTTTGATACAGCAGCAAGTTAAACTGTTAGTGATTTGAAATGTTTCAAAATTGGTCATGATACGATGCAAAACAAACCATTCCGATTTTGTCTTTGAAGCAATTGTTTGCACGTGAAAAAAACAATTTCCTTGTTTTGCAACATATATATGGTCTTAAGACGGGTTTTAATTACTTGTTGAGTCACTTCCAAAGTTTCAGCGAGATTCTCTTGAGTTTAGCATGAATCATGGCCCAATAACGCCTCCAACTCATCGTCTTCAAATTTTACTTGTCTCCCTTCGCGTTCTTTGTCAGTGGTGTCAAAATCACCACTTTTAAAACGGCGGAACTAGCGATCACGTGTTTTTATTCTATTCTTAAAGCAAATTGTGTTTTGTTTGCACAATGGTTGACAATGTTAGAGTACAAAAAAATATGTTGTTTACACTTCAGAGAAATGACACATTCTGATTTTTAGAAGGAAATGAGGACGCTTTAATATGGTCCGATGCCATTTAATATTAGTAACGCCATCTTTTGTAAATCTTGCAAAACTTATCTGTTCCCCCAATACATAGCAAAAATAAATTCATACTCTACATATTTTTAAATCCCAGTTTACACATTTTAACACGAATTTCCATTATACATATAAATTTCTATTGACAAGATTATTTAAACACTGTATACAATAATAAAAATTAAACACAAAAAACGTGCCCAGTGGTGGTCCACAGAAATCTTTCATAACGATAAATAAGTTTATTTGGTAAAAGTGAATAATCTGTTAGTTTATATTTATCAGGGACAATATTGGCAGGAAATCAAAAGTAATGAATTTTTTAGGAACAGAGTACTGAATCCAGCCTGAAGGTACTTTCTGCATCTCTTCTTATTTCACCAATACTTCAGCAACTTTACAAGCAAACTTAGGGGCAAATTAATTTAAGCAGAGCCGACTAGATAAATAGAGCCTCCCTATTCGAGCTTTTTTTCACTAAACTTAAAATATGGGATATAATAAATGTTAGTTTCCTATAGGAATGTATGGAAAACAACTAATTTTCTTTTTATTTTTAAGTATACTTAAACCATAAGCTTTTATAATATTTTTGTACGGGTAAATGCAGAAAAGTTCAAACTTTAATCAGTTCAAAAATAAATTCAAGAAAACCTTTTAAACTGTGTGAAAATTGACTTGGAAAATAAATAAATAATGAGCTTTTATTAATGTTGTTGTTGTATGGCGTCATCATTTCAAATCATAATATGGTCTCTTTCCATTCTCTTTCTAAAAACACGATTGCCATGGAAACAAAAACACTGATTTTTGTACAGGATTTTTTTATTTTTATTATTTATAAATAACGGCATTCAGTCAGTCACCATCACCACTACAATGTGGTTGTGAAAGCATGCGAGTGATAAATGCTGTGTTTTAATATTGGAGCACTATCCGGAGCCAAATGGCAATTTTCTATTGAAACTGCAGCTATTATTCACTGGTGTCGCTGTACTATAAAAATTAAAACTAAATTCATCAATAAAACAAACATTTATCACCTGAAATATATTAATTGACATTTATTTTGACATGACGTTATAAACAAAAATTCATTTTGCTGCGTTTTAATTTTTTATTGTAAGATTTAGTTTCTAATGGTTTCAGGGGTTTACAAAATTAAAAGCCTTTTCAAATTTCCCATTGAAATGGATAGCGCTCCCGATAGCGGCTCCCGATAAATAAGTGAGCCGAGATATTTTTTTATCGATTTTTAATTAAAAAGTTGAATGAAAAATCTTAGTTTAGATTTAAATAAATTAATTAAATGCTGCTCCGGATACAGCTATCGGGCGCTAATAAAAAAACACAGCTAATATTTTTGAATCACACATATGTATAAATACGTGATTAAAAAATTAAAAAACATTGTTCTATAGATATTCATGTTCTTTTCATTTACAGTTTGTACTTGATTTTGTAACTTCGTTCGATCACCATAGCGGCCACCGAAAAGACATAATTAATACTTGTATGCAATTTAAAAATATTTTATTCTTAAGAAAAATTACAGAGTAAAGATTTTCTTATTGATTTACCAAAATAATTTTTTCTTTGCGGTGATTATTGCGCGCGGTGATATTTTCATCAGTGATAGATAAATGATGAAAAACTCAGATAGTGGCCGTTTCGATAGCAGCTCTTCAATAAGTTATGAATTTTATACTACCAAACGGGTGGATTTGGTATCTCATTCAGTTGAGGAATTATAACTTGTTTAAAGTATAGCAACAATGTTTTCAAAAGTATACAAGCAATGAACGTTAAATGCTTGCGTATTTGTCCCACGTATGTGTGATAAGCCAAGACGTCTCTTAATGTTGTAAGCCATTCTTTCACAAAAAGTGCCAAACATTGATTTTCTTCGGTTCATGTGTGTTATGTACGCGTCGAATACAAAAGCTCGAAGCAATCGCTTCCCATTGGACACTCCGTTATTTTCGAATCACTGTAGATGGTTATTTATCATCATCCTCAAGCATCATTCATTGCAATGCATTTTTAAATGATTTCAATTGAATTTTCTATTTATCTGTGTACTGCCATTCAACAAATTTCGTAACTATTCGGCGTTATGCCACGTTGCGTATCCGATTTCAACATTCAATTAGTGTGAACGAATATGTAAGCAATATACATGCATAAGCAATGAACCATATAGTGATAACGTGGTAATAATCTGACCTCCAAAATATAACCGTGATCTGGTAAGCTAGTCGTCTTTGCCACCTAATTAATGCCAGATTTAACAATTTGTACCAATAGTTTTGAACAACATTTTGGAGGTACAGTGGTACAGTACAACTCACATATTCTCATTGGACTTGTTTCAGAGCATATAATAAATTATTGTCGATTTAAACATCGAAGATTTTCCGACTCAGTAGTTCGGATCGGCAAATGATCGTAGATATACGTCGTTCCTCTTATATTACTTTCAGCGCTGTTTCATTTGACGATGAGCTCTTATAAATTTATATTTAAAATTTTTATAACCGCTTTTTTCGATGATCTTGTTTAGTATTTGTAACGGAAATATCTAACAAATAACAAGAAAATGTATGTGGGTGTATACAAAATGATATACATTGTGTCGAAAACTGTTGCTTGAAATAAACGATACACGAAAAACAACTACTTTATAAAATAACATTGAACCCTATAAATATAACTAAACCAAACCAAAAATATTAATAATTATAAATTATTTTATGTGGGGAAATATATCGGTCCAATTTTGTGGTGGGAAAACCCGTTTATCTAAGGGAAATTTTTTGAATGCGCATAGAGCAAGAAAAATAAAATTATGGAGTCTCGTGTATGTTACGCAAGTCGTTATGAATTTTTTTTAGTCGTAGAGTCATTTTCGACTTTTTTTCTTGTGCTGAAGTAACAAAATAACTGTCATATTACATAATTAAGATTATATAGTGTGAATATCTTGGTAAAAAAATATAAATACATAGTTCAATCAAGTTCGATAAACATAATTCAATTTATAAAAGAATTCATAGTTGTACTGTGTGAATAATTCGAGAAATTGTGACAAATTTTGTTATTAGGCTATAAGTGAATTTAATTTAGTATTATGTTTTTAAATAATAAGTGATTGATTGTAAGAAATAATATGGCCTCGAACATACGGAAAACAGAAACGACCACATCTTAGGAACAATAATATTCTCGTAAATGAATATAAAATTTAACAAGTGTACACGGACATCGGCCGCCATATATACATCGCATCATTCAGGTTTTTTTATATATAAATAATTTCATTTAAATTAATTACTTTTTTATATAATTATATTAATTCTATTAGTAATTAGTTTATCTAAATCTAAGGAGTAATTTATGATTGAACTGTTCTATTTCAATTCTTAGTTTAGTATGACGTCATTATTTTAGAATATTATATTGTTTCGATTTCTAGTAATGATTCCTTTAATAAATTTCGTTTATAAAGGAATCATTACTCTAAAAAAAACGAAGTGAAAATAATACAATACAAGCAGCTATGAAATTCATTCGAAGATCAATAAAATGAAAACTTAAAATGTTTGAAAAATTCAATTTTTAAAGTATATACGAAATTTATTAAAATTGAATGGAACATTTACCATTCAATTTTAATAAATTTAGTATTTACTTTAAAATTGAATTTTTCAAACATTTTAAGTCTTCATTTTTTTGATTTTCGAATGAATTTCATAGCTGCTTGTATTGTATATTATTTTCACTTCGTTTTTTTTTCAGCATGAAAAAATAAAAGATTATAATATGAGGATGAAGGGTAAGTTAGATCAACATCTGAGATGGTAAGTGATCCATTTTCGGAATCTTTCTATTTCGTATTTTGGATCCATCATGAGTTATTGCTTGGGCTGTGTTGTACATAAAAAAAATATATTTTTGTAATATTTACATAAATATATAAAAGAACTGCTACTTACGCATGTGTGAATTTGCACATATTTGTGTAATATCATTTAATATAATTTGATGTAGTAATTTAACATTCAGATTTTTTTAACTTCGATCTCCTGAAAATGGTTTTCGATTTGGCTTCAAATTAAAGTTGAAAAAATTCTGCCAGGCATTTATGGATTTGATGAAATATGGGGTGTTTGATTGTTAGCTCTAATTTGCATATCAATTAAAATGTATTGATCGTGGTAGGATTTATAAATTAATATACATACTGAATTTGGTTTGCGATTTAAAACTACATTTCATTTGTATTAAAGTTGGTGATATTTGTGGCTTCCCTCAATAAACAGCCTAGTTGGTCTGGTATTAAGGTAATGCCATTAAAACAGCTATAAACTGACAAGCGTCTATAATATTTAAATATATTTTTACCGTTGTAGCCATGATGAATTCAAAATTCACTTGTTACCACATTCGCTATCACTATTGCAAAAAAAAATTATATTTAACCGTCCAGGATATTACGTTTACGTCTTTTAGAAAGGTTGTTAGATTGCAGAACATTATTTTGATTTTTGCAATAATTATTAAGAAAAATGTTACACCAAATAATAGAACATTTTTTTAATATTTCAAAATCCGTAAGGCCACATGACTGACAAATTTCATTTACGAATAAACGTTCGGAATATTCCAGGATTACAGCAATTAAATATGCTCGATGACATGACGAACCTAAAAAAATGTCCACAAACTCCTCAGAAGTCAAAGATTTGAATATTTGATAAACTGAAATTCCAACTGATATAGAGAATTCTGTTGGATATTTCAAGCCTCCACGATCTAAATCTTTTAAGTATTGCGTTTCCACAGTAAATTCGAAGCACAAATCGTCCTGTGTAATTAATTTATCTACACATCCACTACAACTCAATTTATCGGTTACTTTTCTTCCAACGTATCCTGATATATACAACATAGCCGAGGAAACCTCTTTTTCTGGATGGATATTTTCTGCGTACGAGAGTATCTTTTCCAAATCTAAGTTATCTATTAGATCCATATTCTCCGTTAGAAAAATTAAATTCCGATTTTAAATTTAAAATGTCGTTTTTTGATTTCATCAATTTCAATAAACTCAAAATTTTCAATTTTTTTTCTGCTTGCAATATTTCTTGAACCGAAACGTTATAACAACAGCCACTCATTTTCCGATATTGTCCGAAACGACCTTCTAGTTTGTCAGTTTGAAATTTACCGAACAAAACATATTTGAACTGAAGCTTCGTTAGTAAATAGTCAGCGATAAGGCAAAGTGTACATGTAGTGTGCAATAACGCAGAATGAGTTTCGTTCGTTAAATGGTTTGGGCTTTTTACATCCTCCCAATATTGCAACCAGTGACAAAATTTAATTAAAAATTGTTAACAATATCGATTATTTAGAGTAATTGGTAAGGCTAATTTCTCTCTTAAATTGAAACCCTTTGACGGAGTTTTAACATTTATCGCAGTCCACCAATTCCTCACAATTTTTAGAAATTCAGCTGTACCAACAGAATCTTCCCCTAATAGTGGTTTGTTAGCTAATATAACATTTTGTCTCTCAAAGCTGTTCGGATGAAGTACTTTTGGTGAAAGGGCCGGTGCTAATTTAACTTGAAAATTTTTTTCTTTCGAATAAATTGTTTCTAAATGATTAAATTTGGCAGTAAGAATTAATTCAGAATTGTTTAAATCTGGGAACCTAAATGATCGTTGTGTATTGTTTAGCCAATTATTTCTAATTGATTTCAATAGGTGAACCGTATCAAATAAAAAAAAATTTGTTTACCATCCAAATAGGGGGACTTGATAAAAGCTGGAAGTTCGCCAGTAACTGAAAATTTTTTGAAACTTTTACGATTAACTTGATTATTATCAGAAATAGTTGTATCAAGTACGTTTTTTCCACATAAGAGAATTCACAAAGTAACGCGGAGATCGAATGATGGAAGAATGGAAAACCAAATCGATCACGTCATGGTGTCCAAGAGACACTCCTCCATCATATCTGACTTTAGATCTGCTAAAAAATCTACTAAATCGGAATGACGACGTGACCCCCATTAGAGCAATAGCTCCGCCAGCTGAAGAGGTCTTTGTCAAATATCCCACAGTAGAGGTAGTAGACGCAGCTATTAGTCGATTGAAAAACGGTAAGGCATCCGGTCTCGATGGAATCCCCGCAGAATTGATTAAACTCGGAGGCGCCACACTTGCAACAAGTTTATACGATCTCGTCATTTGTATTTGGGACCAAGAAGAGTTGCCGAAAAATTGGAAGACCGCGCTCATATGTCCGTTGCATAAAAAAGGCGACCGTCTTAAATGTGAAAACTATCGTGGTATAGCTCTATTGAACACTGCTTACAAAATGTAAGCTAAGGTTGTACTTGCCAGACTCATCCCTTTCGCCGAAACATCATTGGCGACTATCAGTGTGGTTTTCGTCTCAATCGATCGACCACTGACCAGACAATGAGGATGATCTTGGAAAAATGTTCGGAGTACAACATTACCATACATCAATTATATATAGACTTCCGTCAGGCATATGACAGTATAAACCGCGATAACCTATGGGCCGCGCTCATATGCCTTGGAATTCCAGAGAAACACGTTTCTCTGTGGAAATTAATAACGTCTGGGTCTGTATGTAGAATTGTAATCGAAGGAACTGTGTCAGACTCCTTTGAAATAACATCTGGTGTTCGACAGGGTGATGCACTAGCGCCTTTGCTGTTCAATCTGGCGCTTGAGTACGTAGTGAGGAAAAGCAACATCGAAACTTCGCGCTGTATATTTAATAAGTCAGGCCAAATTCTTGGAAATGCAGATGATATCGTGCTTCTTGGCCGAAGACCTAGCAATATCAAAGACAGTTTTGTGCCGCTCGATCGCTGCGCACGAAGACTTGGTTTGAAGGAGAACAGTAGCAAAACCGAATTTGTACCAACACCCAGGAACATCTCCATGATAAATCTCGGAATTGGCGACCATAACTTTGATCGCGTTGAAAACTTCAAATAACTCAGGTCAGTTTTAACATCCTTGAATGACATGCAGGCAGATATAAAAGCCCGCATCGCTGCCCCACATCGAGTTTTCTACGCCCAATCAAAATTATTGCGATCTAAAAATCAATCGCAGTCGTGCAAGCTCGCACTTTATAAAGCTCTCATAAGACCTGTGCTGGCTTTCGGAAGCGAGAGCTGGACCTTGACCACTAACGATTGTGGATTGTTATCAACTTTCGAAAGGAAGGTCATTCGTTCAATCTTTGGTCCTATTAAAGTCGCGAACAATGAATATCGGATTCGCATGAACCACGAGATAAAGCAAATTCTTGGAGGTTGCGATATTATCGGATTCATCAAATCCAATCGAGTTAGATGGCTCGGCCACGTTACAAGGTCCCCACAACAACGGATGACCAATAAAGTGTTCCATCAACAACCAGCCGGTGTGCGTCGTAGAGGAAGACCCCAACTGCGCTGGCGTGACGACGTCGAACAAGATCTCGAAACTGGAGGACGAGAGCGATGAACCGAGACGGCTGGAGGACCATAGTGCGGGCGGCAAAATCCCTTCATGGGATGTGCAGCTAGAGAGAGATACAAATCCAAAATTATGAAAGCAAATTGTTACAACAGACACCAAAACCGGGACCAAAATTCAATGCGTTTTGGAATCTGGGAGATATTGATACATGCATGATCATATTGAAACAGAAGAACAAAACTACTCAGAACCGAAAATCGAACATACATACTTTTTCAACAACCGTTCCACATAGACAAAAGTTATAAACAAATATTTTTTTAATACTTTAATTGTTTCTAGTAGGATACGGAAGCCTAATTGAAAATTTAAGAATGGTTTCATAAAATTTAATAAACCACTTAAACATTATAAAAACGTTAATCAATCCATAAAGAATAAGATTACGATTCAAATATTTACGATTTTTATTCATTTCTGAAATCGGGACAAAAACGACGTGCATACATAATGAATTACATACGACTACTATTTTATATTAAAGTAAACAAATAGCAAATAGGTAACTATTTTATTTTCGGATTTTAGTTTCGGATTTTATTTCGGATATTATACGGTTTACTTTATCATCACCATTGAATTACGATGTTTGCACTCTTCATTGTTTTTGATTTCATAGTTCATATTGTCGTTCCTATTTGATTTCTCTTTTTTAAAACACATTGTTGTCTTTCTTATTTGCTTATAAATTTTAATTTACTATTTCTCTCTAACAATTAGTTTTAAATGACGATATTATGACGTCATCAATTTCCCATATTTTTTAATTGTTGTTGTTGTACAGCGAAAATCCCTTATATTTTCTTTATTAATTTGAAGAAAACGAGAAGCCTACTGATTACATCATTCGAATGAGTTGAAACCTATTATATACATATGTCATCGATGTATGCGAAAAGAAATCAATTTTACATTATTTTTAATTCATGTTTTATTGATCAAACGTAATGCTATCTCCCATACAAATCCTATGAAAAGTTAGTTTTTCGTTTATGTTTTATACCCCATATTTGAAAGTGCTATTTAATAGGCATGCTTGATTTATTAAGATTGCTTTGATTTAAGTCTGATCGGATCTAACCTAAGTAGCGTTATAAAAATTCGAAGTAATTATTGGGTCGCTTTGAACATCCAATCCAACTGTAAGTACGATACTTTTGACATATATTAAAGTTTCAAAAACAAATGCATAATTCGAACCCCCCCCCCCCCCCTCCCCTGTCTTCAACTGAGTAGTGAAGCTTGGAGTTTTTAATTTGTATGACAAACCATAAATCAACTATTGTAATGGTAAATCACCTCGTCTGAGACAATTATCCTCAAATTTCCGCTGATAGAACTGCTACACAAATTTATTTTTTTTCCTCTGTGTCTGAAAATTATTATTCGACTATCGCATAAGGATTGGGATTGAAAAATTCCTCGTCTCGTCCAATTTTTCATTGTTTTTTGGCAAAGCACAGAAAGATTACTGAAAAAGGAGACATTTTGTGACCTTCCTATGTCATCATATTGTCTTGGAGCCATAATAATTACCCTGGCTACCCATGGTTAATTGTGCCAGTTTTTGCCATTTTGCACCAATTTTTATCATAAAATGACAAGTAAATAACAAAAATTATATCAACATTTAAATTGTATTTATGAATCATCAATAATAATATCAAAACTTAAATATAAAGGCTAGTGTATTTCTTTGTATATACCATAGAGGGTGATCCTTCTTCATTCAAATTTTATAAAAGGACAACAGTTTTCAAAAATATGTAGAAAAAATACTAATTTTGAAAATACATTTAGTAACTTAAAGACATCGACCACCTGTCGTAAATCTCCAGGATTTACCAAATGTAAAATATTGCAATTAGTCGAAAAATACTGATTATTGAAGGTAGAAGAAAAATTAATTATGGAAGACTAATAACTTCAGCAGGATGATTAGTAAGAAAAACGTGTCATATTAATTTGACAAATTTTAAGAGCCCATTAGTGATATTGCAAAAGTGCAATGACGCGATGAGTAATTTTTACCGTTTTGTTATATATGCATAGTGGAATGAGTCGTTTATCATCTAAATTTAAAAAATGAGAAGTCATCGACCTCGCATTGATAGTCGTTACCACTCGTATTTGTTGAGCCAGAATGGCACGAGGACGGATCAAGAAAATTTTGTAAGGAGGGCGATTCAAAAATACACATGGCGATTCAAAAAATTTGCACATTGATCAATTTTCCACAAAAGTTCGAAAATATCAAAAAATTCAATGTTTGTGCTATTTTCCTGAACGCAGATTCAAAGTATATTTCAATATTTTTCCAGTGGTATCGTTTTTGTGCTTATACTTTGCAAACAAATCGATTTTTGGGGTCATTTGAAGCACGCGTATTTTGTGAATATGTCAACTAGAAAATTTGTGGCAAAAATCGAACTAAAACATGAAAATCAGCACAAAAGCATTTTTATTTATAAAAAGAATTCCCTCTCCTAGCCCGAACAACAACTTTCATTCGATGTTTCATTGATTCATCAAAGTTTTCGCCAAATCTTGAGATAGCGCACCCACTACTCTGCAATTGCTTGTTGCAGAAGCTGGAGAGTCGTTGGAGCAATATGGCTTGGTCGAACTCTTTTCTCAGCTCGTCCCATAAGCGTTCGATGCAATTTAGGTCTGGATTTTGTGCTGGTGATTTCATAACATACACATCCTCCTCTTGAAGGTACTGATACACTATGCGGTCCCACATTATCTTGCATGAACACATTATCTTTCATGTTTCCACCAATAAACAAGGAAAAAGGTACGACGTAGTCCTCGAGTAGTTCTTAATTCGATGCTGTTGATCAACGGCTAGTATTCGCTTCAGAGATGAACACAAGGTATGTCCGCCTCCAGTGGCATGCCTCCCCAGAACATGCACTATTCACCGTCATACACGTTCTTCAATATAACATTATGCAAATCGATCTCCTGATCTTCGGTATACTGTTCCTCGCCCCCCCCCCCCCCCGTTCCTTGTCTCCATGTTAACACATCCTGAAATCGTCAGAGAACAGAACTGTTCTCCATTGTTCTTCTTTTCAATCAAATCGTTTGCTGGTCTGTGTGCCATCAGATCACTTTCTCGAAGTCGTCTTTTAACTGTCCCTTTGACTTCATGCACTTTTTGCAAACGATGATTTCGCAATTAAGTTTATTTATTTATTCCAAGAAATCTATTCCGTGATTCATGTGTATGATTTCAGATTATTTAATTTAAAACAAAAATAAAAAAATTTAACCAAAAAATTTTAAACGAAAAAAAAGTATAAATCGAATTTTGATTTAACATTTAAAAATTTTAAAAATAATTCTTCAGGATATTTTTGAATTGGAATTGATGTTGAATGAGTTAGACATCCTATTAATCGGGTTGTTATCTCCATAGTTTGTACAATGGTGTTCTATTGCTAAGAACTCATGGTTTCGAAATGTTCTGCATGGCACATGAATTGATTCCGAAAATGTAGGCTGAATCCTGAATCTGTTCTTTAAGCTGTTCTTAAAGAAACGATAAGGGATCGAACGTACGCAAAATAGAGTGAACATAAGGTTTCAATATCTTTAAATACACTTGTTCATCTTTTAAGAAATCCAAAGATGGCATTCACTTTCGCAATACAATTTTCAATATGCCTATTGAAACTGGCATTTTCGACAAAAATAACACTTAAGTCTATAATCTCATTGACACTTTGCAATACTTCGTTGTTGACTTTGTATGAAGTAATTACCGGATTTATTTTACGATGGAAAGATATGATTTGACATTTCTTAATATTTAAGTAAAGCGAGTTTCGATCACACCAGTCACTAATTATATCGATGTCTTCTTGAATTTTCTTCGTATCTTGCATTCCAATAACAGTACGAACAATTTTCAATTCATCAGCAAATATGAACACGTTTGAGTTTTTGAATATCTCGGTTAATCGATCTACTAAGATTGATTTCTCATTTCCCATTATTACAAATTGTTGCCGGTTTGATAGATAAGACAATTTATGTAATCGAGAGAAAACCCAAATGCGAATAAACTTTGGAGTGCTTTTTGATGGCAAATGGAATCAAATGCTTTACTAAAAACCGTGGACGCTACATCTACTTGATGATATTTTTCTATCTCGTTAATTATTTTACTGGAGAATTCAACCTAGATTAGATGGAGTTATTGATGTGTTGTTGTTGCTGGGTTGTTCATACAATCCACTAGTATAACGCTTGGTCTATAGACTGATTTAAAAACAAACGCGAACATGTCAGCTAGAGATACGAACTGTATTTTGATTTGAAATAAATTTCAAATTCGTTACTGTGTTGTATGCAAAGATTTGTCTGCTTCTAACCCACTATTTAACATATTCAACACGTACGTGAACGCTTTCGACTTCCGATTTCTTAAGTTAATTAGTCTATCATCGACTACTGGGGATGAGAATTTTGTGGTTTACAGCACATAGGTACATAAATTTTGAAGCCTTGCAGCATAATGGCATTAAATGTGTCAACATTTTCGTTTGTATCATTGGAATTGCGAGTTATTTTCCTGTTGATGGATTCTAGGTAATTTTGTAGCCCCACACGGTTTTTGTTTTTGAAGTTGTATTTGATTGGTGGTAGGTACTCCGAACTCACCATTTTAGTTAAGTCATATCCAAAGATTTGTGATTGATCTCGTTTATGACAAAAGGTAACACGGATTCTGAACTTTTGAAAGTATCAGGGTCGTTGCTGAAGACAATATTCAATAATCTATCATGATTATTAGCAATTATGCTTATTTGGTTCACATTATAAAAAAACATCACGTTCACAAATAAAAAATCCGCAGACTTCCTAGTTTTGAATAGACACAACATAGAACCTGTAGTATCCTTGGATAGAGGATGAAATGATCTTTAACTTGACATACTTTCATTAAAAAAAACATTTCAATTCACGGGAAAAATTAAAAAAAAAGAACAAAATGCAACTGTGCGAATTTCTTGCACCCTTGCTAATAAATTTCTAAACGTTAACTTTCAAAATTCAAATTCCAAATTTTAACCCAAAATTTTATTTTATATTATTTTATTTTCCCAATTATGAAAACCAAATGTATTCCGCAATCTGATAGGAAATGGTCAAGTTTAAATCCACGTGGTTAACATTGATTTTTTTCCAGATTTGAAATCCAAGTTTGGATTTTATGATATTTACATCGATTTTAACAGAAACAGTTGTCCAACTGTTAGAAAATTTTATCATACGAGTCGAATCTGATCGAAGATCTTTAAGCTATCGTCAAAGTTAATTTCTTGCCTAAATATTACATCAGGTACAAAATATTACATCAGAAATACTAATTTCAAATTCAAACCAAATTTAATCGAAAGCGTTAAGAAATTACCAAGTGTTATTATGCAATTAGCACTCAACAAAATTTTACACTTTAAACAATCACCAAAAGTAAATCTAATTCCACTTTTATCCATTTTGTTTTACAATTGGTAACTAAAATAAAGAAACTGTACAGACGTCTGCCGAAATAATTTTAGAAATCAAATGACCAATTTGGCTGACATCAGATAAAAAATGATCTGAGTTTTATTAAACGGAAGGGTACAACATTCCAACGTACGTTGGTATGTATGTGAAGTTAGTTCGAAAAAGGTGTCCTTGCTAAAGCTTTAATATTTTCGGGCCTGCCCGAACAATTTATAAACACTGATTATCTGATAAGCTCATTCCGAAATAATTTTTGGCTCAGTATATTTAGTTATTGATTTTTAAAGAAAAAAGCTCCTCTTGAAGTTGTCACCTCCGGTGGAAAAACGAAATAATATCATTTTCAGCCAAATTCACTTGGTTCACCCAATTTTAAAATGATTTGGCATGAAGTTTTATCTCGATCAATCAGTTCATTCGTGCTATATGTTGAAAATTGAAATATTTTTTTTAAATCAGCGTATTTTCTAAAATGGCCTGATCGATTCGACCATCTTGGAATCTTGTAAATTACATAAGACGAATTTGCCGCTAAATTGGATTAATTCATATAATTTTTTTTTTGTAAAATGCCATTTAATCATCAATATTAATCTTATGTCAAATCTTAATAGTCAAATCAAAACTGAAATAATAACCAAACTTTTTCGTTGTGTTATGTTTGGTTGTGATAGTTTTGTTATATTACAAGAAGATTAATTAATTATTTAATTTATGATTTAATATAAGCTTTGTTATATTTCGGTGTGAACAATCGTTAATATAATTAACAGATTTTTACAACTGTTATTTGTGGTTCTAGAAAAATTTTAGTATACAGCTTATCGGTGATTTCCATCCAACAATAAATATTAATTTTAATGGTTGGTTGGTTTTTCCAAACACACAGTGTCCGGATATGTGGATAAAGACAAAGAGTAAACCGTTGCTTGTATTATAATAAGGCACAGTTCTTAGACAGTTCTGCTCAATATTTTCGTACATAGAGTGATTTTAACACCCCAAAAAAATTATTTTTTTAAAAAATTGTAGTTTCTAAAGTTTGGTACGCAAATATAAATCATTTCACCCTTCTACATATATTTGTATATGTTATTTGATATAATACCTGGCAAATAATATTTCCAAAAAAAAAAAACGTGAAAAAATGAATTCCCGATCGACGATTCACATTTAAAAATCATGAAAATGTACTAATAAATTTTGTACCGCCGTGCCACGTTCAAAAATTGCTTCGCACTATTAAAAATAAAATAAAAAAAAATCCCAAATCATATAATTTTCCATTTCCTTTTCGTTCTGCGTGTTAGCTTGATTTAAAATGAAAAATCCTACAAAATCATATAAAATATCGGATAAAATATTAAATTTTATGTATTTTGAAAACATCCCGAATAAACATCGATTTTTTTTTATATCCCCGTACAGACAATCTACATAGTAGGGCTTCATCACATATAAATGTTACCCGCGCCTCTTCATTTTTATAATCCAAATTATATATAATCTTTAAAGTATATTATGTATATATGTATGTGTTTTGAATGCAAGAATAAAGCGTAGAAGGAGTTGAAGAAGACTGCCTATATACGATGGAAGAAAAGTGGCCGGGTTTGTGTTAAAATTAAATAGAATCAACTTTTTCCGTATCGTGGTGTTTATGCGGAACGAGAAATTAACATAAGTATATGAGCGTAAGATATAAGACACCCGTCTCACCGCATACACCTAACTACGTACGGGTTTGTAATGTGCTCCACAGTTGTTGTTGCACATTATTTTATGTATGTTGTGTTGAGACTACACACACACACAAAATACATACGAACGAACAACTTGTTTGAATGTACATACTTAAATTTAATTTTATTACCATAATTTCGCCTAAATGTTGTAAAAAGATGTTAAGGATATTTTCTTAAGATGGGTGTATTGTTGTATATGTGCGGTTTACAATTTTTTATTCCCATTATCGATAATAATAATAATAACGATAATAGGAAGCGTCTATCTATACCATACATTGTGTATTGTTGTTGGTATTTTCATCTGATTCATTATTCAGTGGATAAAGAAAATTTAAATTATGATAATCGATTCTGAGCGGCGGAATAAAATACATACAAAAAAATTGCGGATGAGAAATATAAGACTTTTTTAGACGTTGTATTGGCGTAATGACATTACTATATAAAAAAAAATAAGATTGTTAACTCAATTGGTATTTAAAATGAAGTAGATCTACGATACTTGGATGTGTCAATCCCTTTCCGTCACAAACAGTTGATTGGTATATTTAGAATAACTATATACTATACAAATGTATTTGTGAAATTGAACTAGGCTGTTCTGTAAATATAAAAGACGTCAAGTTCCAGCACGAGAATATTGTTTTTTTTTCTCTCCTCATCTATTAAACACAGAGTCTGTTAACTGAGTTACTGATAGATATGCTTCTTCGCCAATTCTTCATACACCATCATCACTAATGACAAAGTCGGCTCTACGCTATTCATCCGCATTTAGTAGTTCCTTGTAAAATTAAGATAAATAAATATATTCTTGAAATGTAGGATTATTCCGAAATTAGCCGTATTTTATTTAACGCGAGGAAATGAGATTTCCAAAAATTAGTTTGGTTTGGGACTGAAAAAATTACCGTTTTTTAATAAAAAATTATTCTTTTCGTCAGACTGCAGTGGCCAACTACTGCGATAATATTTATACTTCACCCTTTTGAATAAAGCGTTATCATTTTAATCTAGCGAATTATATTTAAAATGCCGAGGTCTGACAGGGTGTTCCATGAGATTTAAAAATGTGATTTTTTAATGATATTTAGACTGTTGGTAGACTGTTTAAATTCAAACAAGTATTCCTAGACATATAATTTACTAAGAACACTCGTTTAGATTTAAACAGTCTACCAATGTCACTGAAGTTCATGCTAAATGCTTAAAAATACTTAGAACGACTTTGGAATGTACACACTTAAAAATTTTACTGCGTTTTTAGATGCAATGCTTGCATCATACCGTATAAGATACTGATAACATCATATTTTGATGAACAGCTTGCATTAGTATTTTTTTGATGTTTCTTACGTTTAAATTAGAATCAACCTTGTGTCTGTTTGTATTATGGTATGATTAAGTTTTCATCCTGCTACATCTGATTAACTATAAATTTATATTGAATAAGAAATGCGATGTATTAGTACTATAAAAATAACCAAAACCCGCCTCGCCTGAAATTACTATCGAAACCACTCCTTAAATTGTTTTACTATTTTGTTATAAAACGTTATAATCCAAGATGTTTCATTTAATTTTTACTAGTTTTTCTAATTTAAAATTTTTAATTAATAATACCAATAAAAGTAAATTTATTGTAAATTACGTACTGTTAAAAAAATGATATACCAAAATAAAATATAATTAAAATAAATCGCGATTTTTATTTATTTTTGTTAATTATGTTTTTGTAATTGGAGACAAAATCATGAATTTGAAAAAAATTATGAAATGTAATTCTTGTTAACGTTATATTACTTTTTTCCTACTCCCTTGAACTTCTCTAGTAAAATTATAAACAGTCCCTTTTCTGTGATATTGTGATAGAAAAACGACTACACTGGTATTTACCGTTTCCTTGCACGATTTACAAACGAGACAAAGCGATTTGTATAAATTTCATTCTCAACTGTGCAATATAATTGGTAACGCTTAATGTTTAGTTTAAATATTATTAATAGTACTCGTAATTAATCTAGAAGGATAACTTATGATTTGTGTTATAGTGAGTGAAACTCAATTATTTGTATTGTAATTTTTATTGTAATGGAAAATTATATTGGTTTTAAAATTAAATAAGGAAAGTAAAAAAAAAAAAAATGGAATCGCATTGGCATACGAAAATTGAATATTCTGGAAAAATTAATTACGTGAAAATCATTAAACACGACAACGATTTTCAATATAAAGATTTTTTGTTATCAGGTAAGCGATAATGATATGTAATAATATTAAATTATTATAAACTAGAAGCGTGACTCGTTTTAATTTTTGGTTATGTGCATATGTGATGCAAATTGCATCAACAATTTGATATTTTTCATGAGATGAAATAAGTGCGTAACATTTTCAATATTCGCGTAGAATTAGTAAATTAAGCTACAACATTTTAACTTTTTTTTGCAATTGAATTGTTTTTAAAATTATAAAAATCCCCAGATTTGAATTTTCGTGAATTATTATTATACAAAAATAGGGGATTCCCCAAAGTTTGTGTCTCGCAAACATTTATGTTTTATTATACTCTCGTTGAATGTTATATCATTTAATTTATTTTGTCAATTTCTTAATATGACAGAAGCTGTGTATGTCGTCGAGTATGAGCAATATGGGAGACAATGATTGATGAGATTTATCTTTTGGTAGTTCCCTTTCAGATATGAAATTCACATTTTTATTGAAAATTGTTGTTCTTTACCGTTCACGAAGATTCTTTTAGTACCGCCGAACTCACCAGATTAAAACCTACTATGAATTCGTTTTCATTTGATTAAAATTTTAGTCTTAAAAAGGATTCGATGATCTACTTGACAACAAAACCATTTTAAAGTTCTGGAATTTCAATCCGTGAACCACCATGAGCACCTCACTTTTTAAACATTTTATAGTATTACGTATTCATTTGGAATATGCGTAAACATGAAAATTTTAACCCAATGCTCGTATGCGAGTTTTTACGTATACATATATTTTATTCGAGGCATTTTATTTATACTTTTTTCTTTCTAAATTCCAGCATCCATTTATTACGATATTTCGTGTTATGATATTGATTACTTCACTGACAAACAAAATGTTAAAATAAGCGAAGAGGATTTTATGGATATTTTTAATCAATATAAAGGAAACCCTGATTTTTATTTAATAATTGTTTTGAAAAAAAGCAACCCAGGTGAGATTTATTTTTCTCCATATATCTGTTTTCTCAACTATCAAAGAGTGCTAATTAACAGCCGAACTTATACATAGGCCAAACAATAACATTTTCACACACAATTTTTTTTCTTATTTTAACGAAAAATGCATTTGTAATATTCTATTTAAATTTAATTAACTGTCAATTGCTTATCCAAATATTACAAATGTAATTGTTTCTCCAATTGTATTGTAAACTGTTAAAACATTTTCCTTATTATTGTTTGGCCTGTTGCCCATTTTTCATTCTAATCAAACGTCATAATAAAACATTCAGTACCTAATTTATTGTATTTCATAATAGAATTAACCGAAACACAAACCATCACCCGCCAAAATTGTCGAATGGGATATGACATGTTTATAAATGTAGAAGTAATTATGGTGTACAATAATTTATTGTATTATAATTTAATGAACTATCTATTATTTAAGGATCTAGATAACTACATAATGAAAACCAAAAACTCATTCTTACTTTGTAAAAAGTATAAATTAAATGAACCATTGAAACCATTATCAGACGTGGAGAGACGGACCATCGTGCGGGAGTGTATTGATTTCTTAACTGAAAAGTTCTCATATCACCCCGAACCGATACACATAAACGCTTTAGCCTTATCAATTGTAAAGCTTTTTCCACAACTTAAAACAAGCAACACGCAATTCGATGGGATAGTGAGGAAAAATAAATTATTCAATTAAGTTCTTAAGTTTATACATTTTACTTACAGGATGCACTTTACGATCGCAGAAGCAATAGAGGTTTCTTAGTTTCACGACTTAACAGGGTACGGCAACACCTCTATTCAATTGAAAAAGGGTCAGGTAAATCGAACCGAAAACGAATTACTCAACGAGAACATATATTGCCAACGAGTAGTACTGAGTTGGAGGAAAACGAAAATTTTCTCATACTAAAAAACTTAAATACATGCACACAAAAAGAGCTAATAAAACTTCCAATCTTTTTAAGATTGGATCAGAGATAATAAAAAAATTCTCCGAACAGTTTCCATTTTTCTTTACGTCTCCAGATTTGGTAAGAATTATGTTCAGAATTTCTCCTTTTTTCAATATTACTAACCATATTTCGTTTGTTATAGATTTTATTCGATTTCGACTTGGGTTATCCCAATAAGTCTAATTTCATCAGTAAATGGGAAAGATGCGCTCCATTCATAACCGAAGTGTTCCAGGAAACTAAAGGAATTAATTTTGCAGGATTTTCTGAATTAGACGGTATATTAAAAGACGCCTGAATATTTCTTACACCTTTAAATTTTTAAAATAATTAACACTGTTACAGATTATTTACCTTCGATGAAATTTTTTTTTTTGCTGCTTAATATATTACCACAAGTGATTTCTGGAAAACAATCGGCAAATTTGCAGAGAGAGACATTCTCGGCCACAATAAATAAAATAATTACATTTAAACAGGTAAATATTAAAAAACACTTCCTTGGATAAAACTTACTTTTCTTTACAGTTAATAATTGTAAAAAAAATAACGTCTCTAACATTTTAAATTACTTTTAATACTTACGATAGCATATTGTATTTTATTTGTATAGCCTAACCTAACAAAGGAAGAATTGCTGCAAACCGGATCGCTACAGCCATATATTATAGCCGAAGGGCATAATAAACTGGCAATTTCTACTTACTACTTATGTGTTGAAAAAGAAATTATTATTTTACCTCCAAACATCTCGTTTATTGAATGCATGGACTTATTATTCAAGTCACATTATGTTTTCGGCCAACAATTCGAAATTAATTTAAAAACATTTTGGACATTTATATCGCACTATTTTTATGATTTAGAGGAGAAAAAACTTACAAGTAGAATAAGGGAAATTTCCAGTAAACTGGATCAGAAATTAATAATTCAGCAAAATTAGTTATTCGAAAACCTATAATATAAGACATGAATTGACATTTAAAAGTATATTTTTACTTACTTTTTGTTTTAAATATTTTTTATAATTTTTTGTGGCATCATTTATAACAAAAATATTCGTGATAAGAAACATCTGGGAAAATACGAGTATGTCAAATTGTTTGTATTCTATGTATTTTCAAGATTCTGATAAGATTTAAATTAATTTTTTAGCCAAAAATAAATAACGTTTGAATCCGTTTATTATACTGCAAATTTGTTAAAATAGTATGTACATATACCTAATAGCTTTCGAAATTTTTAAAACAAGATTACCAAGGCTTATTCCTTTTATATTTGTTTTGTCTATAGTAAGATTTTGTATTTTGAATAAAGTCAATCTTTAAAACATTGCTACTTCCCAGATTTTTTCTTGGCCACAAATCGTATATTAACTGAAATATTGGTATATTAATTTGATTAAAGATAAAATGTTTTATTGTTATATTTGCAATTTTGTCGTTCAAGAGTTTAGTAAAATAATACAACATCTGAAATATGAAAAATTCATTAAAGAAAAATCTCAAATTAAAATTAGGTGTGTTAAAGATAAAAATTGTCCTAATACCTTTCAAACTTTTTTTGCTTTGAGAAAACACATAAATAAAATTCATGATGGCATTATAGAAAATAATAGTTTACAGGGTGATGAGGTATCAAGAAGAGAAAAATTAACCACTTGTAGTAATACAACTTCAGCAACAGATGATAATAATATGCATCAAGACCCTATATCAACCTTAGATAATCCACACAATTTGAATGACTTCAAGAATTGCGTCGATAATTTTTATTTAAAATTGAATCAATTAGGCATACCAGAGCAAACTATTACAGACATATTTACTGAAACCAAAGAGGTGATTGAGTGTGCTATTAATGTGATATCTTCTCCAACGGATGTCACAGAGAAAGCGTTTAATAAAACAAAAATCGTTGATAACCTTAACTTGTTTTGTTCTAAATATAAAAGACAAAAAATTTTTTCTGAAAATAAATTTTACGTTGAAGCAAAACAAATACCTATAGGATTTCGGTGGGAAACGCGATTCAATTCTGAAACTTCGACGTATTCTAAAAAACTAGTACCAAACTTCTTTCAATTTATTCCTATTTCTAAGTCGTTAATATCTATTTTTAAAAATCCTAGTTTCTTACAGTTATTTAGACAGTTTAATGAATCACACATTTGTCAAGAAGGGGTTTATAAATATGCTTGTTGTGGTAAGCGTTTCCAATCACTGAAATCCCATTTTATTAAAAAACAAAAAGTTTTAATTCAATTGTACTACGACGATTTTGAGGTAGCAAGAGTACTAGGTAGTAAGACTATAATTCATAAAGTAGGAGCTATTTATTTTAGTATAGTGAACAGTCCAACATACCTCAATTCTCATCTCCACAATATACATCTAGCGAGTTTATTTTATGTTAATGACTTGCACAGTGAATTCAATTTGAATTACATCCTTAAACCAATTGTAGACGATATTAGATTTCTTGAAAATGACGGGTTATATATAGATAACCTTGGCTTGACTTTTGGCACTATTATTTCATTGTCACATGATAATCTTGCTGCGAACGATATGATTGGATTTACAAAATCTTTTTCAGCTAGATACTTTTGTAGATTTTGCGAAATGTCGAACCAAAACACTAAACAATCAACAGTGGAAGATGAGAAGCTACTACGGAAGGATGGATGCTATTCCATATTAGAACAACAATCTCCTTCTCAAAAAATTAATATAATTGAAAGCAAGGGTATTACCCGTAGATCGGTATTAAACGAACTTAAATTTTTTCATACTCTAAAGAATTATAGTGTTGATTTTCTACATGACGGATTAGAGGGCTTTATAGTGTTAACACTTAAATATCAATTTGAGTTTTTCCTACAGCAAAATATTTTTCAAAATAGTGATAAAATCAATGATTGTATTTCGGCCTATAATTTTGGTTTTCTTGACCGAAGAAACAAACCATCCACTATTAGCTTGGATCGAAGTAACTTAGGTCAAAATGCTATTCAAATACTATGCTTAGCGACACATTTTCCTTTGATATTCCGGAAATTTTATAGTTCCAACCATCAATCCCAATGGGATGCTGTTTTCTTGATAATTGAAATAACGAGTCTTTTGGTTCGTTATGAACTAACAGATATAGATATTGATAATTTAGAGAAAATATCACTTCACATTTAGAACTAATTAAAACTTCATTTAATAAAACGTTGACTCCAAAACAACATTTTCTTTTGCACTATCCAAGAGTAATCAGAGAAATGGGGCCTATCATTCATATGTGGACAATGAGATATGAAAGTAAACATAGGTATTTTACTAGAAACTTAACTCAAAATTTTATTAATGTTTGTCAGACATTTGCAAAACGTCACCAACAAATGATGTGTAGTGTTTGGACCAAAGCCACCTTCAAACCAAATTCAAAAAAAGGAAAGAGGACTCTAAGCAAATCCGTACATGAATGCTGCGAATTTTTACCCAAACCTATATATAGCTTGTCATACTACGAATATGAATTCCATTATAAGAAACATTTCTTTGTACTTCAAGAAAAACCCAAATATAATGAAATAATTCGTTTATATCAAATCACAAATATAATAGAAAGTAACAGCGACATTTTTTTTATGGTTACTGAATTTCTCGGAATTTACGATAAATTATATTGTGGTTATCAACTAATTGATAAAAATATTGATCCAATTTGTATTAATTATAAATCATTACCCTTTAAGAAATCATATGAAAAACATTTTTGTAATCAGAATAATAATTTTTATATATTAGCTTATAATATACAACCTGTCTAAAAATTAACAAAAATAATTTTATATATTTAAAAAATGTCGATTAGAATTATTTCAGAAAAATAAAATTTAATTTCTTATAAAAAAGTGCATATATTCTTTATTATGATTCAATTACACTACATTCAGTGACCTGTTCATACAATTAAAACCGATAAAAAAAATCGTAGACGTATGTTAATTTATATTTCAACACAATTTATATTAAAAATCTAAGATGGATGTAGCTTTTAATTTAGATGCATGTCGCGTTGTTAATAAATTAAACATTAGTAGCTTCGGTTTTTAATGCAACTTCCATCTGGTTAAATAGATACAAACAACTAATAAATTTGATACAAAATGCATCATTGTTAAATTAGGTGTACCTTATGTTGAATTTTAATATAGACTACATCTAAACACAATGAAGGAAGTAACTTTTAATTCCGATACAGGTTGCTTCGTTCACAAATTAAATGTAAGTAGTATCGGCTTTTGATGCATCTTAAATTTGGTTTAGTTTGATGCAAAGTTTATATCATAAAACGATACAAATTGATAGGGAGTCATATGCGATACTATTTGCATCGTATATGAATAATTTTTTTAAGTGTGTACCTAAGGCTCAGTAAAAAAACTCACATTTTTAAATCTCATGGAACACCCTGTCGGACGCATTACAAAATCATACAATTTACTAGGGACGCCAATTAAAAAATCAGATCTCGTCTAAAAATTACACAATATAAATTCGCCTGAAAGTTTACTTCACCAATACTATTACAATAAATTTGTTGTGTTGGATAAACTTCACTAGCATGCCAATCTAACAAATTCAACAAGACCATCAACTATTCAGGAGAGCAGGTTTCTATCTAATAAACACGGAAACAGCGGAAAGTTTACGATAAATAAACACAGGAGGCGGAGAATAAATAAACACAATTGGTGAAAGAAAATACAGATATTGGAATACAAACGGAGGGGAACTCATAATTAAATTTAATGGTGGGTGCCTTTCTAGCATACCATACATAGAACATCTAACGAAGAATGGCAACGCCCTCAACTTCCTGATAAATTTGGTCAAACCCGAATTAATCAAAAACCCACTAATACTAATTTCAAAATTAGATTGGCCCGAGGAGAAAACAACCGGAAAATTTAAAAATTAAAACAAAAAATAAAATAAAGTTTTCATTTAACATTTAAAAGTTTAAAAAAAAAAATTTCGGGATTTTTTTGAAGTTGTCTTTTGATAAATTAAAGTCAAATAAGTCAATGGTGTTGAATGATTTTGACAACACCTATTAATGGCTTACTTAATTAATGGTTTTCTCTATAGTTGATGGAATTGTTTTCTAGTGCTAAAAACTCATGTGGAGCGGCGTGAGCCTGGCGTAATACCGTATGCGTAATTGAATTTATACGCTAACACACAAATATTAAATATTATAAGATATCATAAAGTTTTAAATAAAAGATTACAAAATTATATTGTTATACAAATTAGTTTTATTATTTATTAGCTTTAACATTTATTTTGCGAAAAAAGTCCTTTATATATGTATCAAAATATGATTAGTTTTATTATACATATAAATATTATTATTTAAGTATAAAACAAAGGTTTTATCAATAATTATTTTTATTATTATAAAATAAAGGTTCCTCACCTGACAAGTTTCAAATCCAAATAGAAAGAATTATTATCTTATAAAATAGCAGCTAAACAATTGAGCAACAAAATTAAGCAAAAAAAACATATTGAGAACTTGTCATTATTATGAATTAAATTATTGTGAACCTGTCATACATATTAAGGCAATTTCACATATAACTAGTAACTACATCAATTGACCTCGTTCTGACGTGAATAATAATAATAACAAATATTTGACAAGAACAACAAAAGGTAAATAAGAATATAAATCGATTTTCAATTTGTTAATTAATTTCTTTTTACTTTTAGGAATTCTTAACATCATGGATTTGAAAAGTTCGGCATGACCAATAAATTGATATGTTTTCTAAAATATAAACTGAATCAATGTGACCAAGCAAAACGTAATCGCGCCCCAGAACAGTTGTCTATTTTCAAGGGTGCATATTTCACAATCCATGCATCTTGTTGAGTAAGGAGGAAACTGAGTCACATTTTCATGCAATGGTTAATTTTGGACATAATCCCAGTCATTGTCTTTAATAAAAATATCAAAAACTTGTTTTGAATGCCTTCAATTCTTTTTATGAGCACAGCATATTGAAACCCATATGCTGTAGTAATTAACGGATTACTTTTAGGTATAGCGTATAGCTAGATTGGGACACGCACCACTCACTAAATCTAACTATGATTTCTTGAAGTTTCC